>CM045447.1:11380924-12580924 GCA_024666655.1 Dascyllus trimaculatus | reverse complement strand
TGAACCATTGGGCATGGACAAGAGGACCTCTCAGGGTGTCCTATGGGGTCTGGAACCAGGACGCTGGCACTGGATCCTTTGGGTACTCTGGCTTGTGCAGTGGGGCCTCTGTCAATCAAACTTGTTCCACTGCATCCTGTTGATGCTTGATCACAATGGGGTGTAGGAAGTTTGGAGGTCAAATCAACATGTTGGACCATTGTCATGTTCCTCAACATGTTCCTGATTGTTTGATGTTTTTTCCATGTGGTGGGGTGCATTTTCCTGCAGGGGTAGACCAGTGACATTTGGGATTTCCATTTGCATGAGGGAGTGTGTTTGTTGTGGGACAATGTTTATTTGGGTGTCTAAGTCTCATCAACATGGATGTTAAAATCCAAGTTTTTTCCAGCAGAACACCACATAGTACCAATATGATCAATGTTATTCACTTCACCTGTCAGTGGTCATAATGTTGTGGCTGATCGGTGTGTACTGCAATGTCTGTGGTTAAATTCAGATGGAAGCATCATTCGTTGTGCCCTTTCCTGTCTATCTAACTAACTAGTGCCAAAAAAACTTTATTTTGAACTTCTATACTCAGTAGTTCTTATGAAGAATAGATGACAAGAGAATCTGTATGTAAACGCTCATAGTGTTTGAAACAAATCATTATAATCTGACCCAGCAGTTTCCCTCAGCTCTATGGAGTATTTCAGTGTCCTTCAGCTCATTGTTTAGGTGTCCAGTTTGTGATATCACTGTTTTGGTCCATATTCACTATGCTCCAGCAGACTGCTGACTACTTGCTCAGTCCAAACAGCAGACAGACTCAGTTAGAAACTAGCTGGTAGAGGATTTAGCAGCTAAAAAGTTGGTGAAGAGGTGGAGGAGCCCAAAAACAGATCTAAACGAAAAGCAGTTATGATGGATGGAAACTACTGAAAATGAGTCATATTGGTGCTTTGTGCCTCAGGTTGCTGCAACAGACGTCAGTTCCTATTTATCAGCGTTACAAATCACCCTTTCACTTGTTTGTCTTTCAGGCAGCGTCCATGAGCAAGGCAGCAGTCACTTTCCTGTTATCTCCTCTGTCTCTGTACTCCTGGTTGGCCTTCACACTGCTCAGGTTCACCCTGTCCGTCCCAGCTCTCGTCCTCAGCTCCGTCCACCACTCCCTGCTGCTGCTCCTGGCTTTGCCTTGGTGTGCTGCTTCCATATGCATCTCTGTGCTACTGACTTGCTTCCACATCGCCCTGTACCTGCTTCACCTGGCCTTGGTGGTTGGGGTGATGGCCATTTTGACTCAGCAGAAAATGGCTGACAGTGACACCCCCAGTGAGAAAGAGCCACACCAGCAGAGCAAACTGGAAGAGCGTCAAACCAAAAGCAGACTGAAAATATTTGGCCGTCGAGTCGCACAGCAAGGTTGATTCCTGTTGTATGATGATGCTATTGTGGGTTTCTTTGAGTAAAAATACACCTCAGTTCATTTGGACCTGCTTTTACCTTCATTTATGTAATAAATGTGAAACTGTAGTTGATTTCTTTACACAGATTCTGTGTTTAAATTGGCTTTGAGACACTTTATAAGGAAGCAAAAGAAGAAAAAAAAGTGAGTCCTCGTGATCTAAATGAGGGTGAAAAAATATCTGCTAGTTGCTGCTTTAACAAACAGCCTGCAGTTGTCCACTTATCTATCTCTCTCATTTTCTCTCTTGTCGTCTCTTAATGTGGCCCACCAATTATCTGCGGATTGTTGTGCTGTTTGCCTCCCATCTGCAGATGTTATCATTAGACATGTCTGTCAAATGGAGATGAGAGGATAAGAGAAGTGGAGAGAGGAATAAGAGAAAATTTTCTGCATTCATTGCGTTGGTGCTCTTAATGTGTGCGTGTTTATACAGTGCAGTCCAGCAGTGCAGCGCATGCAAACCGTATTCCTGAAAAACACTAATAAAGGGAGTTAACAGGGAGAGAAACTACATGTGGTGGAGGCGTTGAGCCAAGGCGGCGAATGCTTGCCCAACCAGTAAACAGCATGTGCAGACAAACTGTGGCTCTCTGATCTCAGTGAGGCATTAAAATTGCACAAAAAAACAACAATTTTATCAAAACTATTAACACTTCAGGCGAAGGGTGTAGCCATGAAAAGTAATGGGTGAACTTTCTGCGCTGTTGGAAGTGTGTGTGTGAGTGTGTGTGAGAGAGACAGAGAGACAGAGGGGAAATGAGGCTGGATCATAGAGATTTATTACATGGCCGTGGCATCCTAATTAGCATAAAGACTGGACTGGCCCACTCAAGCAGAGAATTAAAAACCTTAATTGTGCTGTCAGCCTTCCTCTCTCTTTCTCACTGTTGACTCTACTTCATTCCACTCGCATTCGTCTCCTCCCCGCTCTCCTCGCCCTCTCCTCTCTGCTTATGAAGTAGCCCGCGTCCATGCTGTTTAATTGTTTGTGATAAATGGGAAGCAGGATGTTTGTAATTGTCTCAGAGATGGGAAAAGGGCGACAGAGATCGTCTGGAGGAGGGCGAGGGAGAGAACGAGGAGAGTTGTCCTATTTCGTGAGAGGAGAGTGGGGAGGCCATTTATCAAATGTTTGTTTGAAGCAGGAAAATGAGCTTGGCAGACACAGGCGAGGAAGTGTTAGTCGGATTTGATCCCAGGCCAGGCTGGAGCTGCAAAGTTTCCCAGTATAATGCTGTGTTTACATCACAGGGATGGCAGAGGTCCCCGTGTTTAGGACTTGCAAGCGCTTCGAATGCAAAGCGTTTGTAGGATAGCTCTATATCCATTAAAAGTGCACGGAATTCCTTGAGTGACAGATTTAAGATGATATTAGGAATCCATGTGTGTTTGATTTTTTGGACACTTCTGTGCCAAGTTGAATATATTAGAGCTATGAAAAAATATCCAGCTGTCTTACAACATGAACCCTATTTATCTGAAGCTGATATTGTAACTCTGAAATTAAAAGAACATGGCAGAGATGACTGGGAATGTCAGAAAGTCAGAGAGGAGGCCAGAACAAATGATAAACTGTAATACACTAGGTTAGATGTCTATGCAGATGTCATGGTGATGCTAAGAGCTGCAGCTGAAGGCAACTGGACTTCACATTCTGGTTCTTCAAGAACCAAAAAAGACTGATGGGGAGTTCCAAATATCCCATGGTTAATGGCCTGTCAATGACCAAAGACCCACATGAGGTGTGACTGATTGTGAAACTGCCAGGTCAGGGACGACTCAGGATGTCAATGATTCTTAAGCTTTCTTGGGAGATCTCAAGACCGCATTGTAAGTACCTGATAAGTGTTGTTGTAGACCTCCTGCCCATGTTTGGAGATGTTAGTTACAGTTTAACTTAGTTTCCTTCACTTTTCTCTTAAAAAAATCTATCTTCTTTGTCCAGAATGTGAACATCACTGTCCTCAAAGAAGTGTCCCTTATCCTTTAGATGCAGCTGGACTGCAGAGTCTTGTCACCGCTTATTGGGTACTTATAATGCAGTCTTGAGACCTCTACTTAAAAAATGTCATGATCTTTAACATTGTGAGTCAACCTGGCAGTTTCACAGTCATTCAAAAACCAAAAAGAGAAAACCATTTGCTTTTTACTGAATCTCTTACGATCACTAGTTTAGATATTTTGCATGTTTTTATGATAGCATGTGGATCTTGGCTTGCATTAAGCCTTTTATCTCTCATATCTTCTGCAAAGATACAATCAGGATTTTTTAAACTTCCAGTGTTTTTGCTTTTCACACAGATTAGCTTCCTTGTTGCAACAGTAAAGCAAACTGTTCAGGATTCCTATATCCTATATTTTACCTATATTTTCCTCCAGGATCCCTAACCTAGTTGTGGACAATGCAGGGAGTGATGAGGAAACCTGTTGCACAGACTGACTGCTGCTGCACCAAGCTAACTACCACCGCCCTCAGTGTTGTGTGTTCATAGGTAGGTTGTCTTTTCAGGTTACACCCTGAAAAGCAGCACCAGGTGCACCTGTGGCCATCCTGCAATCAGCAGGGAGCTTAAAGTCCAGGCTGCCTCGATCTTCGTTGCCAGATCGGCAGCTTGAGAGCCGTTTGGTGTTGGTGTCTTGCTTCAGTTAGGTGTGTGTGGTGCTTTCTGAAGACTTTGGATTTGCTTCATCATTTCTATTAAGAAGCTTGAATTTATTTTTGTTTTAATTGCAAATAAATAGCTTTTTGTTACTCGATCAGTTCTCCTATTTCTTTAACCTGGTTTTCCTAACATCATTTCATCCCCTAGTTTTATGCAACAGTGGTTGTCTTCCAGCAGGGTTTGGGAACTTGATCCTTCATTTGGTTCAGTTTTTAGCATTTGTAACAGCCTCTGTTGTTGCATTTCTGAAGTGAATACCTCCACTGTGGGCAACATATAGTGGTTTTATCAGTCATCAGATGTCTAGAATGAATCGCAAGAAAGAGACTAGAAAAAGAGGGTTGAGAGTCAAAGAAAAAAGAGCAATCACAGATGCCTATATTAGCAGGTATTAGTACATTTAGTCATAAAAATGTCAGTGAAACTTAATCTATCAGCTCAAGATGAGTGGAGGGAGTTAGGCAGCTCAAAGTATTATGGACTAACTGGATAATCAGCAGGGAGAAGGAGGGAGGAGGAGCACGTAGAACAAGGAGGGCAGCGGTGAAAGGTTTCCCTGAAGGAGGAGGAGGCGGAGGAAATGTTTTTGCGAGGGTCAGTCCTGTTTGTGCCTCTCTGCTGTCAAAGCCTCTCCTGCAGCAGCAGACGAGGTTAAGACTTGGGAGGCCGGCCTCTCTCACACTGCGTCTCCCTCAGCACTGACAGCTCGCTCAGCCACACACACAATCACACGTACATGCAGACAACAGCACTCCCAACATGCACTGTCTTAAACTTTCCACTTTACTCCAGTCTTCCCACCTCCTTTTTAACGTATCTGCCCTTCCTCTCCATTCCCTCTTTTCCTTTTCTGTCTCTCCCTTTGCTGGAGTTTCTCCCATTGTTTTTCTGTTTCTATCTTTCTCCTTTTACTTCTATCTCTCCCTCTCTAATTGGTCTCCGCTAGGTTAGCTTAGACAGGCCTATTCATCATAGCACTATCCTCGGAGACAAACCCTCAGGGAGCAAAGGGGGGAGATAGACGGAGTCAGACGGGAGGGCGATAGGGTCTGCCGCTTGTCAACCCACTTCTCTCCTCTTTTTCCCTCTTTTTCTTCCTCTCCTCTCTCCCTTGTCTCTCTGCTTGGCGCATAGATGTCAGTTTTGCAGAGGGGGTGAGGGAGGTAAGGAGGGAGGGGGAGAGAGAGAGAGAGGGAGGAGGGAATGTAGACACATTAGTTAGGCTATTAGTTCAACAAGCTGCTTCCATGCCTGTCAATGGTCCGACATCCAAGCACACACACACACACACACACACACACACTGTTCTCACGTCTGACATTTGTTACATGTAGTATCTGTGTGAGGGGGTGATTGTGAGTGACGGACCAAGCGAGGAAAAAAAAAACTTTACATGGAACTGCGTGTCTCGTCATGTCTGGTGTCTGGAACCTTAATGACTGAGATGCAGCACATAAGCACCCTGAACAAGTCTGTACATTTTTACCATCGTCACTGTGCCTCCTGTGTGTGTGTGTGTGTGAAAATGGACGCCGCTGTAAAGGGCAATGAGAAGCATGTAGAGGTTCATTTTGTAAAGCCCAAATGTCTTCTGTGATAAGGTCAAAGCAGATTTTTTTTCCATTGTGAGTGTGTCAGAGAGTTTCTCTTCATTTGATAAGCCAGCAGTCGGACCACCAGAGGACCGGCTCGCCTTTTAGTGATTCTGTGGATTCACTTTTGGAAGATTTGCTTGAGCTGCACAGCGATGAAACCAAATGATTAAAGGTGGATGTGGAAATGGCTGGACATTACAGGTTGCTTCCGTGGTCCCCTGGTATTTTGGCCTGTGCAGTGGCACATCAAGCGGGGGGGGGGCACTGCAGATCTGATAGATCAAATCAGTTCTCTGATGTTCTGCTGTTCAAGTTTCAGTGAATGCAACTATGGTGTCTGAGCACGAGTAAAGGAACAATTAGATGCCTGTGACAGCTACGCTTGGCAGAGAAAGAGATTACAGAAAGCACGAAAGACCCAGGTTGCGTTAACAAGAGCTAGTTTGTTGCTTCCAGCTGTTTGTAAGAGTCGTTCCTCTAAGTTCATTAAATACCCGCAGCATCAGATGTATGTATTGAATGTTGCTCACCCTAAAAACTAAAATGTTAACTGTATCTGTAGAACTCCATGCAAATCAGATAATTAATAACATTAGCTGTAAAATATCAAGTCCAAGTGTGCAGTTTGTTAACACTTAGTTTTCAACTAACCTGGACAATACAAAAGTCGAAAAGAATTCTTACTGTTTTGTGCCACCTTAAGATTTTCAGTGGCTCCACGTGGCCACATCTAGGAGAGATTTCCAGAGGCACCACTGGGCTTGTGATCCCTTTAAATGAATTAGTCTTAGCTTGCCGTAACTCGCAACATATGGCAGATTTTTAAAGAGTTTCAGGACGTCCGATGAATTATGGTGTTTATTTTGCAAGCGAAAGAAAAAAGGGAACTAGAAGAAGAAGAATCAGAAGCCATTGTCTTGTTGGGAAACAATAAGAAGCTGCACTTGATAATAGGAATCCAAGATGTTAAAGTGCAATTCTGAATTTTTACAACTTGGGCCATGGATGAGGTTTTACATTTTACAGGATCTTCCATTACTGATATTCCTGCCGGGTGACGGACCAAAACTGTATGGTTCACGTTTCTTTTGCCATATTCACCGATTTTAGCAACGAACTTCGTCTTTTCCATGCTATCGTAGCTTAGATCTATGAAAACAAGAGCCGAGTTGAAACAAATCAGAAAACACCTCTAAATAAATGAATACAAAGTAATAATGCTTGGTACTGACTTGCCTGTTGCACATCTTCAGGAGTTTCTTTTCTGCATCTGTACAGGACAAATGCACTTGAAGATGAACAGTAAAGAATGTAAAGGTAGCAAAAGTCGGCACAGAGACGGGGATGCAAACACTTCAGAAGTCATGAATATGCAGCACGTGTATTAACTCAACCCTGCTCCATCCTTTTCCTTTGTATGTTTTGTCAGATTCTCTCTTCCTTCTCCTCCTGTTTGACTCAAATCCCCTGCCCTCTCACTCCTAATACCTCTTCAGCATCTCCTCTCCTCATCTCCTCCTCCTCCTCCTCTCTCTCTCTCTCTCTCCTGCTTGAGCCCCTCTTCACTAATCATCTGAGGCCCAATTATACTCAGTTGGCCCCACGCCTCCTCCTTACAGGGGCTCTGGAGGGCCAAAATATAAGGATGCTGACTGACGTTAATTTGCATGACTTCTTGGCCTCCATAAGTACCACTGTTGTCTGTCTTCTGCCGTTGTATAGGAAGCCGGAGGAGGAGGAAGAGGAGAGGAGGAGAAAGAGAGGTAGAACATGTCAGTAGTTAGTCATGTTATGTAATCTGAAGCAATAGGAGGAGAGTAAAGAGGGCAGAGGGTGTCGCACTGCTTTCCAACTAACTAAGCACTGTCAAACGTGTAGTTCTCAAGCAGACGTTGATCTGACAGATCATACATCAGCTCCGCATCTGTCAGACTACCGCTGTTGACAGTCAATGTTTGGCCAAGTCTTTTGTAGTCCACCAGCATAGCTTAGCTTTTGAAACTATGCAAAATTAAACTTCACATCAAGCAGTCTGCTGTTACTCTGAAGACAATTTATTTTTATGAAACCCGGCAAAAAGGGCTTGGGCTCCTCTGCCAAGAAAATTGAAGTTGGGCTTAAGAGGTAAACAGATCTTTCAGGATCTCATTTCAAAACTAAATCAGTTTAAATATAAACATACTGATAAATGAACAGTTTATCAGTAAAGTAATGGGAAAACTAAAATGGCAAGATCCGTTTGATCAAATACTGCCTGAAAATATAGTTTTATTACCTGGAATATCAAAGCTGATGTTTTAAGAGACACACCTTTTGACAAAACAATAGAGAAGGGGCCGGGGTATTCAGGTTTTTCATTCCTATAGTACGAGTCAGGCTCCAATAACACCTGATCCTCTGATTCCTATATTGCAACACAATAGCCCCTGAATGCTATGAGTCTTTCAAATTTCATTTCACCAGGTTTTTTTCAGACTTAGCAAAGTTCCCACCAGAATTACAGAAGATATTATACAGCTGATTTCCCTGCCTGTGCCAGGTTCAACGTGACAAACAAATGGACTGTGACATGTAGAATCAGGGCAACGTACCTTAAAATAAAACAGACAAGTTATCATACAGTAACAGAATCTGCCTCTCGCACTATTCTGCAGTACATTTTGCATTGCCTCTTAGTCATAAAGAAAGACTGAGCTTTTGGTTGTGACCACAGCGTGAGTCTATACGTCTTTAGCTGAGACTTCTCAGGCATTAGTCTGTACCATTTCAGCCAGATAAATAACTAACAGAGCTATTTAACCAAGCTGTCACATTGACTGTTGCTGCAAATGTGGCACATTAGCTAATAATAGGAGTAACACTAACTACATGCAGGGGTTGCATGTGCGATGAATTGACACGGTTGTACCGAGAAAACGTTGCATTGAAGCTACTGAACTCCTGTGTTGTACTGGTAACATGTGTCATATCTAATAAAAGCAAAGTTATCAAATCCCATGTAGTCTAACAATAGCTTTCCTGGCTAATTTTAATAGAGGCGATAAAGGAAAAGTGCAGAACAGCTATTGAGTCTGCTCTATTAAATCAGTGTGTTTTAAATGGACTGGACCAGCATATCACCTGTTCCTTTGGATCAGGGGCAATGCAAAAAAAACGTTGTGAGGGAATGCAAAACTTTACACAAAGCAAGTAGCAGATCAGAAAAACAGGCACACACTGATCCTTCTGGGGCTGCATAAATCCTGGTTGTCTCCTGAATCCACAGCTCACTTTTGCCCTGGAGCTCCTCAGCAGGTTAGTCGAACCCTAATGGCTGCAAAAAAAAACAGTGATTGTTAACTTTCACTCCTGTGTTCATCTTTCAGTATAAGATGCATTCTTACACAAGCTTACAGGGCTGACTTTATTTGGCCACGACCCAAAACAAGCACGGATACACACATTCACACACACAAAAGCACTGTTTGCCGCTCTGGTGTCCTGGGCAGGCACCCAATCTGCGGACAGCCTGGCCCATGTCTCAAGCTGGGTATGTGCTGTTTTCTGTGTGTGTGGCGTGTTGTCGCCATGTCATGGCTTGTGTCCTATTATCACCCCTCTCCCCCTTCTTCCTCCCCCTTCCTCCTCGCCCTCCTTACCTCCACACACACAGACACACACACACACCTCTGCCCCCTCCTGGACTCGGCCAGCAGCCAAGACTGCAGCACTGGGACTCTCCATTCACTCACAGTGGTGGAGTGAGAGGAAGGAGGAGGGGTGAGATGAGATGTGTGTTCGCGGGATGAAAGCAGTGCCGTGGGGTCACACAGAGTCACAAACAACCAGCAGCTCTGTCAGCAACAACCCCGACTGTCCAGACTGAGGCTGGATCTGCAGGAATGTGGCATTAACACAAGAAAGAAGTGTGTTTATGTATTGAAAAAAAAAACCTTCAAACGTGCAGCTAAGCACTCACACAGACGCTTTAACTTCCAAAAAATTATTTTTTATTCTGAAGGACCAATAAAATTATGGCAAATATTTACAAATAATTACTTCTTAGTTTCACATTACAGGTACATAAATGGAATAATTCACCAACAACAGTCACTCAGGTGGACGGATGGACAGCTACACAGACTGAGTATGAAGAGATGCATCAAGCAAACTGCAATTTAATATTTCACAGTAAACTCAAAGCCAGGAAATAAAATAACAATAATATTAACAATAGAAATATAAAAAATAAGCATAATATCAAATTCACCATTTATTTCCAGTTTTTCTGAACAAAACCGATCACAATTCAGGAACAACTGAACGAAAGATAAAAGAGGAAAAATCAAGTGATATGATATCTTTGGCAAATTCGCACTGCAGTAAAATACATTCAAATATTAAGACAACACACAACACACAAAGAGAAAAAACACCAAGTTTTGTTTGCAACTACTAGAAAATTGAATAAAAAACATACACATTTTCTTAAAGAAGCATTTCTTTTACTTTTTTTAAATCCTCCCCTCCAGAATATTTGAAGGCATTTCTTATCTTCATTTTGTGTTTGTATCTGTAAGTCTTTTCTGCTATTTTATATGCTTTTTTTGTACAAGAATCTATCATTTAAAACAGGCATCACAGGCTTTGGTGAATGTTACAGATATGTCTTCTTTTTGCCGCGTTTTGATTTTGAAGAATAGAACAAGCGGAATTGTTAAAACCAAATTTATTCGTTGCATCTGTCTTTGCGTTCTGATCTGCATTTCTTTCTGTCGTTAGTCTGTTCTTTTTTGTTTTTTTTTTACCAAAACGTCACAGATATAAATATCTCTTTAACACCCCAGATAGGAAGCCATGGACACAAAAAAACTCCAGATTGTTACACGAAAGGCCACAGTAAGGTGAAAAATCATGTATCTATCTTTTCTCTTCTTTTTTTTTTGATTGAAACATCTGCTTAAAAAGCACAGTCGATTTTTGTAGGCTGAGTCGTGTGTATTACTCCTCTTCCACAGTTGAATAATATTAAGATGTACAGAACATTGTAACACTTCAGTATGAGATCTGTCCAGAGCCTAGTTATATCAGCAAGCATGAAACAGATTGTGCCACTAATTGCTGTCAAGATGTGATGCTGAATTCCCCTCAGGTTTTAGGAAGGCAGTAGCTATCTTCATGGATTCATATTGAGATACAGTCAGGCAGTGCACACTCGGTGAGAAATCATAATAAAGAAAAAAACTAATTTGCATTTATTTCAGATTCCTATTTGACTTCGAGCTGGGATCAAAATTCAGGATGCAATTTATTTTCATGGACAGTAAACTGCAGAAGTGCTGGAAATGAAATGTCTTTGTCTCAAACTAGTGTTTCTTTGTGTTTTAAATGCTCTATAGCTACCTGAAAAAGAGAATGTAGGGAAACAGAATACGAGATGCAATCTTGCAGAATGTTCTTGACCAAATGAAGATACCGACAGCAATATTGCCATTGAAATGACCTCGCTTTGGCACAAAACACCCTGCTTCATTCCTATGCAGAATTTCTGACAGGACAGTGAGCATCACGTCTGAATAGTCAGAGAGAAAAGTAAGAAAGGAGAGAAAAAAGGATTAATGGGGCTGTCTGAAGAAAGACGGAGGACTTTTTGAGGAAGGTCACAGGCCTGAAATCAACAGAAGAGTTTTAATATTCCTAATCCTGGCGGTGTGGCAGTGCTACAGGAGGGGAGGAGAAGAGAGACGGGGGAAGACGAGTGCATGAGATATGATGAGATTAGGGCTGAGGGAGGGGGAGAAAAGAGACGGGATGAGCTTCTGATGGCACAGCAGGTTTGGCCTCCCCTGGGGAACACGGGGGCATAAGAGGAGGGGCGACCACCACTTCGCAAAGGACAAAGGGAGGGAGCGAGTGTGTGTCCGTACTTATATTTACGTGTGTGTGTGGCCTCTGCCCGCCGTTGCTTTCTACAGTACCACCCACAATGACAAGTCCCCCTCATCACTGCAGTCAATGTCACAGCTGCCAATCGAAGCGACTGCGTTCATTCTCTCCCCATGTGAACCAGTCAGGTCAAAGCAATGGCAAAGCAAGCTGTGTCACTATGAGATGCATAGTTAACAAATAATCTTGTTAATGTATCACTGGATTCTTGGCTACGCCCGGTAACGGGCATCGAGTTTGGCCTGTTTGATGTTGCTGCTTCATGCGAGTGGACACAGGAGGCACGACTGGATTTATCTCCTCAAGGAGAACGACTTTCAATCAATATTTTGTCATGCTTACATTAGTGTGTGTGTGTGTGTGGTTTGTGAAAAAGGGTGTGATTAATTTATAAGATGTTCTGGTTAATTTTAAAAAAGCAGTATTAATGAACAGACTCGATAGATGTCTGTCACTCACTTGGCTTTTTTATGTATTTTGTGCCTTTTTTCAGAGTAAACTCCTCTTAAAGCCGGTTGGTAATGTTTAACCCTGGCGCATGTATCGCTATCCTGCATGAACATCTCCCTGAATTTGGACATTTCAGTCACAGAGGCACTCTTGACAATTATTAGGGGGTGAAAACATGCACTCACTGGGTAATTGGATCATTTTAGTCTTTGAAACTGAAAAAAATACTGTCAGAGAGCTGTTAGGTAAAGATAGAGAAGAATTTATGTTTCTAAATTCTAATCTCGTGTTCTAATGTTAATAAAAGCATATTTGTGCCAGTCTGTTCCTGTAAAACATTATATTTTTGATAAACTTGAATTCAAACGAAGTAATCCTGCACATCATATCAAACTTGTCCAGGATTATGCCCACCAGTTATCGAAAAAAAAATTGCAACCATGTTCCACTGAAACAAATTTCCCTCTGTTACTATTTTGCAGGGGCACTGTTGCTGCATCCTGGGCTTAGCACCGCCCAAGATGATTCAAAGTAACACAAGCAAGCCATAGCTTTTTTCTTCTATAGCAGAATGATAATGGGTGCAATCAGACCATTCTCTAGCATTGAAACAGTGCAACGCAGAAAGGTCTAGCTGTTAGAGACTAGGATTACAGTAGCTAGCAGTGGCAATACTAGTTGTAATACTGAGCGTTCTCTTGCTGGGCGTCACTACCGAAGAAGTCTTATATTGACTTCAGTAAAACAGATGTTTCTTAAAATATATTCGGCTTTCTGTTACTGTGGGTACCTGACAAACTCACAGACTGCTTATAAGATTTTCTACCTCCTGATGTATTTGCTTTTCTTACTTCAGATCTGTGACAGAAAAATCCAAGTTCTGGGAGATTTCAGGACGATGATGGCGTGAGATCAGTGTTCTGTCGTCAGAGCTGCAATATAACTGTCGATGAATTGTGGAAATCTGGTATTGGTACTAAAATCAATGTTTGTTATTTATTTGTAACAGGCTTTAAATAATCTACAACCCTGTGTTTGCCTGGGCAGATAATCAGAGTTTTGTTAAAGGAGCTGCAGGGAGAAATGCTGAATCTTGTTTTAGTGACTCGTGGTCAGTCAGGGGGATGTTGACATATAAAACTAAAGGCACTGTCCTTGTTTTCAGCTGGTGTGGTTCAGGTTCAATAATGCCTCAGAAGGATCAAGAGAAAAAGACATAAATGAGGAAGGGCTCCCGCTGCGGTGCACACTGGCAGCACAGCAGGTGAGCCGTCATAAGAATCTTCTTTAGAGTTGTGTATGCACAACTTTTAAGGTCTACAAATGTAAAAGGATCCACTCTATTACTATCTCAAAAAATCCAGAAACAACGAAGATTGAGAAACTAACAACTTTGTTCAGTGTTCATCGTTATAGTATGTTTATATAGCTATATTTTATGTCTCACACTGCAGATTTGGTGCCTCCAATCTGTTAGCTAATAAAAACTACACAGTAGCAATGAAGCGCTACAGTCAGCCACGCATATCCCAAACAAACAAAGAAGAACAGAAGATGTGTAAACAGACAATGGCTAAAACAACACGACGCACCTTTTATGTCTTTTTTATCGTAAAGAAAGCTTCATCACTAAAATCTAAATTCAAATGTGAATAATTGAAATTGCTATTGACATTGTGACTTCTCTGCTCTTTCACTGATTACTGTACAAGACTTGTATGGACAAAATTGAAACAGGTTTAGGAAGACATTGCCCTCTCACTAGATCAACATAGTGGGCCCTCAGACACTCGGGAGGGAAAACACACTGATTTCAGACCAGTGCTGAAGGGCAAATCTGTCCTACTCTGTCTGTACATGATGGGTAAGGCCTCAACCCTGGTGTCATGCATTGTCACAGCGCAGAACTGATGTAGAAGACAAACAAAACAAATGAAAACTTTCACTTATTTTTTTTCACGAAAGCGATGCTTTTATAGAAACAATTTCAGGAGGTCAAACAGCACATGGACACTAACTCAGAAGGGGGATAAGAAGAACAGGAAGAAGAAGAAGTACTTCATGGTTCAGAAAGGAAGTCAGAAAAGTAAAATGGCGCCTTTAAATGATGATTGAGTCTCTTTGTGCTTTTGTAGTTAGTCAGCCGATCCACTAGGGGGGCCCATCTTTGGGGAGTTTAAAGAGAGAAATAGAAAGAGCGAGAGAAAGAGAGAGAAAGAGAGGGTGCCGCCGCTTCCTGGTTCTTCTTTTGAATAGTCAGGAGGCGGATAAAAATGGCGTCTTATTAAATGGCACCTGTGTCAACTGATACCAGGAAACAAACTATAAACAGGAAAATCGCAATCTGATCACATTTATAAACAAAGACTTCTTATATTGAAAGTTTATCAGATTTCATAGTTCACTGCATCGTCATCATCATCATCATCACTATTCTAGCACAACAGCGTGACACTATTATAAATCATTACAGGCATTCACTCTCATCACGGAGTGCAGCGCAGAAAAGCTTCTTAATATATTACTCTGTGTCTCCTCCATTATAAATAGCTCTTGTTCAGGACTAAATCTTGGCTGGAGAGGCAGGATAGCACCTTCCTGTACAGTAACATAACCCGGTGGAGTTGATTTTGGTTTGAAGTGAACATGTACACTGTTGTTTTTGCAGCATAGGACTCTTATTTTAGGCTGTGCTTCACTAAAAGGCCCGTCTGTTGATCAGTGGTATTTAAAACTACTTCAAATGCAAGGTTGGATGTGAGGCATGGATGTATTAAGAGAGGCGGATATGGCACTGCCAGTCAGCTTTGCTGCCAATTTCTCCTGGTGGTCACTTGCTTTGCTGAACTACAATAGATCCCCTGTAGCCCAAAATGCAAGGCTGCGTTCCAAATTACCTGCCTTTTCTTTTTATTGTAATTACGTACATACTACACCTGCCTTTAAAATGTATGTACTGTTTCATAAAGGATGCATACAATTGGGACAGACACCTTAGTCATAAAATTGCGCCTTAAACTTTGACTACAGTCGTAGTCTGTTGTTTAAAATGAGCTGTCACCTGTCTGTGCGCTGTCTCGGCGACTTAGGCTTGTTTGTACTTGTGCAAGACACTGGGATGTAACTGCACAAAAATCCTTAAAATAAAATCTTGGCATACTATATTGTGGATATTGGAACACACATCACTTTCCCCATAGCCCACCATTGCAAAATATGTCTGTAAACAGTGCATCTCTAATTACAAACAAGGCTGGGTTTTATGCCTTCTGTAATTAATTTAGGAGCTTTAGAGTAAAATCTCTCCTGTGCCTTGAAAAATTTGATTTTGTTTTTTGATGTCTTCATTATGGAAAGTTTATCAGCAGAGTATTGAGCTGTGGGCAGGGCCAATGAATCACATGAATGTTATTGGTACATGCACTAGACAGGCAATTTTTAGTCAAGTGAGAAGACACTAGATTCGGTACCCAGTATCCCTCTCTACTTAATACATCCATGATGTGAGGATACAGTTTTCCTTATTGGGGAATCATGTTCAACCACTAAAATTAGCTGTTCGCTAAACCCCACCCCTGAACAGCAATTACCCAACCATGGCTAAGCAACCATCATTATACGTGATAGGCCAGTTAAGTTTTGGATTTCTCCACTTGCTTCTGTAGTGTACTGTAAAAGGAATACTGCACAGCATTGAAAGAGTTTGGAGGGTGGTCTTATCTTCTAGCTGTTTTCAAAACCATAAAGAGTAAAATAACAGTGTAGGAAACTATGATTGTATCTGCTCTAAAGTAAGCTGCAAATGCTAGCATGTCTGGTTTACTAGCCTACTACCTGCAGTCAACCACTAAATGAGTTCATAGTTGCAGGTTGTATTTTTTAAAAGCCTTGTTCATTGCTGCTACTGTGTAGTGCACCGTGTGAGAACTGTTCCTTATTGGATTTGGGTAAGTTTTCACTGTACTTGCCTTCACCAAACTAATTTTATCTATTTCTGTTGGGAATCAAGGATCTGTTGCTTTTAAACGTGACAAGGAATTTACTACATTTGTGTTTTTCAGGAATGGATAGTGTGACGGTTACAACATACTGGGGCAGGGCATAGCGAACATTGACACTGAATGCTCCTTTTGAAATGAGGGTATCCCTTTTACTAAACATTGTGATCCCAGAGGAAATGTGTTGAATCTACAGCAAAGAGAATAGAGTGATAGTGATATGGGTGATTTTGGTCATTCACAGTTATGAGGATTGTCTTTACTTCACTGTGGCATGGCATAGAAAATTGATTGATGTCGGCTCATAAAAATACTGGTTGAAAAAAGTGATTTTGCCTTAATCAGCTCAAATAATTTCATCAAAAATAACCTGAAAACACAACATTTTACTCAGAAGATCACAATACAGATAGTTTTAATGCCGCACACACCGTCCACTGGCTTCTTGGGTTCATAAATGATAAACAAGGTAGGGATACCAAGCCTTGACATATTATGGGAGGGTCCAAATTTCCAAAATGTACCTGTTCACAAAATCAGTCCTATATCCTCACAGTAATGTATGTAAATACAGTATTGTGCTGCAGCCTGGGAGCGTGTTTGTTGGTGCCAACAAAGAAAATTAAAACTTCACTGACGTCAGAGATTTGAAATATTCTCCTCATTGTAGTCCGTGTGCAGGCAAGTTTGTACTGAGCAGTGCTGGTGCTATCCATCCCTCCCTCCCTCCCTCGTCTCCCGCTCCTCACCCTCCTCTTCTCTCTGCAGGAGGGGTCAGTGGCGGTCGTAGGCGGAGGCTGTGGCAGTGGCAGCAGGGCCGGCCCCCCGAGATGTTGCACTGTAGTAGTATGGTGACCCTGGGAGGAAACAGAGACACACATTTCTTTCAACTCTCCTAAATGAGACTCAGCAAAAAACTGAATATAGAATTTACAAAAAGTTAAATAATGAGTTTATTACAGCTTGGTCTTTTGTGGTCATTTCTATTAGTTGTAGTGTTGTTGCTTATCAGACGCCAGCATTCGGGAACATGGTGGCTTGCTACAATGACGTTTAATTAGATTATTAAAACCTACATTTTTGGCCACTTGGGAAGCACAACATTGATGTTTAACTGACAAAGGTTTTATCAGACATTTGCCTATTTCTTAATGAATGCTAATGCTGCTACAGAGCAGCATTAGCATTCATTTGGAGTCATATCTCCGGCCACCTGATCAATGTGAATCCGATATTACCTCTCTTTTTAGCTCAGTTTTTTGTCTCTACCAGCTCTAGAGTAAAATAACTAACTGACAGTGTTCACCAGCTAAATGTGTTTGCTTTGCAAAAATGAGCTGCTGGCTACATTAAAATGTCTTCATTGTTTCATTTGAAGGATTTTTGGGTAGCAAAGTGTTTGAAGAAGCTGGTATTTCACAAGAAGATGGGAAAACTGAGAATATGACACACAGTCTTTTGAGCCATTGTTACATATATTTAAAAAGTATTAATTAACAGCTTTAAACCACTAATTAGGGGTTAAACTGAAAGTGAGAGCAGCAACGCTGTACGCAATAATCTCTCACTAGGCAGGAAAATTACTTTGTCTTCCAAGTAAGTTTGACTAATCTGGAAATTTGCTTAAAAACTTAAATGATTGTCTTGTGGTTCTGCTCATTTCTTTTCCCAGTGGACTTCTGTCACAATGTCATCACGTTGGCAGATCTCGGCAATTAACTTGGTGAGGGTATTTTTTTATTACAGATAGGAACGATGGTTAAAATGACAAAAATATGACTCAGGCTGTAATAAATCTGAATTCTCCTTTGACAACTTGTACTTAAATACAGTGCAAATGTGGAATGAACAGCTCCAATTTTCTGTTAAGATTATATTTTACTTTGAATGTGAAAGGCAGGGGTGAGATGACATGAGCTGATGAAGCTAATGACAGAAAAAATAGTCTTCCTTTCATGTACAACCAATAAAATTAACTCGGTCTGACTCTTTCAGTGTCGCCCTCCACGTCTCTCTCACACACTCGCACACACTATCTAAGTGACAGTCTAAGC
The DNA here is from genome assembly GCA_024666655.1 of Dascyllus trimaculatus. Lineage (NCBI taxonomy): Eukaryota > Metazoa > Chordata > Actinopteri > Pomacentridae > Dascyllus > Dascyllus trimaculatus. The sequence goes on along the minus strand of CM045447.1, from coordinate 12,562,786 downwards.
TGACACAGTGAGTACAGCTCTACTACTACTGATCCCTTGAGTCTATTCTCTCCCCGGGGAAGAGGTCAATTCAATACTGTAACCCCAAAGACACACAGAAACCCACACTTGCACACCTTAATACACACAGGAGAAAAAAAAATCTCCTTCACACACACCTGTCTCTGTCACTTCCATCAATCAGCCTTGCTGTGTGTTGACAGGTTATGTCTGTCCACAGTCCAGGTAATCTCAGGAGCCTCTTTGGGGAAGTGAGGCATTAAGCCGACCTGACAAACTATTTAGTCTCACTCAAGACTTCAGACGCCCTCTCTCCCCTTTTGCCTCTTTTTTTAAACTCCTTTTTCTTCCATTTGTCACTTCTTCCCTCATCCTTCTCTCTCTATCACAGCCTCTTCTTTTCCTTGCCATCAATCTTAAACCTTTCAGTCTCTTCTAATGTGCATCTTGTCCTCATATTATGTGTCTACTCATCCGTTATCATACTAAAGTTCCTTTACAGTCTCTTTTTCCTCCTCCCTTTCCCTCTTTCTGTGATCTACCATCATCCTTCCTCATCATTACACCTTCCTTCTTCTGTGCAGATACCAGGACCCTCACACATGCTGCGTGACTTGCTTTTGTCTTCCTCTTTCTCTCTCCACCTACCTTGCATCTGTCCTGCCTGGCTGGTGAAGAGACTGGAGGAGCAGCCGATTTCCGTCCCCAGGAGAGACCCATAATCCTGCTGAAACACTGGGGACAGAGGGATGGAGGGAGGGAAGGGAGAAGGAGAGGTGAGGAGAGGGTGGGGGCATACTACAGGTCATCACAGCCTGACCCCTCTCACCTATTGACCTTTTACACCGTCACCCCTCTGACCGCATCACCTTTAAACGTGACCCCTGAAATGGCTCCCTAGACAATGACTTTGACACTGGCTGTTTTTGGCTCATCGTTAACTTCTCCTCTTAAACACGAGCTCTGATGATAGACTTGGGATGTCTTTCAGAATAACATTTACATGCATGGTTGTAGGAGGGTATAGTTGTCTTGCAGCCTGCCAAGAAAGTGCAAATGCCTCCTTAAAGTGCTTGTGATCAATGGATTTTGACATCAATCGTTAGAATAAGGAAGCGGTATTGATACACTGACATAACTGAGACTATGATTTCATCACATAGATGCAAAAATCATACACAAATTCAAAAAGCAGTCCATCTCATGATTTGCAACAATACCCATGACAGCCTCTTGACCCCAGATATATAAAAAAGAAGTTAGTGCAATATAAATGTTATGATAAAATATCAAATGGTACATATTACTCGTCCTTAACACCAAAGTAGAAGAAACATTTTCAGCTCCAAATACAGCATGGAAAATCCAATAGAAGACTCTTTGTGTTCTCCAGGTTGTCTTTTGGAGTCTTAATCTCACATTGGTCGTAGGCTGTATGTTGCATTGTCCAGAAGATCAGTGCTGGTGGCAGTTTGAGACTGAATGAGAAATGGATGTTTTTGTTCTTTCTGTACCTTTGCTGGTTTGGCAAGCCATTAAAGTAAAGCCAATTTAAAAGACTCAATAAACCTATGCAATTTACATTTATGGATGTGTCATGTCACTGCCAAGTAATTAGTCCCGCTCCTCTGTTTTCAAAAATATCCCAGTTATTTTACTAAGCTAATTTCTTGGGTCTTAATTAATAATACAAGGCTGATCACATCAAACATGAAATAATAGGTGTTGGAGTCAGTGTGCTTCACAACAGCTACATAACAAAACCCCACAAATCCCAAAATATGGCCTCCAAATCTGTTCCTTCCTCACTTCGCTGCATCTTTCTGTCCTCCCTTTTCTTCCCTGATAAAGACACAGTAGTGCTGAAACGTTATGTTTGCACAATAAAAAGCTATGAATTAATCAGCGTGCTCCAGCTTTGAATCCTCTGGAAATTTGTTTTCCTCGAGCTGAACACACGTAACCCTGTTTCTACTAGACTCATTCACACCCAGATTGCCAGTCTATAAAAAAACGAAATCCCTCCACAGAAACATAACCATGTCTATGATACAGTGTATTGTATGGTACAATACAGAATGAAATGTAATGACTTGAAAAAAATGAACAGTGGAGCATGAAAGATACAAGACAGTGTTCGAGAGACGTGAACTGGCATGTGAGATAGAATGAAAAGAAATTCATCGATACAATTATTGATCCAGTTCTGGTTAGCAGAGCTGGCTACAGCAACATGGGATATACTAACCTAATAGGCTGGGGTTAGGAAATCTCCAGGATTCATTGTACGTGGAATACTGCGGATGGGAATATGGACTTCCGGAAAAATCTCCCCCTGAAAGAAAACACAAAACACGAGACAGGGCGTGTTGAAAAGCAGCAGAGAGGATGATTCTGTCCATTTTGGGTTTGGTGAAATATAGCCTTTGCTGAGAACCATTAAGTTATAGTTGGAAGCTAGTTTGGTTTGGATCAGGAAAGAAACCAGGTCATTGATATCATTCGTGAGGCTCACAGTGTGTTTGGGTGTAAAAAATTTTTTTTGCTTCTTGGGTAATAAATATCTCAGGTTTTAATGAAATACTTTATTTGATGGACCTGTGCATATGGTGATCATAAGCCTAAATTTCATGAAATATCCAAGCATTCCGCTTTCTACCAATTTGTATTATTTGAACTCTTGGAAATAAGGGCTTCTCCAGAATGATTTATGCATGTAAACAAACACGTAACCACTACTGTAAATTCCAAGTAAGAGTTAAGTGCAGCTTTAACCTGGCCCTTGTTCTCAGCAGAATGGTTTGCAGACTAGTTGATAGTGAATGAACTGGAGAGCTCAGCAAGATTGTAGTTGTCCTGCCATACAGTGGATGATAGCGTAGCTTTTCTCCCTCATTTACTACTTACTGTCTGGGGTCTACTCTTCCTCTTGTCTTCCCCTCCCAGTCTCCCCTTCACCCCTTCCTCTTTATTTTTCTCCCTCACCCCCCGACTACAGCCTGCCCGTCACCCTTCACATCAAAACAACATTCTCCTCCATTTCTTCTCCTCTTTTTCTCCCCATCTCTCTGCTGACTTGCTCTCTTTTTTCACTCTTTTGCTCTTTCTTTCTTTTCTCCTGAACCTTCATTCGTCCCAGGGGATCCCTCTCCCATAGCTGACAGTCACAGACCCTGATGCCCCCTCCCTCCCTCCAGCCTCCCCCACCACCCACCACCCGTTCCTCCTCTCTCCTTCTCGTTCTGTCGGTTCTGCCTCACTGCTTTCCTACACCCCCTCTGAGTGTCAGCCCCCCTGCTGCAGAGAGAAAGACAGAGAGACAGAGAGAGAGAGAGAGAGAGAGAGAGAGAGAAGGAGAACAGGAGAAGAGAGTTGCTTGCTTAATGAAGGTATGATATTAGACAGAGCGAACAAAAAGGAGGATAATTTGCCTGAGAAGTACTGAGATAAAACACGGCGAAGCTGGAGAACCAAAGTTTCTAGATTATCTTCTCTATGCTCATTCTAGTCAGCTTGTGGATTCAGGCGGCTTTGGAAATTCGCTGAGAAAAATTTAAATGTTGATGCTGTTTGTGTGTGTACAAAACAAGTTTTCTTTGTGCAAGTGTGTATGTGTGTTTATATATGTGTGTTTGTGTGTGTGTTTCTCTGTGTCTGTCAGGTGGGGTCGGGATGTGGTCTCCATGGCATCCCTGGGTGCGAACATCCTCTCCCTTGTCATCACTGTAGTGACGGCAATGTGTCAGGTTGTTTAGGAGACGAGGGGCGGAGGGGAGAGAGGAGGGGAACGAAGGCTCAGGGGTCTCCCTTGTGTAGCTCAGTGTCAAGGTCGCGCACACACACTGTCAAAAACAAACACACATGCACACAAACAATCGCATGCCCACACGCATAAACATACACCAACCCAAACACACACTCACAAATATGCTGTCAAACCTGAGGACAGGATGGGGTGAGCGCACAGGGACGGGGCGACAGGGTTACCTATCTTTAGACGTGCTGTTACTACATGTCCACTGAGAGTGTGTGTGCATGTGTGTGTGTGTGTGTGTGTCACAGCCTGAATGATTGGGAATACACAGAGACAGCAACTTGTAAACAATATTTGTTTGTCGACTTTGTTTCACTGCCATTTGGGCTTCTCCCTTTATTTCTCCACAGCATACTTCGCACTGACCATGAGCACCGCTGTAAGTGTATGAGAGACAGCAAGAGAACGAGAACGGCAGTCCAGGATTGAAACACAAAAGCGTTGTAGAAGGCGGAGTGGAAGGGAATGAATGAATTAGTCGTGGGTCACTGGTGATTCTCATTAAAAACAAATTACTAATGTTGAGGAGGGACAGCTGTGCTACTGTGGCTGGTTTCTAATGACACACAGGGAGACACACACACACACACACACACACACACAACACACGCACAAACACACACATGTATGCACAAAAACACACACACACCACCCCCTGGGAGCACTGACAGCCATAGTGTAGACAGACAAGAGAGAGGAAGTGGCAATGCTAAGCACACCCCTTGAAGACAGACACACATATGCTCCACACATATATCCAGCAGGAACTCAACAGATATGTAAGTGCATATCTGTTGACTTTATGAATTCTGAAAGACAACAGAATTACCTCCAAGGAAAGTCTGACACAATTTGAGTCAGTGTGTGTGTATCACTCATGTTGTGGAAGGAGAAATCTGTTGAAAAAGTCCCATTGTGGGTTTTTCAAAGTCACAAAATGTGAATCAGTCAATTTTAAAGTGAAGACTTGGTTTAAGGTTAAGGTTAGGCAGATAATAGCTACGGCTAGGGTGAAAATAAGTCTCCATAAAATACATGTCAGTCAATGTAACGTGATCTGAAGTGATGGAAATGCATATTTTTGTGTGTGTCAGTGTGTGTGAGTACTTACCAGGTACCATGCCAGTGAGGGATGGGGTGGAGTAGCTGCCCTGTCCAGTGGGAGGGACATGAGGAGGGTAGCCTGGCAGAGTGGTGCTGGCTAGGTCTCGACCTGTGATCAAACACACAAACACACACTGTCAGCATCTTACTGCTATCAATATTACCCTCAGTAAGTTGTCTGTACCAATTTTGTCTGTGCCGGGGTGTTTTTGATTGTCAATGTCCGGTATTTCCTTTTCTTTGATTGTCCCTTGTTGCATATTTTTAGCAACTGACCAGAACAAATTCAGTGACATGGGGTCCCATCTTCGAAACCAATGTTAAAATGGCCATTTGTGTCCTTTCAGCTGTAACTCCCTTATTGGACTCTCCCCACCTTATAAAGCACCCCAATGCTGAACTGGACCGTTCCTATACATCTAAACTGGAGTTTTATTTATGTTTTGAAAGAAACATAATTTTGTTTTTAAACAGGCTATAACTTCAAAGGAAAGGCTTCCAGTTTGAAAATGAATAAGGAGGTAGGAAAGGAGGATGAAGGCATAAGTTGGCGCAGGACTCACCCAAGATCCTGGCTCTTTGGTTAGGTTTAAGCACCAAAACTATGTGGTTGGTTTAGAAAAATATCACGCTTTGGTTGACACATTCACAATGATTACTACATCCTGGGAGCTTGGTTAAGCTTAGACACCAACACAACCTGGATAGGTTTAGGATTTGTAAAGGTTTACGTGTGAATCTAGTTTGAAGTACATAATAGCTATTGGACTGAATGGAATGTGAGATGGACAGGCAGCTCGGTGCAGCATCAGCAGTAATGCACACGTTGTACCAAACCATTGTGATAAGGAGGGAGCTGAGCCAGAAGCCGATTTACTGGTCAATCTACATCCCAACCCTAACCTATGGTCCTGAGCTCTAGGTAGTGACGGAAGAGCAAAATTGTGGTTACAAGCAGCTAAAAGGAGCTTCCTCAGTAGGCTGGCTAGGTATGGCCTTTGAAACAGGGTAAGGAGCTCGTCATCAGGAGGGAGCTTGCAGTAGAGTTACATAATGTTGGGGAGACTGGTATCCCAATGCAAGGAATGTATAAAGCAGACTGCTGACAAGGTGTAAAAGGCTAGTGAAACTGGCATCCTGGCTTCAGCATGAGAGCCAAAATTGTTTAAGTGAAGGATAGAGATGAGTGAAACTGGTATCCCAGTGCCAGAATGAGGGCAGATGATTGTTGATGTTTGGGTCTTGGAATTTCTTTCTTTTTTTTTTGGCCCACAGCCTCTGTATCATCTATTGTAGACTGAAGACTGTAGCACTTACTGAGGGGAATGAGATGCCTCGTGAGTGGAAACTGTCTAAAAGGCACTTGATTTGGGGGCTGGATGAGTTCTGAGTGCATGTTTCAGGGTTAGGATGTTGATGGGAGTTGTAGCAGATGTAACAAAAGGTTGGTTATGTTTTGTGGGGTTGTGAGGCTCAAGAGTCACCACCTCTGCAGAAGGAGCAAGCATGCTGGTATCTGCACTGAAACTGAGTGAGAATCTGGCATCCTGGTGCATAAAGGCGGTGAGTTGTTGATGTTGGGTAGGTGTCTTAGATGAATTGTTGGAGACAAACAGCTACGTTAGAGATGAGCTGCTGCATTAGAAACAAGCTGAATATAAGAATGATAGATGTCTGTGTCTCCAAGATGAAGGGCTATGTTGGGAACCAGAGTCACGTAGTTGTCAAACTCTCATACTATAAGCTGGGAGCCCAGTGCCAGTCGTGAGACAGAGAGAGAGCCATAGTGAGGTTGTTGGTACTGGGGGATGAATAAGAGGAACTGGCAACCCAGTGCTGATAGTTGGAGTGAGAGGGGTTTCTGGGAATGGAGGTTGGGGACAGTTGAACTGGCAACCTGGTGCTGATAGCAAGGGAGAGAGAGAGAATGCAGATGCTAGTAATGTGGGATCAAAGGGAAGAACTGGCAACCTGGTGCCAATAGCAAGTGAGACAGAGAAAGAGAAGTTGCTGGGAAAAAGGAATGAAAGAGGGGGGGGGGGGGGATAGTTGTGGTTTATCATGAGTTGAAAGTTCAGAGAGTCTGTCACAAGATGAAATAGTTTAACTTTGTTGTCAGCTAGGGGGCAGATGAAGACTTTCTCTTAAGCTCTCAGAAAAACCTCAGCAATCCTGTTGGAGATTTTGTGTGGAGGGACATCGCCAGATCAGTTGGGAATGTGGGAGCACAAGGAGTGTTTCTAGGTGTTTTGAAAGAGTACCTCTCTGGAGGCTTGGCTACTTCAGAAGTCAATGTTGTTTTTTTTTTTTTTGGTTGTTGTTTTTCTAACTGGGCGGAGCTATGGGTCGCGTGGTGACGTCATATTCGAGCGCACAGCGGGACGCCGCCTGGATGGAGGATTGTTGTGGTTCATCACGTGATCTAAGCTCCGGAAGTTTGTCAGATGTTGGAATAGTTCAACTTTGTTGTCAGCGCGATGGCAGGTAAAGTGCTTTCTGAAAACCCCCGACGGTCCGGCCCGAGATTTCATGTGGAAATGACGTTGCCAGAAGTTCCGGGAGTGAGGGAACCCGCCAATCGTTTCCGGATGCGGCGGCTTTTCTGGACGCTCACCTACTTCGGACGTCAACGATGGCGCAAGTGGAAGTTGAGGAAATAGTAATTACGTTTTGGGCTTATCTGAGTGAAGCCTCCTTGATGGTAGCTGCTCGGTGAAGGCGAGCAATCGGATGACGAGTGTCTGATGCGGCTGGAGAATGGAGGGGACCTCTGATTGGCGTTTCTATAGCGACATCGATCTTCTGGTCTGATCGGCATTGAGGAGATCTGGAGCCGGGTTGGACGTTCCCTCATCGGAAGGCTGATGGATGAGCAATTCGTTGTAAGTCAAAGTTTTTTAAACTTTCAGACTCGAAATGTGGCTGAGCGATGGTGTGTGAAGAAGCCAGAACGAACAAATGGGAAGTGTAGAGTGGTATGTAGACACAAGAGTGAGTGACTGAGGTGTCCTGAACTTCACCTACAGATTTTATCTCCATTTAAACACACTGACAAAAGTATTATCAACATTTTTCCTGTTGTTCATTTGCCTAATTAAGTATTTGACTGATTGTCACTGCTCTAATGTGTTGGGATTAAGATGATTTAGATTTCTTATCTGATTATGAGTGTGGTCACAGTTCACTATACTTTATCTTTTTGCTGTGCCGATGGCCTTTTATGATTTTATGGCCTTCACCATCAGGGGGTATTTATTACTGTGAAAGAATCATGCGTCTGTACAGGAAACGTACCATATAGCAGGTTTCACTTCCGAATTAGCTAAGGTGCCATAAATATGGAGACTGCAGTGACAATGGAGGCCGTAAAAAAGCCTGTCTAATTAAGTCATGGTCAATTTCTCTACAAAGAAAAGAGACAAAGTTTCAAATAACTGAATGGACTCAAAGGAAATGGCTTCAAACAAAACTTAAATGTAATAAATTTCAGGCCTTTTTCACAGCAAGCATTTTGACATTCTAGCAAAATAAGCACACGTGTTACTGATAACATAATTGATGACTTTATTCCACTGAAGTGTCCCAGGAAGTGTGACATCGAGCTAAAATTTAACACGTTTTGAGTAATGAGTCACACCTGTTGTGCTATGAAAAGGGCCAGCTATTGACAAAAGAAAACATTTTATTCATAACTTTCCGCCTCTGACGGTAATCACATTAAAGATGAAAATGAAGCAAATAAAATGCTGCAAATACCACCTTAAAAGGGCTTCAATTGTTGCAGGGTTTTTTCTTTAAAAATTACTACAGGAGCACATTCAGGATGTCCTTTTTTTCTTTTGTTTCTTCCCTGCTTCTTTTCAATCCTCTGGCATCTATTAATTTGCAGACTCCCCCTTCTCTCGTTACCACCACCTCCCCCTCCTTCCTCTGTCTGTCACTTGCTGGATAGGATATATAACTGCATTAGACTACATGACAGTGTGTCGACCCAAATCATTTCTCTATGTTTGCACGCAGTAGACATTGGGAGTGCGTGGAGAGGGTGCCCTCCATTCATCATCATCATATACACACACCCAACCACACATGCATCGACACCCTCCTCCTGCCTCCTGCACACACACATTTATCATCATCATAAACAGCTCAGACGCTAACACCATCAATCCCATTCACTTCCCCTCCACTTAACCACCACTAACTAACGGAGGAGGAGGAGGAGGAGGAGGAGGAGAGGGGAATAGAGAAGAGAACATAAAAGACAAGTGAAAGGGAAAATGGTGTGAAACAAAATAGACACAACAAGGAAGACAAAGCAAAAGACAGGAGATACAGGCGCTATAGGAAAACAACAGCAGCGAGGGGAGGAGTTTAATTTACTTAAGTAAAAGCAATATCAGAATGTATGTTTCTCCACTGCAATAAAAGGCTTGAGTTCAAAATTGTATTGAAATAAAGATGCCAATAAGTATAAGTATGAGTATAAGTATGAGTATTCTCAACTATATTCACTCAGTTATTAAACATACAAGTGCAGTAAGGATACTTTAAGCCATGCTATATTTTAAAGCAGCATTTAAGTGTTGTAGACAATCAATAATTTTTATTGGCTTCAAAATCTGATGTATATGTTGATAATTGACTAAAGAGAGAATTGCTGTACAGGAATGTCAAAAGATATTTAAATGGACCGTACATGATTTCTGCTGCTAGGAGTTTGTCATTTAAAACATTAACAAAAGATGCAGCTTGATAATGTTGTGAAGACGTGTGGGATCATCTGAGTTATTGTTTTCACAACTATTGCTGTTGAAGATCTATCTGATGTGGCTCAGACAGAAATTATGTTCATGGACGAAGTATTATACTAAAGTTTTATGCACATTACGTTTAGCCGCGTATCTTCACACTACGTTGTTTCAATCTAATGAAAAGGCCATACAGCTACTATAGACAATGTTAAATGGTAAATAAAAGTGTAGCATAGTCCTGCTGCAGTCTGCGGTCAGTGTAATCATACGTTTGTCTTAGGAAGGTGTATCACTGAAATACCACCAATGAACATATTTTTGCAAGTTAGACAGTGTGCAAGAGTCTGTTAGAAACTTTTTGATGTGGTTGTCCCAGTCCTATGCACCTGCCTCACAAAATGGATGTGCAAAGAGTTGATTTTTTTGTCTTTGTCTCAGAATAACTATACTAAAATTGAGATCATGAGTAAGCAATTCTAACAATAGAATGAAAAAACAAGATGGCGGACAGTGATCTAGTTTGCTTCTTTCTTTTTCCTTCCACACTCTATGATGTATTATCCGATGTCTACTGTGTATAACTTTAGTAAGGTTGTTTGTAGACATTTTAATGCAAAAGTATTGCATATTACTCCTTTTGTGTTATATAGAAACTGTAGAGCAAAGTTTTGACATTGCACTCAAAACATACAGATCAAGGTAGTTAAATTACAGGCCAACAACACCATGCGGTTCTAAATTCATTTCAGCAATACCTATGAAAAACATTTTGAAATGAAAAATAATTGTTTATGTACAATTTTTAATGTTGTCACATTAAAAATCCACTATTGGTCAAGCTACACAAGGACACGTGCAGAAACACAGTAATGAAGGACGGAAGTAAGCAAAGAAAAACACAGCATTTGTGGTTACAAATGAAGCAAGGCTCGTAAATTTTATCCATTCATTTTTCTGTCCTCCTCACTTCATATTTGAGTCTTCACCTCCCTCCCTACTTGTGTTTCTCGCTCACAGATCCTCTCTCTGCTCCAGCCTCCCTCTGTCCCTCTCCGCCTCCTCTCTGCTGTCTCAGTGTAGTAAAGTTTTTCTCGGTGTTTGACGCGACAGCGAGGCATTAGTGCAGACGGGCTACTCATCCGCTCAGGGTCAGTGCACAGGGCAAGGAGGAGAGGGAGGAGAGGGTGGAAGAGAGGAGAGATGGACTCTCTATAGCCCAACTTAGAGGGGGCAGACAGGGCCAGATCCTCTGAGGTGTGTGTCTGTGTATATGTGTGAATGTGCATCTGTGTGTGTGCATGCAGTGTATTTGTGCATATGTATGCCAGTTGTATTGATGTATCTGTTCTCCACAGCCTTGCTGTAGAGGTCAACGAACAAGTACAAGTCTCCTCCGTGCTCACTTGCAGCTACAGATGAACACACACATCCTCTGCTTCTCTTCCTCTCTTACTGTCTGCCTATCTAACTCTTCCACATCAAACAGCCATCAGAGCAACACATGTCAAACCTAAAGGGATCAAGGGCGTGCAGTGTGTCCCTTTGTGCGTTTGCACTCTAGCAGACTGGGTGAAGTTCAGGGTAAAAGAAAATGCCCTACAGATTTGGAAAGGCCACAGAAAGGAGGACTTAGTGTGTAAATGTTGCTCTACAGCATGTGTCCTGGGTATCAACACTTCAAGGATGCAATAACATTGCGTCAAACACGCAGACGTTTGATCCCCTAGAGGGAGCTCTATTCAGAGGGAAAAGACAGGCAAGGAATTGCATGCATAATATTCAGAAGGTGTGTGTGTTTGTGTGTGTGTTTGTGTGTGTGTGTGTGTGTGTGTGTGTGTGTGTGTGTGTGTGTTTGCATGCATAAGCAGAAATGGAAATTTTATCTCTCTCTCTTTTCCTCTCACTCTCGGTCTCTGTCTCTTTCTCTCTTCCGGCGTGAGCAGGTAATATTCCTCAGTGGTTTCAGAGGGCAAAAAAGAGCCCATTCCCAGATATCCCAAATTCCCAGCTCTATGATTCCCCTTATTACAGATGGGAACGTGAAAGCCTTGTCCAAGTGCTCCCTGGTCTACTCTTAATTAATCACTGCCTCTCCCAGTGCCCCTAAATGGACAAAGAGGAATAGACAAGGTTCTCACTTTTCCAATGTCCTTCCACTTTTCTTTTCTTCCTTTTCTCTGTGCTTCTCTCCTCTCCTGAGATCCAAAGCACTGAGCTCTTTAATCCTGTAGCTTCTGTCACTGCCAAGGTAGACTTAAAAGGAATTTGACTTACTGTGTTTCTTATTTTTTCAATACTGTGGGTGTGATTTAGGTTTGATTACAAAGTATAAAAAGCTATAGGTTTTTTATACCTATTGAAACATTTTATAGAATCTCAGTGAGGTAAATTATGGGACTACACAGCCAGTGACCGAAGTATTTTTCTTTAATTATCTCTAAATTCATCTTGTTCATATTATTTTGCATGGCCATACGTTAGTAGGGTGATTTTATAGTATCACCCAACATCTGACTGTTCATCTTTTAATTGATTCATTAAAAGATTAATTAATCTTTTCTTGTTTTTACGGTTGATTAAAGTTTCAATACAGGATTGCGTGTAAACATTTTGATTACTTCCCTTGTCTCTTATCTTTAATAAAATGTTTTCACACTAGGCATAAAAGTGACATCACTGATAATGTCCCACAAACAAAAATAGGCTGAAAATGCACACTAGAAAATGGAAATGCAGTACAACGTGGTGCATAAACACCCAGATTATATCAGATATGTTGGCAAAAGTGCATATCAAGAATAAAAAGCATGTGCAAATTGACTGGAAGAAAATGTCAATAACTCTGCTGCTAGAGATCATCTGATAAAACTATGATGCTGAAACATAGCGGTACACAAAGCTTTTTTGGGAGAATTGATCAAGAAAATCGGCAGTTACTAGTTGGATGTCGTTTTTACCTGGAACTAGTGAATAGGACTGTGGACCGGACACGCTGGCTCCTAACTCTGCCCCTGTGCCCGGATTGGCCAAACTGTTCTTCATCTCGTCCAGTCCGCCTGCTAGTGAGGCCATGGCCGAATAATCTGACGTCTGGAAAGAAGCAGGAAAGTGGAGAAAGAGTAGATTTGTTAACAAATCAGTACAACTAGAATAAATACTGTGCGTTCACTGTTAGATCTAACATGAATGCACAGACTGTGCCCTGTGTTACGTACAGCTGTGATCCATCTGGTCGTTATATTCTGCTCCATTTTCAACATGCTGGGCCTTCCTCACCGTGGTGAGCAAAGGAGCTTTTGTATGAACACACGTACACATGCACGCACACACACACGCACTTAGACCAACATACGCAAACACACCTACAGCTGAGAGTTTATTGATCTGTTTACAAAGACAGGGATTTACTGTACAACCAAGTCCAACAGTCTATAACCACAGGATCAGCTTGCTCTTTCTCTCCATCTCCCTCACTCTCACACATACATCATACACATCCTACACACACACACACACACACACACACACACATATATGTCTTTACACACATACACAGTGGCATTACATAGACCATGGCTAACACAAAGCCTCTTGTCTCCCCAGATACCAACAACAATAAGAACTGTGATCATCTCAGCACACGTACACATGGACTCCCCATGCCCTTTACACACAAGCACAAACACACTCACACACAAAAAAACACACACACACAGGAGAAGTTAAAAACCACATGAAGAAAAGGAGACTGAAGTGACAAAGCAATATGTGGTTGTTTTCTGGCTGTGCAGCTTTTATTCTCCGTGCAAACTCATAAATGCTTCAAGACAAAAAAAATATGTTGATGTTAAAAGATGCTAAACAGAAAAACTTAAACTTAATGGATTTTTTGGAAATATTAATGATTTTCACATATCTCATAAAGTCTGAGGAACAGAATAAGAAATGCTAAATGTGACCTTGATCAAATTATGGCAATAAACAACATAAACACATGACAAGAAATTCAAGCCACAAATATGAGCAACAGGAGAAAACTTTGTAAATGCTACAGTGATGGTCATGCAAGCAATATAGTTGAAATTATTTGTTGTCCCCAACACAGTTTCTGACCTTTGGATCAACCAAGATCTTGCAGACAATTTTTGGAAGCAGCTTCTGTAATAACCCAAGTTAGCCAAAATATAGCTAGCTGGATGGATAATGGAAACTGTCTGCTCACCTGTGTGTGACCCCAACAAAAAGCCACGACCCATCCATCCTCATCTGTCTGCCAGATCTGTGTTTGTGTGTGAGAGAGTCAGTGTGTATGTATGAGTGTGTGTGAGATATGGGTGCTGATTGAGAGTGATGCTGCTGACACTGATGACCAACTATATATATATATATATATATAAAAAAATCACCAAAGAACCTCAAAGCATCGACATCCATGATGGACCAATACCATGTCTGCTGTCATCGTGTGAGTCTGTGCAGTTTTTTAATGGCTGAATATTTGTGCACCTAGAAGGAAGGACAAAGGCCAGGTGGAGAAGTGACAGTCTTCTCAAATTGTGCACAAATGTATTTATGGAAAGGCATTAGGAACACACAGTTTGGATAGCAGCTACATAATACAACGCTTTTTCAAGACTGGCGTCAGGAGGTTAATGCTAATCTGTTTGTGGATATGTGGAAAAAGAGCAACGAAATATAATTATGTCACAGACAAACCACTGTGTACCTAAAAAATAGTAGAAGACGTACACTAGAAGTACTTATTTAAAAAATGGTTTTATTCAGATCAGTTTGAATATTCATGGTTAGTGTATCTGAAATCTGTCCAGTTTTTTCTAAGATAACCAATCATATCATTGTATAAGCACACCACAGTTAGTACAGTGTATCAGTGACTGAATGCATCACCACTGTTGCTGCTGTGGCCTTAATTCAGTTTAGTAGTACATTTAGTCCGTCTCTGGTTCAATCTGTTATGTAGAGTTCAGGACAGAACAGGCAACATACAAAACTGTTTATACGGTTTTGCTCTGCAGCTGCCTCTTTGCTGCAGAGTTATCCCATCATTAAAGTTTCTACAGCTTCTGCAGTGTTTTAAAAAGCTGTTAACCAAGAAACCACAATGGCTGAGCTGAGTGAGCTGCTCTCAGTCATCAGTGATGAGAGCCACCACCACTGGTAAAAACTGCTGGTTCTCTGGTCAGTAGTTCCCACAGTCAGCCTTGGGTTGTGAGATGATTTCAAGAAATCAAATCAAATTTGAAAACAATTGGAAAAGGCATACTTTAGCTATAATTATTACAAAAGACATAAAAGTAGTTACATTTAAAATAAGTCAGTGCAAATAAAATATAACTCAGAATGGACTGGTGCTCCACAAGAGTGAGGTTGATGTGGAAATTAAAGTAATGATGAAAATTCACTAAATGTAGGTTTGCCCAAGACATCACCTGCTCCTACATACTGTGTTTCCTCAATCCTGAAGTTTGCACATGGAGATTACTTCGACTGATGTATTGTGCTTCAAGCCTGTATTAAATTACTGGAAACAACAATATGCTGTTGCACGTTGCTGTTATTTTTTGTTTTGGTTATGCCTGTGTTTTTATATGATGTTTTACTGCGGGTGCATGACTGTGGTCAGTGTTTATATGCTTCCATCATCTTCTGCCATCATAGTGACGGTTTCAGCCTCTGCCATTGTTATTTTGTGCTTTGGGGGATGGAAAGTTTGGGAACCCTTGATCTAAGTTATTGATATAATCATTCAAACATGCACTAAATACGTCAAGTAATACACAATATACAATATTTACCAAAGGAATTTCCATTGGGGTTAATAGTTTTAACATTTTAAAAAATTTATCTTATGCTTGCAGTTTTGGAAAAAATAAACACGTATTCATCTGGGGTTAATTTAGTTAGTTGGTCATTAATTGCAAGACTTGTGGTTTGATCCCTGAGCTCCTTCTGTCTGCATGCGTGTATTATTGACCAACATAGTGTACTTCAAACTGTTAACAGTATATGTGTATTTTTAAAAAATGAAGCTGCTTTGGGCAAAATTAATGTACTTACATATCGGCATACTTCTAATACTTTTATAATTATTTTTCTGCTTGACCAAACTTTTTGAGCTTTTTGTGAATTTACGAACAAACCGAGCGGATAAATTTTTTCACTTTTCTGTGTCAAATGGCTTCCGTCCTTTTTTCCATTCTGCTGCAGCTGACCTGTGTGTATGTGTGTGTGTGTGTGTGTGTGTGTGTGTGTGTGTGTACACTAATGACACCAGTCAGAATTTCTTTTAGGTGATGAGGTGAGAGTTTTGCACTGACCCTTTTAATACGTCTGCATCTGTGTGTATGGAGGAGTAAGTGTAGGCGTGTGTTTGTGCTCACTGACCTCTTAAACACCCCTGTGCTCGTCAACACACAACACAACCACTGGACTGTGACCTGCCAAATAAGAGCTTACCCTGTACACTACACACATCTCTTTCTCTCTCTCTCTTTAGACTTCAGACACCATTTTTAAGCCCTATTTTCTCCCTCACATCAAACCCATCACACCTGTAGTTTTTCCCCGTCAAATCATACATGCTATCCCTGCACAGCCACCCCCTCCTCTCTTGGCCACACTCTGTCTTATTATAATGGCGACTAATGTGTCCATGTATCCATGTGTAGATGGGGGCCAGGCAGCAGCAACATAGAAGAAGGGGTCTGCTGTGGTAATTGGCCATGATGAAGTTTGGCCAGTGGGGTGACAGGCTTGCTAAGGAAGATGGATCATTCTCATTCGCCCCCGTAAATGTTGTCAATTCCACCGCTCATACAGCACCATCAGCCCTCATCAAAGAGGGGGGACGCAGCTGGAGGGACGTGGAGGGGCTGGGGTTTGGGGGTTGGTTATGCTGGTGGGGAGGAGTTGTATGGGGCAGGATGGAGGGTTACAAGAAAAGGTGGCAGGGGGAGCTGGACCTGGGATGGGATGTCATAGCAAGAAACAAGCAGTAAAGTAGGTGGGTTGATATAAATAACATCTGCAAGGGAAAAGGGAACAAGGGGAAGAGAGGAAATAGGATTGAGATGATTAAGGGAAATAGAAACTGTTGAATAAATTAATGGAAAAGAGAAAGAAATGTAAGAGGATTGAGTCATGTTCAGATGGACAGAGAAGTGCTTAGGGAAAAAACAAAAAAGGGTCAGGTTGTCTGACAAAAAAAGGCTAAAGGCTAACCTCTATAAAGTGACACGCAATGACTACAGACCTTGCATTGTTTTGGCATCTGATGGTGTTCAGACTCATGGATCTCACTGAAAATAGACTTTTCAAATCATCAGTTTAGCTCTTAATTGTTAACCGAAGCAACAGTGCAAACTCTTTTTTAGTGCATAACAGTTTTTGATCTTAATTAACTAGTAGGTTTGATGTGACAGAACGTTTTTAACTGCTGTTTCTTCTATAATCCATAATTGTTGGATGTTAGTTGTGTATTTAGACCACAGTTGTACATTTTGTGTCATTTTGTATGCCAGTAATGAGCAATTATGCCATTTTATTTAATTTATTTTTTGCATATCGTTATTTTCTAAGCAAAGATAACAAAAAGTCATGTGTTAAATGGACACAGAAAAGATACCATTTTTTCCCAACATTTAGAATACACAGAGGCTTCTCAGTGGCTCATTATTAATTACTACTACATTTTTTCCCTTCTGTAGTGTCTCTATCAGCAGCAGCAGCAGCAGCGTTGTAGCTAACAACGCTTAGTGCTAAAAATGGACAAGGACTACACACCTGCAACGTCCTTTATCAAAACACTTTAACTCTCCAATAGCAGCTCCACTGTTGTTTTTCATCTCACTCATTCTCTCATCTTCTCACTTGCAGCAGGTTGGTCTGCTGACTCAGATTTGGTAGAGTAATGGTTTGGTCCAACTCTCACATCAATAACAGATGAGCCCTAATCGGCCCTTTGACACACACACACACACACACACACACACACACACACGAACCGGCCCTGCTGGCTTGCACCATTTGCATAATAGTATTTCCCTTTTTCTCCATTCCCCAAATAGCTCCCGATTTCTCCATCTCACACTCTCTCTCCCTCTCGCCACATTGTCTTGTGTACTCCTGATGGAAAAAGGCTTGACTATAAACAAATACAATTCCCTAAGTGGCCCACAAACTGAGACAGGGATTGTGGGGAAGGAATTTATCTGCGCTCAAACTGAGCGTGGCAGCAGTGGGGAGGATATTCATTTCCAGACAGACAACCCACATGGACCTCAGTTCTGTTCAGAGGCTTTGAAAGTTCATTTATTTTGAAAGGAAAATTGGGCTAACAACTGTTATTTATGTATCAATTATTGATCTAGGTTATACATTTACATAAAGCTGTACACATGGAGTTATTGATAACAAAATATTTGAATTAAACTTCAGGAATTATTTTATCAGCAATTTTAGCTTTAGAAATTATATTTATTAGTTGTTCAAGATCCCCCCAACTCAAAATTTGGTTTCTTCTTTAAGGGACTGCACAAATTTGACAGATTTCTGTGTCAACACATGGATGCACCTTATTCTTCTCCCGATAACTCCATGTAAGCTACAACATTTCTTTGGGTGATGTCTTGTAAATCATTTTGAGTTCGTCCCATATACACAAATCTTGCTTTTGTAAATAATCTCTACAACATAAAATGTGCATTAATCTGGAGATAAAGTTGTCCCCAAAATACAGCATTACTTTGGTACACCTTTGAAGATTTAATGTCACATAGCCAGATCATGCTGTAGAGCAGAATGGCCTGGCTGCATCTAATTAACATCCTGCTGTTAGATTAAAAAAAGGGTTTGTTGGTTACTTCTTTAGACCAATCACAGTCATATTGGACAGAAGTAATCTAAGGAAGCAGCAACAGTGTCTGCTCAAAATAGTGAACATTTGCATGCAGGGAGGCGAGTCGTTTAAATGGGTACAACTTGCATTTTTCAGTGTGGTAGGTTGCTGGTTGGTGGTGGTTGTTGCTTCCTATATTGAAGTGGATTTCAAAAATACTAAAAGGTAGGTAGCATGACCAGTAGCAGGCTTATACCTACAGTCTACATCCAGTTAGTAAGACTGTTGAAGACTATACAGAGCCCAGCTGTTGCAAAAAAAAAAAAAATCTTTAGTTGGTATAAAGGGCCTTTGGAGGTCAAACAGTATCAAAAGACCAATTAAGACATTTGGCTTTGGGCTTTTCGTGGGATTTGTTGACGATAAGAAACACATCAGCCTACACTTTGCATTGTGTTCTTGTCATATTGTTGATGATACAGACCAAAGTGAAAGTTGTATTAGTGTGTTTATATAAGTTCACTACAGGGAGAATTAGTGTAAATTATAACATTGTTGGCCTCATTTGACCACTTTAACCACTTTCGTCCTTGAGAGTTGATCTCCTTTGACCTCTCTCCCTTTTTTTTTTTAAAGCTTTATCAATGGAGATAAAGTCAAGAAAAAGAAAAATCAGACAAATCAGGCTCCTTCATTTTCTTTTTCTGTATCCCAGTGTAGGCAGACTGGTTGGTACTGGGATGGGCATTTGGACCCGGGGCAGCACGGATGGGTGGGGGTGCCGTCAGCTCTGCTGATTTATCACCTGGGTAATAGGAAGTGATTGAGGGGAAATTCAAATGAACTCTCTCTGACAGGCACACATGCAGACACACATACGAGCACGCACACATAAATTAATAGTGGGGCTTAATAGACTACAGGGAGAGGGGGAACGAGAGCAGGAGAGGGAGATGAGATAAAAGGATGGCTTGTTAGGGAAGAAAGATAAAGAAAAGGTCTGAGACAAACAGGATAGAGGAGTAACTACTGGTGACAGATAAAATAAGATTTGCTTGTGTGGAACGTGAGCAATTTTACTTCTTGTCTTTTCTAGGGGGATGAAGAAGAAGAAATAATGAATGAGGCTCATGTTTTAGTGCAAGAAAGTAAAAAAATAAATAAGTAATGAACTTGGCATAACCGCTGAAATTACTGTACATTAATATACCATATACTGTTGACACCTGAAATTATGCCTCTTGGGCCACTGTTTCTCTCTCTCTTGCTTTCTCTGCCTTTTTCTGCCTTTCTTTCTCAAATACACTTCATTAAAGCCCCCTACCGACACACATACACGACACCACCAGCAGGGCCAAGTCCATCAGGCATCTTTTAGGAATGTCAGTCACAACACAGCGTGACCCTCCTTGACCGTAACCCCACCAGCTCAAACACACACAAATACACACACCTTAGCCCACATACCAAAGAGGCTGAGCAGTAGCTGTCAGTGTGTCAGTGTTAAGGGTATGACTGTCAATCATTCCCTCTGGGAAAAAGGGGGGTTTGACAGAGGTGGAGGAACAGATAGTGATGTAGATTTTTGTGTGTGAGAGTGTGTGTGTGCTTGGATCTCTTTGTGATGCAGCTCCTAAAGCCAGTTTGACCCCAGTGCGACCTGCAGTTTAAACGCTCTATCCCAGACCCCGACCCCAGCGGCTTGACCGGGCTCAGAGAGGACGCTGACCTATGAATCATGGGTATTATAGTCTTGAGTCCCAGTCTATAGAGCTACTACAGCCAGTCCCTGTCGACCTCTCGCCCTGTGCCACTCCACTCCCTATGTCGGTCACAGCGAAGTGAATGGGTTAAAAAGACAAACTCTGCCCTGTAGGTCTAAGGCTGCAGCTTATTTGTGCTTCCATATACTACTACTTCTCTAGAGTCTAATTGTCCTCTTGCCCTTGACACTGACTGAATAAATAAAAATGAAAACAGGGGCATCTTTAAAGATTGTGGAAACAAAAGTGTCATTCTGAAACACTGGCAAAATGTTTCCTTAACATTGACCGGAGGGCTGCAGATTAGAAGACATCTGAGCAAGGCTAGGGAGAATACAAATGATAGGTTGTTGTCATTTTGTTATTCAGCGTACTACTTACACCTGTCTATTCCGCTCAGATTTACATTAATTTACTGCTGGGAAAGGGCGAGAGGTCAATTTAGATGCAACATTAAGACACACAGACACACCGTTTCTCGCTCTCGATTTTCTCTCACACGCGAACAACGCACACATATGCAGCACATTCCCAAGATGCATCAGTATTCGGACAGCTCCATAGACGTCCCCAAGCAGCAGGAAGTGAGGTCATAATGAGAGCCAGGTCAATATGCTCATTAACCCCTGCAGCTTGTCTAGATTATAGGAACATCAATAGATCAGGCCTGACTGCGTCTCATCACAGCGTCTGAGACTGCAGAAACTCACAGCAGTCTGTCAGGCTAAGAGAGGAAACACGACTTGACGTTAACATTTTCAGATCAGTCGGTGAACAAGCAACATGAACGAGGTTTATCAGGATAAATGCAGAGTTTATCTGTTGCCTTTTGAATTGGACTTTTGTTGTGCAATTTCATCAAGGTTGACATGGCGTGGCAAGGCAAAGCAGGCAGGCTTTTAAGCTAAAAGCAGACACGACTTTTTCATATGATGCTTAGATAAAACATGAAACACTAATGTTAGTGTGCAAATGTGGGGAACTGTTTACCAGGTTGTGCTGGAAATCTGTTGGTCTGTCAGTCATCGAATGACCAATCTTTAGTTTACTATTCTTAGTCCGTTTCATTCACTGCTGTAGTATAATGGATTTGGGACTGCCTCCTGTAGCATCTAAAATATAAGCTTTCCTTTACATTTTTTTCAGTTTTTAGTTTCAGAATGTATTTGGCACCTCTGTCCAATGGTAGAGAAAAACTGCTTTTCACTAATTCAATAAAGGAGAAGCTGGCCGCCATCTGTATTTTTAGTTACTGTAAACAAAAAGACCAAAAACAGCAATCTGTCTCTCAATACTGTCTAATTTCCTTTGTGTCTGTCTCACTTAAGACTGGTAGTAAAAAAAACTGGATACTGTGGCTTTTACCACAATATCTAGCTGTAGTCAATGTATTTACTCAAACAAGACTAAATAATTCATTTTTGTGGGGCTATTTTTAGGCACAGATTAGTACACGTTTGGTGCTCTGGTCTGGTCTGATCATTTATGACATCAAGACTGTTTACGTGGCATCAGCTAAATTAAACTGCGGTCATGTTCCTTGTAATTAGAGAACACTCAGCGCACTGATGTGGCTCACTGATGTGTTTTAATTTGTTTGGACAATGGTGATCTATGGTTCAAAGAATAAACAATATCAGTATTTGGATACGGAGACAATAGCTGTTGGTGGGAGGAATTAATTGGTGCTCTTCATGGGGTGTGTTAACAGTAAGAAAAAATAGAATACTGCCACACTTATCTTTAAATTCACTCACTGAGGCAGCGACGATTGCAAAATGAGCAGCAAGCATTACAAAGAGCCGTAGTCGTGGCAGCAGAAAAACTAAAACTGTGCAGTGACCTAAAATGTGACACTTTTTCTGGCGGCAAAAACCCAGAGAGTCCACCTCTGCTCTAAAAGTTTTTAATGGCCAGTTTTCTCCTACATTAGTTCAATTTTTCATTAAAGCACCCTTCTGTCTTGTTAACCCTTGACCTGTTCCCAAACTCAGCCTGAGCCCAGGGCCTGCACGATGCCTCGCCCTTACCTTGCCAGAGTCAGGGCTCACATAGAGGTCAGAGCTGGATTGGATTGGACAGGATGGCTGTCTGTCAAAGAGGCGGTCCAATACCTCGATCTGCTGTGGCGAGAACAGCTCCCCTCTCATCTGCTTCCTGAGGAAGTCCCGCCCACTGTGGCCGTGCCCATTGGCCAGCGGCGACTCCTGCAAACCTGCCCAGAGGAGACAGGAGAAAGAAGTGTTAGAAAGGTTGTAAACAGAGAATATTTAATGGAGGAAAGTTAAAGGAGAAAGAGAAGAGCGAGATAAAGCAAGAGTCTGGCTTGTACGATGGAGGGAAACCTCAGACAGACAGTAATGGAGGAATGAAGGGAGGAGTGAGTTGATAGCACAAATCACCAAGACAGATGTGGAGAAAGAAGTTAGTGGACTCAAATGAACTCCAGTGAACTGATTTAAGACTGAGTGACTTCATAGATTGTGGAGACTTGGAGAAAATGGTATACAAATGCAATCCATTACCAAGCATACGCTGTCTCTCCTTCTTGATCTCTCAAAAGTACACTCTCTCCTCTCATATATACACACTGCTCCGTCCCTCTTGTCGTATCATCCATACACACACAGTCACACAAATATATATTGCTGCAGTATCAGTATTAGACTGTGAGCTCTCGTATCCTGCAGTTATTGCAAGGCTGAGGGACTGAACGAGACAATTATAAGAACTCTGAAGAGTCGCGGCCCACAAATGATTAGAAAAGAGAGAACGAGAGAAAAAGATAAAGAGAAAAAGGGGATGAGGGTGAAAATCCCCCGCTATAGAGCCAATTCATCGCTCCAAACCGCTCCTGAAAGTCTATTTTAGTCCTGGGGGTCACTGTGTGTTTGGTGTGTGTGAAAGTGTGTGAATGTGTGTCCGGGGTAGTGATATGACAGACAGGTGGAGAAGGGGTGGGGGCTTCAAATATATATATTTTTTTTCCATTTGGACTGAAAATACAGATTCATTTGCGCCAGACTGGATGACTAAAAGAAAAAGCAAGAGTGATGTGAAAAGAAAGAGAAAGAAGAAAAGAAAGAAAAGAAAAGAGCTTTAGGGCAGTTGTAAAAACGATATTTAACTTATATCAAACCACATTCAAACTCAAAGGATTTTTCCAGTTTGTCACAAGTTGTGTCTTATTTCTCTCCTTACCTAAGTAATTACTGAGATCTGTGCCACCACAGGAGGTACTTTACTCTTCGTACTGGTATGGAAGTCAAAGCGGTGGTTTTACATGTAGTATATCTTTCAGGATTTCTGACCAAAATCTTTTCCTAACCTTTAAAGATCTTGTCACCTCATTAAGCATTGCACACCTATAGCATTGTCAGCTTTACAACTGATGATGCAACTCCATCACCAATAGTTTGGTTGGAGATTCAAGTGTATTATGGTTGTAGCTGCTCATGTAGCCTCAAGCTAATAGATGAAGATGATTTTTTCTTATTTTAAGCTTCTAGTCTTCATATCAAGCCATCAGTGACTCACATGACATCACAAACTGCAAATGAACAACCAGTCTGCTCAGCTCCCTTTGGAGTTTGATAGAGCTTTTGTTCACATATGCAGTCTTATTCCCCAAAACATGTTTGTCGAGTGTGTTGTCAAATGTGTTGACAGGTTCTTGTTTTATTAAGTGCAAGTCAAATTTCCCCATTTGGGGAACAAATTATTATCCTTGTAAGGTGTTGGACCACCGTGTGCCACTAGAACAGCTTTAGTGCACCTTGGTATTGATTGTCCAAATCTCTGAACACCATTCTTCTAAAAGATATTCCCTCATTTGGTTCTTGGTGTTGGAGAAAGATACTCATCAAACCGCTGAGTGGAAGGTTGTAAACAAACCAGTTTAGCTCGATTATCTGAACCACTTTATTTTTTAGGTAAAATCAAAAGCAAGTACAGCTGAAGTGTAAAAAATAATCGCTCCATTGCACAAGACATGAGGATTATGTGTGTGCTCAACTATGATAAGTAGAGTGGATCAAAGTTGAACGAGGGAGCTGCCACATTTGGGTAAACTTTTTTTCATTCACCTCAGTTTTTTTTTATGAGACCTTCTCTGATTTCGTTTTAGTGATCCGTGTGCATCCCTGCATCTTGTCCAAAAACAAATGATTATCAATAGGACTGATGGGCAAAACTATGAAACTGAGGCCCACATTGTTATGAGACTTAAACTTGTAATAAATGGTAGACTAGCACCTTTAACCACATATGGATCTACAACACAACAGATATTTATAACTGAATAAAAATTGCATGCATCATGTTTTTTTTCCAAGTTTGATATCTGTGAATCATACCTGACACACTGGCACAAACGGTGCTTTTAGTTCATTTCAAAGACTCCACGTAAACCTCAAATCTTAAGAAAGTATCTAGCTCACACTCACAGTGTCTCCCTATATGTTCTCAGTACACAAAACCTCTTTCACCTGCTCTCTAACAAACACTCCTTGATCATAATCTCTCTTTCACTTCTATAGTCACACACACACACACTCATATACAGATGCTAGGAGCAGTGTGAGTGTATGGTCCAGGTCTCTGGTGACAGACCAATCAGGGGGGAAGATAAAGCCAGTATGATGCTTTAGCCTGGTAACCCACGGCAACCCATTTAATCCCACCGGCCAGTCCCCATGATGGAATTCAATTGATCAATCATGTAGCTCTGATGGCACCATTTCAGCCAGCTTATTGCTTTCTGCTTTCTCTCTGTTGCACACAACACACACACACACACACACACACACACATCAAATGCACCCTGAAAGACTGACCCAGGCCTGTCATGGTGGAGCACCCACAAAGGACCGGAGAAAGACAGAGCGAGGGAGATGACAGAGCCTACTGTAAACAAGAAGTAAGAACAAAGCTTTTACTTATGATAATCAATATTGTTCATTCATCTGTATGAATGTGTGTAGGTGTGTATGCGTGTGTCTCGGTGTGGATGTGGGTGTGGGTGGGTGGGTAGCTTGATATCCGGCTGGTCATTGTATCCATGGATGGGTAAAGAAACTCATTGCCGTGACGGGTTAAATCCTATTCACTGTCGGATACACACACACACACACACTCAGACACACACACAGCTGCCTCTATCTCTGTGATTCAGTCTCAGAAGGGAAGCGCTTCTCTTCCCTCTTTTTCAGAGCAGAACAAAACAAACAATGAGCCCTTATTGTTCTCTCCTTTCTGCCTTTTTCCTCTCTCTTCCGCCTTCTCTCTCTCTCTTGCATCTCTCACTATCACTCCCTCCTGGTTTTCTCTTTCCCTTTCTCCATCACCATCTCTCTCAATGTCAGCCAGCCTTTGCCATTTTTTCCTCAACAACCCAGAAACACGAGAATTATTAAATCCCCCAAGAATTAGATGCGTTGTCACCTGCTTGTCTACTTCAGCATGCATTTGTGTGTTTGTCAGCAGGGGGTAGGACACCACCAGTGTGCATCTTTCTTGCACTTGACATAGATTATCATACTGATAGGACAAGGGTCGTAAGTCTGACCTCATAGCCCCATAGCTTCATGCCTTCATTTGTGTGTCTGTGAGTATGTGTGCGCCCCATCCAAACTCCACAGATCAAAGTTTTTCGGGGGGTAGCAGGAGGTGCTGAGAGGAGCTCAGGGTGAAGGGCGGAGATCCCCTCCCTCTTCTCCTCCGTCCTCCATCTCTTGCTTACTCCCGGCATCTTTTATTTGGTAAGCTGCTGCATGTCACAGTGGATGCACAAGAGGGTGAGAGGTCAACTTGGCATTCTGGGTAAATGCCATTGAAACTATTTCGTCTTCGAATGAAAGAATGATTGTAACAAATGCGGTATATAACTTGACGACAAACATTCTGAGAGTAGTTTTCATTTACAAGTTTGAAGAAACTGGCCCACCTGTCCTGAACTCCATATTCATGTTAGACACACGCACACACGCACACACACACACACACATACACACACACAAACAGCTTCAGTGTGTAAAAGAATAGGTTAAGGTACAATGGTCCCCTTTTGGCCCCACAAGTCAAGTTCTCCCATTCACTCCCATTCATCTAGATTCTGCCCCCAGTCACCCCCCACTTCCCCTCGCTTTGGCTGGGGGCACAGGTCACCACAGGGCTTTACCCCCACACACTCCTCCTACCAACACACACACACACACCGCACACATGCCACTGATCCCGCTTTCCTGTGTTCCCATCACTTGCACAGCTGCTGCTTGTATGCTTATATGTTACAGGAGTTCCCTGCACACATGTTCACGGCCTCACAAAAAAATACAGCAGATGATTCGATACGAATAAACGTTTTGACTTACCATAACAACAAAAGTGCTTGCAGTGCTAAAAATGTTAGCACGGTTCCATTCAAACATCCATAGAAGTCATGCCACTGATCCATAATGTGCTATATCGGGGTAAAACTAACAGCAAGCTGAAGTGAGTTCAGCTATCATACCCTGGTGCTAAAAATATATATGAGCTGCAGCAGGTTTGTTTCTCCCAAACAAATTCCAGAAGAATGAAGCAGTCATATGCAAAAGAGTATAAAATAATCACCTCATGTCTTAATCATTTTGCTGAATTTTAATTTCAGCCACTAGACTAACAAAAGGCCTTGTGCTGAAACGCATCAGCCCATTAGTTTGAAATAAGATCCACTAGGGATTTCCTTGAATGTGTTTAAAAAATAAAGGATAGCCCTTTTTAAAGCAGGTTATCAAATGCTTTGCTTCATACATGGAGGACTGAGATTGAATTTTACACTAAGATGCATAAAAGTCGCTGGAGTTCACAGTACAGACAGAGATACACACGACAAAGTTACCATAAGAACACTGTTGTTGAACTCATGTGCTTGACTGTGTAAGTGTTTTTCCTTGTGTGTGTATGTGTGTGTGTGTAAAAATGCCGGCACAGACAAGCATATGGGTCCAAGTGTGTGTGAGAAGCTTGCTTTATTGTTTGCCTGTGTATGTGTTTGTCTGTCCATGTCAGTGCATGCTGTTCCCCCTGTCGCCCCTTGCTGTGTGTGTGTGTCATTATCCAGCGGGGGCTGCTCTAATGGAAGCTGTGATTAGCAATGCTGTTAATTAGACCACAGAGCCAACCGCGCAGACCTCTGCCATAGAAACACTGCAGATAAAACACAAGCAAAACGTGACACAGAGCGACATGATGCTCGAGTGACGCTTTCTGAGCTCTTCAGTGAAACGTGAAGCGATGCAACGTTTCGATTCGAATTATGAAACACAAAGTCCAGTCATAGAAAACCAACAGGCAGATCAAACATGGTGTAGCACGTCATGCACATAAAGAACAATGTTAAACAACAATGCTGCTAATTAGGTTACAGCTCTTCTCCTTCAACTACAAATCTGACCACAGAAGACATTAGAGCACATAATAATGTGGGATACATTCACATAATTAAACATGTTTCGTATTATTTGTGTCAATAGGATATGGCTTCCAAGAAAGTAGACACCTGATTGACCACTACAGACATTTTGACTTAGTGTTGATGCCAAAGCACAGGTGTAACATTACTACTTACATTAACAACATTAATGATTCGTTCATCGTCCAGCCAGTACACACACAATGCTATGAGTCTGGAGTCAATATTTCTGCTGTGAAAAGCATAACTGTAGGCCTGAGTTGTATATGACTTTCTGTGAAGTGCTCTGATCTAATATAAGAGAAACCACTATAGTAAGGTTTTTATCCAAATTAGTTAAAATTTGAAGCAAACTTCTTGAAATTTAGCAAAGCAATGCAGGGGCTCATTTCTTTTCAGTTGTGTTATGCAAATATGTCACATGAAAATGAGACAAGGTGTGCACAGCAAGATGACAAGAACCAAAATAATGTGGAAATGTGAGGCAAATATAGCATTTATGTTTGTCTAATGTGTTAATTTAAGGAATGACGCAGTCTCCTCATCACATATCTGTTTTTTTCTGCTGCAGTTTTTTGTTGGCAGTAGATTCGAAGCTTCAGTAGATGTTTGAGTCGTGTGCTTCATGTACGTCATGATTTATTCACCATGTCTGTTTTAATTGCACTTTGATGCATTTTGCTTTTATTGATACACCAAGTTTTCAAGCTCAACCAAGAGTAAAACTAAGCTAAAAGCTCACAGTTACTGCATGGCAACTTTGATCCAGTGTGTCTACACTATATATGTATACACACACACACACACACACATATATATATATATGTGTGTGTGTGTGTGTGTGTGTGTGTATATATATATATATATATATATATATATATAAAGACACAAGTGTCTGTGTGTGTGTGTGTGTGTGTGTATGTGTGCGTTGGGTCTGAAGTCTTTGTGCTCTACTGATGGGTAAGTGGGCTGTATCGGAGCATATCAAGGTGCACCTGGGATTCATCCTGGAACCTGCTGGAATGCTTTGAAAATTCATCAGCAGTGGGAAAAGGACCCCATACTGTATCTGTGTGTGTGTGTGTGTTTGTGTTTCTGTGTCAAAGATAGAGAGAGCGTAAGTGAGAGAGAGCAAGAAATAGCCCCCAGTGGCATTCTGTCACCCCCCCTCGCTCCGACATCTGGTCCTGTCTCATTTACCGTAGGAGACCGTCTGTGTGATGGCTTTTTAATGCCACTGACACGGTCACGTACACACTCATAATCATGCACACATGTATGCACACAAATATATACATACAGTACATGTGAGAAACCTCACACACAAACACAAGCTCTCCAAGTTATTAACATGCAACATTGATCCAGTATGACAGCGTATATGATCAATAGTGCATGCATAAACTGACTTCTCAGGTTGCTCTCCAGTGAAGCACCGTTAGTAAACAAATCTGAGCTTCTGAATGAAGATGTTTGGTTTAGAACTCCCACACTGCACACACACACACTCACACACATCTGTCATTGATCCTCATGTGTTAAGTTCTTTCCATCTGGGCTTTCCACGCTGATATGGAGAGGAGGAGGTCCTGAGGCACTCCTCATATAATGTGTTTATGCATGTAGTGTATTTGTATATGTGCACATGAAAAATTCCATTCAAAGTATAAGAAGCAGATATACACAGCATAATTGTTTGCTCCTCACCTTCGTCCCTCTTTCTTTTGCCCACATCAGCAGCCGAGCTGATACCCAGAATACCACTGATGGAGTACGAGGAGCCGGCTGAGTCGCTGGTCACTGCTGAGACCTGTGTGGCAGCCACGGACGTTGCTGCAGACAAATCACATGACACAGCTAAAAGTTTGAAGGTTGCACCACAAAAAAAAATCACAGGACAGATAATCAGTAAGTTGAATTACATATCTCTTTTGAGTCACTTCTAAGTTTCGTTGTAATCTCTGCTGCCAGTATGCGCATTTTGTTCATTTTTTATGTGAATTCAAACCCTGCAGCAAACAGACATTAAAATGAGCCTTTTGTGAATGCACTGCTACTTTTTATTCTGAGAACCTTAAATAATAAGGAAAAAAATAACCAGTGATTGTGGCATGTGCAAAAGTTTGGACACCGTCCTTGTAAAAGCCAACTCATTAGGCCTTAATTGACTTGGTAACATAATGTTTAATTTGCATCAGTGAAAAATAAAAATCCCTAAAAAACTGCATAAGGAACAGTCAAAGTCAGTGTAACTGTCCAAAGAAACTATAGTTTCTTTGTAAGTGGGGTTTTAGGGAATCTGAGTTGGACTTTGTACTATAAAGTAACTGAAAATATCACCTATATTGGAGGACAACAGAACTATTTTTTGATGTTGTGCACTATTGGAAGGCATAAAAGTGTTGTTTGATTAACAGTTATATGATGAAATCACAGGTAAAGAATAACAGAAGATAAAAACAACAGCAAACAAAAAATCCACTGCATAACAAGATAGAAAGAATATAGAGAGAGCTTTATCGTGTCATATGTACCAAAACTCTACATGTTGAACTAACACATTATACTCCGCTATGTCCTAAAACTCTGGCAGGCACATTCACCAAAATTAATTGTATGTTTTTGATGTGTAATGCTGATGCCATTTGAAATCTCATACTGTTGAGATTAATCAAATAATGAAAAATAGACTCTAAATTCTGAGGTCCAAAGCTATTTTGAAAAACTGTAGGACCTTTCCCACTCTTACTTCTGGTTCTTGAACAGCAATCACATGCGTGTGATTTGTGATACCAAAGACGGAGAACAAAAAAGCTACAAGTGAGCCCCATATATTTAATTCCTTTTTATTCGCTCCATAAACTCAACATATCCTCTTTTTCTTAGTTCTTTAAACTTGACTCAGCCACACTGAATAAATTGCAGCAAGAGGAAAAGACACAAAGGACAGGCTTCTGTTGGTGTTTTGCTCCTTGTTGTCTCTTCCTCTAATCTTCCCCCTGGAGGAGACAAGTTCCTCGTTGGGCGACACAGCGACATACTTGTCACCGCTTCAGTGACACACACACACACACACACACACACACACACACACACACACACACACACACACACACACACACACAGAGAGCAACCTCCTGACACACACACACAGACTGAAACATACAGTCACTCACTCCTTGGTCCCTTATCTATGCCCCTGTAAACGGACGTGGGGCTGAGTGACAGTATGGTATCCCAGGAGGGACAGAAAGGTGTGGAGACAGACATCCTAATCCTCTCTCCCAGCAGACCCCCCAAACACAGAAAGACAAGACCGAAAAGGGAATAAGAAAAAAGAAAAAAACCCACAAGAAAACCAAAGGATCAAAGTCCCTCCCAGCCGTTACTCCTTCGCTAACGACAAGGAGAGTATAATGAATGCATATCCCTCCTTTTCCCATCACTTGATTTAGCACTTCAATTATCTGATTTTCCTTTCTCTTTCTTTTCACTCTTTTTTTTTATCAGAACGTAACGCTTTTATTCTGCAAATCCAAATGTTCAATTTTCCGCCTGGGAGTGGGACCCATTTATCTGTGTAATCTGTAAGCGTGTGCGTGTGTGTGCGTGTTCCTCAGTGCGTCTAGGTGTGTATGCACGTGGGTGTGTGTGCGTCTGCTAAATGTGAGTAAAAGGCAGGAGTCAGGGAGCAGTGTGTGTGAAATTAATTTAGATTAATAGACAATGTGCGATTATGAAGATATGAGAGACACTGAAACACAATCCACTGCAGGGCAAAGTGATGAGGAGAGAAAGGGTGCCATATTTATTTGTACTCTGAGATATTCATCGAATTAAAGGAAATAATGTTTCAGTCATAGCTGAAATGGAAACTGTACATTGATGCAGCCTGTAACATGATAATCCACCACAAATGAACATCGAGACATTGTCAGTCTGAGCAAAGATTAAGGGTTATTTTTTAGTCTATTAAGTTCAAAACGACAACCTTTTAATAAGATCCTCAATATGTACAGATTTCCAAATTATGCTGCCGTCCAGATTTACAACCTCCAAAACTCTGTCTGGCACCACTTTGCTGCTGATTTAGTCAAAAATCTAACAATGTGCTATGCTGGGCACACAAAACAAGGGGCAGAAAACTCTACCCTCCTGTTTGTAGTAATTTGAATGAAGATGGATATATTTAGAAATAGAAAATGCACAATATAAATTGTGGCACAGAGGCCACAAGAAGACAGACAAGTCGAGTCACTCTTGAAATTGAGGTTGATGTCAGGTGATTTCTATTTGTGATAGGCGCAACTATTCTTTGTAAAGGTGAGCATTGGGGGACAGTGGACCGTAAACTAGACCAGTAGCACTGCAGGACTTGTTTGAAGGTCTCCTTTCAGTTGATTGTGTGATTTAGTGATGCACATTCCCAAATAACAGTACAATTAACTATGTACCTACTGACACACCTCATTCTTGAATATATGAACAGAAATACTCTGTTCTCATGGTGTTTATAAGCTTGGTTGATAAGCATTATGGAGTTTTAGATCCCTGTTTAGGAGGGAATTGTGAAAAACTGTTAGTTGAGTTATGTTTAGGATAAAATGGTTTTATGCTCTAAGCTCCAACTACATTCATGAAATTGATTTTTGTTGTTTGGAATATGCCATCTCCCTTTTGGCTACATCATTGCACTTCATCATGTTACCTCTATACATGATTGTAACGCTGTTGGCTGTTTGCGTCCACTAAAATATTCAAGTAAAGGACGTGGACGCTGATCACAAACTGCGCAGGT
The DNA here is from genome assembly GCA_024666655.1 of Dascyllus trimaculatus. Classification (NCBI taxonomy): domain Eukaryota; kingdom Metazoa; phylum Chordata; class Actinopteri; family Pomacentridae; genus Dascyllus; species Dascyllus trimaculatus. Next base: position 12,530,243 of record CM045447.1, on the reverse strand, counting down.
GTTGCTCTCTCACTCTCTCTGTCTTCAGTCTGCTTTCAATTTGCTGATAATAGCAAAACAAACGCAACCATCACACAGCCCTCACTGTACCAGACGTCCTAGTAAAACACCTAGATGCTCCTATTCAGTAGAAAACGGAACAAGCAAAGACCTGCATTTCATTAACTAACTGTAATTTTGCATTCAAGCGACGATCTTTGTGGCACATCGCATCTCACAGTGTGTGTCTATGCTGGTGAAGGTCCAGAATTTCAATACATTTTTTTGCTCGGCACACAAGAGATTCACACAAAAACGGCTCTTCTGTAAAATTTGCTTTGACAGTTGGAAACAGGATTTTGTAGCAGTGACCTACCTAAGTTGTGAGCCGACACTGAGCCCGTTTGACCGGGCTGCTGCTGAACCTTAGTCCGAATGATCCTGCAGGAGGAGAGAGGAGATATTAGAGTGTGTGAAGTGGATTGTGTGAGTGTGTGTGAGAGAGACTGTGAGTGACAGTGAGAACATGACCATCGTGGGAGCAAAACTGTGTGTGTGTGCGGTTGTGTGTGATTGTGTGAGTGCATGCGTGTGTGTATGTGTGTGTGTGTGTGTGGTGTGAAGTGGCTGAGGCAGGCTGACATGGCAGAGGGGCCTCACACTTCCTGCTTGGCTGCTCATGCAAGCCTTTTCTTCCTCTTTCCTTTCCTTTCTCTTCCTTTCCTCCCTCTTTTCCTCTCCTCTCCTCTCATTTCCTTTCCTCCCTTTTCCTTTCTTTCCTTTCCTTTTGTGTCTGTTTCTTTCCTCACCCACACCTTCTTTCCCTTTTGTCTGCCTCTTTTGCTCACTCCTTCTCTCTCTTATTTCGCCATCCCTCCCTCTCTCTCTGCCTCTATGCTCAGGGGAAAGGGTTGTCATTGTACCATCGTGTTGAACCACTGAGCTGCAGCCACTTCATACATATGGAGACTGGGGCCTCTTTGCTATTCTCCTTTCCACTCCCGGACTCACACACACAAACACACACACACACACACACACACACAAAACACACAGTATTATATTGCTCTGTGATCTACCTACACTCAGTACCTGTTGCTATAAGTTAATACTCCAACAAACACTCAGATCACCCCGGCGGTGGTACCTGTTGATGGAGCTGACGCTGGGGACGCTGTCGTTGTCACAAACTCTCTCGGCCAGGAGCCTGTCCCGGATCTCCCAGGCAAACATGGTGGGGTTTTGGCGTTTGTAATCGGCGATCTTGTCGACCACTTTGGGTGTAGCAACCTTTGGTTTGGATCCCCCGATTACCCCGGGGCGGATACTGCCCGTTTCATAGTACCTGCCAAATAAAGCGGAAGAAATTGGTCAAGGAAAAGGAAACACACAGATATTGTGATAATGCCAGAAGCAGAGTTAAATAAAAGCAAAATTTATTCGGTGTATTCTGTTTTCATTTATCTGTCATTGTAATCTTATATTGCTTCCACAAGGTGTTTTAAACTGTTTAAAATATTTGATGCTAACATTTTAAATTTAAAATATGCAAAACAATACATTTTAAACAGCATGTAACAAAGATGAGGTCGAGGAGCTGAATTAAGTTATAGTTTATATAGTCATGACTGTGACCTCATGTGACATCTGATAATATCTATTTATTGCAGGTGATTGTGCAAAACAATCAAATCGCACTTGAATAGGAATCTGAATAAGTTCAGTTTTTTCGTAAAAGCTGAGGCTGCTGCTGTTCTATACTTTTTATTATTGCCATTCACTTTGTGTATCGACTAATAGAGGCAGATTTGTGCTCTCGTGACCCTTTACAGCAGCTTCATATGCACGTGGATTCAAATCAAAGCAAACTACAGTGTCTACCATGAAGTAACATGTCAGTCTGCACAGCAGTGTGGCTTATTTTGGTGATTTTAACAGTTCATGGGCAATAATGAGAGCCAATGGCACAGTGATATGAGATGTATCAGGCTATGGCTGCACAGACAGTACTTGTTAGTAGGATAAAATCATGACTTTAGTCGTTTCATGGGATTTGCTGATGAAAAAAAAAAACAATATTTTTTGCCTTGTCCTTTCAGAGACACCTTTTTGTTGTTTGATGATTCCTCCTCCTTTATCTAGCCAGAAAATGGAACAACTGAAATCAAATCACGATGGGCAGGGCAGCATTGAAACTCTTAAACTAATTTATTATGTAGAGTTCTGCTTCATTCCTAAACTCAGCAGATCTGGACTCCAGACAACCAGCATTTGACATCAAAACACCCTTCTGTTTCACTGCCCCTTTAGTTCACCTCTCCTGGTGGTGATTTGAACATTGTTCCACTCAGCCTCAGCTCCTTTCTCTCCGAGCTCTCCAGAGGAGGAATGACCTTCCCTCTGCGGCCAGGACTTCTTTCTGGCTTAAATTCAGACTCTTCAAAAAACACCTCACATCCCACCAGCTTCTATACTTGCATTTGATCCCTCTGTCTCGTTTCTTCTTTCTGATAAGATAGACAGACTCTCATTCCTTTAAGTCAATATCCACGTGTCCATATTGATTAAACTCATTGTTGGCGGTTAATGTTCTTGCTGTCCGTACTGAGAAAATGAAGTGGTCAGTGGTGATTCTATGCAAACAAGCTGTCTTTAATTTATCCAAAAGCTAAATTGAGTCTGATTTAGTGACTTCAAAGTCACAACCTTTTTAGTACGAAATGCCCTTTCCCTATATATCCATCCACAGCAGTTCACCAATGAAATATTTTCTGGGGAATTTTACACTAAAGAGATGACAACCTCCCTCTTGATTTGAGTAATTCAGACTCCAGAAGTCTCACATTAGCTGAACACTAGAATAGTTTTTGCAAGAGAGGACCATGGGTCCTGTCTCCCATTTCATATTTTTGCAAGGAATCACTTCACTGCAATGATGAATGATGACAGCAAACAAAACAGTTTCAGTATTTATGTAGAATATGGACATGTGGCAATTGCATTAAAGTGGGCCTGAAATAAAAACTGCCCTATAACTGGCAGTTTCTACATTTTATCCAAATACTGTGGTGACAGATATTTGTTGCTGAATACGCTATGCCTCTTATGTTTGGATGGAGCTTGGAACAGATTTTGACTCTTACTAGTTCCTCGAGTCAGCTGGTTGAAATGATAAAATTTCAGTAAATCACAGCATCTTTCAGGCCTCTTTAGTTTTGACTCCTTTAGTCTTATTTTGTGTGTTTGATTTGGTCAGTTCATCCTCACAAAAGAAGGTCTATCATGGACTTACCTTGTTAAATAAAGGTGGAAAAAACCTGTACCGCCAGTTACATAATGCTGCAGTTATTTGATGCTGCTGCAGATACAAGTGTCAGCTAAATGGCTAAATGTAAATGTATTACGCTCCAACACCTGTCACAAAATATTTCTGATGCCCGGCTCATCCTTCGAACGGCTGCTGTTTTCTTAAGCAATTTCACATTGTGACACAGAGGTAGGAAGAGGGTGGCACTGATGCACACACACTCAGACACACAGATTCAGGCGTTTGGTGTCCACCATGGCTATTTCATGAATGTATTTGCATGCAGAAGGGGCAAGGAGGCAGGGGGTGGGAGGACAGCAAATGCGCTACACAGCTTGCAAAAAAGGGGGGATGCTGTGTGTGGATGCAAGCTGTCAGTCAGTCTTAAACCTGCTGCTGCTCTCTTCTCTCTCTCTCTCCACTGTACGGAAGAGTAATCCTTTCCGTGAAGATGTGAGTTCCTGTAAATGTGCACTTCCTTGTCTTTCTTCTTGTGTGTGTGTGTGTGTGTGTGTGTGTGTGTGTGTGTGTGTGTGTGTGTGTGTTGCGCATATGTGTGTGTGCGCATTTTGACTATTCACAGCTGGAGTATAAACACAGCTAAAGGAAAAACAATCTATTTTCAAATGGAAAACTATTTAAATTATTCACAGCTGAATCATTGGTGAATAAACGAGCGTGGTTATTGATATCTGCACAACGATGAGCCAATACACACACACACACACAGACACACACACACAAACACACAGGGTGGTAGAGTTGGTGTTTTTGTTCTGCTGGCACCAGAGAGACAGAGAGGAGAGGATAAAACAACCCTCCCTCCCTCCTTCCATCCCTCGATCCCCTCTCCTCCCCCCTCATGGTAACGCTTCAGTGAGTTGAACGGCCAGGAAAGGGGAGAGAGAGAGAGATAGAGAGAGAAAGACAGAAAGGGAGAGAGAGGGAGAGAGAGAGGAAGAGAGGCATGGGAGAACAATGAGCAACACATTTTTTGATATAGCTGAGGGTCGCTGCAGCTAATCCTTCCCCTCCGTCCCCACAAATGGTCTCTCTGTCTCTCATTCATTTTTTCTTTTTCTTGCACTCTTCTTCTTTAACACGCCTTTTCCCTTTTGATTGTGTCCCTTGTTCTTGTCTTTCTCCCATTCTCCATCTCCCTCTGTCTTTTTTTTGGGGTGCAGAAATATGGTGCCACTTTCATTTTGATGCTAATTCTAAAAAGTGATGAATCTTTTCCCTTTTGTCCCCCTTTCTTCTCTGGGGGACGGAACGAGCAGGGATTTACTCTTGAATTTAGCTTTGAAAAGGCAGAGGGAGAGACAGACAGCGAGAGAGAGAAAAGGGGGGTGAGGCGAGGCACGGAAATATTGAGAGGGGTCGGACGAGAAATACAGGATACAGAGGGGAGAGAGGAAGGTGAAAAGGCAAGAAGAGAGCACAGAGAGCAGAGTGAGGGAAGTAAGCGCTGCAGAAATAAGAATGAACACAGACCGCTCCGAGAATGTGACTTGTTTATGTTGAAGAAAACTGAGGAAAACAGTCAAATTGACACTAAATGAATAAGTGTGACCTTAGAGGAGCTTCTCTGACAAATTCTCAACCAACACTAAACCCGCCTGTTCATTCCTCCTGTCAAAAAGCAACCGTAATGACCCAAAAATGAAACGGGGGCATACACTTTTTTTTAGTGCTGTTTCATACCGCAGCACCTTTTTGCATTAAGCGTACCTTTAACGGTTCCCCTAATGCAAAAAGGACAGTGTCGAAGATAGATAATGGCGTAAGGAGGGTGACATTTTTCCTCTGCCATCTGTTCACACCATACCGGGTGCTACTGTGTGTATTCTCAGGATTGTCGAAACACATGTGTAGAAGTTTGTGTGCCTTTTACCTGCCCAGTATCTTGCTGACACATCCATGGCTGACTCGTAGCTGGCGTGAGATGTCGCAGGGTCGAACGCCTTGATGGGCAAGTTCTACTATTCGCTGTCGAACTACATCTGGGAGGGGCCTGCCATTTACAAACACACCTCCAAGCTGGTTGACTCCACCATGTCCTGGATGAGAGAGAGCAGACACATTTCGAGATGGATCAGGCCAAGAATGAGTGATAGAAAAAAATGTTATGGCCGGGCTTAATTCATTTTATTAAATTGCAACAGTTTACAGGCAATTAAATCAAAGATAAGATTATTCAAATCATAAATAAATCAATCAAATGTGACTGACCACATGCAGGTTGATGATGCAGTGATGAGACAATTTTAGAAGCAACAAATATCAAGGACTCAGTGATAAATAAAAAACTTCTTTATTTACTCCATCATTACTGTCCAAAGCCTGGTCGTTCATCCAATGAGGTTGCTGATATGAAAACATTTGAATTGCAAGACAGAGTTGTAAATGTTGGACCTCAGCTAACTTGGCCTTTCCAACACAGTTGTAGATTAAATTTGGTTTCACTGAGAGGGCAACTTCCAACCTATGCTCACACACAAGAACAGCTCAGCGCAACTAAAGTGCTCAGATGGTGAATGCTAAGCAACTACACTGAAGCAGCTGGAGGTAAAAACCTTGTTAAAAGGCAGTTTAGAGAGTCATTGCATCATACATCGGCATCACTGGCCATGGTCAGGATCTGTCCGGTCTGGAGGACAGCATCTAGATCCCACTTCTCTGTTTTAATACCACCTGTTCTCTTTCAATTAAACTATTATGCTAACAGCTTGTTTCTGTGGCTCAACAGTTGGTAAACCTGCATTCTGACATTACTAGCTCCTTTGAATCAGAGATCGATACTGAAAACATGTATAATATGTACAAGACATCATATTGTTTATGAACTTGGTTAGGAAATGGTAACAGCCACACTTTCTGGGCTACGATCCCTCAGCTGGAGTTAATTTATTATCTCAAATACATCTGATTTCCCTCCTGCCACTGATTTATCCTGCTCAGCATAATAATACCACTCAGACTATTCCAAAGTGCAAACTTTGCCCAATTTCACCAGCGGCAAGCTAAGCAAAGATTTCGAGTAAATGAAGGGATTTCAATTAATTATTGACCAAGGCCTTGCACTGGCCCCTTAGTGAAAGATACCACTAATATTCCCCCTGAGGGATGAAAGTTATAGAGGAAATGAATGAAAGACAAGGCTGGTATACACAGCACTAGAACAGAAGTCAAGCTGAACCTTTACACAACTGAATAATCGCCATGTAGCGGGATTGTTATTGCATTTTTTTTTATTCTTCAGCTGTAGCCATAAAACACATAAGATCATAGCTGCCCATTAGAGAGCTGCCTGAGAAATTTCCATTTTTGACTGACTGATTAAAACGGCAGCAGTGTAGGAGTCTGGACAATAAATAGAAAATGGCTGCGAGTTTTGGGGAAGAGAAAATAAGCAAGCTGATTTATATTTATATATCTTGTCTGCATTCATCTAGTTTCTACAGCAGTTATCCTGTTATGGAGCTCATCCAAGCATCCACTGATACATTCTGAGCAGGCCAGCAGGAAGCACTTGCACAGAGCGCCACATTAAAAAGATGACCACATTTATACATTTGCAAACTCTGAAAGGCTTCGGTGAGCTGGGCCGGGTCAGTACCCAAGAACTTCTTGATTTGAGGTGACAGTGCTAACTGCTACATCCGCTAGCCGAAACACTGAGTGAGAAACTGTGAGCAAGACAGAAAGACTATTTGGGCAACACTCTTTCTGCCTCTGAAATCTTATGTGTATGTATATACTGTGCATGTATGTATCTCTCCAAAGGCACAGTATAAAGCAACTAGAATTTCTCTACCATTTAATCCACTGGCTTTTGTATTACCATAGTGATTACGTCTTTAGGGGAAACACACACACACTCTTTCACAGACACTAATCCTAGCTGTGGGGGTAATAGATTTTAAACACATAACCCCAGCAGGGATACCCCCTAAAACACCAAGCTGTCCCCCTGAACCTGTCCCCCTGTCCTCATCTTCTCCCCATCAGCATAAAATAAAGAAACACACACAGTTTTCTCCAGCTTAAATATAAATAGGTCAATACGAGGCAGATAAATAGCAAAATGTGAAGTCTAGAGAGTCTCACTCTGTGAAATCAAACTGCTATTTCCAAATGGCTAATGTGGATGGTCACTCTCTTCCATACTACTTTATTTTTTTCAGATAGAAGAAGCCTCATTATGCAGACGCCTGCTGCAGACAGCACAATTTGAAAAGCAATCGCTCTTTACGAAAGACAGCAATATATAGACAGAGATATATCTGTTTATGCAACGCCCCTGTTGGCTTGGCTACACCAAGGCTCAAGGACTGAATGGCACGAAATGTAACAACCAGTGTGAACTTAAAAGACCATATTATCACATCTGTCGAAAGGATTCATTGTTCAATCAAAATAGCAATCCGTTAAATTAGGGAATACGTATTTTAAATTTTCAGATTTCAGGCTTTTTGTGGCTGTGGTCAGATAGGTGCACTAAAGGTGAACTCCACTGATTTTACACATCATAATTTGTTTATTAATGACAGCAAGCTGTAAGTACATTGTTTAACTGCAGTTTGTTTCCCTTAGTCTGAAAAATAACCCTGACATTGTCATCTTAAGTTTGAACACCACAAATTTATAACAGAAAGACTGCCTTGAAAACTGGAGCCATGGACTTTGAGAGAATCTAACTTTTAACAAAGATTTGTTGTACATGAAAAATGTACATTCCAACATTTGCGGAGCTTCACACATCCTTGGTGTTTAAAGTCTGCACCCCTGCTATTTTAATTTAAACTATTTGATTAAAATCTACCTAAATTCCCTAACTGTATGAATTAAATCTGATTACAATAAGTCAACTGTATCATATACTATATTTCTTTATGCGTTTAGTATGTCTGATGGGCAGCGGTGCAATAATAATATGACTTGTGACTTACAGTTGTGTTTGAATGAAGAGGACTATTCATTGGTAAGGGGATAAACTGCACTGTTTCCTTTTGTGGAGGTCAAACATCTCTTCAAGTCCTGGATAATGAACTCAGGTTACCTGCACTCTGGTAAGGTTATCACTTACTACTTTACACGTGATCTAGATGTTTGAAGATTTCTGCAACTCTCTGTTCTGGTCTTTTGTAAATTAAACATAAGAGGTACGGCCTACTTGGTACTCCACAAATGATGACAACTTGCTGGCTTCCAGTGAGCCTGCTGAGAGTTTCTGATATTAATAATGTGGATTGTGAACTCTTTGCACCTCATGTACATAATGAAGAGCCAAAACAACTTCATTTATAAAGCCTAAAAATCACAATTTCTTCCAAAGGGCTTTATGTCCTTTATACCCTCTATCCTTGGACCCTCCATTCGCTGGAACCACTCCAGTCTAAAGCTGCTGACACCACTTTGTAACCAGATTTTAATTCTTTTTATGTGTTTATTAGAAATTTTGTGAGCAGAAAGAAGTTAAAAAAAGATCAAATATAACATGCAACAGACGCTCATTGTCATTGCTTTAACAGAGAACCCCTGAACCTTCTGTTTTTATAATAAAGGAGCAATCTGCTGACTGATTCCTATGACTTCATGTCCCATTCAGTTAGTGCAGTAAGAACACACACACACACACACACACCCACACACACACACATGCATTTTCCGATATACCTCAAAGCAAGAAAGGGCCCGCTGACCTACATGGACAAATTCAGGTCTGTAACGCTCACTCTCTGTGACTGCTTTGTATAGTTGTGTAAAGGCATTATTCCTCCCTCTTCTCTTTATTATTATTTCCTGAAACCTCTCGGTGAATGAAAGCACAATTTTTGCAGGGTCGTTTATAGAAGCCTACTGCGCTACGTCGTCCTCACCACAGGTATCTGCAGAGAAGACTCTCTCTCTCTGCCTCTCTCTCCCTCTTTCTCAGATAAGAGTAAATGAAATGGTTCCTTTCACCCTTCCTATCTGGGCCAGGGCATGAAATACGCCTTGCTTTGTAAAGAGATGGAGAGGAATGACTTGTGACCTACAAAAACCTCCAGATAACTATTTATTCACTTATCTGTGTATTTACTGTTGGCATTAGGCGTTCAGACTCTCGCCATTCTTGGGGTAGGCTATGGGGATTATGTGTTTGAAATTTATTTTCCAAGCCTATAAATACTGATAGGCACAAAAACTTACACATTCTATGAAGGCATTTGTTTATCGGCCACTGTAGTATAATTCTCTGAATAAGTCATACAAGTTCTCATTTTGAGGCTTTATGCCATGTTTTAGGCATTAGGGATGCTGCTGGCCTAGAGCTAAATTATAGCTCACAGGTTTTATCATGATAAAGTAGAGAAGAGCACAAAAATACACACAAATAGCCTTGAATTTTTATAAGAAACTACTCCGTTCCTTGTGGACAGAAGACTGACAATAATCATTTGGAAATATGTGACGTTACAGCACAGAAGAATGTGACATTTCCTTGCAGCTGAGTGAGTTTAGTGACTGAAGTCCAACAAATCATCCCACTGACCAAACAAATTAACCACTTGCTCCCAGAAATTCAATCAACACTGGCCAGCTCAGGAGGTTTTGTTGCAAATTAGTTACAAAGATTTTGCCAAATTAGGGGTCTTGGCTTTAAAGGGTCTTTCTATAAAAGCCGAACCTAGAGTCTCTTGAGGGGCAAAGTGCTGGCAGAGGCAGCAGCTTCATTTTCATCCTGCTGAATCAGAGAGGGACAGAGACAGCCAGGGGACCAGCGGTCATTATGCATCCCTGTTGTATTTTATTTATTTACCCTTTATAGGAGCTGACTTAAGAGCCCAGCACCTCCTTAAATGTTTGATTGATTCACTGTTTCCGGGAGGAAAAAATACAGAGATAAAGGAGAATATATTCGAGCTCCCCCATCCAGAAAATAAGGTCCATTAGGCTTCTGTCTCTCTCTTCCCCTGCATTCCTCAATGTCTCTCTATCCCTTCTCTCTTCCCTTCTGTCCACCAACCTCTCTCTCTCTCTCTCTCTCTCTCTCTCTCTCTCTCTCATCTCTCATCTGCCTCGTCACGGCCTGACGATTCAAAAATAAAGCAAAAGAGAAATCGCAACAAAAACGCCACCGGTTCCCCTTCTCTCTCTCTGTGTCTCTTCTCTGTCTTGAGAAAAAAAGGTGGGGGAAAAAAAACATCTAGAAATTACTTTTGACTGAAAACCTGTTTGGAAAGTTGCCTGCGAGAATACAGATGAAGCAAATTTCCTTGAGCAAACACTGAACAGATCTGTGAGATGTGCCAGACAGGCGTTTTGGACGCATGCAGTTATTCCGTGTTTTCTTTTCATGGACTGACACGTAATTAATATTTAGTCGAGGAAAAGCGGCTCCGGGAAGCTTGTTAATAAACAATTATCAGTTTGTTTTGCAGAGATTCCCAAGAGAAGAAGTCGTAAAAAAATGTAATAATTCATAAATTCTATTTTATAATTCATTTTTCTGTTACACCGATTGGGATAAAGCTTGATTCAGTGTGTTGGTTTAAGACTGACGCATTTTCTCCCCAACATATTGCCAGAAATTGTTCTATCTTCAGAGTCGCACTTTTATATTTTCTTCATGAGTCACTAAGGTAGGCCACAGCCTCGCCTGCTTAATATTCAGCATGCCTCCATTACCATTACAATACGTGATTATGAAATTCACCTCATTATCATCACAATTACCTGCTATAGATTTTAAAAATATCCCCGCTATATATTGTTGCTCCTAGTAGAAATAACTCTTTAAAGTTCGTAAAGTTGCCATCAGGGGGGCTGTTTTACCAGTTATGAAATATTCACTTTTTTCGCCTTCATTATAAAATACGGTTATTCTCAAAATGAAAATAATTGGGGGGTGTGCAACAAAAAATAACAAAGCAGCCTCTGTGGGGATAACAATTAGATTTTTAAAATAAAAATACATTTCGGTGCGTAAATTTGTGCTGCGTAACACCTAATAACCTCGTTTTATATGAAGAAAAACACAGCACTTTGGGATACAGCTTTAAAGACACTATTAAAACTCCCTACCACACACACACACTCGTGAACTCCAGGCTGTTTTGTGAAACTGTTACACACTTTCTTACACACCCCCACACGTAGACACACAGCGCCCATCCAAAGTCGCGCAACAACATTTCCACGCGTCACAGTCGATTCGTCCCGACCTCTCTCTCTCTACCTTTGACATTTTTTAGGTGTAATCGTTTTAAAGCGTCTCCGGGCTTTGACATATATAACTTTAGCTCCGCTGTTACTGTCAGCACCGCGGATCATTGGCTTTGGTGAAACGGCAGGGAAGAGGAAACATGATTCGTTCTAGCTTTTGGATGAGTGTGTGTGTGTGTGGGTGTGTGTGTGCCTGGGTGTGTGTGTGTGCGGTTTTCTTTTCTTTCTTTTTTTTTTAATCCTGCAGGATAACACACCGTGGGAACCTCTGTCAGTCACATAACACGCGTTCTCTCCGGAACAAAAGTGCAATAAAATATAGAATGCATAATCTATTACACGCTGAAATGCTTGTAGGGACGCTTTATTGGAGTTTTGAGCGCAAAGACAAAATATAACATGCGCAGCCACACTGCAGGTTGCGAGTATGAGGAACAAATTTTTATATGAAAATGTGCATCAACTTAGCTTGTTTAAAGTGCACGTAAAGTTTTTATTTCATTATTTGCTGTTGTTTGGGCCTCCACAGCCAACCTCTAGTGCTGACTACATCTGAGCGTATTAGAATAATTCCATTTGTTAAATGTAGGAGTTTAGTTAGCTGTGCCATAGAGTCAACATTATAAGGAAGATTTTCTTTAAAGTTCAGTGGGAATTTTTAAGAAAATTAGAAGTGCTGTTTTTCTATTGTTGACACACATACAGGCTATTTCTATAGGTCAGTGAGAGGGCAGGCAGCCAGTTTGTTGGAGAGGCAAAGTGAAGTGAAAAAACAAAGCAGGGGCCGCCATGTCACGACTGAGTGACCAAGTTGTGTCCCCCATTTCTATACATGCATGGCCCTGCATGGAGCTGTTCTGCTGAAGTGTCCTCGAGCATGACACTGAGGCTGCTGCATGCTGTGAGTTGAACCTGACATTCATTATTGCTGTTATTATCATAAAACCTGCGCAGACCTCAGCCTGCACCTGTGTGCGTAAAGTGCGCACGGTGTGTCGATCTAACTTGGTTATGTGCAGAAACACCACTGTTACCGTTTGTGGATTAAGCTCAGCCTTTAGTCATACTTTGTTACCCCAGTGGGTCTCTCTCTTCCCCATATCTCTCTCTCCTCTCTCTCTTCCTCTCTCTTCCCCCTCTCTGACCCCTGCACCTCGTCTTCCCTTCAAAGGAGGAAAACACAGCAAACCGTCCCTCACAAGGCACCAACAAACACAACACAATGCAGGACTAGATCGCCTACATTTCGTCACACGATTCACAAAATCACCTCAGCTCTTCATCCCATGCACAACTCAAGTCAGTGTACACCTGCTCGACATTCACTATGTGCGTTTAAAAACTACACGACAAGACATTAGAAACACAATTGGTTATATAAACATCGAATGCAGAAACGGAAGGAAAAAAAAATCCAAAATGAATAATTACAGCTTAAGGATTTGTATATGTACACGTTTCAAGCACTGCAAAAACAATATATATTAAAAGCCATTTAGTGGAATAAGCATTTGTTTTTATTAAAGAAAAATATGCCTGTATGCGCCATTAAATAGCGATAAAATTCCTTCATTACTTTCAGACTGTTTTGAGATTTTTGAGAAATAATTTCAGCTTCTTCAAGTTAAAATTTAACATTTACACATTTTAGCAAAAAATTCCTGGAACAAGCTGGTTTCTGTGAGCGGAATGCGAGTTCTCGTATTATTTAAATGCAGCTTTTAATTAGTTTGATAGCTTTTGTTCTAGTTTCAGAAGAAAAATTACATTAAAAAACAGACTTTAAGACGCAAAAGAATGCAGTGTATGGTGCATGCTTGCTATGAGTTGGTGGTCGGGGGGTTGGGTCCGTTCATGGCAGATGGGATCATGCAGATGGAGTAAATTATAAACGTATAAACTTACTGTGCATTGCCGCAAACGGGTCGTGCTTACAGTGAATCTCCATCGCTCAGGTTGGGGCTGCAGGGCCCCGGTGCGCTCTGAGGGGGCTGAAAAATGCCACCGGACGCCCCGCTTCAGTCGGCAGCTATATACTGACGAACTGTGACCTCCAATGAATGAGAAGCGCAAGGCTGCCAGTTCCCTTGAAAAACAGAACTTTTTATGCCTAATTAAAAAAAACGAAAATTCAATTGATTGAAAATGTGACACGGCGCACTTTGACTGGAACTCGTAAAAAAGATATCAAAACATCGAAAAGTGAAGATTTGCAGGTGAAAGGGAAGAAAGAAATGGTGCCAAAAAATGTGAATCAGAGACGGGCCCCCTCCTCATGGGGACGGGACACAACAGCGGCTCTGTTCAGGCGTCTCCGAAACCAGAGGAGGGAAACTACAGCGATGGTGCTCATTCCTTCAGCTGCTCGCCAACACCAAGCCGCCACCAGTCCCAAGACGTAAAAAAATGTAAGAGTTTAAAAAAAAATAGACAAATATGCAGAACAAACAAAGTAGCCTTCCCCCCTTTCTCTCCTTCTCGGTCCGCTGACCGTGACCCCTGAACCGATGGAGGCTCAACTTTCTCCTCTCAGTCTGTGCAGAAATATTTTAAAATACAAAAAATAAAAAAAAACTGAGCTGAAAGAAAAAAAATATTCGTTACAGATCCACTGTTGGGTATGTTTTTGCTCCGGGTTCTTTTCTGCACATTTCTTCTTGTCATAAATCGTCCTCGGCAGTTGGTCTCACATGAACACTTGGTTATCTCCCATCAATAAAGCGAATGAGAGCGGATGACTGCTCACATCCTGAAGTCTCATATCCAACCGTGCCAAAAAAGAAAGACCGAAGATTACGCAGCAAAAATATTTAAATTAAAAAAAAAACGCACTCTCTGGTTGGAGTAAAAACTACTGAAGCTGACTTGAGAGTTGTTGTCTTGCTTGTCTGAATGGAAAGCAGCTCTTGGTCACTGTGTGTTGCCCCCCGTCTGTGTTGACCAGGACTCCCTGCACAGACGCAGGACTCCCGGTTTATGTTGTGAGTTTTGGAGACGGAGGAGAAGAAAACAGTCCGGTCCAAATTCAGAAGGTACTTTTTCTCCGCGCTGGAAGCCACTAAACGCCAAACGCTTGTGGTGTAAATGTGCGCACAGACGGGCTTCTCTGACTGTACAGTGAACAGCTGCCTGCGCCTGCCTGCCTCCACGGTGGCGCACGGCGCGTTTCAGGACCTGCTCTCGTGCGGACAGCGCCCGCGCTCCCAACCCCCTGGAACCCTAACCTACACGCGCCGGCCAGCCGCACGTCACTCACGGGGAGCTCAGCCAATCACGACACGACTCCTGCCGCCACGTCACCGCCGACCCCAGACAGAGCCGGGCGGGGGGTGACGCTGATTGGCCGCAGCGAATCCCGTGGGCCAATGACGCCCCGCATGCATTGTCCGTCCGCCAATGAGGAGGCTCGGCGAAGCGACGCTGGACTCGGGGAGTAGATGATCATATGTTTAATTTCAATTAACGAAGTAAAAAACCTAATGCCTTTATACCCATTTGCGCTCAATTTATTCATGTCAATATTAAATGGCTAATTAATTGAGTATTACTAAAAATGAGGCTTAGTTGCAGCAAGGCTTTATAAATGCTCAAGAACTCAAACTGCAATTGTCCATCTTTCTGTTTTATAGGTAACTGTAAAAAAGGAGAAGTAAAAAATATAAAATTTAAAAGCTAGCGTTGTAGGCCCGCAGCATATTTATGAAACACATGTAAGTTAAAATCTCCCAAATCTTTGAATTCTGTGAGCCATCTTCAGACCAGAGTTGTCAAGTATTATGAAAACAATTGGCCCTGCATAATTTCTCTATTTCCCTCCTTCAACACAATGTTATAAATCTTTAGCTTGGGGAGGATTGGGAGACAACCTATGAAACATGCATTCCCACTCATTAACTAATTGATTGCGGATCCAAACGGTGGTGCTTTTTAATGAAATGCAATTGGCGAGCTCCGCATTTACACTCCAAACTGTGAGAGGGGGGATTCAATACATGCGCGTCCCACCTGATTTGAGAGGGCATATCAAAGCCTCGCCCCTGTAATATTAACCACACAAATAGCCTAAAGCATGGGCCAAATTAAAAAGTGTTATTTCCCTTCTTCCTGTTTCTAGACATTTAATCATTTCAGTTCCTCGGTGCATATATATACTGCACACATTAACCCTTAGACACATTTAGAGCTATACAGAGGACTATTTCTCCCTATATAACAGCACCATTACACATGCTGCATTTCTTGTAATTTAGCAAGTTGTTGTTCGCAGTGGTTCAATAAACAGCATCCACAACAATCTTTACCTTATTCTGCTCTCTTTTTCAGGTTTATCCTCAAAAGACTTACGTGCTTGATGTACCTCAAGGCAATGCATCTGTTTCTGAAAAGGTCAGTGTAGGATATATTATTGAGTTTATTTAATTTTCTGATTTTTGTATTTGTGGATTTCTTGCTCTGTATTATTGGTTTCTTTTCTTTCCTACATTCATGATGTGCACTTCTGCTTTCAGAGTATTAAACTGGCTCGTTTTTGAAGCCCTCACATCCCCCAAAACTACTTTAAATCCTACAGAAAAGTCGCACTCTCAGGTTGTTATCTATAAAGACGTGTTGTAGATTAATAGAACGTATGATTATACTTATTGTACTTACAACTTACTAATGTCAAGCTGGAAACTGGTGGTTTTCTTGCTTTCTGTTCGACGTCTTTTTTTTTTTTTTACTATGGATGTTTACTAGAGAAACCACGAGGGGGCGTTCAGCCTTGAACAATCTGTCCTTACGCACACTTACGTGCACGCAGATACACATACTTGCAAATACAAGACATGTACAGGAACTTTACTATCAGCATGCTTGAAGTTAACAGTCCTCCAAGCAATCCAGTGGAGGCCCAAATTGACCAAAAAACACCAGAAGCATGTTAATCCAAGACACACAAGGATCACTGCATGTGCATCTCAAACCTTGGCTGTTTCTCTGAACCAAGATCTCCAACACTAAATATGGTTTTATGAATCTTCATTGATTCCACATTCGTGCTCTTTAATCCACTGACAGTAAACCCCATTTCCAACATTCACACTAATCCTCATTCATATTTCACATCTCTTTACTGAGCATTCATCAATTGTAAGACCTCATGCAAACCTGACAGACAGCAAACCAGCTTTATTTTGATTTTTGTTTTTGCCATTTATTTTAAAGAGGGGGATAAAGTCAAATAGACTAAGGTGTAATTAAAAAGAAAAGAGAAAGAACTGGATAGTGCCATCAACCTTCAGGCCTGAGTTTAGGCCACACATGAACTAAGTGACCAAAAGTAGACGACTACTGACGATGGCAGTGACTGTAAGAGACACTGCTGCAAGAAAATACTCTGTAAAGTGAGAAAACTGTAGACTGCTTAGCATTTTTAAATACATAATGTAAAGTACAGATTTTTAAAATGTGTGTTTTGGGTTTTTTTTCCCTTTTCACATAAATTAATAAAAATAAATAAATAATATTTTGCATTGCCAGACCAGGGTATTTGGATCTTGGGTTCTCCAAACAGATTGAAATCCAAAATCAGGTCATATTTTGCGTATTTTTTAAAATATATTTTTTTGTTTCAATCAAATTCGTTCTCCTCTGCAGACGGAGTCTGTTTTTTTATTTATTGAGATATAGACACGAGCGCTTCTCTTCCCCACAGAAGTAAATTGCAGCCGTCGCTCTTGTCTCTCCGATTTGCAAATTAAATACATAAGCAATTAAAAAATCCAAACACAATCAATCATGTATACAAATTGTTGTTGCTTTAGGGTTGGAAATTTGGAGAAAACTTCCATCAGGGTAGGACGACTTTAATCCGGGGATCCAAATCCATTACCATATTTCATTACCTCTCCAGTGCTGGAAATGGGAGGATGGGAGGGTCGTGGAGGAGGAGGAGGAGGAGGAGGAGGAAGAGGGTCTGTATACTTTCTTAAACATTAGTAAGAATGTGGTTGGGCTGTGATAATCATTTGGAGGCAAATTGAAGCCAGTGTTGTTGTTTAAGTGTTCCATCTTCCTTTCCTCCTCTCCCTTTTCCCTTCCCTCCATTCACCATGAAAGCTTGGGCTGTTTTGCTTTTTTACGCCAGAGCCTCGAAACGAAAAAGCAATGAAAAATTAATAGCGCATGTTAACTCTACCAGCTCGTTTATTACACGCCCGCTGACTGTAAACATAATGAGAAAGCTCCCGTATCTCTTCTTAAGTTTTCATTTGCTTATAAAATATAAAAGTCATAACTAATAAATAAAATATATGGACTGGAGGAGAGTCTCGAGGTGGAGCCGAGCAGGTGAATCACTGACTGCTTCCTTCTTGCGTGCAGAGGCCTGATCAGATGGACCTATTTGTAATCATTTGGCTCTTTGATAAAGCAAGTAAAGACCAGTCTGTCATCTGTCAGGTGGAATATACGGCCCTGCTGGTCATTAGATCAGCTCGTGTTCTGTGTTACGATGGGGCACTTGAGGTCAAAACGAATGTAGGCTATGTGCCATGTGAGGTCATCTCTCTCTTTCTTTCTCCCCTCCCTTTCCCTTCCATCCTCCATCGCTCTCTCTCTATCGCAGCTTTTCTTGGTGTTCGTTGCGCACTGACAGAACATCTGTTTGACTCGTATTTTTAGGTTTAGAACGCGTTTTCGCAAAGACCTTTAGGAATGGAGTAGGCCTACTAAATATTCCTTATCAGAAAAATGTATGCAGCACGAAGCCCGAATAGGAACGATTCACGGTTTTCATACAGTTTGGACACACAAAAGAGGATGATCCACACAGTGTATGTGGACAGGGATCCGAGTGTGTTCATATTCTATTGTTAGAATTGACAGAAAAATAATGTCACCTTTTTGGGAAGCGTATGCAATATCGAACACAGCAGATATGTCCCACGTTTGCTTGTTTTCATTAAAAAATAATTTAACGTTACTTGATGCCCCACACTGACTCAAACAGAGGCCCTGCTCAGTGCAGAGAACGCGCTTTTACGCGCTGCCAACCTGCAGGGCGGGAAGAGAGGAGGCCCGATTAGATCCACGTTCATTCTCACAGATTCCCCTTTGTACCCCGAGCACGTATTTTAAAGTGACAGGAAATGGAGAGGCTGTAGGTATAGGCCCTGGGCCCTAAAGACTTTACACACCAACAGGGGAGGGCCTCCTTTAAACTCTGATTTCCTCAGTGGTTAAAAGGTTATTATCCAATTGCTACAAATCCCATTGCTTTATCAGGGGTTAGGCCCACTCCACAAAAGGCTGCAAAGAAGGCATTATTTGTCTTACAGGCCACTGGCATCGTTTGGCGACAAATTTCCATAGAAGGCCGGGCACAAGCTAATTTATTTCTATTATGAGAGAAGGTGTTGGGATCGGAACACGCTTCCTTGTCACAATATTACGAAAGCGATTGTGTAAAACATCACTTAATGTAGTCTGAATCCACTGAATCCAAAACTGTCTGAAAAATCTACTATACATTCATTATAATAATCTCAGTAGCAAGCAAGCAGGGGCATCACTAAAACAGTTTTTTGCTTTTCCGGAGAAAAGACTGCATGAAGCACAAGCATTGCCCGTTCAAAAAGGCTGATCACCTGCCCACAGTTTCTTAATGACAAACGACGTTTTATCAATGCAGACACAGCAGGCAGCAATATGAAATGATGTGATATCCATTGGGTGCCATAACAAGGTCGATGGCCTGATCCATTGCTGTACCAGACCCCGCTGTTTTATGAATAGGCCTATAGGAGATTAACCTGTTGAATAAAGTAATGGAGACACCAAGAAAACAGCCAAGGAGGCATCTTCATAGATATTTTTCAACTGTCGTCAACTGCTGTGTGCAAACTATAAAACAAAACAAAAAAAAAAAAACGTCCACATCATCATCATCATCATCATCATCATCATCATCATCATCATCATCATCATCATCTTCTTCTTCTTCTTCTTCTCACATATAGCCACCCGGCCGGGTTTTGTTTTACACAGACATTTAACAAATATGAAAACGCACACATAGCAGCCACGATCTTGTCCAAATCCACTGTGCTTTTTATTGTAAAGACCAGTCTTGGTATTAAGGTGTTCCTCTCAGGTCCACTGTCCAACACGTATTCATAACCTGACACACAATGGCCCACAAAACCAACAAGTTCAGTCACTTTTGCTTTTCTACCAGCACACAGTGGCAAACATTTCAAATGTAAAAAGAAATGTTTAAGCAAAAGCTTCCCTGACACCAAAATTAATTTTAAACTAGCGAAAATATAAATCCCAAACAGAAAAATGAGATGCACCTTTCCCCCCGTTTTAATTTAAGTCAAACGAATTTCGTGAACGCAGCAAAACGACGATAAGACCAGATAATTTGTCTTGACTGACAGTTTCATCACAAAAGTTACAAATCTGAGATAAAAATTTGGAGCCGTTTTTCTTAAAATATAGTTTCTACTTCAACTTTTTCTATTTTTCGTCATCCAGGGCAACTTCAGAAAACTTTGTAATAGTTTAAACAACTCAAAACACCGCAGAAAAGTGAAAAAGGAAACCTTTGCGATAACTTATATCTTCATAAATAAGTTCCACAACTTTCAAACTTTCACTGCAACACACAAAAACAGAAAACGAACAAACAACACAAAAGTGCTCCCTTGATAACAAGCTAAGTTCAGCTCCTCATAAAAGTGAAATGAAGCTCGAGTGAGCCGGTGCGACCCTACCTGCTCTCCCCAGCCGCAGTGCAGGACTCTTGGGCCCCTGGTCCATGTTACCCGGTTAGAACAGGGGGAGGCGATGGAGGGAGAAAAAAGGAAAAGAACAAAAACTTTTTCCAGTGTCTCCCTCTCTTTCTCTCTCTCCCTCCCTCTCTCTCTCTCTCTCCCTCTCTGGCACTGTTTTCTCTTCTCCCTCTCTTTTTTTTCTTTCGTCCTACAGTACTTTTGGGGCGAGTTGTAGGTTGAAATAATTCGACCCTTCCGCTCCCTATTGCACTCCCTGCAAGTGCTCAGTCAGCTGCAACTAAACGCTTTAGGTGGAAAAAAGGCTTCGGGGGGAAGCGTGAAATGATCACGCCGAGTAAAAGAGCCGCTCTCTCAATGTGCGCTCATGTCCTGTCCTTTTCCTGCACGAGCTCGCACACACTAATGCAATACGCGAGCACGCCCACGTGCACGTATTAGCATGCGCGGCCACGCATACATACACACAACATGCAACCTCCACCCTTCCCTGCAGGACCGCGCCCCCCTTACTCGCATCTGTTACCAAGTTCCACTTTACTAAACTTTCCCGCCCCCGCCCCGCTCTCCCTCTCTCTGTCTGCCCCTCTTTTATGTTAGATTCATTTCCTCTGGCACACACCCCGTTGATAGCTCTGGACGTTGGTGGGTCACATTAAATTACAGTCTAGCTATGCGTAAAACCAGCGCACGTTTTGCTCTGTTTTGATTAACTCACGAATAAGAGAAAGTTTTTCATTAGGTGTATTTATGTTCAGTGTCCTTTCTGGGTCTTCCAAAGAACGCTTATGAGAGTTTCTCCAAACTTGTCTCCTCCTCTGTCACTATACACCTGTTACGCACGGTGCTCTTTACGCATTACGCACGGACTGAAACACTGCGGAGCGGCGGCGGCGGCGGCAGCAGGTGCAAACACACGGAGCCACAGCTTCAACCCGTGCAGGCGGAGAGTGCTCCCTTCTCCTCCTGAACGCACAGTGTGCAAAGTGTTTGTTACAAAACGGATAGTTCCGCTCCTCAGCTCTGATTGTTCGCAGACACACACCTGTGAGCGCATAACATTGAATTTAAATATTAATTTGCCAACTGAAAATTTCCACTCATACTGATACTCACCGCTTTGTTTGGTTCTCGTCGAGAACTTTTATTCTCTGGCGGAACAATGACATTAAACATGTGCGCTCTATTTGACTCTTCACTCGGGTTTTGTAGTCATTTTGGACCAACGAAGAAGAATTTACACGGCACTGTTTAGACTCTATCAAAACCAAAACCTCGACAATCAATGATTTTAGAAAAACAGAACAGAAAGTTTCCTCCTTTCCTTCTCTGGCCATCCTTTAGTTATAGTTTACACATTTCTGTTGACGAGAAAAGCTAAGACCGTGAAAGTCTGTCTTTGGGGGGAGAAATTGTGATAGTTTGAGTCAGTCAGCCAGAATTTAGCTAGCAAACGGCCTCGAGCTAGAGCCGAAAATAACCGGTTAATTTTCCTGCTGTGAGACACCTAACTCACGAGCTCACAGGTAGGAAGGACAGACAAACGAACTCATTTTAGACGGCAAAACAGGAACTTTTGTGTAGATAAAAACGTAATATTTCAACACGCATTCTTACCGGACCGGACCGCAAACTGTGAATTAAGATTTTAAGCAGAGAACAGTGAGCGGTGGGTGTGTCTCTGAACTTCTCCTTCGTGTCCTCCAGACAGCGGCGGGTCTCAGGGTTCACGCGCAGCCCGCAGACTATTGAGTGCGGAACAAAGCGCGAGACATCGACCCATTTTTGCCCTGCTTGTCGTCTCGCGCTGCAACACTCCGACCCTGACCTCCGGCTCGCGCCCGCCAGCATCCAAACACAAACACTAACGTTTCCGTGTAAAGGCGAGGAACCAACTCAAAAAAAGAGGCTAAACTTCGACCTCCAGCTCGAAGGTTAGACCCCAAATATATAATATTAGACTTTCAGCACGAGAAATGTCAACTTCTGCTGGACTGGACTGGAAGACAGGAGATTTGTGCTAGCATGAAGTGGGTGACATGTTGGCCTTTTCACATGTAGAAAACTTCATAACTCGGGTCTTTGGGGAAAAATGTACTTTAACTAATATTACTGCTGCTGTCACTCACCGGGATATTAGTAATGATGATTAGGGCTACATATATTGTCAGTCCTACTGTTTCTGAATCCTCGGCAGACTCGTCTCATCCTTATCTTTTTATGGACCCAAAAGTTGAATCTGTATGCATGGCCATGACTGCGGATTATTCACTGCATTTCCCGAAACGTTGTGAGCTCGCAGAAAAGACTGTACAATTATCTGCCATTGAGCTGTTTGCAGAAACCAAGTTATTATATTCCACTTAAGTTCTCATTTTGGTTGCTTTGCCAAGTTTACAATGCGGTGGAGATTAATTAGACATTATGTTAGAATTATAATTTAAAAAACTGTAATAAAAAATGGGCGCAGTTGGAGGGAATGAGAGCTGTTTTAATTAAGTTTTACCTGGTAATTCATGTTCATAGTGGGAATGTGAACTTTAGAAAAAAAATAACTTTTAAAAAACATAAACAATAGGCCTGTAAGGTTTGTGATAGTGCAACAAGACTTATTATTGTTACAGAATAAATGCTTCCGTGTATAATTAATATGTAAATAATATGGGTATAATAAAAGAAATTGACGAGGCACATTATATATTTAATTTTTATGTATTCATCCAAACATACATTTGTACATAAAAATGACAAAATTCTATTAACACTGCATCCAAAACTTTACCTAGAGCAGTGTCTTGAAATTTGGTATTTGCTTTTTTTAAACTCTCTCTTTTTTTCTTCCCCCTAATATCCATTCATGCAGCCTCACGTGTCTCTCCACATTTAGCTTGCCTACTGGATCTCTTTAAAGAATTCGCCATAGTTTAGATATTAATCATCACTTGTTTGTTTTCCATCCCCCGTGCTAATTAATGTAATTAATATGAGGGGGAGTAGTTGGATCGGTGACCCGCGCTCTGACCGAGCGGAACCGTAAAGAATCGCATTAAAACGCGAGACAGAAGAACCAAAGGGACGATTAGAACAATAAGTAAACACGTAAACACAGGAGGAGATGCTGCCTGCCTCTCTGGGACTCTTGGCTTCCTGCACAGCGTTTAAATTAATGTAAACTACAGGCAAAGATAAAGCTTGAAAGGCCTGTTCAAAGGAGGACTAACTGGAGTTTCAGAATGACACATTGCATCTGCATTTGTGTTTTAGAGCCTCAAAAACAGCGAGTAAAAGTTAGTTTTAAGTATGTGTTGAAAAAAATCAAAAGTGATCACTTTGCTGAATGATCCTTTCATTGTGATGTTACTTTATATTATTATATGTGCTAAACTCTTATAAACAAACACAGTGTTTTTGGATTATAGTACTTCATGTTGTAGCAGCTTCATACTGAACCTAATTCTAGCCACCATATTGCTGGGCTTAATCTCTAACTATGCATCCTTTCTGTATAATTATTTATATATTTTGTATGTAAAGCCTCATTCTGCAAAGCAACTACAGCTGTCAATAAATAAAGTGCAGCAAAAGTTTCATATTCGGCCCTGAACTGTTGTGGATTAGAAACAAGGATCAGAAAATGAAAAGTAAAGCAGAGTGCCTCTGAATGACACTTGGGTATAGCATTTGGGTTACTTTCACCCACTGTTCCTAAACACAGTTTACCTACAGCCATAAATGTTCATTATAGTGTTTTGTTTAACTTCCGAGTTAACCAGTGTGATAATCAGTAATATTCAAGAAATACCTTGTCCTACTGGAAACTGCTTTACAGGATAAAGTGTTTGATTTTAAGTAACCCAATCCCTCTTTTTCCATGTGTTTGCATTTTTTGACATGGAACAAATTTGCCTTATATTCCTTCACTTTCCACAACTAATAATTTACTTTTTTAGTCTCTATTTTGTTCAGTTTAAATTATTTTTATAAAAGTTGGCTGCAGTCCATTTTGCTTCACATTTGGTGCTATAAATCCTTGAACTCTTTTGGAATTTTTGTTTTAAAAACTGCCATATGGAAAGGCCTAAACCTTTACTTCCTTACATAGTCACTTACCTAAAAGGCCCTACGACATGTTTCTACCTTGACGTAACATCATGCATGGTTTCAATAATCTGTTTGGCTTGACATAATAATACTCTTGTGTTAGATTTCTTCACACTAAGACAGAGAAAACTATACTAATACTTTTATAAAAACTTGCCTCTGGTGCTCATGTGTTTGCCTTTGGTTTGCTAGAAACACTCATAGCCACAGTGCTGATTGAGCTTACCTCTATATCCCCGGGATTTAATTCAGAGTGGCACTTCACTGTGGCGACACAAGGTTCTCTTTTTGCAGCCATGGTGCCTGGGTGTTGTTGTGACTATAGAGGCTAGAAGGGGGCTTAAGGGCTGCAGGGCGGATTGAGAAATGGGACACATTATTTGTCCATGAAACATTATGTGACACAACATGACACCAGGCCATTTGTATGTAAAGGTAAACATTTCAGCGTGACGATTGGACAAGAGGGGACAAGGCTCCTGTCAATGTGGGTTTATACTCGCAGCTGAGAAAGAGGTGTTGTGGCATCGTGTGGTGCTGAAGTGTGTATGTGGGACCTTGTAAGTGTGTGTAGAGCTTCTGTTCACAAATTTAATCCCCATAGACACAAGTCACTTGGTCCAGTCTGAAAAGGTGTTGTCAGGCTTGTTCTCTTGTTTTTTTTTCTTTACTGAAAGCACGGACAGACTGTTGATCAAAGAGCTTCACAAAAAGGGTTTCTTGTGGTGTGTGTGTATGTGTGTGCTTCACCTGTACTGGAATTGCATTTATTTTCAGAAAAGTGTAATTGTCAGGGATTCCCAACAACAGATTTTGAGCATCGGCATAAAATTTACTGACAATTAAAAGATGCCTGAAATACATAAACACTGGGCCATATTGTTGGAATAGAGACACTGACACTGGTGCTCAAGTCTTTTGGTTTTCCGCCTCTGTAAGTAAAGAAATCTGTATTTTCTTCAAGAGGACCTCCCCTAATGTGGAAATAAGTTGAGAAAATTTCAAGCAGTAAGCGTTTTTTCCCCCATCTCAGATTGACAATTTTAAATTAGTTTGGGAAATATGACAATAAATACCTTGAGTCAATCTGCTGTACATTTTATAGCCATTTATTCTCTAGAATCTATACCTCAGATATCTGTGAGTGTGTCAAGCCAGTGTTGCAAATCGGTGAGCAGAACTGTTAAATAATGGATTTTTATATGATTTTTCCATCTGTGTGGTACTTTAACTTGTCATGCGAAATTTTGTCAATAACACAGAATATTGTCTCTGATTATTTTATCCATGAACAGTGTCTCGATACCACAGTATGAAATAATATCACTGAACATTTTATCCACCCTGAGGTGAGGTCAGTCATTGCTCAACAATTTTAAAGAGAATGCCCGCTAAACTTTCAGTATAAGATTGAGAAAACAAAGAAATATTCTGTTACGTGGTACAAAATTACCAGCAATGCCCCCGTGACTAGCTATCATTCCCCTCTGGTTGTGCGCTATCATTTGTGTCTTCCTGCTTCTGAGCTTTGCCACTGATTAGTACATGCTCTACTTGGCATATTAACTCCAGAATCTACTGAATCTCTCTAAGACACCATCAGTTTCTTATCCTGCAAAGCTATTTGATGCTGCGATATCTGTTAGAATTAATGAAAATATAACACCTATGTTAATGTGACTGAAAAGATCAAACTTCCACTGAGGTTGTACGGCAGCGTGTGTGTGTGTGTGTGTGTGTGTGTGTGTGTGAGAGAGAGAGAGAGAGAGAGAGAGAGATGCTGTGACAGTGAAACACTTCACAAATGCTGTAATATCCGGAATATGTGAATGACTCCAGCACAGAGGGCCCCATATGGGTGATGCATGGGAGCCATTTTTGTTCAGAAGCGCTGATCCAGGGCAAGTCTGTCTCTCTCTTTTTTTTCAGAGGGAAATTCCTCCTGCCTGGCTGCTTTGATACAGACTGGATGGTTGTATTTAC
Organism: Dascyllus trimaculatus; assembly: GCA_024666655.1. Taxonomy (NCBI): domain Eukaryota; kingdom Metazoa; phylum Chordata; class Actinopteri; family Pomacentridae; genus Dascyllus; species Dascyllus trimaculatus. The sequence continues at coordinate 12,503,885 of CM045447.1, read as the reverse complement.
ATGCATACAGTAACAAGGAAGCATGTGCCAACAGTAGAAAGAGAAGCAGACCTCCTGTTACAGAACTGAAACAAGCTGGAGCAAGCGGCTACAGCTGACACCTACATCAGAGCAGACGCTGGACATGTATTTCAGACATTTTGCATCAATCTGTAGGACTCCAACTATTATTTTCAATTTTTAAAACAAATCTAGTGAATGTTTCCTCAACTCCTCATTTATTCAATCTGTAGACTCAGGAAATATCAGAAAATGAATTTCAATCAATTTGTTTCGCGGTCACAGATGTAAATAATGCTATGTTAGACTGATTTTTTTAGTTGATGCTTCAAAGACCTCAAATAATTTATCAAATATTGAAATAGCTGCCAATGGATATCCTGACAACTTATGATTACTAAACTGCTTTAGCTACTCTTACATCCTAAATGTACTCCGTCATTTGCCACCATGCACTCAACTGCACAGGTCCAAATGTACCAGCAAAAGCAAAATGTTAGACTGAATTTTGCACAAATCCTTCATGTCTCACCACACCAACTAAAGTCAAGCCGAGAGAACACAGACGACAGAATTGGTGCCTCGGTCTTCAGACAAGCACTTCTGTACACAAATGACCATCAGTTGCAGAATATTGCCAATAAATCAGAGCGGTTGATGAGAATCCTGTTTTGATAAAAACACTCCGGAGAAAGTGTTGCTGCAACGTATGGCAGCAAATGGAAGAAGGAGCCGCTAAGGTACATACAAACACCATCAAATGACAGCAATGACATGCTTCTTTTAACTCCTTCACCTCAATAAAGATCATTCATCAGGCAGAACCATCCCCTCTGGAATGTGTGATTGGAAATCGGGGAACTTTAAATCCCCGTCCCGGACACCATCCCTCCATCTTCAACACGCCACTGGTTTGGGCACCACTGGCCAGGAGATGAACCGCTGAACCAAACGCCTCCATTCAGCCGGTCTTCTCTGCCTTTTTTAAAAATAATAATAGTAAATACCAGCAAATGCATAGACCCCAAAATCAGGCAGTCACATCACAATTTCACCGAGGCAGTGAGGCATCCCAGACCTGCATCCAATTTAGAGAGATATGGGGAGCATAGGAGGCAGAGGGCCCCCATATGCACTTCCCAAAAACAAAACGGATGCAGGATATTAAGTATGTGTGTGTGTGCGTGTCTGTGTGTATGCGTGCGTGTGCACGTGTGTGTAATCTAGGTATTACTAATGTTGTGGGGACCTAAATCTCTTATGGGAACAAAAAGCAAATTCACACAATGTAAATCGTTAAATTTCAAAGGGAAGACGAGTTTTAAGGTGGGGTTCGGCAAATACTAGTCATAGAAAGTCTCCAGAAAATTAAAAGTCAGTGTAATGTTCTCTGAAGTGATGCATACATGACTGTGTGTGTGGGTGTCAGATGTGTACATGGGCCAAACGAGGAGATAGTGTTGTGACATGAGCTTCAGCCTAACCTTTGGAAGGAAACAATCCAACTCTGTGATGGCCTTTCCTGTGATGACACGCATGGGGAAACCTCAGAAATCAGATGGCATTCACTCTCCGATTCCCTATCATAACCCCATTCGCTCAGTATTATTATGATGGCAATGGTTATAGTTGGATATGTGGAGTTCACAATTATTCTCATGATATGAAGAAGAGAAAGAGATGGAAGTTAATGTTACACAGTCTGCTTGAGAGCCAGGATGGCATAATTTTGCTGTATGCTACGTGTTATAAATATGACTGATGGCGATAGTCAGTCTGTTGAATTACATTTACATATGGATTTACATTCCCATCAACATGTAATAATAGCGCAGGCCTGAAGGTCCATACTAGTCACTCAGACATGCATGCATACACCCAGTGCACACATGTACATATTCTGACATTTCATAGCTAATATTTGTGCTTTATTGAGGGAGCATTCATCAGAGTGAGAATAGTCTGTATGGTGACAAACAGTATCCGGCCCTGCTGGATCTTTTGTCTGCAGGAAGAAATATGATGTCTTGGAATTAAAGCAGCCCAGCTGACTATTCACTGTCAACTTTAATAATGATGTTTTATAATCAGACGAGGTACACACAGTTCACAGTAATGTAGTTTCAGAGTGTTCTCTGAGCACAAAGGATATCCACTATAAGTTGACAATATTTTACATAACAATAGAGCTCAGCTGGTGCTGTTATTCATTTTACTTGTTTTCTTGCAAGTATTAATAAGTGCTGTATTTAATGGTGACAGTAAGGAAGCAGAGATAGAAAAGGAAGGAGATGTGGAGGAAAAATCACCAGCAATAATAATAATAATAATAATAATAACAACAACAACAACTGTATTTTTATAACACCTTTCAAAACTAGAACTACATGGTTCTTTACAAAACAACAAAATGTATGCATTATAAAAAAGTAACAATAAAACATGAAAAGACAGAACTTTAGTCAAGACATCAATCATAAAAAGGGCAATAGTAAAACATTAAAATAATAAAATAAAACATGAAATATTGCAAATGCCTTTCTGTCAGTGCCTCTTTTGAACTAAGGCACTGACTGAGCTGTTCTGACTGTAAGGGGGAGCTTGGTCCATAGTTGGAGCTGGTAAGAGTAAGAGTCCCCCTTTGTTTTAAGGCTGGACCGTGAAATTTTGTACAGTAATTGATTCTCTGATCTGAGTGATCTCAGGGGTTTAGGAGCAGAATAAGGGGTTAAAAGTTCCAAGATGTAGACTGGAATCAGACCATGTAGAAGTTTTAAAGGTAATCAACTGAATCTTAAATTGAATTCTGTAACGAATGAGGAGCCAGTGTAATTCAGCCAGGACTGGAGTAATGCGTTACCTGTGACAAGTGTTTGTGAGTAGTTCTGCTGCTGAGTTTTCAATCAACTGTAAATCAGCAATTGCTGCATCCTTAAGGCAAGTGAATAGTGGATTCAAATAGTCCAGGTGGGAGAAAATGAGGGTCTGGATATGTTGTGTCACTATGTCTTTATAGGGAGCACTGGCTTGACCTTGACAATATTTCTGATTTGCAGATGTCATGATTGAACCAGAGTCTTAATGTGCTGACTGAGGTCGAGGTTGTAATCAAAAACAACTTCAAAGTTTCATGCCCAGTGCTTCATGTGTGTCATTAGTGGCCCGGGGTGACAGGGTGGTATTGTTAGAAGTATGGTTGAGATCAATAGCCAGGACTTCAGTGTTATATGTGTTAAGTTGTAGGAGTTGTATGGTATCATGCTGGGAGTAATGACAATGAAACCAATTGGTAACCCTATCATTTTTAAGAAACTCTTCATTACAGCAAAACTGTGTACTCCCTTTATATCAGGATATTCTATCATTATAATCTATAGGAGATTAAATCAGAGCAGAACAATATACTTCTTTTATATCAGAATATTAAAGGTTTATAATCCAGTAAGGGAATTAAATCAAAACTGGATGTGTAAACACCACACTGACACGATGTAAATTTGTATGGGCCTATTTCATAGGAGGGATTTCAGGGCCAAAACTACCACTGGGATTACTAAAGTCATATCATAATTTTAGACACAAAATTTATTTGTGGAGACTGCTGAAGTGCAGTCTACCTTCTTTAACTAATAGTTGAACATTGTGAGTTTGGGAGGGAGGCAACTGTTTTGTAAGTTTTTTCTAATAAAGATTGGTCAACAGACTGCATAATAAGTTGAGAAGAAGAAGACTGTTTTTTAAATATTATCTGCGTTGGAGGGACCTTGGTCTGACTAAAACCCTAAAATCCAGTCTCACGCTTTAGATTTCTGACTGGCGCCACGTTTCACTGTTTCAAACATCCCTATAATCGCCGCTTTGGTTGACGGAGTGAAACTTTACGGTCGGCCAACTCATTTTCCTCCGACAAACCCGGAAGCTGTTTGTGTTTCTCCTTCTGGCTGGAAGCAGAAGAGCAGCTCCGACACCTGAACCTCTCCAGTTTGTTGGTAAAGGTGAGCCTACGCTTCCTGACATTAAATATTAAACTCCACAGTGGTAGCTTTGTATAGGGGTATTTCAGCTCAATTTATTTGCTTCCCTTCATGTGTGTCTGGGACTAAAGTGCTCCATTGTTTACATCCGACCGGTTGCTGTGCTGCTCATAAACACGTGGACAGACAGGAGGGACACATGCTAACATCGACATGTGGAAAAAAACTCTTTATACACACGACACAGCGACAGTTTCCCAAGTTATTTGTGTTTCAGGGCGAGTTAAATTTCACTCATATAACGGTATTTTTCTAAAGAGCTAACGTGTGCTACACTCTGCTAGCTCGTTAGCATTTAGCTAGCCGGGGCTAACAGTAAGCTAACTGGAGGTACAAGGCAGTTATCAAGCTGAGATTTCTGCCGTTTTGCTTGTCATTGTAGTGCAGCTATTCTACTGTGTGTTTGGGGCTCTAGTCTGTCACTCTGCTCTGTTTGTGTTTTCTTGAACAGCCAAACAACATGTCAACACAACACCTTTACATCAGTGCACTTATCAGTTGATTTCCTCCTGAAATCTTCCTTTCAATGGGTGACATAAACGTTCTGATTGAAAACACTGACGATGATGTAATAGTGTCATAAGCAGCATACTGTAACTGTAGAGTTGTAAATAACGATTATTTCCATTACTGATTAATCTGATTATTTTCATGAGTAACTGACTAGTTCTTTGGTCTAGAAAATAGCAGAACATGTTGAAACAACAGTGTTTTCCAAAGTTCAAGATGACAAATATCTTGCATGTCTTGTCCACAACCCAAAGGTATACAGTGTACTGTCAGAGAGGAAGACAGAAACAAAACAGAAAAAAATAACACATAAGAAGCTGGAATCAGAGAATTTTAAGTTTTTTTCCCTAAACCAATGTACAAACAAATTAATCAATTATCATAATAGTTTATAATTTATTTTAGTAGTTGACAACTGAATCATTGCAGCTTGTCTAACTACACATGCAGCAAGCTTCAGCAAGTAGATTTGTCATAAATAGACACCTCTGTAGGTCAACTAAAGCTAGCATTTATCAATGACAATTTAAACATGCAATCAATTGTTTTTATTATTGGATTGTAGTAGTCACACGTTTACATATAAGCAGTGCTTTAATGTTAGTCAAGTAACTTTAACTGCTTATACATGTATTTCAATTAAATTTAGTTTTATTTATACAGTGCCAAGTCACAACATATACTATCTCAAGGCACTTCACATAGTAAGGTGAAGACTATAGAATATTACAGAGAGAAACCCAACAAATCTAAAGATTCCCTTTGAGCAAGCACTTTGTTGACAGCAGGAAGAAAAAACATCCCATTACCAACCTTTATTCTGCAGTACAGAATGGCCTGTCTGCACCTTTTTATCATTCTGCTATAGGGGAAGTAATGTTTTGGCTTGTTGGTATTTCTTTAAAACAATCACAGTTGTATTGAGCAAAGGATGCAGCAACAGTGTTCACTCAAAATTGTAATGGGGAGGGGGTGGTTTGTTTTGACAGAACATTTGCACACCAGTAAACGTGCACTGTCATTAAAATGGCAAATTCACCCCCAAAAAAACAAAACCAAGCTGGGCTGCCTGACTGTACGATCCAACTCTCTCCATACTGAAGGAGATTTTGTAAATGGTAGCACGTTGATAAAGTCATGGAGAAAGGCCAGTGGCAGGCTTGTACCAGTGATCTACATCTGGTGAGTCATATCAGGGTTAGGATAAAGAGAAGAGAGAAAAGGATAGCAGATATAAATCATACAAACAACATGTGAGAGAACAAGCAACACTGGGGAGGTTTGTGAGGCAGGTAGCTGTTTATATGAAACATGTAACGCTGGAGCCAGAGGTACCTGCTGAGAGAAGTAAACACAAACTACAGGAGAGAGAAGACACAGACTAAAGCAGAGGTGCTTAGTGTATCATAGTAGTTTGATCTATAGCATGACCTCCAATTTGATATAATGATTAGAGTCTTAGTTTGTAGAATTATAATTTGTATAAACGCTAGTAACTATAGTGCTTAATCAGTTAAGTGGTTTGAAAAGTATTTTTTTCTCAAAATGTGATGGAATAGAAGTATTAGGTAATATAAAACAGTGATTCTCAATTACCTCTGCTTAGGTTGATATTAGACAGAGCTACAATGTGAATTTTGTGAGTTCACGAAACTCAGTTTACTTTTTCACAGCAGATATTTTGACTTGTAGTAAAGTACAGAAACATTACACTTCCATCCTACAAATATTTGCTCCATCTCCCATTTGCTTCATTCTAAACCCAACCCAGCTGTACTTTTACAAGGGAAATCTCAGGTGTGACTAATGACTTTAATAATGACTATGTTCTATTCAAGTGTGTCAATAAGTCAGGACAGTCTGCCGACAAGTAGGCATCAGGTTCAAGACACTAAAACTAAATTCAACAATTCAACAATTATATTCCTAATTTATATCTGAGCTTTTTTTGCGGGATGTGTCAAAGTGTTTCTATGGAAAAGCCCTCTTTGCTTGATGAATTGAGTTGCCACACCACAGTAGATGCAACAGAGTTGACAGGTGAGTCCAGCAGTGTCGATCAAGTATGGTCCGCACAGTCCTGAGCAGGGCTTTAATTAGGCAGATTAAGGGAAATCACCTGTGTTGGTGGACCATGACTGTACCGGGGCTTTAAGTCCAGTACATTAAAGTCCACCACTGTAAAACACAGTCAGTCATTTGTCAGCTCCCAGTCCCTATGTGCTGCTAAACTTTTAACACACAACTGTCGCCCCTTGCCAGGCGGTAAGACTCTACTTTCTGTCCCTTTAATCCCTGGTGGCCGGCTTGTGACCGTGTAGCGTGGCGTTTATGCAGTGTGTGCGGCCTGGGAGCCAATCATCTCCAGCCATCATGGCACAGACACGCAGGACTGGACAGAGCAATGGGCCGGTGCCCCTTCTCCATCCACTCTGTGTGTGTATATATGTGTGTGTGTGTGTGTGTGTTAGTAAAAGGGAGACATGGACTCCGAAAATTACCAACACTTTGCATCTTGCAGAGTGAAGTAAGTAGATAATATAACAGTTTCTGACCCAATCTTTCAAAGTGGGGTCTTGTTAAATTTTGAAATTAACAGCTGACAGATGATAAACTTGGATCCAGGCTGTCCCTATAAGCACAACTTTGATGTAAAAGTCTACAGGTTAAAAAAAATCTTGGGGCAGCCGAGCCGTGTTCTTTCAGCTGTGTTAAACAGGCCTTATGGTTTTCAGAACAAAACCCAAGTTTCCTGTAATTGATGTTGGCCAGTGTCCACTTCAGTTCTTTGCTACCATAGATGGCTGATGTGGTCATTTTAGAAGAAAATAACAAACAATCCTGAAAACAATGTCGGCCTACTAATCGGATATACTATTTTGGTATTGGTGAATTGAGCCAGATGTGGCCAATTAGTGTTAAATATACGAAAAGTGAAGTATACAAATTGAATGTACACAGATTATAAATAAGAAAAATTGAAAACAGTACTCGTATTGGATCCGTATTAATTTTTTGCCTTAAAAAAACCTTTATCAGGAATTGCAGATTTTGTAATTGACATTTGAACAACAAACCTTAATGATGTTGATTTTAATTTGAATTCATTATTTTGTGGCCATGCCATGCATTTTAAGTAAATCCATCTTTATTTATTGTTGTCTTCTGGTTGTGATTTTTGAAAAACATGGTTTCTGAATAAAATCTGGAGTAGCTGACTCTCGACATGAGGTGATGACCTGAGGCAATGCAGCTTCTGACCAACATCTGAATGCACCACACATAAGTCATAAAAATAGTCCATGCTTTAAACTGCATAAACATTTAATGATAACACCACTGCTGTGCATTATACACCTAAAGCTAGTTAACAGTATTTGTAAGGGTAACCGGTGGCTACCTCAACAGTAGGAAATAGATTAAAAAATGCCTTTAGTGATAGAACGATTAGTTAATAAATTAATGCAGTTAAGGTAATTTAGAAAAAAATAAAAATTAATCACCAACTATTTTGGTGATTGATTAATCCTTCAAGTCAGTTTTTAAGCATTATTGCTGGACATTACCTAAATTTAAACTACTCAGTTGTGAAAATTTGTTGCCTCTCTTTAGCTTGTGTGACTGTGAACCGAGTTTCTCTGGATTTAGAACTGTTGGTTGGACAAAATAGTGTTTGAAGATGTCACTTTGAACTTTAGAAAACTGTGATGGTGAACTGAAAATGCTTTTCATTATTGACCTTTTTACAGACAAAATGCTAATGCTAGTACTAATAAATAATAGCCTGTTTGAAGGCAATTTAATTTGCTCAATTTTGAGAAGAATTGTTTGTGCCTTAGTAAATTTTAATTCAATGTTGCACTGCTATTGTATCAGGAGTTCCTTGAGGTTGCATTGAAATTGTAATTTAGGTGCTGCGAAGGCTCAAATATCTTGGTTTTGTGTGTTTTTTTCCCTACACTTGAAGTCACCGTCTCCCCAGGTGTAAGTGCTGGTGAGGTGTGTGCATGTGTGTGCGTGCACTGAGTGTGTTTTGGGGAGATGTACTGTACCTACCAGGGCCGAGAGGAGTTGGAGGATGACCTCTACCAAGAGGATGAAGGGGACTCTGAAGCGTCAGAGGTCAACAGTGAGCTGGAGTTTCGTCTCTACAGCCAGCTGCACTACTCCTCCAATCCTGGGGAGCTGGAGGAGCAGGAGGATGAGGAGGAGAAGGAGCCCGACCGAGAGCACCAGGACAGCCAGAAACATGAGGTGACTGAAAAGACTAAAGATGGTGAAGAAGAGCTGAAACCTGGAAGAGAAATCGAGCCTCCATCACCTATTTATGGCAAGTTGCTGCAACATCCGAAGAAGAAAAAGGGACAGAAACAGGACAAACAGCAGAAGAAAAAAAGTGACCCTAAAGGTCAGAAGTCATCATCGTCATGTTTTGAGGAGGTCATTGTGATTGACTCCAGCCCTGATGTCATCTCCATCTCTGAGGATGATGATGTAGGTGTTTGTGCCTTGAAGGGTTACAGCCTGATGACTTCCACTCCAGCACATCAGGTAGACAAAAAAGTGAAACACTTTATGTTTGATCAATTTAAAAAATAGTCTACTGTCTCAACCCAGCAGTTATTACTAAGGCTGCATGCTCCAGATAGTCATCATTTTTGCATCACTGTATTATCTGTGAAAATGAACAAGAAGTTGATGGCAACACTTGTTCTGTGAGATTGGCAACATATACATTCAGAATGAATGAAAGCAGAGAGGAGTAAGGGCCATAGATAGATTTTTCATATTTAAGTACAACCTCAAAGCATCAAACAAAGCTGTGATGCCGCAATACTCCTGCACTCTTTGCTTATAATATAATATAATATAATATAATATAATATAATATAATATAATATAGCACAACATCTATAATATTAGGATTTAATTACATTCAACAGTGGAATTTTCCTGACATGTTCTCCAGTTTAATTGCCTTTTCCTGTGCTTCTCTATTATAAAGAACCAAATGAGATATATCCCAACTTAAAATCTAAGTTTCTCAGTCATCATACAACTAAGAAACGATATTTACAAGTAACTAGTGATGACACTTACTCCTTTCATCGTTCTCCATGTGATCGCTGAAGCAGGTTTTGCTTACTGCTGTTGTTCGTTATGTTCAAGAGGAAATTTGATTAAATATTAATAATATTAAATACATCTAACTTTGACTAAAACCACAGTAGCCTCACATTAGCTTCAGATAAACATTTTAATCTATATTTCTGAAAAGAAGGTCAACAGTGGGTTTCATCCCCCATCGCTTAAATAGAAAACTCATTAGGAGGGGATGTCTAATGTAGAGCATGAACAATGGCAATGATTACAGCAAGCAAAACTGTTTCGATGTGGACACCAGTCTTTTTTTTAAATGTTGTGAATCTGCTCTTCAACATGGCATAAGTCACCTTTTAGTGGAGCTGGGATTCTTTGTAATTGAATGGAAATACCAGAGATCTGGCCTGTATTCTTAGCGCTTAATGTTTCCCATTGGGACATTATGTGCTAATTTTACTCTACATTTATAACTCTGCTCGCTACTTTGTCAGGCTACTGTCCAGTGGTCAGTTCCAGCTAACTGAATGATTGCTGTTGCACATGTTGAGCTGTAGCAGTCAGTAGAGCATGCAGCAATGCTAGTGAAATGACTAGCACTGTATCAGAGCGCTGCCCAAAGATTTAATGCTGGAAATCTGGGAATGAGGCGGAAATGTTTGACAAAGGCCTAACATGTCAGTCCAATTTACTCAAATTGACTCTTAGTGTTTTCTTTGACTTTTTAATTCATGCTTAGTAGTTTGATTGGGTCAGTAAGGGTGCAAGTGAAAGTTTTGTATTGATGTCTAATATATGGTGGTGGTTGTTTGATCTTCTAGGAAACAAAGAAAAGGAGTCTCGGTGCGACGGTAACCGTGGACTCCAGCAGTTCAGAGTCTGATTCAGAAGATGTAGAATCCAAACCTGAGTCTGATTCGTCTTGTTCATCCGATTCATCTGATTCGGATGCTCTGGAGAACTGGATGATCCTGGGTCGAGGGCAACAGGATGGAGACCAATCCATTTCACTGAACCTGGAAGGAGGGTCTGTCAGCAATGAAGGTGTGTCTTTATTTCTATGTGTCTACTGTCTGTACTGGGCCCACTGAGCAATGTTTAGCCCTTTTGTGGTATGTTTTTTGTGCATTTGAATGTGTGTAATCAGAAGAATAGAATGCGTAATTCTGTACGATCCAAATCATTCAGAACACTTAGTTTACCTGCAGCACTTTGATAAGGACCGGGCATAACGATGGGCTGCACTGTGAGCAATCTGTGAGAGTGCACGTTTGTCTGTACATATGCATCATCTGTGTCTGCATGTTTATGAACTTGTAAGCTCTTAGCATTCCTGGCACTGTCTGCCCAGTCGCTCGCGTCTCTGATGCATCTTTAAGTATGTTTGCGTGCATTATGTATTGATATGTGTGTGCGGGCTTGTGCAAGTGTGTTTATAAAATATTCCCATTCTAATCAGCATGCATGTGTACATACACATGGATACCAACAGTCATAACGCTAATGCCAAAAACAAACAAACGGAGAAACAACAACGCAGGGGGGGAGAGGGAGGGGAGGTCAGGAGAGATGGGAGTAATCAAAAAATGAATAAAAATGTTCCCTGCAAATCTCTTCAGATCTACACATTATCTTAACCTGCAGCCTCAGCAACCTCTCCAGCTCCTCTCCAGCGCCCTCCTCCTCCTCCTCCCTCCTACCTAACACTCTCCCATCTCATTCTTTTATCCTATTTTCTCACTATTGTGCTCTCTCTCTCCCGCTCTCCCTCTCTCTGTGTCTCTCTCACCGTTTCTTCCTCATTTGAATTTCCCTGGGCTGATGTTTCTGCAAGAGTGCCCACTGCCTCCTCTACACACAACTGGGCTAAAGGAGGGGGTCTGGAGCTGGTGGGAAGGCTTGAGGTTTTGGCCTGGTTTTGGGAGGAAAGGAGGATTTTAGGTCTCTGTCTTTCTCTCTCCCTCGCTCTCGTCTGGCTTCTCTCTGTGATCTTTGGAGCTTGACCTCATGTCTGCACATGGGGGGTCATGGGTGTGGTGTGGAAGGGGTCTTAAAGTGAGAGGAATGGGGGAGGGCTTTGTCAAAAAAAGGAAATAAAGGCGAGGAAATTAAGGGACGAGCCTCAGTAGTCTTGAACTGTGCCCCAGTTCTACACTGCTCACTAATTCAAAGCCAGGCTTGAGTATGTTGTGTGTTCACCCCGGAAAAATTCCAAAATTTATGTTTGCTCATTGTCAAAATTCGCTGAAAAAGACAAAAAACAATAATGAACTGATCCTTTTGTCTCTGTATCCTCAGCTTGATGAAGCTTATTTTTCTGTGCCACTGATATTTGAAAACTGTTAAAAGCACATCATTGAGTCATACTGCTTCACTGATGACCTGTTCATTTATTACCATGAACAGGGGCTTTGCAGTTTATATTCAGTCAGTCCCGCTGCTCTAAATACTCCCCAATAAACAAATGTGTATTAATCCACCTCTGAAACTAGTTCCAAACACATTGTTCACAGTTTTCTGAGTAATGCTTGCAAAAAACTGCAATACACAGCAGCTTTTGGAATTACCAAGCCTTTTTAAAAAAACATTTAAAGTGTAAATGTGTGTCCATTTTTAAAAAGATTTACAGCATCAGTAGGGAGAAATGAGCTCTGAGCTGAAAGTCACAGAGAAGTCTAGCTAGAGTCTTCTGCCGGGTTTTTAGAGGTGAATCACCTCTCCTGAAACAAAGACCATATGGGTGTGACTTCCTTGGTCATGATCTCCTAACAAAACTGATAATGCAAATAAGATGCATGAAGATCTGAGAGGCTACAACCTTTTAGTCTACTAACAGTGTGCATACTAAAAATGCTGTTCATCTATTATAAAACAATGCAATGCGCAGCAGGAAACGAAGGGAAATGAGGGGACTCATCACAACCAAATGGCGGTGTGGTTAGAAGATTGCTATTGTCTACATCGACTACTGATTAAATCTAGAGCGTTAAATCTTTGAAAAAGTTCTGTCTTTGTAAGAATTATTTGTCAGGCTCATTTCAATATTACTGTCAGTCAGTGCACATATATGGATTTCACATGTTTTAACTGCAAAACCAGTTTACTCTGACATTTAATATAGTACCAACTGTATGATCATCCTTGCTCTCTTCAGCTCTGATTGTATGGCTTTAATACTGTTTAAAAACAAGATGGTATGCTGAAATGTTTTCTTTTGTGAATTAGTCTCACATGCCCTTTTTATTTGCCAAAGAAATCCTGAGAGAAGAAGGCCAATTTTAGATCACTGAGATATGGTTGGTTGAATTTTTATGATGACAATAACCATTACATCCATAACCCGGGGCTTCAAATATAAAGATTGATTTCTGTTTTTTATATGCCATGTTGTGAGTTGACTTCTGTAGCCTGGGAGGCTTGCGTGTGTTTTCACATTTGTGTGTGTGTGTGTGTGTGTCCGAGTAACTGGTTTGCACAGCAGTGACTAATAGTATTTGTACGCCTAAACCCCATCTCAGCATCACCATCAAATCACATTCACTACACTTAGTCTCCCCCTCTCGCCTACAGAAATTGAATCCATTCATCCTCTTTCTCTCTTTCTCATTCTGTCTCTCTCCGACATGGTGTCACTTGTTCACATACTTTTACTATCTAATCTTTTCTCAGCCCCTCAAATATGTTTTTTATCAAATACACAGACACACATGCACACACATAGCCCGAATGGGTATCTGTCACCTGGCCGTAAGGGGCAGCTGTTGGTGGGTGGATCTGTAAGGACATCGGATAAGTAAAAGAGAAAAGATAGTAGAGAAAAGGGGGATGAGCAAGAACCGTCTGCCTGTCCGGCAGCTATGCAGCAGCAACCAGACGGAACAAGAGAGAGAAAACAGGGCTTCCCAAAATCCAGCTCAGTGCCTCTCCCACTCGGAGTGGTGTGCGTGTACGTCCCCGTGAATGAATCTGGGGTGTAGGCGGGGTGTGCTGAAGCTAAACTTGAATCGTAAGTGGTTAAACTTCACTCAGTGGTCACACTTTTTTTTCTCTCTGTTGCTCCCCCCAGTTCTCTTCTTTGCTTTTTTTGTCCCCTCGGTTTTGGTCAGTGCACACCAAACTTTGTTTGAGGCTTAGAGAGTCAGCTCTGGCTTGCTATCGGGGTGGCCGATCACATCAGAGTGTGTCTGAGTATGTGTGTGTGTGTCAGTGTGTGCGTGCTTCACTGAAAGTCTTGGTGAATTACAGAGAAGGAAGTATGTTTGTGTGTTTGTACCTTAAGGTTAACTCTGTCTATCTCACAGAAAAGAAAGGTAAGCTCTCCTCTCCTCTCCTCTCCTCTCCTCTCCTCTCCTCTCCTCTCCTCTCCTCTCCTCTCCTCTCCTCTCCTCTCCTCTCCTCCCTGTCCTCTCCTCTCCTCCCTGTCCTCTCCTCTCCTCTCCTCTCCTCTCCTCTCCTCTCCTCTCCTCTCCTCTCCTCTCCTCTCCTCTCCCTCTCCTCTCCTCTCCTCTCCTCTCCTCTCCTCTCCTCTCCTCTCCTCTCCTCTCCTCTCCTCTCCTCTCCTCTCCTCTCCTCTCCTCTCCTCAAGCATCATTTGGTGTCTGCTCTGTTTTATAGTCTTGTCATGCTGCTTAAATCGCCTAAGCATAACAAAAACGTATTCCTTGTCTCAAATTTGTTTGTAAAAAGTAGTAGTACAAATGTTTTCAGCTTCATATCTGTGTGAATATGTGATGCTGCTTTGGGCCTGAAGCTTTTTCCTGCAGCCTCGCAGTCTGAGACCCCAGTTGGCCTTTGTATAGTCTGAAGTCACGTGCCACTATACAGTATCTGAAATATGGATTTAGTTGGCTTCTCTGTGTGTTTATTGCTCTGATTATGCGTGTGAGTGCATGTTTATGTACAGGGCATCGGGATTGTAAAATGAGATTACAATGGCATGTTGGGTACCGCACTAGGCGTTTGTGTGTGTGTGTGGCTGAGTGTGTATGTGTGTTGTGTATGGGTGTGTGGGTGGGCGGGCAAGCGCTGCAGAAGGGAGACATGGATAGGATCAGCTCTTATCTTGGCTGCCCAGTGCCACACGAGGTGTAACGCCACACCCACACTACCACACAGTGTGTTTGAACAGGCACACACACACACACACACACACACACACACACACACACACACACACACACACACGTACACCATGAAATCGCTGTGCCATAGTTTGACTTGTATTATCCAGTTTTTACAGAGGATATGCAAATTAGATGAGACTACCGTGTAGGCCTAATATTAGTGCATGCAAAATAAATTGTAGAAATTCAGTTGAAAGCTTGATGCTTTCATATTTAAAAAAGCTTGTGATTGAACAATCATTTGATGCCAGCGGCCTCTGAAATGTAATGACAGCTGGAATCTAGTAAATGAAACAGCAATTTCTTTGTGTTATGAAAAAACCCTTCAGTAAGCGGCCCTGTTTGGGGGTAGTCTTGTTCCTTTTTGAGTGTTTTCTGTGGTTGTGTTTTCATATTTGTCAGCATAAATTTAAAATTTGACCTTTATCCTGCTATTTGATCATTGAAAATATATTTATATTTGTTTCTTAGACTCAAGAGAGATTTAATTTGCCCTTTTTAAAATAATTTTTGGACAGGCTCATCAGCAAGTATGCTGTGACTCGTTTGCTTTTGCTGTTTCTTTCTTTCAGATTGATATAAATATATATAGTGCTGGCTGACTTATACTGCTCTTGCGAACTCACCTTCACTTTCAAAGACCTTATTTTTGTAGTATAAGTATTTACAATTAATTTTTTTTCTTAAATCTTGTTTTACTCAACATATCCAGTGGCAATTCATCACAGCTGATGGCTCCTATAGCCCTAACTTTTCGCCCTTTTTTTGCCCAGAGGCTTCCTAAAAAATTAAATAAAATTGAGTGTTTACCCAAGAAAAAGAACAGCATAAATGAGCCGGTCGACATTCACATCAAACTGGAAGGAACGCGAAGCAGCACTTGAGTTTATATCCAAAAAATCTGGTTGGACGGACAACTAGTGGAGCTCAGCATCAGACAGAGGGAGAGAGAGATGAGAGTGGGAAAGCTAAAGTGGATGAGACAGGCCTTGAAAAGCATCGGCCATGGTGTCGGTCTGTCAGGGACGGTTTGTCTCCAGGCTAAGATCTCAGAGTGGCTCGAACACGGCTGGATTTCTGTCTGCACAAAATGATATCCAGCTCTGTCTGTCAGTCCTGTCGGTGTGTAGCGGACGGTTATACAGTTGGACCTTTTCTATAACACTTGACCTGATGTGGCTCCGTTCAGAGACGCAAATCTGGTTTCAATGCCGTTTTAGATTTGAAACGTGTCGGCTGCGTTTGAATCGGTTCATTTGAAGCTTCAAGTTGATGCAGTTTGAGTTGTCACGATGTTATGATGGATTGATTTTAAAATGAAGTGTATTTGATTGAATATTGTTTTGTGAATCTAGCCAGATGTAAATATGTAATACAGTCGTAAATTGTTTATTTGACCTAAGGAAAGATTTAATTTTAACAGAATTTTTCTCTCTTTTTTTATTTCAACTTTTTTTTAAAAACTCTGATTCATATGGCAGACCTAATTAAATTTTTAGCCCTGCTTGTAGTTATTACAGCCACATTTCAATTTCAGTTTTGCTTCTTCTACTGTAGAATTTCTTTGGTTTCTGTTGCGCTGATTAGTGAGTTTATTTATACTACATTTATCTGCATCTGGACCGGACGAGCCATCCTTTCTGAAAGTAACCTTTGTCAAAATAATCTATGAAAATTTCTCTATTTTTCTCTTGGAAACTTTGACTAAAAAACACCCACGACATCTGCGGTTGCGGCTGCAGGTGCTCATTTGTATTAATGTGGCTGTTTGTTCTTCAGTGTGAGTAAGGGGCAGCATTTAAATTTCATCTAAGAAGAGAAGACATTTCGGCTAAATTTACCACCACGCACATCAGTCCTTGTCGTCTTGAAACCAGCATCCTTCAGTTGAAATATGGCACTGAGGTTTTTCGTTTAGGTTGGGCTACATTTGCCTTCAATAATTCATTAATTAGATTTTTAATACAACAAAAAGTGAGATTCTTATTGAAGATATTTGCCGTGGACTGTGACGTTTAATAGTCAAGTTTAATATTTTGTGTTGTAGAAATGAGAGGACATTTCGGAACGAAACTGAAGGTGTGATGCATTGGATGTGTTGTGTGTGTTGGAGTGTGAAGGTGTGTGCATCTAAAGACAAAAGTGTGCGTATGTGTGAGAGCCGGTGTCAGCCTCACCACGCCTGAGGTGAGCCCAATAACCGTGCCCTGGCCCACTGGAACGAAGTTTCACCGTCTTTAGTTTCGAATAGAGAAAGAATGTGACATTAAATGAAATGGTTTTCAGCACTGTGCCTTTTTTATGTGCTTCTGTTGTGCTGTCGTTTGTGTTTTTTGTGATTTTTAAATGTCAGATTCAATGCCGAACATGTCAAAATGAATATGAGGTCATTTTTTTATAGCAAAAGCACACAACTGCCTGTTTGCAGTAGCTGTAGCCTGGAGGAAGGGGTAATAAACTGGAGACCAGAGGGTCCCTACTGTAGTTTAATGTGTATGTGTGTGTGTGTGTGTGTGGGGTGGGTAGAATAGGGAATCCCTGTCTTCTACTTGAACCTTTATTTAACCAGGATATCCCATTGAGAGCAAGAATCTTTTTTCTAGGGAGACCTGCAGCAGACATTGTGCCCTGAAGCTACGGGATAAGACAACGAGGCAAACACACACAGCACCACACTCATGTATGATTAAATAAAACTTTGTGGCCTCAACACCTTAATCCCACATTGTATGTTCAGGCACAGAGCGTAGTGTGAGACTGTAACAGTATTTTAAAAGCTTATTGTCAAGTGGTTTTCTGTTTGGCCTGATTTCTGCTGCTTTCGACAAATGTTCTTCATCTTTTCGTTCCTTTGTGGATTTTTTACCAACCGTCTCGTCCTTTTACGAAGACCCGAGGAGAAGGACGGGAGGGCAGGGACAGAGAGGAGACTAGCGGACGAAAAAAAATGTCAATTACAATTACCAATAATAATCATTATAATTAAGCAATCACTTAATAGGAAATCAAATTATTGTGGGGGGTGACAGTGGGACAGAGGGAGGTCCCGCGGGACTGTATTAATTTCTGTTCTCTTATTTGACCGGAGAACTTTCCCTTTATTGTCTTTCCTTGGGTTTTTTTGGGGCGGGGAGGGGTCGTCAAGAGGGCTTTATTAACTGGTAGCCTAGGGTGGTGATATTTTTTTTGGGGGGGTGGATGCAGGAGTTGAGGGGAAGGGGTTGGAGGGATATGTATTAATATTAATACGTTTTTGGGATGAGGAACAGGCGTGAGCGAAGAAGGGGTGGGGTGGGGGGTGCAAAGGCAGTCATGGATCCACAAAATCACCCTTTCTCCCCTCACCTCGTTCTTCTCCCCCCTTTTTTCCACCCTCACTTTTCGGCTCTTCCTCTGTGGGCAGCGGCAGCGGCAGAGCTGTTTTGGAATCAGAAGTTCAGTTTAACAGTCAACAGGATAAGAGGTGGAACCCCAAACACACACAGATACACACATTTAGGGTTAGTACACTTGCTCTGGTATGCAAAGGGTTTCCTAATAATAGCCGGGCAATGTTTTTCACAAGGTCCCAGAGGATGGCTATGCATGTGTGTGGGTGTGCGAGAGAGTTGGCAGTGTACCACACAGACACACAAGTGTGCCTGTTTAGCAGTTTCCTCTCTAGAGGCTCCTGGCAGTGTGTATGTGGCCATTCCAAGGCTTCTCCCCATGTCTCTTAATTAAGGCACTCGTCAGACAGAGACCAGCTGGGCCTGGTCTGGCCTAGCTGGCACTCACTATAATTTCAGTCAATCTAGCCTTCCTCCTCCACTCCATCCCTCACTCACGTCCTCTTCACTTTATTTTTTTTTTAAACTTATTTTGTGGATTTTGGGGCCCTTTTTCCCTCATTGATTGAATTCTGATTTGTAATGTCTTGTTGGATTTGCTGCTTATTGATGCTGATGTTCTCTGCTTCTTTATAGCATCTGTAAGCGCAACTGCTTGACCTTTCATTTACACCTGCCTTCAATAAAACACTAATTAGGAGTCCCATTAGGAGCTGAGTTAATAGGCTCTTAAATACCAAGATTTAGGTGTTTGGTGAAACATGCTAAATACTTAAGCTGTCAGCATCGGAGGCAAATGTAAGTATTTTTTCTCTGTGGGATAACTATGAAAGAAGAAGGCCTATATCTGGTTGGGAAAAAAGCATGTCTTTACATACTTGGACAGGCCACGTATGAGAGTTTGGGATCAGAATTTGTTCCATATTGAGTCATTTTTATTGTATTTTTTAAGCCAAGCTGAGTATATGTACACTGGCTGCATTACTGTAGATGTAGTCAGACATGCTGAGACATACTGTGCCTAATACGCTATATATGTCATGCTTCTGTGGTCACATCTCTTTTCAAAACTGTCAAAAATGTACTTATAGTTCTTATGCAAACATATCAAGATATGGCTTGTGTCTGACACAACTGCTGTGATCAGTAGTGAAAGGATTTTCATGCGGACATAAGGGGAAGGTAATTTATCTGCATCATCTTCTACAGATTGCTAAAGCAAACGTATGTGCAGAAGTGTCTTGGAAATTCAACATCAGTGTAGCTATACCACACTCCACCTTTCTTCTCTTAACCCCTCAGCCCCACCCTCTCTCCATCCATCCCATCTCTTTATTCCTCCACTCCCATTCCCAACCATCCTTCCATACAACAAAACCAAACCCTGGTTACGTGGCTGTTGCTATGCCGGGCTTGCAGGGTCAGGATTCATACTATAGGCTTTCCTGGGTTAATCCATCTCGTATCTGGGATGTGTTTTAGAGGTCACACAGCTGATAGTGAACACCGTGTCCTCATTCTGTGTATTCACACTAAATGTTTAATGTGTCTAAATGTGTGATTTATCAGTGGGGTAAAATTCCTCAACGTTGATATGACTAGCTCTCTTTGCGCTTTTCTGTAACTGGTTTATAACATTGTGTGTCTGTGAATGAAGTTTAAGTCTTTGCTCGTGCTCGTGTTCCTGCGCACACGCATGCCTGTGCATTAGCACACCTAGGCCGCCCCTTTATCCGGGGGATTATGGTTAAATGGAATGCTGAGATTCTGGCGGCGAGCGACCGATAAAGCTGAAGTCGGCGTTGGGAGAGAAAATTAATTATTGGGGATAAAATCAGAGCGAAGGAGATAGTTACCGACTCGTTGGGGAGTTTAGTCATTGATATTTCGGCACAGGCTTCCAGACAACATGCAGAGTTCATCACACCCTTATGTGAGACTAGTTT
This sequence comes from Dascyllus trimaculatus, assembly GCA_024666655.1. Taxonomy (NCBI): domain Eukaryota; kingdom Metazoa; phylum Chordata; class Actinopteri; family Pomacentridae; genus Dascyllus; species Dascyllus trimaculatus. The sequence goes on along the minus strand of CM045447.1, from coordinate 12,483,843 downwards.
TGTGTGTCTGCGAGTGTGTGTGTTTGCACCTGCGAGCCGGGCTTTGCAAACTTTTAAAGGTTTTGGTCAAGGATCAAAAAGCCTTTCGGTTTTGCGCAGTCTTAACATACTGATGTTGCTTTTTTTCCCGCGGATCAGCTGCAGTGTCCTCGGGGTCTTCTGTAGCTGCAGGTTTTTTCTTTGAGTATTGACATTTCACAGCCTACAGCCGATATCTGCTCGTCTTATGTTTATCATTCAGTAAAATTCAGCAACTTGGAACTGTGCGATTTAATGTATATGTATTATTATAACATATTCGTTTTTATCTGACCAAGATTTAAAAACAGTCTTAAATTTAATTTGAATTGAAGTTAGTAGAAGCTGGAAAACAAGCTGTTATTTATGACTTAATTTGCTTCAACCAGCTGGTTGAAATCATTCTGCTGAAAAAACGGTTCGACCAAAGGTGGGCTTCTGATTTTCTGATAGTACTGAATTGCATTACATCACATTGTTAGCAACAGCAAATAAATATTCCTAAAGCAAGATTGTAGAAGTACTTTGATTGTTGCTCAGCTTTCCCATTGATTTGCAAATGTATTTGGAATGAATATATTCCAGTCGAGCTGCCTGATAAAATCTCTATTTCTCGCTTTCAAGGAGTCTGGCTTTAATGATGAATTTGTTCTAAAATATAGTTTGTCATGAAAAGAAAATCTCAAAACCTACTGTACAAGTAGAGAAAATATCTCAAAGATAGAGGCAAACCAAAAAGATTTTATTTTAGGTGCATTGACAGGAAAATGTCAAATGTACAGACAGGGGCACTGTTAAAAAGGGTATTGTAACAGCTGAAATAAACAATTTGATAGCCAAACTGAATCAGCAACAAATTGTTTTAGTGGTTTCATATTGTCACAGCCTATAGAAAATATTTTTCAGTGGCAGCTCACTTACCACCACCTTGACCGTGTCCGTGACCGTTTTCTACTTTTTCTATTTTGGTTCAAATTCTTAGCATGACACTGATTTGTGCCATTCAGTTGCCAACAAGATCTGCTTTAACCTGAACAAATGTAAATGAATATACCAATGTGCTGTTCCAGATTTATCAGTGCTCCTCCACTGAACGATTGTGCTTTTTGAAACACAAATAATGAAAATTAAACTGTGAGCCAGACTCTTGTGCTACTACAAATCAGTATTTGTAGCCTGGAAACTCATTACGATTATTTCCCCGTTTTTAAGAGTCTTTTGTGGTGAGTGTTAAAAATCAGCTGTGAACAAATAACCGTCCCTGACCTTACAGGACTTGTTATACCGAGACAGATTAGCGTGTGTGTGTTTGCATGGCTGTGTGCGAGCGTGCAGGTGAGTGCATTTCTGTCCTCTGAGTGCAGACTGATCAATAGTAATTGGGTTGAGTGTCTCAGGCCTGTTTCTCTCCTTTGTACTGTGGGCCTTTTGTAGGCTGACACAGGACCAGCAGAGAAAGGGGACAAGCGAGAGAAAGAAAAGGAAGAAAAAAGGGGGGAGACAGCGAGAAAATGGAGGATGTTTGCAAGTCGACGAGCATGACTGACTCCCTCAACCAAAACTCCGGATATTTATTCAGCATTACTCACTAATCTAAAAAAATCTTCCTGCCTTTCTGTGTCTCCTCTTTTCTTTTCATTGACACTGGAGGGATGAGGAGTGTATGTGTGTGTGCGAGTGTGTGTGCGTGTGTGTGTGTGTGTGTGTGTGTGTGTGTGTGTGTGTGTGTGTGGGTGTGGAGGTTTCCAAAGAGGGAATACTGTAAGATGATCTTAAAAGAGGTGCGATAAAACACATAACTCGTTAAGATGCATTAACAGGCTTCTCACTTCTTCCTCTCTTTGTCCCTCGTGTTTACAAACACAAGCACACTCCCAGAGTATCTCTCATCCCTCGCTATTCTGTCTCTTTTATGACTTCCATAAAAGCAACGTGTGCTGAGTGAGGGTTGAAGCTTCAGCGGTATTAGCAGGGAGGCATTAGGCATAAACTCTAAGGTATATTAAAGCAACGGCCCTGTTGTTCATATAAACACGCCAATTCAATTTAGCCTGCCCCACGGGGAATGGGATTTCAGCAGCTTCCGAGAGCGGGAGGAGGGGAGGGGAGGAAGGAGGGAGGGAGGGAGGGAGGGATGCAGGCAGAGTGAGTGGTGGATGAGGTAAGACAAGAAAAGGAGGTGGGATGAAGGGATCTTGAGGAGGTGGTGGAGGAGAGGAAGGGGGAATAAGGGAGAGGAGGTGAGAGAAAAGAGAGGTTGGGCACAGATGTGGAAATTAGCATATTGGAGTGGCATGGTGGCTAGCTGCAGGAATTCATTATTATTGTTGCATTAACTACCATGACGTAAGCACCTGTGTGTTTGTGTGTGTGTGTGTGTGCATGCATGCAGTGATGAACACCATAGACACACACATTAAATGCACACCAAACTCACACTGGCAGGCAGAGGGGCTGCTGGTGTCTGCAGTGTCTGTGCACGGCTGCACGCTTGGACAGAGCGTTATGTGGGAAACCCTACAGTTATATTATTCAATCCAAATTCAAATGGGCTTGTCAGGAAAGCTCCCGCTTTTTATTACCTGTCAGAAAAACCAAGGGATGGATGGAAAAGAGGGGAGCAAATTAAACGACAGTAAATAAGACCCCCTATCTCTCTGCACTCTCCCCCTGCCATTCTGCCATCCCTCCCTGTGCTGTGTTTTGGAGACACACACATATTTGGAGATTTTGACAGCATGTTGTTGTTCAGCCCTATCTGTAGTTTACCTTAACCAGGTTTGATCTGCCAGTCAGATGCAGGAAGATGTAATTATTTCGTTCATCACTGAATACAATCCGATGCCAGTGTGGAATCAAGTAACCAGGCTCTGGGTTTGATGCTAAGGGTAGAGTGTCTCAGACGTTTATTGAAATGGATGCGATGCCCTTTTGATGTCTATAAACAAGGAATTATGGGCAAGGAATTAAAGGGGAAGAAAAGGCAGGAGGACCTAGAGGGGAGACGCAGGGATTTCTTAAGGATGAGTTGTGCTTGTGGGGAAGTGAGGGCAGAGCTTGGTGATTCCTCCCATTCCTCCCACACATCCAGAATAGCCTCCTCCCGTCTTGCCCCTTTCAGCCAGGCATAACCTCTGCCATCTGTCCACCCCCCCTCCTCTTCCTATCTTCCTCCTCTTTCACCCTTCTCCTCCTCCTCCTCCGCTCTTCCTCATCTCCCTCCTCCATCCCCTCACTCCCCACCACCACCACCCCCTCCATTCATTTAGGGCCTTATTTCCCCACCTTTCCTCTCTAGTGGCATTCAGCAAAATGTGGAATATTTAGTCTTGTGGGGAACATCCAGGACAGGAGGGAGAAGGTCGCTGGCTGAAGTTTTTAGGTTGTCCAAGGCGAGCATCACTTGAGAAGTTTTATTGTGCAGGTTGTTTGTTATTCACAGAAAATGTCATTATTCATCATTAGTCATTTTAGGGAACTGGAAATAAAGGCTGAATGACTCATGTAGCCCACATTTTACATTTGCAAATGCATCGCCTGAATTCTAAGGTTCTATTCACAGCATTTATTTGTGTCATCATCTAGCAAGTAATTGGTTCTGTCATTGTCATCAAGGGTCAGGTTCACACGCTTTTTTGGATTTAACTTCATTCATTAACATTGAATTTTCTGGCCTTCAATTCTCATATGTTTGACCCCAACCACTGCAGTAAGTTGTTTTCTGGAATAAAAAATGCTGGTTGCTGCAGCTTCTTGTCCCGTATCAATCATACTACCTTCATTCCTGCTCTTTTTTTGTTTCGCTTAATAGTATTGGATTGGTTAATCTATTAATTGTCAGTCTTCAAGTTAAAACAAAAACGAACATTTGGTTGTTATGGATTTCCATAAATGAGTTTTTAAACTCCGCTTTGTTTTGCAGTGATACTTTTTGGGCTTAGTTTGGCAAAAAAAACGCATTTTAAAGCTGCTATTTGGATTTCTGGTAATTTAACATGGAAATCTGTAACTATTTTTGGGAAACTTGAATGTCTTTTTAGAGACCAAACAGTAGAAAAATGGTAGAAAATGAAAAGAGACAGATTGGGAAGGCATTCACAGAGATGCACTGTAAGACAAGAACTGTGGATATTGTTGTTCATGTGTGGAGCCTTAAAGTCGTCAGCCAACGGACACCCTCTTATTTTTGGCATATGCTTAAAACTATATAAAGGCAAAAATATGTACACGATTGAGTAACAAAAACAATAAATAGCTGCAATTTAAAATAAGTAGTATTGTTTTGTTCCCATTTTCTACCACATCTACCACCAACTTCTAACTTCTGACTGCCAGGTGCAAAGGACAGCTGGTTGCATTTATAAACTGTATTTGAATGAAGTGATAAAAGAGCCATATTAGGCACTCCTCTTCTAATCCTCTATTGTTCTTTGTCTGTCCCTTGTCCCACAGAGGGGCTGCTCTAATTAAAGACTAATAATTGTATTGTTTTATAAAACCTATAGAGACAGAGATTCTGCTCTTCAATCATTCACTCCCTCCAATGTACCCGACCCATCGAGGGCTATCTCCCAGGATGAAGTCTATAAACACACTGTGACTGACTGTTTTGTGTGTGTGTGTGTGTGTATGTGTGTTTGTGTGTGTGTGTGTGTGAGAGAGAGAAAGAGACACACACACAGAGCAGCATACAGTAGGAGGAGGAAGGAAAAGGCCAAATCTAAATTAAAACTTTAAAGCACCATTATTTAATTACCCTAAAGGCTGTGGATTTGAAGGATTGAAGGGTGGCTTTGTGTCTGTGTGTGTGTGTGTGTGTGTGTGTGTGTGTTTGCTCGTGCAAATGTGTGCTGCTGTCCGGGATTATTTCAATTTTTCAATTTGCCCTTTCTTTTCAAACTGTGTGTGGGTGTTCATGTGTGTGCTGTGCGTGCGATCACATTGTAACCCCCTTATTGGTTGCCCTCTCCCATTGCCCCTCCTTCACCTCTGCCCTGCACACACATGCATGCACACACACACACACACACATGTGCATGCATGCACACATGCTGAAGCGCCGGCAGATAAAAAGGCATTATGGTAAATTCCACTTAATGACAAATTTTTAATTTGGGGAACAGGGTCTGGTGAATGGAGCTTAATTACCGGGGCCAAAGATCCCTCAGAAAAATAACCCCCTTGACGTGCCCAACCTGCCCGATAATGGAGCGCTCTGCAAAATGGCTCAGATTAACCAGCACCGTTTATCTAACCCCCCCACAACCCCCCTTCTGTATAATAACAAAAATAACAATCATGAAAATTCTATCTGCCTCCCAGCCCCCATCACCCCGCTTCCTTCTCCCGCCTTTCCGCCCTCCCGCCCACTGCCTGGCTCACTCCCGCAGGAGGAAATTCATCAAAATGAAATTGAGGTTGCAACTCACTGGTTTTATTAAAATATATTTGCCCCTTACAGACAGTGTGTGGTTGTGTGTTTGGTGTGTTACGCTACACAAGACAAAAGGGGCACCATGAATAATTTGGTCAGTTTTTATTAGCAGCATTTTGTGGCGGCGTACACAAGTATGACTTTAGCCATAGAATACAAACACTTGTTGACTATTGGCTGCTCTGCTTTCATACCAAATTAAGTAAAACTCCAGACTGACCAAAATCGGCTTACTGAATGAAACACATGTTGCCGCTGATACAACAGTATAATCTTTTCCTCATGCAAACAACTGTGAAAATGCGAAGTGTTAAACTTTAAATTAGTAACGCGATTACCAAAATGTCACAGTTTGCCAACATTCAAGGTCATGCAGTTCAACTGTGTGTTTTGTCCAGTCGGCACTCCTAAATCCCGGAGTATTTAATTTACTCAGTGCGAGTTTGCACGATGCTGAGTAAATCCTCACAATTTAGAATCCTGAACTAGTCATTGTAATACTTGCTTAAAAATTGTCAAAAGAAGTTGCTGTATGTAGATCAGTTCATTGATTTGTAAGCTTATTGTTTTAGTTCTTCTTTAAATTACACTGTGCAAATCTATATAAATTGTGATCTTTTAATTAGAATAAATATATTTTAATTTACAGTGCAGAAAGCAAAAATGTCTGGCAGTTTCATCGCCTGATTGAAAGCATTTCATGCTCTTTTTAAACAAAAGCTCTCTATTATGTAATTGACCAAAAAGCAAAGCTTTCACAGCATCAAATCAGCTTCTACAACCTTTAGGAGCATTGATATTAAAGTCCAAGTCTAAGTCGCTGATATAACCTGATCAGTCGTCAGTGGATCAGCAGACTGTGACTGGGAAAGTCTCAATCATAATTCAAAAATGACAAAGATCTCGTGAGGTCTTGTACTATTTTTTTATTGTCCTGTAATGTGTCATGGGCACAAGCCATCCAAGCATGTTTAGGGTAATAAAATGAGTCAAATTTGGATTCAGCCTCTTTTTGGAACCTAGATGGTGCGACCAGCAGGACTGGTCGCAAGTCAGGACTGTGTGTTTAATAAGAACCACTGTGATTCTCAACAGATTGATGGAGATAAGTTTTACGTTTGAATTGAAAATCTGCACTAAACAAGCAGCTAACGGATATTAAACAGACACAGTGACTACCTGTCTTCTGTCAGAACCGCAGACGTGTACTGGCTGACTTTTGGATAACTTGAACATGGTTACGCTGTGCACGCAAACACACACACACAAACACACACAAAAACACACACGCAAAAACACACGCAACCTCACTCTCTTTTCTTGGCCTTCTCTAGTCCCTGTTGTTGTGTACCCTGATTGGACCATGTGGTTGCCATGCGGTTGCCAGGCCGCGCCCCTGCTGTGTGGTAATTGGTGTCTGTGGTGTTGCCGCGTGGCGACGGTGCTTTGACTGACAGGTTTGGCCACCTGCCCTGCCCTTGCTGCCAACATGGTGTGGAAGGGGGTGAGGAGGAAGGGAGGAGGTGGCACAGGCTGGCAGGGGGTGAGCGCTGGACGTGTCGCGGGGGGGTGGATGGGATGGATATCAGATAATCAGAGACGGGCTGCGTTGAAATATGTGCTGGCCGAACAGGAGGAAGACTCAACAGGGACCAGGGTGATGGCATCTGCCTCTGGTTCGTCAAGCTGCTGTAGCAAAAAAGACTGAAAAAATACTCACCACCAAACTCTTTTTGGTTCTCCTTTTAAAGATTGCCTTTGATGTAAATGTCAGAATGTTGTGTCAAGATTACGCCCCAGGAAGCTTCTTCTATTGTGTAAGCATGGCAGTTTTCCAGCATCGTGCAGCAGAAAGAAATAGAGTTCTCTGTAAAAATTTGGGCTCAGGCTTCTTTCGCGTTTAGATATTTTTTAATGTGCTTCTTTGCATTGCCTGGCCGAGGTTAGGTACAAACACAGTTACTTGTTCCTTCAGGTTTGTGGTTTTAAACATGCAAAATATTGACAAAAATATTTAGAAGGGCATGAAATTTGGTTGTATGTAATGTGCTTTTCACTGATAATGTAGACACTGTGGTATTATGCTGTTACCTGGACTTGCATCTTCACTGTCTTCACATGAAAAGCCACAATGGAAATGAGTGTAAGCCTGTCATGTGCCATCTTTGGGATTTTGTGTGAGTTTCCGTGTTGTCCTCATAATGTCAGATTAACTAGAATTGTATGTGTCCCTGTATCTGTCATGTCTTGCGAGAGCACTGGAGGAGGCAGACTAACGAATGCATTAGATACAAAAGTATGAGTTAATTTGGGTCCAATTCAGAAAGGGTTGTACTTACAGGTGCAGGTATGGACCAGACTGTGGTCTCAGCTGAAAGCCTGAAGAAATGTCACACTTAATTATTTTCTCTAACCTTCACAAAGTATTTAACAAATCAGTTTGGAAACAATACCGCCTTATATGTTTCACATGAATACATTTGCACTCAGACGCTCTCACGATCTGCTATATCAGGACTGTAGAGGTATGGGTGGAAGAGATTTACCTGACGGTTGCCTAGCAACACAAGAAAACAACTGTCATCAGATTCACTTAATGTTTCCCACTTCACACCAAAGAGAAGAGCACAGCCTAAAATGTCTCAGTTGAGATTTACTAAAACTGTTAAAAACATTGGAAGGAAATGTTGTTTTAATGTTTAATTGCTTGTATTAAGAAGCTAATGGAGGGAAAAGGTTTCCATAACCAGTTTAGTTCTTACATATATGTAGTGTTTCTCTTTCTCAGTACTACAGTAAAGATCTTTTGTGAATGACGCAAAAATGTGCAACATATTAACAGCTGACAGAAAGCTTTTATTTTGAGTGGAAATTGGTTTCATTTGACCCAAAAGTCGCAGCTTTTGTGTGTCTCTCTTTCTGTAGGTGTGTTTCCATCTATCTGTTTTTATGTATTGTCACATGCATGTTTTCAGTTTATGCATAGAAAACCTTGAGTGGAAACAGAAAAAAAAAATACTTAAAAAAAAACATTTTGCAGTTGGCCGAAATAGAAATTTGGCTCACTGATAAAAATTTAACAAAGTGTAATAAAAACAGATTTGGCCAATAGATTATGTGCATGAAGCATTATGACAATGACACAAACAGAAATGGCTCATTTACATCATGTTTAAGCAGCCATTGTAAGGTCAGACCTTGTCAATGCAGTCTTTATCATTTCATAGGAGTAGCAGTTAAAGCAGAGTTAAAATTTCCACAGCGATGGCTCAGGTCTATCAAGTGTCCCAGTGAGGCCAGCATGCACAACACCAGAACTTTGTAACGATCTTTCCTAAATGGAATTGAGTCATATTTTATGTCATAGTTCATGCTGTGCCTTTGCTGCTATGAGACAAAGTGTATCATGTGAAGAAGATCTACTATGTCACCTTGATGCGCTCTCTTCTTCCTTTTCACTGGCACTCAACTGGAGAATTGGTGCAACCAGCTCTTTATTTTGACAAACCAACGCCTAATGTCCGTATAATGGTAGTGAGTGAAAACATTTGTGCTGCATTTGGATGGAAACCAAGCTCCTCCGTCTAACAGAGAGATCCGCAGAAATGGGCAGAGAAAGAGCATAAAATGAAGCCAAATGAAATGTGCTGCTTTAATCTGTAATAGGCCTGTACTGCTATTGATCCCTTCCCTGCATGTCAAACATCTGCACACACAGACACACCAGCAGTGTCCATCACCTTCTTGTTTCACAAATCATTTCATCTTCTCTGCGTAATTTGCCCCTTTTTCCACCATCTTCCACAATTATTTCTTCAAACACTCATCTCTCCTCTACCTGGATTTTCGCTCCTTGATATTCAGCCACCTTGTCTCTTCTTATTTGACAGTGCGCTCCATCCTTTCCTTCTTCCCTACTTTCTCTCTCATGCTCTTACTGTTATTGTCCGTCTTTGATGCTGTGTTTTACACCTTTGTCCAGATTTTTCTGTCACACAGAAGGAAGAAATTGGAAAAAAAAGCTGCGTGTGTCTATGATGGCCAACCTTTTGGTGTGTTTAACCTCGCAGAGGCCATAGGGCAAGGGTGATGTCACAAAGGAAACACGTTTTTTTCTCGGCGCGCACACACACACACACACACACACACACCAATACGCAAACACTCACACAAACATATGCAGAGCCTGCACACTCCCACCCACCCTCACCATTGTCATGTATAGTGTTGCTAATCCAGCCCTGTCGCTTCAGTATCAAACATAACCTCCGTTTGGGGGGCAAGGCCTCTTATTCACTCGCAGTTTGTGTGTATGTGTGTGTGCGCGCGCGCGCATGCATGCGTGCAAGCGTGTATGTGTATGTGTGTGCGTGCGGGCGCATGTGTGTGTGTGGTGTGTTAATGGGCCTGGTCAACAGCGTGGTACAATGGGCGGGCTGGCTTGGGATGCCTGTTTAAGTGTTGGGACAGGGAAAGAGAGATAGGGGTAAGGCGGGTCAGTCCAAGCCTTTGATGTTGCTGGGAGAGAGGGCAGAACAGCTTGTAGATGACACACACACACACACACACATGCACACACACAAACCACAGGAACTGGTAAATGGTTAGAGTTGCAGGTGATTGTATTGTAGGGATTGAAAGATGGTTGTGTGTCGTTGATATTTTCAGTCCTGTCCTTGGTTTATCAGACTTAAACCATCCTGTCTGGACCTCATCCCGTTTGTGTATGTGTGTGTGCATGCATGTGTGTGTCTGTGCATGCATATGTGTGTGTGTCACCCCAGGAGAGCCGGGTGTTCATGGTTCATTAGCCACACGTACACTTCCGTTCTGTTCTCACTGGTAGAAGGGACAGATTCAGTGCATTCACACACACATACAGACTCCCCTCCATCACACCACACACCCCACACACACACACACACACACACACACACACACACACACACACAATTCCTCTGTTTTGTTTTGTTGTGCCGGCTCTGATGAACAGACACGCAGCCTCCTCCCCTCTCCTTCTCATCTTCTAGTAATCAGGGTACCTATGAGACAGACAGGTAGCATCTGTCGCCTCCTCTCCCCTGATCCATCCCTCCCTCTGTTTCTCCATCTCCCTCTCTTCCATGCCATTGTGTTGAATTTCCCTTGGCGACGGAGTGATGAGATAATGTACGAGTTGTCCCGCAGAATCGAAATCAGTGGAATCTTCAGGAATTGCTGAAAACGGGATGCTCGTGAGCATTTTCAGAGATTGCTAGACTTGGACGCCCCAAAATCCCTGTTTTTCGTCAGATGTCTCAAACGTCGTCCCCACCCATAATAAAGCATGACACCCATCTCTCCACTCAGGATCATTGAGCCAAGATGGCTGTAAGGAATGCTTCACCATTAGATCTGTTAAAATCGAACAGTTGCAGTCAACATGGCGGAGGCCTCTCTTGAGTCCGTTCAGCTGCTCGGTGAAGCCGCTGCCATCTGCTTTTTCAGCTCCAGACTCCTTCAGATTTGCTGGGCCACGATGGAACGAGGCTCTGATGGTTGGGTTTTGAACAGGGCCTCAAGGTTGATTAGCATATTTTCACCCTGTGTACAGACAACAGCCCCCCACCCACCCATCCACCCACTCTCTCCTCCTTTCCTTTCCTGTCCTCCACCCCCCCACCCATGTGTTTGATTCCTCGGCCGTGACAAAGAGCTTCACCCTTTATCCGTGTGTGTGTTGGGTTGGTGAGATGGAGGGGGGGCCCTTAGATTAAGGGAAAGCTTCCTGCTCTTTATTTGGGGAGTCCCCCCGGGAGACGCTTTGGGAATGACTTTCGTTGAGTCACTAACGCCTACTCACATTCACACACACTCAGATGCACTTATACACACACACACACAGACACACACACCTTTCACCCCTGCCTTTTTTCAGGCTGCCCATTGACTGGGTGCTGGTTGTTGTGTAACACCGGCTAAGCGTGCACAGACACACACGCGCGTCACACAGAGGCCCCCCAGCCTGCTCACAGTAGATGAGCGCTGCGAGGGGCCCCCCATTCTCTTCTCCATATAAAACTAACCAAAACTAACTACACTAGAGTATATCTTACTCTAGCGTGACAGAGAGAGAGATAAAACACATGCATCTGCTAGTACACACAGAACTGATCTTTAGCTGCCACGACACCATTAATTTAAAAATACTGAGCACTGACATAAACACACAGGCAAATATTTAACTAAAAAAAAACTGACATGAAACACTACAAACAGGTCTTAGGTGACAGCAACACAGCAGAAACCAAGATTGTACATCCATCTATGCAACTGAAGTAGAACCAAAACCATCAGCGGATTCATTGAGTAGTTGATCAACAGAAAGTTAAGGCTATTTTGTTTTAGTTGCATGTTTGAGAACAAATGACTGACACTTGCCTGTTCTGACCTCTACAATGTGTGCATTTACTGCTTTTCTAAGTTTTAAATCATTGTACATTTAATGTGTTTGTCACTTGGTTGGATAAAACAAGCTATTTAAGATGTCACAGTGGTTTTTACTAGTAGGAGTCTTTTATTTACAACATTTGTACACAAGACAACCAGTTCTTAAATAGAGAAAGTAATCAACAGATTAATCAATACTGAAACTAATCTTTAGTTGCAGCCCTAATACTAAAACACACCAACCAGATGCTTTTATTTTTATGATGACGGCCCCTTTTTTGCTTCCTTAAAATATTTTTTAGATGTTTTTTTTATGATGATTTCTTTAAAAACTGATTTCATGTGTGTGGTTTCAGGTTAGCCACTGCATAGTGTTTGTCACAATACATTGCCTTGCATTTAAATTTGTTCTCAACCACAACTGATTTTCTAATTGTTTTTAGAGGCAAAGTTATTTGGATCTTTAAAGAAAACCCCCACCATGGAATTTAAATCGCACGAGTTCAGTATTTGTCACAAACAAATCCACGTTTATTGGACCTTAAAAATGAGTACCACATGATAGCATCATCAATTCAAGCCCTGGATGAACTGGTTTCAACATGTGCGATCAGAGTTCAGATACTGATGTTACAAGTCTAAACTCTTTTCCTTTCAGAGATGATAGAGGAGCTGTTCGTAAAACCAGGTCATACATTGTGTTGGCTTGTACATGGTATATACTCCCTGCCCATAATAGATACTTTTTAGAAACTGTAAGACTGTATTGGTTTAATATATAAAGGATGTTCACAGCTTTTGATCGTCCCAAATTAATCAACGAGGAATGATGTGGTGAGAAGACGGGGTTGCTTGCATGTGTGTGTGTGTGTGTTTTTGGAGGTGAAGGTTGAGGCAGAAAGAAGCCCCATCCAAACAGCAGCCATTTTAATTTGTTTGACAGGGAAGAGAGGTGATAACCTCCCTCTGCAGTCTCTCACCCAGGGAGGAGAAGGGGGGGGAAGAGAGGTAGAAAACAAGGAGAGAGAGCAAACGCAAAGGAAGGAGGGCTGAGTCGAATTGTGATAAGGAGCTGGATAGAGAGAGTCAGAAAGAAAGAAAGAGAGAAAGAGAGAGAGGGGTGGAAAGGAGAGTGTAATATTTGATTATGGCTCAAGGCTGTATGTTTGTCCAAAGGCTAAAGACTGTCAACCAGCTAATCGCAGGGGTCGATGCGTGGGTGTGTCTGTATGTGTTTGTGAAAGCATGTGAGCCTGTGTGGGTCATTGCTATCAGCACATAATTTATGCTGAGTACACGTGTCTGTGTGCTGCTGTGTGTGTATTTGTGTGTACGTTACGACTTCTGGATGTCAGTTACAGTTCTGTGGGCCTGAGGAGAATACAGCGGCCTCCCTCAGGGTGCTGTTAGTGCCACTCTCATACAGATGTGCTGGGCTGCCACTGTGTCAGTTTCAGTGTGTGTATGTGTGTGTCCTTCTCATACAGAAAGCTAAACTTATTCCTCTGGGTGTAGAGTTCTTAATAGGGTTGGATATTGTCAAGAATTTATCAGTTCTGGTTCTTATCGTATAGTGAATCCATTTTTGTCACATTGTTTGAGTAAGAAAAGATAAAAGTTTAGTTTCTACAGATGTAGGCATCCATAAAAATAAGTCTCATTTCTAAGCCAAACTTTTGAGTGTAGCTCTGGTTTCCTTGTATTGTGACAAGTATTTTAGAACTGAAGTAGGTCCAAACCTATCTTTCAGGCATTTATTAGCACACTTAAAAAGCATATTTCACTTGTGTGGTATGCTTGATTCTACTAACACCAATTTTTTGTTATTTTTGTATCTTTCTACTTGAATTAATTGATGTATTTATTGTACAAAAGTGGCTTTTGATTGAATTTATTGCAGATCTGCTATGATAGATTGCATTCGATTTTGCAGGGGCTCCTACTTAAGTGGTCAAGGAGTGTACATTTGATCATTGCCTGAAAAGAAGACTTTAAACATAAGCAAATTAGCCTTCTTAGCATTTCAAAATGCATTTTTTTGTTATCTCAGATGCTGAAGAAGAACAGGGAAGCTGGTTGGTTTCGGACAAAGACATTGAGGTAGGTGGTAATTAACAACTTATAGCGTGGAATTTGTACTGACACAGTCATTTTAAAATGTAGTTTCTGCCTGTGCTCTAAATGACAGTGATTTCCAAATTTTTGGTTAAAACGAGGAAGGAAGAAGAGCTGCAGTTGTGCAACTGTTTAGTTAATTAGACCAGGTTCTATATAAGCATATAAACCAATAATGTAACTAGTAATGTGTGATGTGAATTACAAGTTAGTTCATTGAGCCTGATGTTGGTGTTGCCCTGTCTGTGTGTGTTCCAGGCTCAGATCTTTAACAAAGACAAGGGTGCCAGGATAGCAATACAGCGGGTGGCAAGCAGGTACTACACCAGCAAGAACGTCCACTGCAGAAACTGCAACAAGACCGGACATCTCTCCAAGAACTGCCTTGAGCCCAAGGTCAGTTCTCATCAGTACACAGCAACATGTAGATCTCATACACACTGTATGTGAAACGACTGACTGTGTTCTGTTTGTATGTGTGTGCAGAAGGTGCTGCCCTGCTTCCTGTGTGGCACCCCAGGCCACATGGTCAGTGAATGTCCCAGAAAGCACTGCAACAACTGTGGCCTGCCTGGGCACCTCTACGGGTCCTGCAGTGAGAAGGCGTACTGGCATAAGCAGTGTCACCGGTGCAGCATGACAGGGCACTTCTTTGACGTGAGTATAGCTCCTAGAAAGCCAAACTTGCCTTTGTAACAATAAGTGCCCTGGATCATCCTATTCCAAAACCACAGTGCCATTCATCACCCATCTGTGAAGGTTTCCCATCTGATTTTGCAAACTGGCTGTAGGAATTTGCTCTCCTTCCGCAACTACAGCAACTGGAACTGGAAAAGGCCTTCCAAAAAGTGCACTGTTGCCTAAATACCATTAATATTTTCTTACAATGGAGGTAAGAGGCCAAGCTCTAATAATTTAGGGCCACACTGTAGCAGAGTACAGTCACAGTTTTAGTCACTTGGGTTTAGTTTCAAAACATTAAGTCCTGTACCTCTATGGAAACAGCACAGTCATTTCTAGTATTTCCAGTAGAGAGAACCCCAAAATGTCTGTTCTGCAGTATACCACAATTATAGTGGCAATCATAAAAAGAAGAAATGAAAGTTGAATTTCTTTGACTACTTATTCCAGAAAGAGTGAAAAAACAAACCTGAAATCAACATGTACAACATTTTTCCAAGTACCCCACCCCAATGGCTAATACTAAAAACGATGGTGGTTTCCATGCTCCTGTCTACTCACAGCTTGCAGTTCAGAAAAAAAGCCCCTGAATTTTTAGCAAGCGACTGTCGCTCACAGCTAAATCACCAATAGTTTTACAGTTGCAAAGAGGAGTGCAGAATTTTAATTTTTTTTGCAGAATCCCTTAAGTACCAACAGTTGATTTTGACAAATATTTAAATGATGCATGTAGAATAAAGTCATTTTAATGAAATGTTTCAATTCTAAACTTATATTTGCTGAAATGTTTCCAGGGAAATGGCATCAAACATATGATTAGTTCAAGACGACTGAGAAGTTCCAAAATCCAACAATCACTTCTGTTTTTACAGTTAATATCTCAGATTAATTGTGTAATTTTGGCAATTAAAGCAAAAAAAGCCTTTTAAATCCACCAGTGGGTTTTGGGAGTTAGAGGGTTAGAGACACTGCAAATGCAAATATAGACCCTAAACATTGAGTAGCGCTTGCCCACTCAATACAGAAGTGAAATGAATTATTTTGGACATGCTATTATTGAACAGACTGAACAGTTTTAAAAAAAGGCATTATAACCTCCTGCTCTGTTTTAAATATTTCCTTCTAAAGTCACTCACTTCTTTAATTTCTCTACTTCCTCAGCCATCATGCTTGGTAACCTTACAGTTGCCACTAAATAGACGTCAGTTAATGTGAGGGTCCGAGCTTGGCCCTCATCTGATTGGCCAAGTGGTGTAAATGCATGGCCCATGTATCCAGGCCTCCATCTGACAGGTCAAATGTTTGCATGCTGAGTATGAGTGTGTGGCAAATGTAAAAACACACACACACACACACAAGTAGTTTCTGATTCATCGGATTTCAGGCATTCTTTTACAATGTGTTATTTTATACACTAAAAGAAATCCAAAGTGAAATAAGAGGACCAAACAGAACACCTGTCTTATGACATGCATGGGTAATGTAGAGCAGTGGTTCTCATCTGGTCCAGCCTCAGGACCCACTATGTCTCTGTTAATAAGGGTCGCAACCCAAATTGTTGAAGTTTGCTGTTCCTGTTAACAAATTAAGGTTTATTTGGGTGTTGTCTCAATGCATTTTGATACAACTTGGGAAAATTTTGGCTTATTTTTTGCCAATTTTTGGTATATCTGGACACTTTTTCCAGGTTTTGGGCATATTTTGGCCCATTTTGACAGATTCTGAGCACATTTTGGTTCATTTTTGGGACGTTTTAGCATAAATTTCTCTAATAAGCTGGCAGAGACAGATCTAGAGGTTAATAGCTGGCTACTACTGGTGTCACTACCACGAAATATCCTGCTATTGAAAGCAAACTAAGTCATAAGAAACGCGTCTTTTAAAATAAAAGACTTTATACCACTACGTTTTTGGGGGGGAGCATGCTTCTGTGACCCTCTAAAAATGGCTTCGCAACCCACGTTTGGGTCCCAACCCACCAGTTGAGAACCACTGATGTAGAGTATTTCTGAGCATGTTTGTAATTCTCAAAATGCAAAATAGCACTTAGAAATACAACTTATCACAAGACTTCAGTAACACAAAAAGCAAATACGCGGTCAAGATAAGAATAGGTAAAGGTTCAGATAAGATAAACTTTTTTTGATCCCTCACCAGGGAAATTTACATGTTGCAGCAGCTTGATAGAAATAAGGCCTGGAGGAAGCAAGGCTGAACAGATATGATAAAGACTATGTACACCTTCTACATGTAGTGATTCATGTCACTGTATGAGTAAGTGCATCAGAGTGGCCACAGATGTGTGTCGAGGCTGTGGTTTGTAGTCAAGAACAATTGCCACTTAATGTAACCACCATAACGCTCCTACCACCTCTACCACACAAGTATACTGTATGCCCCGCACTTTTGCATTCTTTCCACTGCCTGTTTCCTTTTTCCCCCTCTCCCCGTTTCTCCCCTTTTCCCTCTTTCTCACCCCTCTCTCCACCACTTCCTCTCAGAGATAATGAGTGACCAGGGGTCAGCACACGCTGCTGTTCACATTAATTGATACACTTCAGCAATTACAGCTTAGTTATGTCCCTGCCATGCTGCATATTCCAGCTGTGAGCTCGTGTGTGGGCATGTGCGTGTGTGTTGGCACTGAAGGGTGACTCTAATGACCATCAATGACAATTATCCCATCGCAGCGTTCATTACCCTGCCCATTTACACTAATGCCACAGAATGGAAAACCCTGTGTGTATGTAAGACGCTGCCTAAGTCTCCCCCGCCTCACCCTCGACCCCTTCTTCTTTTCCCTCTGTCTCTCTCTCTCGTTCTCTCGCCCTCTCTCTCCATCAGTCAGTCATGTACTGTGCTCTGTGTAATGGATGAGTAACCAGGTGAACAGCAGAGGGAGAGGGTAGACCAGGACACACATAACCCAATTTTTCTTTCTCCTTTTCTCTCTCTCTTTCTCACAATCAGTCACCCATTTTTTCTCACCTCTTCGTCCAGATCTTCGCGTGGATCTCGTTCTTCCACTCTCTTTTGCATATTGTTTTCAGCAGCAAACAAAGGTGCAAAGTTGTGTGTTGTTATAATTACCCTTTTCTTGCAAGTTTTTTTTTCTTCTTCCTTACACTCACAAATTATACTGTATGTATTAGTGTGTGTGTTTGAGAGAGAAAGAGAGTCAGGTCTCAGTCCCCTGGGCCTTTCTGTGTCTCTCATTAAAGACAGACGGTTGATGGAGCGCGAGTGTGTCGCTCGCCTCGCCTGTCGCCCTCGACAACAACACACTACCCTGGCGGTCTGGAGGGAGAGAGCAAACGGGAGGGAGCGGCTGTGGGTGGAGGGGCTGGTGGAAGAAAAGAAAAGAGCTAGATGAGAGTTGGAGGAAGATACAGCTGTCGAAATTCATGCCTGTTCTTCTCTGTATTCAAATCCAAACAGATTAGATTAAGCCTGAAAAAGTACCTTCCATTCTGCAAAGAGTACCTTCAAAGATTAAGCACTTCAGGCCAAATTAGCCACCTTCTAACATCAGGGGAATCCTTATGTTGTGCCAAATCTGTACAGGAACTTATTTAGCATCTGCAAGCACAAAGTAAAAACTGCCCTTTTTACAGAACAGGCTTGAATCTGCTTCTCCTTCTCGCACTCTGTCTCTCTCACTCAGTAGGTATGTAAGTAGATAAATCTTGTTGCCTGCGGCGACTGCGGCATTTTCAATTTCCCAGTGGGAAGTGGCTGCGGTTGGGAAAAGGATGTCGGAACGCTTAAGGAACAGCATGGAGAAGCCCCGGAGATAATGCTTTAGCCACACCGGGACAAAACGACTGACTGCCTCACTTACTGACTGTTTGAGTGACTGGCTGCAGAGAGACACGTGGACGGAAAAAAAAACAGTTAGTGGGAAATCAGGGTGATAAAGGTTTAGAAAGAGACACAGGAAGACACTGAGAGACTGGCAGGCAAACAAATGACACCATGGGTTGTTTTTCGGTTTCCATTTAGCCCCCTCTTTTCTCGCTGGCCCGTCTGTTAATCAGCATTTTTCACAAATTCACCTTCCATCTCTCTCCTTGTGCAACAAAAATGAGTTTTACTGATGTTGTCCAGATTTTTCATCCTTATTTTGTCTTAAATATCTGACCCACAGTTATGAGATGCATACAGGCTTGTTGCTCTCGATGCAGTTCTCTATAAAACGAGTGTATGTGTCTGTGTGGATATGCCTTTGAATGTGATCACCGTATCAACTGTTGGTCCTTTTTCTTTTCTCAGGCTTGTCCAGAGATCTGGAGACAGTACCACATTACAGTAAGTATCTTCACACAAAACCATATCTGTCGGGCCTCATACCTTCCTCTCACCAGAGTACCGCTTCACTTCTTTACTACTTCTGATCACGTTTTACTCAGTCTTTTGGTAAAGGCGACATCCACACTGCTGTTCATTTCAAAACAACAGCATTTGAAATATCTATCCTATGACTCGTTTAGAGAACACTGTTGACCCCTATAAAGTTTAAAGACTCCAGGTTTGCATTTCCGTCTGGTTTGGCAGAAACTAACACTTTTATAAAAGATGATGCAGACAGAAGATGTTCACTTCCTGATTAGGTCAGTACGTGTTCAGCCCTGATTTGTGACATCTCCATCACGTGATAACAACTTCAAATCTATGTTTTCTGCCACCACGACCACCTTATACTTCCAGTCTATCGTTGGTCATAGCTAAGAAATCTCCGGTCTTTCTTTCTGCGTGTCAGTATGTGCAGAGATTGTTTTTTAAAATGGTGCTAAAAAGCTTTTTGGAAAGAAAATGTACTTGTGTGGATGTAGCCAAAGATAAATACCAGATACCAGTGGAGTATAAAAAAGGCAAAATCTGACAAGATTAAGAAGGCAATTAAAGGTCCCTGTATTGTGGAAACAATACAGGGACCTTAAGTGGACCAAAATAAACCACCTCGTTATTGTACATGTGTTAGTTGTAGTTCTGTACCTGTTGGATCAGGGGAGCACATGGTGTGTAGAAGTTTCTTCCACGTGCCCTGCTGGATCTCAGGAGGTTTGTATTTTAGTATTTGGTGCTTGTTCTCTCAAAGAGGACAATCATTGTTCATGACTGATCAGTGCAGTTAATAGTGTAACTTCTTAACTTGGGTGTTGGGATAGAAATGAAACAGGCAGGAAGACAAAATTAAAATGCTTTTAAAACATTACACATTAAAGGTGAACAGTGTTCCTTTTGTGCATAACCTATTGTCCTAGCATCTCTGATGGTTTGTAATCAGTTTCCTAATACCATGCACTGACAGTGTGGAAACTTCCGTTTGCAAATGCAGTATGTGAAAGATTGAAGTCCCTATACTATTAGTCTACCTCATTATTCTTCCTTACTTTTTTTTCCCGATAAACAAATATGACACTGGTCAGGAGAAATTTTCCAAACATTTTGGTGGACCAGTCACCATGCTGACATACATAAGTGTAAAGTATGTATTTATGATGAAGTGTGCTTACCATGACAATATAAATTTTAAAAATGATACGTTACTCGAGTCAGCTCAGTCGAACAAGCCATAAATGGGAAATGATGATCATGCATTTTCCATACATAATACTATGTTAAAAATAATACTCAAAGTTTTTCTCAACCTGTGTGTCAAATTTGATCCCAGTAGCTGTGGTACTTTTGTCCAGAGTCCCAATTAAAGCAGAGAAATATAAAAAATGGTGGTGGAGGAGGGAGTGACTAAGCCAGCAGCTTTCTGAACAGAGTCCCACTTACGGCCAGTGACACTTTGTAAGTCATTTTCATGCAGAACGCAGCCTGATTAAAACAGAAATATTTGAAATCTTACCATCTAAAATCTGTTTTAGCAAATAGTACATACAACAATATTAATGTTATACTATAACATGTCTGGAAAATGGTTTGGGGTGGGGATGCCTTAAATATTGTGTATTTTCTTTTATAGACATTCAGGACAAAACAAAATGTAAACTGCTCGGTTGTGGAGTTGTGCATTAAACCAGACCTATGTCAGGGTCTCGGGTTAAGACCCTCAGGTCTTCTTTTGCACGTACTGGATGATTTGTGGTTCAGCATTTTTTTAAGTTCTGAAAGGCCTCCCAAAAGAAACTATTTTTCTGTGAACATCATGAAGGCAAAGGGGTCGCGCGATCACTTAAAATCAATAAGTCAGTTCTGATTAGTATCGACCTTGGCCTGAAGCAGATGAGTGAAGCATAGCAAAAAATTATATATCTCAACAGATTAGGGAAGTGCAAAAACTGATAGGAACCTTTTCTTTCTTGCTTCATTTTCAACCTAAGTGCACATGTGACATCTTTGGCTGTGTGTGTGTGGGTGTGTGTGTGTTTGTTAAAGCAATGTGTCAAAGAGTAGAAAACTGTGACAGTCACATGGGCCATATGTCAGCAGGGAGGTATTTGCTTATTTGTACGTGTGTGTGTGTGTGTGTGTGTGTGTGTGTGTGTGTGTGTGTGTGTTTACCCAAAATCTGAAAAGATTACTAGTTTTCTTGTCTCCTCACTTGTGTGGATGTGTGTGTATGATTGGGTGTGTGTATGTGTGCATCTGAGCGAGGGGGTGATATAGACCTCAGCCTAAGAGAAAAGAGCAGCTTGTTTGTCAATTAAAAGACGTGATAAAGCATGAAATGGGCTGCCAACACCACGCGGGACGAGGGAGTGAGAGTGAGGGAAGAAGAGTGTGTGTTTGCATATATCTTGGCGTGCACTTTGTGTATGTGTGTGTGTGTTGGGGGAGGTCTGTCACTCTCCTCTATGGAGATTAATTAGCAGGGGCTGTCTAATGAAAAGGCAGCATCGTTAGCGCTGGGGTAGCACGGCGGGATAGACGGAGGGAAGAGGAGGAAGGAGGAGGGAGCGGGACAGAGAAGTTCCAGGGGAGACGCCAGCACAGAGGAAGGGAGTTGAGTTTAATTGTTGCTCATGTGTTGGCGGAGGATGCTGTGCCATTTACTGTAGAGTTTCACTTTGAACCACAGACGAAAGGAGGAGAAGACGCTGACAGAAGTCTCCGGTCGCCTCGCAACATGATGAAACCATTTTTTTGGTGTTGTTCCGTTTCCATGTGTGCGCTTGTGTGTGTGACGGTGTGCTTTAACGGGTGGAGGATTGTGACCCAGGTCTAATTGAAGTATTTAAGCCATTTAAGCACTGGGAACAGAAGGTCGTTACAGATCCAAACTGGCATGGGGGTTAGGGGCCCGCACAGACACAAACACACTGTCACACTCACAAACACACCTACACACATGCATACACAGGGCTCCTTCTGTTTAAGACAGCCTCATTTTATTCATGATGCTGCTTATGACCCTGAACTCCCCAATGTGAGAAGGTGTGTGCGTGCGTGTGTGTGTGTGTTTGTGTGTGTGTGTGTTCGCTTTGGGAGATGTGACTCTGTCACCTTCCGCTGGGCTCAGCCAGGTGTGAAAAGGCATTCTGTCAGACCTCCCTGCTACTGGGTCCATTTATCCTTCGTTTGTGTGTGTGAGAGAGAGAGAGGGAGAGAGTGTGTGTGTGTGTGTGTCTATGAGAAAGACTGTGTATGTGCTGGGTCCGTTTATCTTCTGTGAGTGTGTGTGTGTTGTCTGCCTGCACCTGGCCCTCAACTAACAAACTCCTCCAAACCACACAGTATAGACCACAAAGCCCCGGGGTATTTACTGAGAAAGTACGATACTGACACACATGGACACACACAAACACACACACACACACTTCTACAAATACATAGAGCAGCAAATGGAGTAAAAAGATATCCACAACATTTTTATTGTGTTTTGTCACATGCATTCAAACACATTTTGACACAGTTGTACTTGGATATACAAAAATTTGCTTTTTTCCTTTTGAATGAGTGGGTTTCGTTCAACAGCTCTTTCTCAGTCTCTCTTTCTCTTTCACTCACCCACACACACAGGTCTCGACAGACGCTCAGGTTTTACTTCTTTCTTTTTCGTACAGCTTTACATTGCAGAGGTGGTTCCTTTTCCCACAGGCCTAATCTGCCTACCTGATTCCATCTTACTGCATTCTTACACTTCATCACTAAACACTGTACATGCTGTACTTAAATATTATTGAAAAATCCTTAATACACTTGATATGATGTTTAAGGTAAGTGCACGCTTGCCTTCATTTCCCAGGATGCCTTGCTGCAACCCTAAAAGATTTGAACTTGCTTCGATTGTACAGTCCCACACCTGCCCCTCAGTTTATACACACATGACATTTCCTGTGGGTGAAATGCCTTCTGTCTCCTCTGCATTGGTTTTGAACTCAGTGTTGATATAAAATGAGAACTGCACAGAGCGGACTTTGCAAATGTGTAAAAAATCTGTTAATGTTGTTGAAGTGCCAAACTTGCTCCTAAACACCGTTGGTGCTGCGCGTAAAGTATAAGAGTGATGTCATGTTGGTTCTGTTTAGTCAATCAGCCACAAGAACAGAGAAATGAATGTAGCTTGGGGCTGCAGTTCATAATTATTCCCATTATTCTTAAATCTATCAGCAATTTTATAGACTAATAAGTTCTAAATGCCACTGGTGATATCTTCAGATTAGTTGTTTTTGCATGATTGAAGATTTATGGTTATTTAAAAAGAGAATGTAGGCAAATTCTCTCACTTGACAAACATTTGCACCTGATAAACAGCTTTTAAAGGTTAGTCAGTTATCACAATTGCAGATTCTCTTTCTATAAGCTTTATTTAATGCAGCATTTGAACTCGACTGTTTTCTAGAGAAATTTTGACAAGTAGGGGAAAAAAGAGCCATGTTTATCTTTCCTGATCAACAACACAGGAAAAGATGAAGAAAATAAAATGAACTGGGTGATGTTTCAGAACATAGAGGAGGAGAGGTGAGAAGGATGAGAGGAAGGAAGGAGCAGGAGAACATGGTGGAGGATGGATGGATGGATGGGTGGAGAGCAGTCATGAAAGGCCAGAGTGCAGGTTTAGTGACCTGCTGTCTGTATACCGGCTGCATTAATGCATGTAAAGACCATGCATAAATGCGTGCATGCATGCAGGCAACATGTACAAGTCACAGGGACTTTTTCCCTCCTGTCGATCGGACCCTGCTGCGCTGGCTAAAGACCAGAGCGCCACCCTCTGGCTGCTGCAAGAAGTGTGCCTTACTTCTTTAAAACAGAGATTTGAAGTGAGAATTTTCTTCTTTTTAATTTCTGAGACTCTAAATGTGGGTCACATCCAACTTTCCATGTGTTTTTTGGTGTGTGTTTTTTTATTGCAGTGTATCGGAGTGAGACGGGGCCACGTGACGTTACATTTAACATGACTCACCTACATAGCAGGAATGTATGAACAAGAGACAGAGAGGAAGGCAGAGACAGCTGGAGAGGGTGGGAGAGAGAGAGGTGTGTGTTGTTGTAGAAGCTACTGAGGGCAATGAGTGTATTAAACAGGCTGAAAGAGACAGAGAGAGCAAGCAGGGAGTGAATCTGAGCACACAGCAGCTGATTGGTACAGGTATATCGCTGTGTGAGCATTGATTGGCCTCTCTTTAGATAGTAGTGGTGACACCTGTACGTCGGTGTTTATTGATCGGTGCCTCTGCCCGCGGTGGTGTGTGTATATTGAGCGGATTTTCTCCTGTGTGTGTATTGATCTTTTCCTCAGGGACAGGTGCGTAATATGTGTGTGTGTGTAGTTGTCACGAGGTGCCCGTGAAAGCCCATTCGGTGACCTTCTTGCTCGACTCGGAAATGAAGCCATTTTAACTTCCCTCTTTCTCACCTGACTGCCTTCCTGTCCCCTTTCATTTAGCATGTTGTACTTTTTTATACGTTTTTGTCCCGCTGTCTTTCTTCAGAGGGTATTCTCAATTCACACATGCCTTTGTTGGCCCAAGGTTAAGACATTATGCTCCTTAAATCCTCTTATTTTCATACAAAGAAAATACCATTGACTTTCCAGGGAAAATGTCTTGTTAACTTAGTAGACTATTTCAGGTTGTCTATGTCAAATTAAAGCACACTGTACAAATTTAAAATATTTAACCAAAATGATTCAGGAGGGCTCAATCCTTTTCTTTGTGCGTTTTTGGATAAACAGAATAAATTATTGCTAAAACGACCTTTAGACCTTCAAATAGTCATTAAGTATATTGGAACTCTTAAAAAAACGGCCTTCAGATAAGGTGTCCAAAAATCAGCAACGTAGCCCTCCTTAAAATCCTGTTACTATTTTTGCAAAATTGATCCTACTCTGATTATTAGATGAAAATATGGTTTTCAAACAATGCGTCTACTTATCTGATGATGAGCACATTTTTATTTACTATTTTTTATGCTGCAGGACATGTACGAGATCTTTTTTTTTTTTAACTACTGCTTTTCTATTCTTTGCAAAGTGAATGCAGTTACGACATGTTCAGCAGTAAACAGCATCACTGATTTAAGCTCAGTCGTGTAAACATTTTACCTGTTTGAGGGTAAAGACACTATAACTGGTACATTGCAGCTGTATAACACTAACTGTTGCAGTTGTTCAGGTTTGAACTCACAGACAAATTACTTCAATATTTTTTACTTTAAAGAGATATCAAAGCTTCTTCCTTCGATAGCACAGCGTGCAGCTATAAATTCCTGATGTTATTTTACAGTGAATGGATATTACCATATACATAAATATGGTGTATTTAATTTCTGTAGGATTAAAATGATGTGTGCATTCACAGACTGGGTGAGTGCGTCTGGTATTTAGTGTTCCTGCTTCATTGTTTGCTCCGTTGGCTTGTAACGCCTTCTCTGTGATTTGCAGCTACAGAAAATTATCTTTAAGTAAAGTCCTGGTTCTCAGTAGAACTGGCAACTTTATGTTGGAGAAAAGCAGAATATAATTGCATTAAGGTACATTTTAAAATGCTAGTTGTCCTTAGGCCAGCTGTTCTGAAGGCTAATTGATAACTGTGATTGCATGCATGCGTTTCTTCTACTTCAGCCAGTCTTCGCTGATCAGCGGCTGTCGGGGGTTTTGCTACTTGCTGTGTGGAGATAGAGCGCCATTCAGTGGTCCAACAGGGAACAACACTCATGGTGAAGGGAATATTTTTGGAGTCATGTAAAACATTTTTTAAAGTGTTCTTTATAAAAACATCAGGTTGACAGACTGAAGCATTTGTGGTTCTGAGTTTAAAGTTGTTTGTGCAAGTGTCACAGTCAAACGTACAGCATGTCCAACATCCTCTGCAAAAGCCAAAGACGTCCAAAACGACACCACATGAAAAGTATATGGAAAGACATAGCACATTTATTATGAAAAATATTATTAATAGTCTAATTAAAGCAGTGTAAGCTGACTAACCTTGAACAGAAAAGCAGTCTTGCATGAATAAAGACTAAATCCTATTTCCCCTCATATATTCTACCAGTAATAAGCCATTAAGTCTTCTGTTCTTTCTGCTGAACTTTACATTGCAGGTTTAAGTCTTGACCTTTATTCCTCTTCTTGTTCTGTCTTTCATTCTGTTTGGCTGACCTCTTTTTTTTTATTCCTCTTACAAGAGTGTGCTCAATTCAAACAGTGCTCTGTAAAAGTCCTTTAAATCCACATCTATTCAGTGAGCTGTTTTTGCTGTCTCATCATTATACAGTACAGACTGTCCGGTCTTCTCACCTCCGCTGTGTCAAAAGGCTCTCATCTCTTTATTCTCCCTCAGACGAAAGCAGGGGCAGGTACATTTGTGAAAGGAAATGTCTTTTGTAGGTCTAGTTTTATTAACAGCCAGCAGTCATTAGCGGGGGATTTAAGTAAAGTCACAGGTCGCACAGTTCACGGAGGAGTGCGTGGAAATGTATGGCAATTAATGGCAGTTCAGTTCATTGTTTTCTGTGCCACATAGGAAAATATGGCCTACAGCATGCCAAAAATACACACAGTATATCAGGCTCTTATTACAGCATGTCCTATCGGAGTTTTTACAATCAGCTTCTGAAATTTTCTGTCACTGATGAGTGAAATGTGTCAAGATTTGCTGGTAGGAGCTGCTTAGATTATTTCATTTTTTTCAGTTTTATATCATTTTAAATGGAATATGTTTCGAGTTTGAAGTTGCAGATCAGACGAAAGGAGAAATCTGAAGAAAGTGCCCTAGACTCTACCAAATTGTGTTGTGCTGTTTCACTTTTTTTAATATTTGACAGACAACAATTAATTAAACAAGGAAATAATTAGTTGATCATGAAACCTATTTGTCACAGCTTTATCAAATTAAAGCTTTGTAACAAAAAAAAAGTAGTTATATGTATCAGTAATAAATTCAATAAGACAGAGTGTTTAAAAAAGTGCAAAGAAATGTGATTAAAATGCTCAAACCTTACAGACGGTTTGCTGTCCTCACTCAGAAGGACAGGGGCGCTGCATACTGCATTCAGGACTTTATTGTTTATTCTTTGGTACAAGTGTGTTCATACACAACCCTGGATGTAGATGCAGAACCATAGGAATGTACACACAAATGCACATGCTCTCTCTCTCACACACACACACACTCAGTCACACACAGGTGCAGTGTTATCAGAGGTCTTGCAGGCTCTGCAGGTCATTGTGACTTTCCGCTTAGCTGGATGGCGTGGATTTTGTTGTGTGTGTGTGTTTTGTGTGTAGGTGTGTGATTGGCTGGCTGAGATGTAAAATCAGGGTTTAACATCCTGACCAGAGCATAAGAGACTCGGTCCATCTGTATATAGTATGTCTAAATCCCCGTCTCTCTTGTCCATATGTGCTGTCTCTGTGTAATTGGTGGGAATGAGGTGGGTCATATACGTCTGTACTTTCAGCCTCACACTGACCACAACAGAGAGCAGGCTCTGAACTCAGCAGCGAGCCTGAAGAATGCAAATCTTACAACTTAGACTCAGGTTTGAATAGATTAGCTTGTATCCTCTGTTCCGCCTTCCACGGTGTGACCAGATTACCGCCAGTTGCTGCCCCAAAAGGGGGGTTTTCTCCAGAGGTGGCAACCCACCGCCGTTCACTCCCCTGCATCACATTATCATTACATTCCAGGAGCATTTTTTTTCCTCTCTTAAAAAAAATCCAGACTCCTACTGATTGTCTTCAGACTGATTGACTGACTGACAGGAGGAGATAGGAAGAGCCTCTGGGAATTGCACTGTGTGCGAGTCCTTGCTGGGCGCGGGGTTAGGGCTTCGGTCTGAGTCTTTGTGAACTGGCAGACACAAAGGGGGCAGGAATCACATCTGGTTATTTGGAGGATCCCCCTCTCCTCCTCCTCCTCCTTCTCCCCCTCCTTCTCCTTTTGCTCTGTAGCCTCCCCAACTGCACACCTCCACCTTAAACAGTCTCCGAAGAAAGATTGATCCTCTGTTCATGAGCAAGAGTAAACATTATTATTAAACTCCTAATGCGCAGCTCGTATACCATGAGAACAAGAAGATTAATGATCAGGTGTGGAGTTCATTTATTGTATTCTGTCTGAGAATACGTTCACCTTATAGCCATTTCATCTTGCTAATTCACAACAGTCTAATTAATCCTCCCTGTTAACCTAATATGTACATACTGGCATGTTGCGCACACACACACCACAAGGGTCTGTTTGTTTTGGTATGAGCCCAGTAGTCTTGTGTTGTGTTGTGAGGCTGTTCTCTATGATAAAGCATGCAGAGTTGGTCCCCTGTGGGTCCAGTAACATATGCAAACCTCTCCCCATTGCTGCAATAACATATGCAAAACAGTGCTGCTGGCCCCGGCCCCCATGCTCCCACCACCCGTTACTGTTCAGGTCCCACCCCCTCTCCTCTCTCTCTCTCTCGCTCTCTCTCTCTCTCTCACACATACACACACACAAGCCTGTTTGCTTCTCGGATTTTGTTTGATAACTGTGTGTGTGTGTGTGTGTGTGTGTGTGTGTGTGTGTGTGTTCCTTCAGATTGTAGTCTGTAACAGTCTGAGCTTTGTGTTGGCCGAAGGATTATCACAGCTTTGCCACCAGCAGCTAAGGCAAGGAGCAGAGGAGAGCGGGGCTTAGAGAGACACGGTGGATGTGTTGGGACGACTGTGGGAAAACACATTTGTGTGACGGGGAGAGAGCGCTCATGTGTCTGTGTGTGCATGCATGAGAGGCCACGGATGGCTGGTTGTCTGTGTCCACACAGTGAAGCCCGTAGGACCTTCTCAAACACCCTCCTACACACAAACACAAACACACACCCTCAACGAAAGCATCAGTCCTCTGCACAGCTTCAGTCTTCTTTTTGTCGGACTGGTAATACGTGTTTGAGCAGCTCCAGAAGTCCCTCATGTTGTATCAGCAGGATCTCTCCTGCTGTGTCTGCAGCGAGAAGACTGATAGTTAGTCTGAAAGATGTTTTTTTTAATGCAGCTCTCTCTGTTTTCATCCTTGAAAGTGTCAAGCAAGTTTAATAGATTGTTGTAGGGCCCATTTTGGGAAAAGTGTACATGTGTCTGACCATTTTGTAAAGTGGTCATGGCCTGATTCACGCACAGTGGTTGTAGTGGACGTCTTTATGACAATGGTAAAGTCTTCCGAAACACTAATTCATAAGTCGTTGGTTTGTAGACAAGGGGCTGGAATCTGTGGGGTTCCAAGGTGATTAAAAAGAGCCAGAAAAGCACATGATACAGGATGATGTCTTTAGACTTTCCTATAATTGGTGCCTTTTTGTCTATTTCATTACTGATTCATTTAAGTTCTCCTGCCCCGCAAAAAGTAATATGCACAAGAAAATCACTCTGTGGTTTCATTATTTACAACTAGGAGTGGTTTTAAGGGGTCGCAAACAAAATAAAACCAGTTACTACTCATATCTGTGACAGTGAGTCTCAATGTTTGGAATATATAGTGCAGTCTTTCCTTCAATTGAATCAGAAATTGATTATAGTGGATCACTTTAAAGACATGTGGACATGTAAACACGTAGCATTTTTAATCCAGCTTGAAAATTGGAATCAGTTAGTTTGAAATGGTGTTAGTATGACCTAACTGAGCCGTGCACCACCACTATGAGTGAACCTGAACTGAACACATGGCAACTGACCCGAAAAATAAACTTGCTCATGTGCTGTGGTTTGGTGTAAATAATAATAAATAAAGTGGACCAAGCCATGACAAGGGAAAGTCTCTGGAGACTGCGGTAGCTTGTTCCCCGTAACTGTTCAGTTCTTTGAGGAGCCGGATGTTTTGAGGTGAGTTGGATGGTTGGAGGTAGTTTTTCAGTTGCCCATGTGTTATTAGATCAAAAATTTACCCAGAATTCATTGCAAAATGGTCGTACTTAAGATAGTCAAGAGTTGATTAACTTTGTAGAGTAGATACATTTACATGTCTAGGTAAAGTCTGCTTGTTAGATCTGAGAATCTACTTCAATGAAATCGTCCCTTGAATTTATCAGAATTCGTCAGACTAATTTGCTTTCCATTTTGATCACAGAATCTGTTTTTAACAAAGACACATAATTTGTCAGTTTGGCACAGAGTCAGTGCTAAACCTGCAATTTCCATTTTCTGGAATGATGTGTATTTTAATCAGGAACAACTGGCTAAACATATTCCTGTGTCTTATTCACTTTGTCTGCACAGTCAGACTCTCCAAGAGTCTTCTCCAAACCCCCCAAAGAATGAGGACGGCAGCAAACTCACATGATCTCTCAAGGCTTCATGCTGTTTAGATGTCCATGATACTCGGTGTGAAATGAGAACAGAAAGTGACAGAGGGATGAAGGTTCATCTACTTAATTAATATTGCATGAGGCAGACAACTCCTCACACATGTGCACATGCGGATGCACGCTCACACCAGGTTTTCACACAACTATCGCAGGTTGATGGGAGAATAGGAGGGGATTTCATTTCTTCTGTTTTTTTCCCCGTCTCTCGTGCTTTCATTCATTCTGTCTATGTGCTGGATCAGAGTATGTGGAGATAACACAAGCCCAAGGTCAGGGAGGGAGAGACAGAGGGAGACCTACAGCCAATTTACATCGATGATGAATGGGAAGAGGGGCAGGAAGGGTGGAGGTCGGGGGGCTTGAGACGGGGACTGTGATCTCCTTAGGGTGCGCATGTGTGTTTGTGTGTTAATGTGTGTGTGTGCGTGCTTGCAAGAGGTCTGTGATCTCCTGGCCTTTGTGATGGAGATGGGCCCGGCAGGCCTGACCCGATAATGACGCGACGCTCTAATAGCATTCATCCTTTCTGCCGCGAAACTACTCAAGCGGAAAAGAGTGAGAGAGAGAGGGAGAGAGAGAGGGGGGACAAAACAAGTGTGAGGGGTAGATGTGGCTTTGCATGGGTGTGTATGGAGGAGAGGGGGAGGCTGGAGAGAGAGGAGGTTAGCTAAGCTATGTTTAAGAAATGACGTGGGGCACAAATCATTTGTAATCTCGGAATCAGGGGTTGAGAGAGGAAGGAGGGGGCTTCTTAGATGAGTGTGAAGGTGTGTGAAGTTTTGTGTGCGTGTGTGTGTGTGTTTTAGAGAATGGCGTTGGGTGTGTGTGTGTGTAACATTAGCAGTAAATGCACTCTGCCTGTGTCTCCTCTCTCTCTCTTTATCAGTGTATATTTGCTGTGGGCGCTGAAGCATGGAAGGCTTTCAGAACACTGGCCCATGGGGGACGGGACCCTCTGTCCAACACACGCACACACACACATACAGTTACTTATCATACAGGGTCATTACA
The DNA here is from genome assembly GCA_024666655.1 of Dascyllus trimaculatus. NCBI lineage: Eukaryota > Metazoa > Chordata > Actinopteri > Pomacentridae > Dascyllus > Dascyllus trimaculatus. The sequence goes on along the minus strand of CM045447.1, from coordinate 12,452,426 downwards.
GGCCTCTAACTATACCTCGGTAATCACTGGTTTATATCTGCACCCATATTCACCGTACAATACACGGCAGTCTGCATCAATGGAGAGCATGGGAATGATGGCAGAGGAGAGGGAGAATGGGAGACAATTGGAAGGTTAAACCACCACTTCATTGTGTCCATCATGTTTGTGTGGAAAAAAGAAGAAATCCGCTTTTGAATTTGTATTAAGCATAGTGGTTTTTAGTAACAAGCTCTTCTCTCTGTGCTCAGACTATGACCGGTCCTCCTGTAAAGCGGCAAGGAGAGGACAATGGTCGATCTCCTGCCTTCTGCTACAACTGTTCCAAAAAAGGACACTTTGGTCATGTGAGTGCCTCAGTCTGTCTTGACTGATTATAATTTTACAGTTGTCTGTCATACTATATGTGTAGGCATTTGCCTGTAGAGCCAACAAAGTCCAGAGTGGCAGCCCCAGTGTGGGCAGCCACTGGTAAAAGTAGTTATTTTAAAATTTCTTTAATCCCATACAAGTGATAAAGTACACAACAAATCACTGTTGAATTAAGTTAGTTTTCAGCTGCTTCAGGTTTACTCATGATATTCAGTTTTTAGAGCTCTGATTTTTGGTCAGATTTGAACATCTAGTTAAAGTAATATTCTGTTTATACTCAGCACAATTTCTTGTAGAAAATATTTAGATTTTCTTTCAGTCCATGCTGCCTTTGTTCTCATCCTTTGTATGTTTCTGTCCACATTTTCATGTCGCTGATTTTTTTAATGGTTTTTGCTTGTTTTTCTCAGGAATGTACACAGCGAAGAATGTTCAATGGAGTTTATCCCAGCATCCCGTTCATTAACCACTATGACACTGTGGAGGACATTAACCGCAGACAACACAGGATAAAGCTGAAGGTTAAAGGTAAATCAACTGCAGAAAAGCACAGACAAACATCTGTTCCTCAGTAGTTGTTTCTAGCCTTCCTCGCAATGTGAGGTTTTTGGTGTGTTTTCAAGAAGATGAACACTTTGCCTCATGGGCCATAGCACCTACAGTTAGAATGAATGTACACCAACCAACCAGCCACCCACCCACTGGGGTGCTTTATCATCCTGGAAGACGTTACGTAGATCTAAATGCAGATGTCACTGTTCCTACTGAAACACTGGCCAGTTAAGCAGTCTTTATGACTGAAGCTCCTGCTATCTGTGCCCTTACAGTCAAGCTTCTTTCGAAGCCACTTATGTTTTTCCCTTTTGCCATCTTGATACAAAATCATTGTCAGCTGGGCCTGCTCAGCAGTTTTCTACATACCACAGAGCATGACTGGATGCCTGGCTGTGCCTTATAGTGCACCCGTGTTGAAGCATCTACATTTAATCAGTATTTGTGCTTTGTTAGGTGATAGCATGTTTCTAATCAAAGAAGTAATCCAATGGATAAAACAAAATTATGTTTGTCAGTTTTATTCAAAATAACAGAGCTTGGACACTTGGAGCAATGGCCCCATTTGACATTTTCAAAAATATGCTCATTCACTTTCTTGCCAAAAGTTAGATGAGAAGTGTACTGTCTTTGGTTACATGCTAAATAGTGGTGGCGCAACAGTTAAGTCTCTGGGCTACTGATCAGAAGGTCAGAGGATCGAACCCCAACGCAACCATTGCTGGACCCTTGAGAAAGGCCCTTAACTCTTCCTGCTCCAGGGGCGCCGTACTATGGCCGACCCTGCGCTCTGACCCCAACTGGGATATGTGAAAACAAAATTTCACAATGCTGGGTGAAAGGGTGAAACTGAAACAGAGAAAAAGCATGATAAAAGCCATGCCTGCTTTCGACGTGTACAAATAAACATGATAAACATCTCAATTCACTATTTAAAGTAAATGAAATCAATTCCTAGGTGTTGCCTTTTAACATTACAAGTTGTATGAATTAATTCTATTTTTTTCAACCTCGAAATGAAATATACAACAACATATTTTAGCGCAAGTCACTCTTCTTTGGATGTATTTATTAGCTGATTGTGAAATATCAATTAGCAACCATTAACGCTAGTAGCTGGAGAAAGTTTCTAACAACAAACCTCACAAATGTAAGACTGTCCATAAAATAAACTTTTGCAATCGTACATAAAGGCAATATAAATCATTACATACCCACAATGCTGCAGAAGGTATAAGATGTACGTAGATGTCGCTGGATTAGTCCAGATGCAACCAGAACAACAGTTTTAAATTACGTACTGACTTGCTTCCTGATAATGACAACTTCCTGTCCCTCTGGAAGTGCCCTCAGTGAAATACAGAAACATGCAACCAGAAAAACATAGAACTTTGTAGTATGTCAAATTAGCTGTAATAGAACAAGAAGACTGATACTACTCCCATACAGTATGCCAAATGTGAGGATGGAGTTAGCATAGCCTAGCTTAGCTTAGATGAACTGTATTTAACTTCAGAAAATCTTGGTTGATATTAAATCATACCTATTATTCGACCAATGAATTGGTCGTCGTGAAAAAACACACTATTTCTAGATTAACTAAATGATCCACAGCCATGAGTGTGGTCTCACTGCTACCTTTCAGAAATTATAAATAAACATCTAAAGCAAGTATTTGAAGCATATTAAATAATTCCATTTTAATGTTGTTCTCTTATACAACAAAGTAATCATTCAGTAAACGTTGAATTAGTTAGACCTGAGCAGTCGCCATCACACTGGATGAGTGTAGAGTTTTGAAAACAGAACAGTGTTCACAGTGAGTCTGTTCCTCCCACTGGCAATAATAATTGATTAGTTGTGGAAGATTGTTGATGTAGCACTTTTTCATTTTTAAATTATTACCGATTGTCCAGCTAATGAGAATTTAGCCGGATGAGAGCAATCGACCCGTCAAACTGGAGACTAGACGATAAAGTGGCTTTGACCTAATTTTATTCTTAACCAGAAAGAAAAAAAAAAATCTAATATGTCAAACTAGTGCTTTAAATTTGGAACCACAACTGATATGATGACTCATTTATAGTTTTACTGTACTTGCCGTGTGTACTCAGACTTGCATTGCTTAATCTTTGAGATAAGCATATTAATAAAATACCAGTGCAGTTTTTGTCTAACCTGACTTTGATGCTCATTAGTCTCATGAAATACCCATGCATCAGAGAGAAAGATCAAATAAATCTGTTTCTCTTTCTCCTAGAACTGAAGAAAAATGGCTATATACCTGCTCTTTCGGAGACCGTTCTCACACCAGGACCGCCAAAGAAGAAGCAGAAAATCAGCCATCACAAAAACAGCCACCTGCCTAATCATAAACCTGACCAAACCCCTCATAACCACAAACCCAGCAACAGCCACATCTTTTTTAAAGACAACAGTGAGTTTAGTGCTGCAAGACCCAAAACAAAAAAGTACAAACAGGAAAGCGTAGGCAGCGCGAAACCATGGAAACCTAAGAGACCTGTGCCCACCTCGAGAGACCCACTCCCACCAAGTACCGGTAAGCTAATTTTTGATGAAGCAGGCGACTTTCCCAGAGGGGGAGGCACAGGAGAGAGCATACAGCAGAAGAAGAGAAAAAGGAGGATGAATAAAATGAAGCAGGTTCCTTTTGGACTACCAGGGGGACACAGAGACAGCAGACCAGACTATCTGAGCAGGACTGTAAAAGGTGCGACGCCGGGGCCGCAGTCGAAGCACGACAAAGCGAAGAAGAATCCAAAAAAGAGAGATCGAAACCTCAGGAAGGCTGACAAACAGTTTGGAGCAGAGATGTACCCAACAGATGAGAATCTGTTCATCATCAAACAAAGGAAACGTAGGAGTTAGCATCCGTTTCTTTGACTCTAGATCTTTAAGACCAACAGTTACGACATTTAGGGATGTGTCCATTTGGTTGACTCAGGTCTCACTGAAAAAGAACTACAGTCGTCATCAGTGTGGCTTTCGGAGCTAAATTGGTCCTCTTTCACATAAACCATTGTAGCATGTCAGCAGGAAAAGCACAAGTGTAAATAGTGAAATGAATGATATGAATTCCATTTACGGTAGATGCCTCAGTTCTGGTGATGTTCATGCTGGCTTAATGTCGCCCGTACATAGAGCAGAGCCACAACATTTGTGCTTTTCCTCTTATGAAGATGTTCAAGCTGCTTTTTCCACAGTTTCACCCAGTAGTTAGTTTGAGAATTACAACTGTCCTCCATTTCGAACAGCAGACATTACTGTTAATATGTTGGGAAATGGACAACGTTATATAGCAACGCTCGGCTCACTTATAATTTGTTCCATAGACATGTTCACAGTCTTGTATGTTCTCAGGATGACCAGAAGAGGAGCTGCAAGTAATTTACCTGCAATGTTTACAGTAGATTCCTTCATAAGTAACTGTGTGTTTCTTTCACATTAGTTTCTACACTTTGCAAACATTTGATTAAAAACAGACTAGTCTTATCATACAGTAAGGTCATTTCCTAGTGCCTCTACTCTGAACACAGATTCATAGGTGTTGCTGCTGTTGGAAGAAAAAGGTGGTGATGTTTTTTTTCTTTAAATACTCTTGGAAATAAGCAAATAATTACCTGAATGTATGATCACACTGTAAATGCATCTGATCTGCAGGTGGTCACGTTACCAGGTATGGATAGCATGGTCACTGTCATGCAGTTGTTGACGGTATCAGCTTTTCACCGTCATCTATTTAAATTCAGTTGTACATGATCGTATTTGTTCTGGTTATAACAAAATTAAAGCCTAAAATATCACATGAAAGAGTTTGAAACATTTTTCTGATAACATGAGTGTTACCCAATGAAACTTGAGTCTGACACTTTGATATCTAGTACTTGGTAATGCTGCTTCATTTAGCAATGTTCAAGAGTTTATTAATAATTCACATGATTTTTCTGCTGTAATTTATGTTAAAGATGCATTAAAACCATTACATGCATACAGTCTATAGAGTTGACTGCTGTGGTACAATCAATGACAAACACTGTCCCTACTCTCTGCTTCATTACTTTCAGATGTACCTAAACAGGTTTTCCTGGCTCAAAGTGGGCCTTTGGAAGAGTGACTGCTTGCATCTGTAAGCATGATTGGTACAAGTACAGTAAAGGCAGTGAGTCTGAATTCCTTTATTTGACAGAAATCTATGCATATTCCGCCCATTTAATAAACAAAATGTCTAAAATGCTTAAGTAAACAAAGCCCTAGTCAACAAAATTAAGTAAAAGCCTGTATTTTTGCATTCTCAATTCTTAAACAACCTTCTGGGTTGCACCAAAATTCGTCAATGTGGGGAAAATCCTGAAAAAGTGGAAAACCAGACTGTAATAGGGCTGTAAATGGCCTATATCACTGTTGACTGTGATGGTTTTTGGAAAGTGTTCTGATTTCACAGCTCCTGCCTTTCTTCCACAAAGCACCAAAGACTGCAGGATACTGTCTTTTTTTCTAAGTTTAGCTTCAGCCAGCACAGACGGCTACATGGCAATAATAGGAGCCTCTGATAAATGAGCCGATCAGCAGATCACCAGCATGAAGCGACGCAGAAAAGTCTGTAAATGAGGAGGAAGAGGACGTGACTCACTGACAGAGCTATGATTTGAACCTGTCTTAGTAAGAGTAGGAGGCCCCACCATGAAGACTGGTAGTAAAATGATTTAAACCTGCTGCTGTGTAAAGGACGTCACTGAAAAATGTCTACAAGTTACTGTGTGAAAACAGAATGTTACGTATCAACACTGGATGTTCTTAAGCTTGAAAAACAAACAAGTCCAGGCAGCCGCCGACTGTGGCTTTCCAAAACCTGCCACTCTAAACAAGTTAACTTCACTAAAACTGAATCTCTTGGAGACAAAAGCCCTTTTTCAAAGCTGATGGCCTTCCTCTGCGGCGTCATGGGATTAAAACACAGATAATGTTCTGCATTTTCTTCACCATCCATCATCCTCCCACACAGACAGAGTGACGTGTCACATCCTGTGACTACGTCCAGCCAGCGTTCACTGAAGCAGGAAGACAAACCATCTCTAGTTGATAAAGCACATGAGGATAATTTCCCCTGTCTGTCTCCCTCATCTGCTCTGTTGGGCTTCATTGGCCTTCAGTGGATGCACTAATCAACGCTGGAATCAAACTCGCACCACATCCGCTTCCCCTCCTCTCCTTTCCATCATTTCCCTCCGGTGTTAATCATCCAGTGCTGCTCTTCATCCAGCTCACTCTTCCTACCAACTCTGGGGCTTGTTCCATGAAGCCAGTTTACCAAATAATCCAGACTTATTTCAGTTAGTCTGACTTACTTTTAGTTTATTTCAGTCCCATAAAGCAAGTTTAACATCGTTCAAGCTCAGTTACTCTGTTAACTTCAGCTGGTCAACTGTCTTGGTCCAGGTTAAACTTCCTGTAACAGGATTTTACCACTGATCCTCTGGCACTCTTCCATATTATTTGACTTGTCCAAAAATTGAATTTAACAGAAAATCAACTTAAGAATAGCGCACATGTGCAATTATCTTGACTACTTCAACCTGTATCAAATTAGCCTCTTTGCGTGAACTTGAATTGACCCGCGTAGAACCATTTTGCCCCAGAGAGTTAGGCTTGTTCAAGTGAGGTGTTGCTTTCTAATTCCCACTTTTCTGAGTACACTTTCTAAAACAGAGCCCTGATTTGACAATAGTTCTTACTGAGACAGTTTGCTCTCATTTCAATTTTGTGAATGAGGAAAGACAGGAAGTGGCATCTTTGTTCTTTAAGGACATATTTCTGACATCACGTAGTACTTTTGAGGCCATTAAATATTTTTCTGTTGTACTAAGAAGCACATCTAAACGGAAGTCTGACATAATTAAAAAGCAATTCATCAACAAAAACAGTAGTGTAGCATCTATTCACACATTCTCTGTGATGAAAGATAAAAGATTGAAAATAACGATGCAGGTACATTATTGGCTCCTACAGACAAGCTCACCAATCTGCAAGTACCAATACTTACACAAAGTGTTTTTGTTGACAAAATTTAAAATGTTTGCCAAATTATTGAATCTGAGTAACACTCCTTAACATACAGCAAAGACTGTTTTGGTGAAGTTAACTCACTTTAATAACATTAACCCCTTGAGGAAATCACCTTGCATCTGAAGCCTTCCACATCCTGCCTTGATGCTCTGCCCATAAAATTGCTGTTCATCCACAGACAAGGTGCAGCAGAGAGTCAACAGCTCAATATGAACCCTCCAGAACTCTTTCAAGACTTAAACCTAAATACAATGAAGCTTTAGCTTTTGTGTAGCTCACATTGGGCAAAAGAAGATGTAAGACTCGAGACAAAGCTTACTATTTTCAAATCAAAGCTAATGACTTATCTACTCACTGTTACTTTTCATTCAAATGATTGATAGATGGATGGATGGATGGATTTATAGATATATAGATATATAGATAGATAGATAGATAGATAGATAGATAGATAGATAGATAGATAGATAGATAGATAGATAGATAGATAGATAGATAGATAGATAGATAGATAGATAGATAGATCTTTATTAATCCCTTGGGAGGGTTCCCTCAGGAAATTGTGGAATTTATATGGCATTGTGAAATGTATATGCCCTTAAAGTGAAAATATTTATTGCACAGTGTGGTCATTATGCTTTTAGATAATGATCACTTTTATTAGTGAATTAAAGTATAAACAGAACTCTTTTTTTTGCTGTAGTTGATACTGTTGAACTAAAACAGTTTTTTAAAAATGACAATAATGAGATGTCTTGTTTGAATATGGAAATGTGCAAAGTAGAAACAGCCATGTTTTATTCTGAAATGTATATAAATATATTATATAATACTAAATTAAATATTCACAGTTGTACCTTCAGTCAGTAAAGTACTTGTGCTAAGTTACTTTCTATCCTTGCTGCTGTAGGAGCTTGTTTATCACTCTCAATTGCATTTTGAACCTCGTCAGCATACAGACGTTCATGTACTTTATTATTTTTTAATAAAACTGAAATATTTTCAACTCTGTGTAAGTGGTACTTTCAACAACAAAATAATCGTGAGGGGAAATTTAAACCTCTAATCATTAGAGTTTTAAAATTTGCTGAAACAGTCAGTGAAGCCCTCAGCCTGTTAATACCCACATTTGCTGCAGCTCCTGAACGCAGCGGAGAGGAAACTGGTGACGCAGCACGTGGCTCCGCCCCGCCCCGCGCCGTAGACTTGCAGGTGCTCACGTCCTGAATCCACAGCAGCAGCAGCAGCAGCAGCTTCGCGTTTAGAGTCGGAAAGCGATTCAGGGTGAGACAGTGAGTTGGACAGTGTCTTGACTCGGGCCAGGAAGAGAAATGGAGAACGGTTTGTCCTCACTCGGCGACTCGAAGCTGGAGCAGGATGTCCGGCAGTGGCTGCAGTATGACCGGGTGAGCTGACAGCTAGCGAGCTAGCTTAATGTGCTGTGACTGCTGTCGGTTAACTAAACAAATGAGATGTTACCAAGCTGTCCACTGTTATGTAAGTTTGTAGTCAGGATCCTGAGGATATTAAAATGCCTTATAAATGTCACACTGTGTAGTGGGAACTCTGTGTGAATGAAGTAGAGATGTTTAGTACTTCCTGGAAGCCTGCTGGTTAAAACACAACTGTCACTGCAGATGTCACTGATGTCACATTAAGTGCTGTGTTAGTTGAGCTCTATATGTATCTGTGATGAAGTCTTATTTTACACATCTGCAATCTCCCCTGTTATACAAAAATTCTGAAAAAGGATAAATGTGATGATCTGATACTGCAATACATGATGGGAAGCTAGAAGCAGAGTTCAGTGAACTGGAAGTTAGAAAGTCTCAGTTAAGTTGGACATAAAATGTCACGTTTGTTCTCAGGCAGAGGAGCTGCTGTGTTCCCTACTCTTTATCAAGGGCTGGATGTTGTTTAATTGGCGAAACTGCTCTTATGTGCTGCACAGTGACAATAACAAACCGCCGCAGATGTGCTGTTGTTGCAGATGAGCAGCCTTCTAGTTGTGATCCTGTCATTGAACCGGGATGTCAACAATTCTACATTTACAGAAAATACATCTACCAATAACATATATTTAAGAAACTAAATTAATATCTAGACGAATCATGGAATACTTTGTTAAATTCTATCCATTCTTTTTAATCAGATCAGAAAGGATTTACTGCCAAGTAGGTTTGCGCATACAAGGAATTTGACTTGGTGTTTTAGTGCATAACAGTGAAACAGTAACATAAAGATCAAAAGATGTTGCCAGTCGGAGGTATTAAGTGTAACAAGATAAAAAAAAATAAGGAGCAGTGTTATAAGTCTAATTAGCAGTAGCATAGGGGAATAAGTATTTGTTGTTCCAGCACATGGCATCTCTGCAATAGAATGGAAGTCATTGAACTACCAAGTAGGAATATATTGGAAACGTCAATAGATAGATTTAGAGTGGGGTCATGGACCAGAAATGACAAATCAGAGCGTCCAACATTGGCATTGTGTTGTGCCACACATGCATAGAGCTATTGAAGTTGTCTGTGCAGTGCGATGTTGTCACATTTTTCCTGAAGGGCTTGGAGAAGTTGGCAGGCATTTTGGGGGACAGGATAACATTGTCTCAGGGTCTTGTATCATCCAGAGGATCTAACTGACGTACCTAACATCCATCATGCTAGCAGCCCGTTTAATTTAACTAAGTTTATCTTATCTTATCTTATTTGTAAGCAATTTCTCTAAATATATGATATCAAGGTCCAGATTTGTCATGTAATTTACAAACTGAGTACAGCGTATGAGTTTGCATCGCTACCATGAAGGAAAGTCTGATTAGTCTGTTCTAATAATATATTGAAAAATGAAAAAAATTCACATGCCACGTTTTCTCTGCCATTCAGCTACACTTGGACATTCTGTCCATACAGACTCATATACTGACTCATATACTCATTTGTAATTTCACAGAGAAAAGCTCACATGATGTGAAAGTGGTCACACACACAGAGTGTTGCAACACAAATAGAGCTGTTCTTGGCCTTAAAGAGACGTGGGATGTCACTAATTTAGGTCACATTGGAAAAGGGACCCAGACTCTTTACTGTTAAGATATTAGTGTCAGAGCAGTTTGCTCTGGAGCCCATTTTACTGAATGGACCCTATTATATTATTTATAGTGGCTACTGCTAATCAGCCTGGCTCTTTTTGTGAACTCCTTGCTTTGTTTAGAAAACCGGAAACCTGATTTTTTTCTAAATTGTATAGAAAGTAGACCCCTGTAAGGACAATAAACAGCCTCTGTGAATTTTTCCTCAACAAAAAAACTATTTATCAGTTAATCAGAGTCAATTGACTCAAAAAAAAAATATGTTGATTATTTTGATAAGTATTTTTTAGTTCAAGATTGTATATGTGTGTCTTGTCCAGTACAGTTAATGTCACATTCACTAAACAATAGAAAAACATCATGTGTTTGTACACAGCTTTGGCTCTGAAACAAAGAAAGTGGTTTTGACTGATCCACTCAACTCTACTCCAGCGTGTCTTGTACACATTCATGCTTGTGCAACAGTCACAGTAGCCACAGACTCTAGCTAAAGTAATTTTCTAAGTAAAGTTCTAGCTTCTCAAATGTGAATAGCTGTCTTCTCTAATGGTACATTAAATGTTTTTGGTTTTTGGGCTCTTGGTTGAAACATTTATCAGCTTTGGGTGAACTCTGGTAAAATGTGATGGTCAGTCTTTATTATTTTCTGATGTTGTCAAACAGTATTCAACAAAAAATGTCAAATTATTAATTGTAGACCTAATCTGAAATCGAAAGTCAACTTTACATACTAAGAATTTATATGAAAGCTAGACAGAAGACAGCTTTTTGACATTGCTAATCTAATAATCGAATAGCAGGACTGTAGCAAATGTCTAAATGCCTTTCTTTTTTAAATAAATGTTGTTAAGTGTAGGATTTGTTTTGTATTTGTAACAAAATGTGGGAATGTTTTTCTTCCCCAGAACCCCAAAACAGCATCAATGGTGCAGGACCTGGTGAAGGAGAAAGCAGTGGACGCTCTGAGGAAATGTTTTGCCTCCAGGATGGAGTTTGGCACAGCAGGCCTGAGAGCCGCCATGGGCCCCGGAATATCCTGTATGAATGACCTCACGATTATCCAGACCACGCAGGTCAGTTAATAGATAAGCTACAGCTACACGTTAAGCATTAGGTCACATGCAAAGGCAGACACGCACGCTATTGATTTTCATCCTCCGCTGTTTGAAGCAGTTGAGGAACACTGACGTTTTGTTGTTGAATGTAGCGCTCCCCTCCCACTATGCTGTCATACAAACCTACATGTAATATTTCACACTGACTTAAGTTTTTGTTTAGCAAAAGCATTCTCTCGCGCCTTCAGCTGCTACAAAACAAAGCTCTTTGCTGGTTACTAGTAAGTTTTATAACAGATTTTAGGACCTCATAGTTTAACTCACAGTTATGTTGCTGAATTGCTGCTCCCCTATGAGCCAGAGCAGCATCAGTTCCTCAGGCCTTAATAACTTTCTTACCTTTTCTCTTATTTCCTCCCTGACAGGGTTTCTGTTGCTACCTGGAGCAGAGTTTTGGGAACCTCAAAGAGCGAGGGGTGGTGATTGGGTTCGATGCTCGGGCTCACCCTCCCAGCGGGGGCAGCAGCAAGCGGTTCGCCAGCCTGGCCGCAGCTGTATTCATCAGCCGAGGGGTCCCTGTTCACCTCTTCTCTGACATCACCCCTACACCCTTTGTGGTAAGCACTGGAATTTCTGTACTTTCCTCATTCTGGGTTTTTTTGACATTGCAACACGCATTCAGCACGGTCACTAATGATGAAACGCCTTAAAATTGAAGATTGCTGTACTGCTTGTGTTCATATGTTGGATTTATGACACATTTATGGGGTGAATTCATGAAAAGCACCAGATTCAAGTTAAGTCAGTTTGTCATGTTTGCTAGTGGAGTGGATGACAGTGGGGCAGAAGCTACAGGGCAAATTCCATTCAAAAAGCTCACTTCCACCGTGTATGCAACATGTTGCATAATGCACATATGAATCACCAGGTTATATTCAGTTTACGACCTGTGAACCACTCATATAACTGTGTCTGTGCTAAACATGTATATTCTGCATAGTTAAGCTCAAAATCATACAAACTGTCCTTTTTGCAGCCCAAAGTTTAAATCTATAATCTTCTTTACCCCTAAAAGTGATAGATATTTGACATTTAAAACTAGTTTACCTGCCTTTGTGAGTGATGAATCTATGAAGCAACAAATTGTTTGCCTGTTTTAAACAGAGAATGAATTGAAACTGAAAACTACAAAAACAATCCAGACTGTTGAGAGAAAAAATCAAAGAAAAATAGAGGAAGTCCACAAGTGAGCTGCTTTTATTCACCCGATTCAAACTTCTGTAATAAACACTGGTTCAGCAGAGACTAAATGATGCACCCTCATAGAGAAAGACATTTTCCATACGTGATAATTGATTACTAGTAATTACTCCATGATAGCTGGTTACAGTTTGACGGTTTGGCTCCCATAAGAAATGTCTCTTTTCAGCAGCAGTAACTTCGTCACAGTGATGTGCCTTTATAGTTATTCACAGTTCATATTAAGCTGTCTTTGTGTATGTTGTTTTTATTTTTTTTGTCTTATTTGCCTAATATTAAAAATTACACATGATCTACTATTATCTGTTTCTTTCCTTCTCCCCGCAGCCTTTCACAGTTTCTCACCTGGGTCTGTGTGCAGGTATCATGGTGACCGCCTCTCACAATCCCAAACAGGACAACGGCTACAAGGTAACACTTAACCTATTTAATATTGGGCATATATGTTTTTTCTGGCTTTTTGAATGATGTCAGTTTTGTTGCTGAGACGTGTCCCTCAGCAGTGTTTCTTCTTCTGATTTTGTTCCCCGTTTTGTTAACTTAAGCACAACAAAGCTCCATTTAATGTCCTTTCCTATTAATTTCTGCATCATAATTATTGTGTGGCTCTGTTTCTGTCCCAGGTGTACTGGGAGAACGGTGCCCAGATTGTGTCCCCTCATGACAAAGGCATCTCTAAAGCCATTGAGGAGAACTTGGAGCCTTGGCCTGAGTCATGGAACACAGAGGAGGCCCTTAAGAGCCCCTTACTCAAAGACCCCTACCAAGATACCCACACACAATACTTCAAAGCCATCCAGAAACACTGCCATCACAGGTGCTTCATAGAGGAACTACATGTTGTGCAGCACGTACAATTTAAAACACCCAGGGCAGCCGAAGAGCTTGATTAAACTGTGTTCCACTGATAATTGCAATCATTACATGTTGCTGCTTAACATTTGAATTGCATTAGATGCCATATAGACCATAGAAAGATACACTGACAGAACAATATGGAGTTGAAATCAAGAAAAAAGGACACATGGAATTTCACAATCCATTTTTTGACTGTAACCTTTCCTTGTTCTTCACAGGGAGATAAACAAGAGTTCACAGGTGAAAATTGTGCACACATCTGTGCATGGCGTAGGTCACACATTTGTCCAGTCAGCATTCAAGGCATTTGATCTTCACCCTCCATACGCTGTAGAGGAACAGAAAGACCCAGACCCTGAATTTCCCACCGTCAAATATCCCAACCCTGAGGAGGGAGAGGGAGTCCTGGTAGGTACTGGACATTCACACGCTGCTGTCACATCCAGACAGATCTAGTAGATGCTGTGTTTTGGTTGATGGTGTTGTATGCGTTTGTTTGTTTTGCAGACATTGTCATTTGCACTGGCAGACAAGGAGGGGGCCTCTGTGGTGTTGGCTAATGACCCTGATGCTGATCGACTGGCCATTGCTGAGAAGCAGGAGAGGTGTGTTTGTTTGCATGTAATATTTGTGTTTTAATATTACATTGATGACATTCTACTAATTCCCCCATTGAACACTTTAACAGTGTTGGACTGAAAACCAACCAGTGATTGTGTGCTTTGTCAGCCTACACGTATTGGAAGCAGCATTGAAGCAATGGATTTCACACTCCTTTGCAAATGAGTTTTAAAATGACGAATGAATTACTAACTGAGTTAATGAAGCAGATTTATGGACAACGACATTAGAATTAGAGTGAACTTTGGAGGTCATGAGTAAACATTTCATAACCAGCCAAAAAGCTTGTGAAATTATGAATGTATTTTAAATATGCAAATGTTTGTTTAATAGTACAACTTTGTGTTCTGTAATTTTTATTTCTCTACATCAGCTTTTTACAGCCTTCTGTACACTGCCAAGAATATGTAGTAACTCAGATGAAGAAAAGTAAAATTAATAATATTCATTTTACTAAAACAGATTTCATTTAGTTTTTGTAAATCTAAAAATATTTTTAGGTAATTGTAGTTGTTTAAACTCCTTCTAATGCAATTAAAACTCATAAAATTCCCAGAACCAACACCAGGAAAATGACCTCTGTTTCCTTAAAGGTATCTTTAGCAGTGATAAAACACATCATCATTATTATTACAGTATGACAGTTTTAAAAAGCTTTGATCATCACATTCTGCTGAAGCACTGTACAAGGTAGTGTTTGTTGTCTTTCCTGCACACCTGTAACCTGAGTGCATCTCTGTGTCAGTGGGCAGTGGCGAGTGTTCAGTGGTAACGAGTTGGGAGCGCTGCTCGGCTGGTGGATGTTTCGCTGCTGGAGGCAACAGAACCCTGATGCTGCTGCTGTGAAAAACCTCTACATGCTGTCGAGCACCGTCTCATCCAAAATACTGCGCGCCATCGCTCTGAAGGAGGGCTTCCACTTTGAGGTAGCATGCTGAAGATATTCTGTAAATCAGTGAATTCAAATGCATATGTGGCTCTCCTCAGCAGAAGACTACAAGTGAAGTTAGAAATAAGCATTTATAGTTTCAGACTCATCCACCTCATGGTAATAGAACTGGTGAACTGGTTGTCCAAAAAGTAACTCTATAATCAGAAACAGACACCACCCAGTCCCCTATTATATATTTTGCCTTTGCCTGATGCTAATTAGACAACAGAGGGCTTCGGTTCAAGTGGACGAAAACGGACAATATGTAGAGGTCAAAAGAAAGGAACGTCAAAGTAAATATGGAGTTTGACTTCCCTCATTTTAGCATTTCAATGCTAACTGAATCCCACATTTGGGTATAAATACAGTGAGAATAAATTATGTAAAATCAAACAAATCAACAGATCAAAAATCATTCTGATTCTCAAAGTAAGTCTGCAAAACACTGTCTTTGTGTTAATATACGTCTAAAAGAATTAACAATAAAAGAAGTTAATGGAAGTTTACCCTTGGGCATCACCATAGACATCCTCCTACATCTGATTAAGGTGAAATCCATTCTGATGTTAGAAAAACCTGTTTGAATGTAACTGAAGGCAGAAGACAAACTAGAACAGTTTTCAACGTTTTCATCACAGCACTGTTTCTGACAGCCGTCTTTCATTCACTGGCATTTCAAAATGAGTCTTAAATGGGCAAAGCTTGTGTCTTCTCTCACACTTGTCCTCATTTGAGTTGGAATCAGAAGCAGAGCTCTGGTCCAGCTGAGCCCTGTCTCTGTACTGCACTTTGTAATTTGTTTCTCAGAGTACCGTTGCCTCTCTCTCTCTCTACTGCCCCTCAACCAGCTAGGTGACACATGCAATGTTTCAAATCAATCCCTGAGTATTCAATCAGTTCGTACTCAGCTGAGCATATTGCTCTGATCAGAAATTATTTTCTCCTAGTTTTAATTTCCAGATTTCACTCATAAAACAAAATTGCATAACATAGAAAATGCAGTGCCATGTATAATACGTTAAAGAAAATGAAAACAAGTAAGATTTAAATAGAAAAAAAGTAATAAGTCATTCTGCAAAGTCTTAGCAAAGTATCTCACATGTTGTTCGGACAGGAGACACTAACAGGGTTCAAGTGGATGGGAAACAGAGCCAAAGACCTTTTGGACCAGGACAAGACTGTTCTGTTTGCCTTTGAGGAAGCCATAGGTATGTACGTACACACACACACACACATATTGTCCACTGTCCAGTCACAAGGTAGAAGTCCTAATTTATTCTTGTTGGCATCACATTAAAAGGGTTTTATGCACATAATGTCTACAGTGTCACAGGGTGAGTTAATTTGATTTGATTTGCCTAAAAGTATTTAAGTGATACAAATTTATGTGGAGATAAATGTGTGTCCATGCATGCAGCTGTTATATTGGTGGGTAGTTTATGAGGCAAATAGATAGATGGACAGACAGATAGACAGACAGACAGATAGATAGATAGAATTATTTCATTTAAGAAGTTTGCTTTTTTGCCTATCTCTAACCCCTATCCAGTAGGATCACTGATATGGTTGGAAACAACATATTCTGCATTTCAGATATTTCACTGTATAATCAAATAGCCCCATCAGCTGTGTAGACACAATCATGCCAGCAGTCATTGATCCTTCAAGTGTAACAAGTGTAACTAGTAAAACCCAAATTTACTTTACTGTTTGTACTGTTTGGGCCACAGTTAATACCCTTTCCCAGAATCAAAGGGCAGCTCCTGTTAATTTATTTTTAAACACCTTTGGTAAACTAAAGAATGTCGCATTCAGTGTTTAGCTTAGTGTATTTACACCAGTGTTCTCACCATGTTGCACAGCCTTCATTGTTTGTTAATGGAAAACATGAATCACATTACAATTTGAATGTAAGAATGTAAAAACCTCAGACTTGTGTCAGCTGAAGACCTCAGTCTTGATTATTTAAAGAGTTAAGCCATGCTTACGGTCAAACGTAAGGCACTGGGTTAAAGTTAAAAGTCATTTGGGGTCAATATGAGAGAAATCCAGTCACACGTACAGCATCACATAGTTTAGGGCATTCCCACATAACAAGGTTATGATGCTGTAATTGGAATCGCATGTCCTTTCACGTGCTGTCATGACAGCTGACTGCCGCAACTGGAGGTTTACACATACTGGGATTGAACTGAAAGTGTGCGTGTGTGTGCGTGTGTGTGCGTGTGTGTGCGTGTGTGTGTGTGTGTGTGTGTGTGTGTGTGTGTGTGTGTGTGTGTGTGTGTGTGTGTGTGTGTGTGTGTGTGTGTGTGTGTGTGTGTGTGTGTTTATTGCAGGGTATATGTGTTGTTCTGCTGTATTGGACAAGGACGGAGTGAGTGCTGCAGCCATAGCAGGAGAGATGGTTTCCTATCTGGCCACTAAAAACATCAGTCTCTCTCAACAACTCACTACCATCTATGAAGAGTAAGACAGACACCTATTTATAAGGAACACTTGTGTTTTTTACTTTTAGAAACTTAACTGCAGACTCTAACACTGCCTCTCTGTACTTCTCATTGCCAGGTATGGATACCACATCAGCAAGAACTCCTACTTTATCTGCCATGACCAGGATGTGATCCGCAGTCTGTTTGAGCGTCTTCGCAGCTACAGTGGCCAGAAAGACTCATATCCGACCGAATGTGGTCGCTTCTCCGTCTCTGCTGTACGAGACTTGACCACTGGCTACGACAGCAACCAAACCGATAAAAAGGCGGTAAGAGCACAAACTGGCGTTTGCAGTTCATACGACAAATCTCTGACATCCATGAAGTGTTTTTGCCGGTCAGACAGTGTGTTGGCTGCCATTAAACAGCTGTTTTTTTGCATTTTCTAAGTGAATAGTCTATAGTTGAGAGAAAACATGAACACAAACAAAGGGGGCTACAGTTATGGAGCCTAGGCAGATTTTTTTTTCTTTGTTTTGCAATTACATGGTGTTTCCCTTAACAAGCTCAGTTTGATGTGATCTTCAGTAACTCACTCAGTTTTTAAACCTTTTTTGTCCAGATGCCTCACAGTGACAACCCCTCTCTTTGTTACCTCATATATAATAATAATAATAATAATAATAATAATGCATTGGTTTCATATCGCGCTTTTCTAGACACTCAAAGACGCTTTACATTGCATTATTCATTCACTCCGTACTCAATGGTGTGTATGTGAACTTTTGTTGTCAAACTATTTAGATGGTCTTTAAAATTTAGTTGATCTTCCGTCTCATTTCCTCTCCTCTCTCAGGTTCTTCCAACCTCCAGATCCAGTCAGATGATCACCTTCACCTTCTCTAATGGTGGTGTGGCCACCATGAGGACCAGTGGCACAGAGCCAAAAATCAAATACTACACTGAACTCTGTGCAGCTCCTGGTAACAGGTAGGTCACGTTAGACAGCAGGCCAGCAAGTGACAAATGTTTTTGTGGCATTATTCTCTTAATTAAGTGTTCATACTATAAAAATCATGATTTCCTAAATGACTTTACATGTATTGTTTTGTCAGACAACAGTCCAAAACCCCAAGACGTGCAGTGTACAATGATATAATACAGAGAAAATCAACGTATTCTCACACTGGAGAGGCTGGAACAAATTGTCTTTTAAATTTTTGTTTAAAAAACAGTTGCTTATTATTTTTCTGTGAATTACAGTTTTTCTCCATAGGTTTGGCTCATTTCTCGAAACTGAAATTACATTCTCAAAACAACATGGACAAACCTCCAAACTACTTGGCAATTGTTCACAACAGACTGGCATTTCTCCTTCATTTCATCAAATTGCAAATGTCTTAGATCATGTCTCGATGTCTCAGTACATCTTTGCAAATGATTTAGTACAGGTAGCCTTCATTTAGCACAATTTCCAAGTGAATAGATCTTGTTGAACTAAACTGATTATTGACTTCTCAGTCTGATGGTCGTTCACTCCAAAACATGTCAGCATCATTTCATTGTATAAGTCATCACATGCACAATAAATAGTCTGTTCAGTTGTCAGGATTAGTCATGAACATACGGTGGCCAGGAGAGGGACGGTGAGGACAGCTTTATTTACAGCACTGTAGGCTCCATATAATGTTCCTTGTTTTTTGTTTATGTGTTTATATTACAGTATGTTATGCTGTATATACTTTTTACTCTGATGTATGAAAGTTACTTTACGTGTGTCAATACAGTTTTCTCGATTGTTTACACACATTTTGTGAAAGTATGCCTCATACTCTCAGAACTCTACACACAAATCAGAAAACACACACACACAATGGGCAAAACCCCTCAGTTCTCCTTCAAATGAAACTTTACATTCAAAACGATGTTATTTCTTCTTAAAATGCTATTTTGTTTTCAAATGACACAAACCATCATATGAATAGACATTTATAAGAACCAGTTGAACACTGATGTGCTCAGTGTAAAACACCATGATGAATGGAAAACACTTCTTCTCCATTCATCAGAAGGACTTAAGCCTTTTTTGTTGACTGTTACGCTCACTACAGACAGTACATACATGAGTGTGTTGTAAAATATTTCAGAATATTGTTATTTTTACTCAGAACACATAATTGCACAGTAACAAATATATTTTATTTTTCCCGCTAAAACTATGTACACAGTGAACACCCCAACCAACATAAAGTTGCACATACAGTGCATACAAATACACAAACAAGAGAAGAATTTACAGTTTACAGTTACAGTACTCCTCTTACTCTCACTCCTCTGGCTCTGTTTCCAATGTTGGCAACCATTGCTCCAAAACAGAAGAACTCACCTGTTGCCTTTTTATGCTAAAGCTCTGACTGCTAATTGTAAAACTGTGTGACAGGTGTTTGTCCATGTGATGAGTCAGTGTACATAGCAGGACAATTAACTTTAGAATTTTGAATGACAGTGTGTTCTTTGAGAAAACAACAGATTTTCTTCATGACAATTGTGCCAAATGCAGAGAATTGTGTGTAGTGTTTTCAGAAAGTGTGTTTTAGAACTGCAGTGTGAGTGTAAAGGAGGAATTGTGCTTGTAGTTTAGCAGAACTGGTTCAGGGGGTTGGTGCATGAGTTACATGTTGTGGTCATTGTGTCTCAAGTACTGGCATTTGTGTGTAAACAATTGAGAAAAACTGTAAAAAGTTAGTTTCCTTGGCAGTATAAGTGCAATGTGTGATGACAATCCTTGGAGGCTACTCTTACCTTGAAATCCTATTTTTTCAGTTTTATACACAATTGTATTCTGTTAGCTGGACAAACAAAAACTAGCACAGTAACCATTGTGAATGAAGGACTGGGCTCAGACTGAGAGGTGGACATGAGGGATATTTCAATGGTCATCTGTCATAGTGACAAAACATCTAAATATTTTGACTTGCAGTGCTCACACAATGCCAAAGGGACGATGCATTTTGGAGGCACTGACTGTTCATATGAAAACAGAATTTAGTTTTGACCAGTCGTGTGAACTGTTTTGGGAGAGATATGAGCTTTTGCAGGTGAACCATGGTGTTGTGCTGAACCATCCAGGTTATTTTGGCTAAAGTACCAAGAGTGTGGAGAACGTCCGGTCTGTTTCAAGAAATGAGCCAAGCAATTGAGGAGGATCCTTCATTTTTGGTGGCACTGACTATTTATATGAGACAGAAACTTAGTTTTGAAGCATGAGTGAAAGGTTTTGGGAGAGATATGAGCTTTTGCAAGTGAGCTATGGTGTTGTGCTGAACTGTAAGACTGTTTTGCTAAATGATCTTAGAGTTTTGAGAATGTAATTTCAGTTTTGAGAAATGAGCCAAACCTATGGAGAAAAACTGTAACAAATTGCTTCAACTTAATGCCTGAGCTGGAAAGTTTAACTGTAGTTGCTCCCTATATCATATTTAGTTTTTTTGTCTCTCTCTGCATCTCTATCAGTGATGTGACGCACCTGAAGAAGGAACTGGATGACTTGGTTGATGCCATCGTGGAAAACTTCTTCCAGCCAGCGAAGAATAAACTGCAGCCAAAGCCAGAGTAGCACTGATGGACGACAGCAACAATAAGTTGTGACCAGCATAACACACAATGTCTTAATTACTCAAAAAAAAGATTCTTGATTTAATACCGGCTTCACTTTGACTTAAAACAACATTTATTAACAACTCTACCACATTGTGTTTTTTTCCATTTTGACAGTATGGCAGAGACAACATACTGTTTCCTACTTATCATTTTTTAAATAATCTGCAGGGTTTTTTTGAAACATCTAACCTCCACTGAGAGTTTGTTTAGTGACACATCTGTTTTTGGAGTTGCAGTTATGAATCCAGAGTCTATATTACATGCAGCAGTCCTAAGGCCTCAAAGCTTCATATTATGGATTCAGTTTACTTTGGTGCTGGAGATTTTACACCACAACTGAAACATGCTGTAGCGTTCACCATCCTCAGTCATTCCTGTTTGCAGACCTTGGTGTTAGATACATAGATGACCATATATCACCTATATTTACCATTATGCATTCCAACACTGTGCTTCTGCATCAACTGCCCTGCTGCTAGTGTGAGGAAGTTACTTGAGTGTAAATGAGAACCGCTGGAACTGTTGTGACTTAAACTGTAACTTAACTGTATGTTGTAACCTGGTGATAAAGTTTGAATGTGTAATGTCTTGGTTAATAGCGAGGTATAACATTGAAAGTGACAGTAGGAATTTTAAAGCTTTAAATCAGTGCAGGTTTGCTGGTGATTAAAACGACCAAGCCTAAAAGCTTAGAGCACCACCAAGTGGAGGCATTGTGCATTAGTTGATTACACCCACTGCTCATTCCCTGATGTGAATAAATGTTTCAACTCAAAGGGACTCATGCCAACATAAAGTTAAATGTGACAATGGCAACCTTTTACTTTACAGTATGAGTGAGTTTATTTTACTGCCTGCTCTAGAGGTGCAATTATCAGCCAGGCATTGTGTGTGTGTGGTGTTCCAAAAATACTGTACTGAACACAGAATTTTACTCAATAAACAGCGAGTGGTAACATGGCACGATACAAAAGCAGTCTGATGAACTCCAGTGTGTTTTATTTATTTTTCACTACGTGCAGACGCGTCGCTCCTGCATCCTCCTGGCAGCGCACGCTTCCAGCATGCACTTGTCATGCCCCATCTGAGTATAGACAGGAGAGGAGGGAGGCAGCACTGGCCCTGTCTTCTATATTTAACTCAAGCAAGAGACAGCTCGAGCTATGTAAAGGTCTCTCTCTCTCTCCTGTGTATATGCGTGTGTGGTCGCTGTGACACACTACAGCCTTTCTTGGCTGCTCTTCTGCCGCTACGCACACCGGACGGGAGCGAACAAACAGGTAAGAAGGGTGTACCGGCATGAGGAGAATAAGAAATATGGTTGGATGATTAAATAATCTGTTGTGCAGCTTGGGAATGACGTACATTAATTGTGCGTGGTTTACTATCTGCGCAAACCCGTGCGTAAAAAGAACTTGTTTCGTGCGTAAAATGCAATAATCGGAACGGATGCGACATGTGCCGCGGCGCTCCCCTTATATTTGATGTAATTTTCACTTCCGCATGATGTTGTCGCGCAGCAGACAGAGCTATATCGTATCCTTCACTGTCCCCACTGATCTAAGTTAAGGATTTGTGAAAACTGCAAGGTCAAGCATGAGATAGGTAAGAAAACGCTTTGGTTTCACTATTCAAGATCTTAACGCGATCCTTTTGGTTACATGGTGGACGTTATCCGTTTATCTCTACAGACATCCTCTCCTGCTATTTACCTTAGTGCACCTTGCCTCACTCATCTTGCACGCAAATCTCAACGTCCCATCTTCTGAAATGTGTAGGACAGTGGAGATCAGCTGGGTCTGTCTCTTCCCTCTCTGACTCACAGCCGGCTAGATATGATTTTCACAGTACAACCGCCATGTGTCTGCGTGTCCTTGAGTCTACATTGGTGGCCCAGCTACGTGTCTATACCAAAGTAAACAACAGCAGGTGATCATCGTGTAGTACCCTACAAATGACCCGCTGAATACCACACAAGCCTCAGCTGATTCACAGTGTCCTCAGAAAACTGTCTTGCTTCTACACGCAAAACAAAGTGGAGCACACATCCAGCTACAACATTACGCTCTAATTTGCAAAGTAAATGTTTGCCTGTTTGTGTTTCTTTGAAATCTTATAAGATACACAGATGCATGCTTGCGGCTGTGCTTTTCTGACCTCTAACTGATGTTTTACAGGGATTGTGGAGGCAGGGACAAGCCTCTGGTTACAGAAACCATGGAGGGACTGTACTTTGAGGTGAAGCCAAGAAGGAATGGAGCCCTGAGGCCAGGGAGCTCAGACAAACCTCGTCCCAATCTTACTTCAAACCACCGCTCCTGTCCATCGTTTTCAAAACTCAACTATTCCACACCGCACCCTCAGAAATGTGCTCAGGGGAGGATGGCAGCACGGGGGGGAAAGCTGGAGGAGGAAGGAGAGGAGGAGGTACGATACAAACTGACAATGATTGGCTCTCTGCCAGTGCACCTCCTGACCACCATGGCCATGCTGCCCTGGGTGGTGGCAGAGATCAGCAGGTCTCGGTCACTGGAGAAGGAGCCAGGCTCTGGGCCGCGGTGTGGAGGCTCCGGAGGTGGACAGTTGAACCCTGTTAAATGTAATCAGGCAGTTTGTCTGTGTGTGTCGGCGTCGTGGGTGCGGTGTGTGTCTGTTCTGGGAGAGGGAATTGTGTGGGACCCTCTGACACACTCGGTGCTGTTTGAATGTCGTCCTCACCAAGTGACCAAGTTAATTCACAACAGCCAGGAGCCTAGCAGCTTCGCCTGTCTGGTGAGAGACACACCAAACTGCGCCTGCTATGTGTTCCAGTGCCAGGACAGCACCAAGGTAGGTGTGCATAAATCAAAAGACCGTAGACATATTACTCTCCTGTCTTCATTATCAGTGAGGATACACCCTAAAATACCTACATCACCATTACAAAGCAAAGCTACAATGTGTAAGGCACATGAGCCAAATTGGAAATTAAACTGATTCCTCAACAGACTGAATAACTGAGACAGAGATGAGGCCCTAATTACAAGTTTGTACTCCAGATCTTATCATCACACCAGATTATGTGTTGTAATATACTAATTAGTAAGATTAATCTCTTACAAAAGTGTGTGACAACTAACAGACACCGTACAACTAAAAGAGCTCAAAGAGGGCAACTTTTCTTGTACTCCAGTACCAGAAGCACTGCTAAAAAAAAAAGCCTTTTGTTCCATAAGCCAAGGGGAACCATCTCACAGCACAGAGCAGCATATGTCAGTCATAAACACATCAACAGAAGCTTAGCCTATGAAAGTACACAGAGATATGACATGTTAGATTAGTTTCCAGAGCAGAGAGGTAAATACGTGACGTGAGAACCAGGAATCAGCCTGGGAACAACCTCTTTCTTATTTTTATATGTAGGACACAAAGCTGCCTGAGCACTCGCTGTGACCGCATCAGTATTTATTATGACTTCTCCACTGAGAGTAACTGGATCTGGCTGTGGCACGAATGCCACCCATGCATGCTTTTACTGCAGTCAACATCACACACCAACACCAATGAGCATGAGGTCCACTAATAGTGTGTATACTGACACACTCTGCTGACCAACACGCCCCTGACCTCTACTCCTTTCACCTCTCCTCCACATGGCACACGTGGACGAAAGCCTCCGTATGCATAGTGGAGTTGCAGCTGGTGTCTCGGTTAGACCACAGACATTTGATAGCATGCCATACCTATCATACCAAAGAGCTGGACGAATTACAGA
Source organism: Dascyllus trimaculatus (assembly GCA_024666655.1). Classification (NCBI taxonomy): domain Eukaryota; kingdom Metazoa; phylum Chordata; class Actinopteri; family Pomacentridae; genus Dascyllus; species Dascyllus trimaculatus. The sequence continues at coordinate 12,427,759 of CM045447.1, read as the reverse complement.
GATGGAGACAATGTAGGATATTCAACGTGAAACCTAATGAGTCAAAGAAGTCAAAATCCAGTTTGACCTTAATCTCAGACTGTCTCTTGTTCTTCACAGAGCGCATGTCAGGGCTCACGTAACAAATACCTGCAGGCTTTGAATATATGAACATCCCGCATGCCCTGTGTGGTTTACTGTAAATATCACTGAGAGAATATGAGGTAGTTCACGTGTCTGGATGTGTGCGCGTGTTTTCTTGACAGAAAATGAGAAAGCTTCACATCAACCACTCAGGATGTGGAACCATGTTACCATGGAGACCACTTCCTGTGGCCCAGCACCTGTTGTGATGTGTTTGTTGTGAAGTTTGTGTGCGTGTGTGTGTTTGTGTGTGAGAGAGAGAGAGAGAGAGAGAGAGAGAGCTTGTTGTTATGCTGTAATTTCGACCCTTTCAAAAACATGGCAATGATGTCAGGCTGACCACCTGTTGCTCTAGCTCTGTCACACTTGGCACACACACACAGACACACACACTTACATGAATGCAATATTTAAGCAACGCTGTGAAGATTAAAATACTTTGCTGACTTTTTTGTTTGGTTAGTTTTTAATTACCAGAATAAATGTGCATAAACAACAAGAAACAAGAATAGGAATCAGAAGTGGCCATGGCCCTCTGCAGCAAAACCCCACACCATAGCATCGGTAAACATTTACATAGCCCAGTGTCATAAATTTGATTAAGGGGCTCTACAACATGCAGGACTCAGTTTAGATGACTTAAAACTCCCACAAATAAAACAGTCAGCTGTTAAAAAAGGAAGGAAACATCAGGCAGAGAAACTGAGCAATGATTTTTTTCATGCAATAGATGTCATATGTACAGAAAAGCAGCATGGCAGATTTATAATTTAGACAGTCGAGAACATTATCGGATGGCAGTATGCACAAGTGGGATAACCCATATTTTGCTGTTTTGTAATAATGACGTAAAATGGATCTTTGTGTTACCATTAAGTCTGTCAGAATGCTTGTGTGTTAGGAGTTTGTGGGCTTGATAGGATGAAGCCAGATGCTTGCAGACTTGTATAAAGGTGATAAATCATTTTGTGACCAAACATGGGTTAACCCACTTGAGCATAATGCCATCCAATTGTAAACATATGAAGAATGTGATCCAGAGCGCATCGAGCAACTTAGGTGTCGGCAAACAAATAGAACCTGGGTTACATGACCTCCTCACCACCTGGAAGCCTGGAAAGAGGACAGGCGACACAAATACACAAGAGGCAAAGCTCAAGCTCATAATTCATTCATGTAGGAGAGGGAGACAAGAACAACATGAACACTTGTGAGAGAAAGAGACTAAAGGAGGAGCTGAATCTGCTTATGTACCAAGATAAGATCTATCTCCTCTGGAACAAGGCAGCCAGCGGACAGAGAGGTCACAAGATGGATGATGGTCAGCAGACACACAGCTTGGATACTCATGTGTTTGGGGAACAACAAACAGTGTTTTCAGCATGGACTGTACTGTTAGTACAGGGTATAATAGACTGAGACCTGCTGGTGGGACAGTGTTAACAAGGTATCAAAGTATGAGCAACTAACTGAACAGAGACAGAGTGTCTAATGTCAACAGGGAGGTTATTCCAGGGGAAGGGGCTCTGTAGGAAAAAGCCCTGCAGGGTGATGACTCCTTTTAGCTCTGGAGGCCTTTGTTCTGAGAGTGGTGGGCACGAGATAGATTATGAGGTTTAAGGAGATCAGATAGGTATGAAGGGTGGTGCCTAGTTAGGATCTGGAGTCATGCACAGAGAGCCAAAGAAGGCATGCTGAAAACTTTTTACTAAATTTAGTTAAACTTGTAGCTGTTGCAGTTTGAGCCATATGAAGGCTTTAGTACAAATAAGCAGCAGGTCTGAGGGGGGAAAACTAAAAAAAAACATTGCAATAGTCAAGTCTGGATGAAACAAATGGACAGACCAGACTTTGAGCGATCACACAGTTGTCAGAAGTTACTGTTAATTGGTCCAACTGGTGTTTATGTTAGGCCGGCCAATAACAGAATTTCAGTTTGAGAAAAAAGTCAACCACAGACACACAAAATCACACTCTGCATCTGTGATCACTGTCACTTTCACAGTGGAGGAGGTGACAGTAACTGCAGTTTGGTTTTTTATCACGATTTCTTGAGCATAAAATGTTCAAATGTGTTTTTTTAATGGGCTTGGATTCTTAGCAAGAGCTACAGGAGAGTTTAAGTACATTTTCCTCAATTGGATTGCATCCTAACAGGCACATTATGGACTCTTGTGATATTAACTGTGCACTTGTTTTCCTACAATGTAAATATATTTCTGAAAAAAACATCGAAAGTTGTGTTTAAACTCGAAGATACGATAGCATTCAGCATGCAAAAGTCATGGAAGAAGACTAATTATGATGATTATATGACCTGTACCATATGTTGATCATTTATTGCAAGAATATTAAAAGATTTGCCCAAGTTCAAAGACGTTGATGGAGCATTGCTGGTGGCTGTCATCTGAAAAACAGAGCAGAATTTCATCTCCTCCTGTGAGTGCTGGCCAACTACAGTATGTTCTATTCTGAAAAAAATCAGAATTTTACATGCAAATTGAGTGCTTAAAGTTGGCCAAAAGAAGGTTGTTGTACGTAGAGCCCGTGCACTGCAGGGGAGAAAGTATTTAATCACCACTGAAGGATTTGTTCTTGTTGCTGTACTTGTAATTCATGCTGGTAGGTCAGGATGTCTTTATGCAAGTTACACTGCACTGATTTAACTACTTGCTTGTAGGAAAATAAAAGTAGCTGACTGCTATGTGAGGACTGGAGAACAAGGTTACGGTCTCGCTAACTAAGGTTCCCAAAACTGTTTTTTTTTTAAAAGCTTGATTTGTTGTGATAAATCAGATCTGCTGTGATTTATCTTCTCCCAATCTGTATCCTCTTGCATTGCATTTTTGCCAGTGTGTGTGTGTGGGAAGAGAAACGTGGGGCATGAAATCTGTTAACATTATTTGCTTGTGGTCAAAAAACACTTTGTGGGGAAAAGAATCATCAGTTGTTAATTTAAGCACTGCAGAGATGAAGAGAAACTTCCTCTTCAGTGTCAGGGGGAAAGAAACGCTCCCAGGAGGTCTGTGGGGTTTACCCTTCTGCTGGAGTGGTTAAAAAAGTAACCACTGGGTGTCACCACAGAGGTGTGCAAAGTTCACAGTGTTGCAGGTTAAAAGCATCATAGAGGCATTAATGCTGTGTGTGTGGGGGGGGGGTGTAGGTAGTGTGTATTAAATCATGTCAGTGCCACTGTTTTGTACTACCGCCAGTGTACATAGGTTGATTTTCATATATTTTTATTTTATTTATACTGTACTTTGATCCTTTTTTTAAAAAAAAAATGTATGGCATTAACACTAAGGTGAGAAAGAAACATCGTTTTGGTTCCTCTGTATGTCTTGGATATATTGAGAAAATGACAATAGAAGTCTTCTATTCTATTCTATAAATATTTAAGAGCAGCTGGTGAATGCAGACCAGACATGTCCTGTGGTTTTCCAATTATTCCATATGAAGACATGGGAATGAGATCAGCTGTACAAACTGTATTAAGGCTGACAGAAAATTGTATCAGATCTTGACCAGAGGACTTTGACAATATAACTTCCTGGCCTAAAGTCCACTCTTCCTCCCAGATCTTGGTCAGTGGTAGTTCGCCCCAAGGGCTTTCATTCCTGCTTGATTGCCTGCAGCCAGGAAATACTGTTTATATTCAGTCATACTGACGAAGACGGCAGACATCTATATCATGTAACGGTTGCGTGACAGCCCACCCTCATGTCTACCGCCTAAAGTTTGACTGCTCCGGGACAGGAACTGTGTCCACCCTGTTCTCTCAAAGCATTGGAGGATTTAATGCGTCAAGTTGTCGGAACAACTCCACAAGTTACCCGGCTTGTCTTCAAAATAAAGGCAAACATTGTAAAGCGTAAAGGGATATCCTGGGGAGTGTTTGGGTTTGTTTTATTATGAAAGTAATAACCGGATGTGCGGGCGGCCTTGTGCTGTGGACTTGACGGGCCACCGCAGGATCCTCCTCGGCTTCAGGGAGCAAAATCAACTTTCCAATGAGATGATATTGAAGTGCCCCACACTGCCGGGAGCAAGTTACGGAGAAGTAGCCGTCCCGTTCTTGTTTGTGTTAAGTTTATGGCGGATGGGATGAAAGCGAGACTTCAGCGACTCAACCTGTTCAACCTTAAACAAGAACAGAAAGATGTAAGTGGACTTTAACGGCGGTGTTTCAGTTTTCGTGCCATGCTAAATGGTTTGTTAGCTAACCGAGCACCACCATTAGCCAACCTGTTGTTAGCCAGGTTCAACAAGTTAGCTTTCCTCAACGTGAGTTTGCCACACGACTCCAACAACGTAGTCGTTACATGACTAGTACCGTGTGTTTTTTGTTCTTTATTGACACAGAATGGACTTCACACAGAGACACACACTTTGTGGTTTTACCATGAATTTATTAAGCTGCCTACTTCATGTTTATCTTTATTCCAAACATGCCTGTTTGATTTATAGTGTAAATAATAAGTGACTACTGCTCCTCTTCCTGTGAACTGGATACTACCAGCTGGTCAAGTAATGTTGACATGTATGTATTTGAGTGGGGACCATCACTGACAGGTTGTTGCTGGTTAACTAGTTGTAAATTTTAAGTAATTTAAGCTTCTACAGTAGACAGGAGTGTGATTTGAGTCCAGTGCTACTGTAAAATGTAAAGTTAAACTGTATTTACATAAGATAAAGATGAACACGTCTACTTTTCAAACTTCCTCTAAAGTTGGCAGATAAGATTTCATGTGAACTGTGGTACTTCCATGTATGCATTGAAATCTGCAGGTTGGTGTTTGGCAGGTAGTAGGGTAGGATTTATTACCAGTCTGTAAGAGTTATTTTGTTTATTTGCTGTCAAGTTGCTTGGATTCATGTCAACATTTGTAGTTTTTTTGTCTTGTGTGAATTAAGTATCTTTGACTAGTGGTTGGGCAACTCATACCTTTGGACTCTTGAAAAATGTGATGTGCATTTTTCTCTCTTTCCTGACATTTTGTAATCAGATAGTTATCTGATGAAGTAATCTTCAGATCATATGATAATGAAAATAATCCTTTGCTTGCACCTGCACAGTGCATCATATTGGGCAGCATCACTCCTTTTCCTGCTCACTCACTGCATGGCTCAGCTTAGTTTTTATTACCGTGCTTAATCATGCCACTCATAAAACAGGAGTTCTCCTCGACTGGATGGTGTCAGAGCTGCCGGTTCTAATTATCAGACCCTTTGTAAAGCTAAATACATTAAAATCCACTGTGCTTAGCTGTGGCAAACACAAGCCAAATGTAGGAGTATATGTGTGAGTCTGTGAGTGAGTCATGGCGATATCACCTCCAGAGCCATTGTGCTTACGCCAGGACTTCACTCCTGGAACAGGAGGCAAGTTGTTTTGTACGCCGTATTAGTCACATAGTCCGTCAAGCTCTTTACTTCAGCAGTCTGTCTCTGTTATGGCTGGTTTCACATGAGCTTTGTCCTGAAGTGACACTCAACATTTGGACTTTAACATAGGGGATGGGGTTGCTTTTTATTCTGATTCTGTGATTTGAATTTGTATTCAATTGTAACATGTGCTACTGTACTATCTTTTAATTCTTCACCAGAAGGCCCTCTTTAGTCCTCTTTAAAGAGTGAACACTAAACCTTCTCAGATAAAACTGGTGTCTCAACTTGGAGAGTACCGCAGGCAACAATTAAATTTTGACAAAAACATACTTTCAAAAGGGATTGTAGTTAATGATTGTACAAACTGCCCATGAGAGACTTCATTAATTGGGTTGTGAATCCCCTTTTCCATTTTTGGTTTCACCCTGCTCTTGTTCTTCCTCAGCCTTTAATGCTTTCCCGTCCCTCATTTTATGTGGCTTCCCTCCTCTCTTCATGTGACAAACTCCTTGCTCTGTAGTAAAAACAAGCTAGTAAACTGGAGGCACCTTCCTGTCTTTATATTACTGACAGTCTATCCCTGTTAGCTGTCAACCAGTTTTCTGCCTGTTTGTCCAGCAGTCTTTCTTTACCTTTGTTCATTCAGTGGCTGCTTGTCCCACCTGTCACGCTGTCAGTCTTTATGTTGCACCGAACAGTTTCCACCCTACAGACTCTTTCAGTCTTCTAGGATGAAAACACCGAGAGTATCTGTGAGGCTTACTGACTTCATTTATTCTTAGTCAAGAGTCTGTTCTGACTCGGCACAGCATTTTGACAACAAGTCCCTACATTGTGCCCTTGTTATCACATTTGAATGAGTTCATCAGTACTTGTCTTTGTGCTGTGAAGTGGCTCTTGAGTCTAAAGGGACTCAAGTCAATATGTGGGACTCTTGTGGAGCTTTCCTTTGCCCTTCTCTCTCTGTTAGCGATGCGTCTCATTTGTTGTGTGTATATATTGCACTTTGAACTTCTCTGAGCTTTGGCCGAGCTCCACAAGGCACAAGACCCACTCACATGACCATGGGAAGTGAAGAAGTGGGACTTTTTGCTGCCTCGTCATCGTCGTTGTTGATTTTCTAGGCTGGCTAGTGTGTCATTGGGTTTCCATTGAGACTTTTCTGTAAATTCCGGGGTTTTCCTCCTGGGCCTGTGTCAAATCAGACTTTCCCAAATGCAATGCCTATTAACGCTGGGCCTGAAAGTTTGAAGCATAGTGTTTTTTTTTTTTTTATTAAAGTGGTATGTGAGTAGTTTTTACCTCATTTATCCATTAATGCAAGATTAAAATTAGATGCTATGTTACTTTTGAACATGAAGTTGATTATTATATAAATTCATAATGTGTGTGTCAGGAACATGAATAGAGATTTTATTTACTTTATTTACATTTACCTAAATGTCAGATATGGGTCACGGTGGTGTCGTGGAGTCCCTTATACCTACAGATAGCATAGGAGACCAGATATTTAAAGAAAGTCTAGATAGAGCAAGTGCAGCTGTAAGAAGTACAACTTTGAAAACCCCTTCTGACTCAAAACTGTTCTGTTAAATGTTACTTCTCTTCTCTTTTGAGTTTCATTGCACATAATGATATGCAGTCTGAGTTTGGCAACAGGAAGACAGTTTACAGAGTCATCTGCTGAAAGTGAATGTTTTTTATTGAGCTCACCTAAAGGCTGCAGGTCTTAGTAAGCAGGTGGACACCAGTTAAGTGTCCCTGAGTGGAGCAGGGAGTCGACTGAGATACAGAGAGTTGGGTTTGGGTCTTCTGTCTGGTGATTCGCCTCATGACTCTGAGGGAGCAGCTGTGTTGGAAGCCAGTCTTGGTCCAGAAGGCAACACAAGCAAAAGTTTGATGTTAATCTGAGGGATTATCGGTGATAGTAGAGATGTCTTGTATCCAGTGATTGAACATTTTAAATGCAAAAATCATTTAAACGATAAATCTAAATATATATAATATATAAAATCATAGATTCTGGATTTTTCATTTAGGAACGAGGTGTAGATGTAATTTTAAGAGTTTCCAGAAAGGTCATTGAACTTTTTATGGCAATAAAAATGTTATAAGTAAGAAGAGTACTTTTATACTTATATTTTAGTTGTCAGAACAGAGCCACACATTCAGTGGCCTTAACAGTTTGTCATCATTTTGTCATCACAAAGAGTTATACATTGATTTAAGTCCAGGGATGGCAGTGCTTTTGTAATAACAATAATGATTCCATGTACTTAATTGTCGTAACAATTTGTAATTATGTCTAATGGACTTGTAATTGCTTAAAACAATATAAAAAAAAGTCAACCACAAGGCAAAAAAGGAAAACTATCAGCTAACTACTTTGAACAGTTTTATAATTTTCCTCGAGAATTTAAGCCGTATTTCTGAGCTGGTAACTGACTGTGCTCTTTATAGAATATCCTCACCTTTGACCTCGTTGCTCTTTGGCAAACACCAAAAAGTTTATTTTGTTTATTTCCCTGAACTGCAGCTTCTCTTTTACTGGCGATGCTTGTGTAACTTCCTTCTTTTTGAGGTCAGTACTACAGTAGTTCTATTTAATTCTGCCGTGGTGAAGGACACCAAGCTTTTTCAGTGTTGTTCCTCAGTGAGAGGCCAAGTCTGTGGGTCAGTGCCCGAGGCTGAGTCCAACTGCCTTCCTGTCTGAGATCAGCCTCATGTAAACGTTTCACTGTAAGAGATACTATGTTCTGTGTGTCTAAAGCAAAGCCTGCCCCCCTGACAAGCAAATCTTCTGTCAACTTCCCTTCATTCCTCCATCTCATAACCCCAAGTCAGATGTTTTAGCCCGCTACAAGTAGTCTAAACAAGTAAGAGAGCACTGGAAGAGGGCTAAGAAAAGTGTAAATTTTACAACAAGAAATCCAAGAACAGATGGAAACTGTTTACATTTCCTTTGGGCTGCAGCAAATGATTATTTCATTAATGACTGATTGGTAGAGCCCAATGTAATACTTCAAATTGCTTGTTTTATTTAACAAATAGTTCAAATCCCAAATACATTTAAAACAGCAAAATAGTACATTTAATTTATCATGTTGTATTTCCTTGACATTATTAATCAGTTATCTAAATAACTGCAAATTAAACATTTTACGTTATCAGAGTATTACAAATGTATAAATAAGCTAATTATTTATTGTCACACTCTATTTAAACTTCAGTATTAAAAAATATAATAAAATTTGATCATTAAAACATTGCCAGCTAGATTAGATTTAATTAGTTATTTGAATTGACTATTTCATATTTTGCATACTGGATCATGTTTGTGATTTGAAGTTTGAATTTTGTAGTTGCAGACAGCCTTTAAATGCATTTGGGAAGGGAGTGACTGTATATGAAAGTAAAAGAGGGTGATAACATCATCATGCTGAGCAGTTAAGGAGCAGATATCAGCCAAGAAAAGAAGTGGGAGTGAAAGTGGGTATGTCGGATTAAAAAAACAGTAAGAAAAGGCTAGACCAGAACAATAAAGAAAACGGATCATCCTCTCCTCTTGTGGCAGTGTCTTGAATCACAGAAGCACACAAAGGGCAGTGAAGGAGGGAAAGGAGAGGCATTGGCAAGGACTCAATGTATCTGTTGTTTTAAGTGTCTCAGAGAGTCAAATAGTGAAAGTAGAAGGAAGTGGAAAGGGTAAATGAAGGGGGGGTAAACAGAGAAAGTCTGTTGTTGGTGGACAGATAGCAGACTCAACTCTTATGCTAGGATGATTAAAAGCAAGTCGACACTAGAAGCTCTAGACTCTAGAGCTTCTAGAGCTTCTAGAGGCAGCTTGAGGATGAAAAAGGGTGAAAAACATGGTGTCTTGATGCTGATGCTGTTAAGAGAAACAAAGGTAGTGAATGAGTAAATGAAATTCTGCTTAAAAAGAGAGTAAGATGCGATAGCCAGGAAGATGAGTATTGCAATGTATCTTTCAGTCTGTGGGTGAAAGATTGCACAAAAGACTTTTAAAAGAAAAATGCATTTAATCTAAAGAAAGGTTATGTTGCTGCTGCAGTGAGAAAGGGCTTTGTAAGACCAATCTGTCTTCTGACCTACTTTTTTACTGGGTATTGGTTTTGACTGTGGGTTTTGTTTTGGTTAAAATTTTGTAAAATTGCCATATTCATTAAGTTGCATTAACTTTTGCAGCCTATAAATCCCTAGAAAATAAGCCGTTTTTTCAGCAGTTAGTCTGCTAACTAAAACACTAAACCACAAAGATCAAAGTATTTCTGTACCTCATTGGTGGAGATTATGTGTAGCAGACAGAATTCATAAAAGTTATGCTGTTGGCATGCCACCCAGGAATGTACTCGTTAACCCTCTAATTGCTGCAGTGTTGTTCACAGCCTTTAAAGGTGGAGTAAAAGTACTTCAAAGCTTCCCACTCCTGTACTACTGTTTTAATGTCTTTTGACAAAAGAAAAGTCATGGGGTCAGAACCATTCATTGCACTTGGGGTGTTAAGCTGACATACTTATCCAGAGCAGCTTACACTTATAGAGCACAGTGCCATGTGAGAGGCAGGTATTGTTTTGATAGAAGAACAGCAGGCACAGCTTGTGCTGAGGCAAGACACAGCAGGACTTGGTTGGAACTGTGAGACTGCAGATTTAGTAGCTGCTCAGGCATCTCACATTCATGACATCACTGATGTGGCCCAACCGCTGCTTCTGCTTAGCTCATCTACTTCCTCCTTTTTGTTCCATGGTTTGGTTGGTCTGGTACACTGCCAGTGTGGTGCAGCTAAGTAGGTCCACAATAGGAGACGCTTGTGTGGTGTGTGTTGGGAGCCAGAGGGAATTGTATGCTTTGTATGTTGTTGTTTTTGTTGTTGATTAGGATGTGCTTTTGTCATGTTGTCTTTGATCTGATGTTTTAAACTAAAAGCAGTTTCGTAGCCGCATTTTTCACTGCAATATAAAGTCCTTTATTAAAGAAGTACAACCGTGGCTACTAGTAAAGAGAACCTAAGAATGTCTTGTGCGTAACAAAGTTATAATGCCACAAATCATAAAAATGAAAGCTAAAGTTGATTTTCTTTGATTATTTTGCATTATTCTTGTCTTCTATCTGCTCTGTGTAAACACAGCCTGCAGTTCAGCCTAGTTCAGCCAAAAAGTCTCTGATTTTTTGCTGTTTCATGATTGGTCGCAGTGGAGTCAGCAATTGCTTCTCTCTTTTTTTTGTCATTTACAGAATGTAGCTGCTGCAAATGGGTTTTTTTTATTTTAAAAAATGAGACATGTTCAATAAAGTGATTTTAGTGAAATTCCCTGATTGTTGGCTTCGTTTTGGTTGTTTTTTCAGCTTAAACCAAAAGTAACATATGATTAGATCAAGGACCACTGAAAAGTTGAAAGTCATTTTTTTACAGATTTTTTGCTATGATAAATGGTATAATTTTTAATGAAAAAAAACAAACAAAACAGAACATGCCTTCTAAACCCTCTTGTAGGTCATAGGATTCAGAGAATTCAATAAATAAAAGTAATCAAGTGCAATCAAATATCCCAGCAATGCCCAAAAATGTTTGTTTGCATGATCCAGGGCACCGATCTCCCTGCAGAAGAGTAACTGGTTTGAAATACAGAAATTCTTAAAACTTCTTCCTTATCAGTCTTTTTTTTCAGGATTATTATTTTTGGTTCCTGTTTGATACTGGAGTTTAAACTATTAAACTTGCTATTATACTTTTTTTAAGAATAACCACTGGTCACTTGCTCAAAGCTACTACAGCAGCCTAAACTGCATCCTGCCTCACTGCTTTAATGAGTTGTTTTGTGTGGATAAGAGTGTTGTTTTCTCCGTTTATCAGTCTTGTACTTCACTATTGATGTTTTAACTCTTGCAAGCGATCAGCAAACCGTACAAATCAGCAGAACATAGTGTTCCTGCTGTATAAAAGAAAAGTCACAGATAAAGTGTTTATGTAACAAAACAACGTGTTTCAATAATCTCAACCGAATCTTATCTACTCAACAGACCTGACTGGCATGTCTAAGGAAATATTTGCAAACCAAAAGCAACTTGTGGTGCAGTAAGATGCCACTGGGGCATTTTTTACAATATTGCTAATGTTTTTATTTTGGTTGACAATGATTAATGACCAGTCTTTCTCTACAAACATGTTGGATTTCCCTTTTTTTTTAGCTGCTCCTGCTTTCTTTTAATGCCATCACTGTTTGTTACCACACAAACAAGTTGCAGTCTTGAGCTGGGAGTGAGCCAAAGTCATGGTCAAATATGAACATTTACTGCTTCAGCTGGACCTGAATAGGGCTTTTGGTTATTATTTTCCTTTCAGTCTGGGTCAGTGTTGCAGATTAAATTACAGTTGTGGTCCATCTTAATGATTAGTTTCTGTTATGAAACCAAGTTAATAATGACTTGGAATGACTCAAATGTACCCGCAACAGCCACAGACACGCATTAAACAACAAATTGATGAACACATTTCAATAAACCTTTTATGATTCTGTTACTGCTTGGAAATGCAGGGACAGCAGAGAGTTGATGTATTCTGCAGAAGTGGTTTGAGAAATGTCTGCAGAATTTATCTTACACACAGAAAACTGTATTGTCTCATAGAATGACAGTTACCAAGCTCAGATTAGTCTGTAGTCCAGATGTGATCTTCCACTGTTTTGTTTAAGTTCCTCAGCTGAAGCAGTTCTGAATTGGGACAAACCAAAGACTGCCATCAGCTTTTGGACGTTATGGCACCTCTTTCCTTTTCCTTTTCCTTTTCCCTTTTCCTCTCCAGCCATGGCTATAGAACAGCCGAGGGCCATATTTTTCCAGGAAAGTGTGTTCCTTGTGAGATCTTCTGGCTTCCCAGGTTAGCGGTTTGAGCTAGAAAAGTGCTTGTTTATAGTAGTACTGTGAAGGCAATTGCAATAAGTATATTGGGTTTCCTCATAAATCCAAAGTTCTCTTGAGATTGCTGCTTGAACAGAATCTGGATGGTCCTATTCAGAGTTTATTTTGTCCAGCTAGCTCTGTCACTCTTATGTGCCTTTTAAAAGTTTTATTAATAAATGGAACAAAAAATAATTTATCAATGGCTCAGGTATATATTCATATTTAAGCTAGCTACTATCATCAGAACTGTTCAGTGTTAATGAAGATGCTGCTTTGCAGTAAATCTGACTCCCACATGCTGGACCATCACAGGTTTTTTCCAGCATATGGAAATTTTAGACACCTCTCCAAAGAAGTTTGAGGTGCCCCCCCAAGAACGTTGTTGTTAGCACTGAGGGAAAGACACCAGAGAATAAAATACAATAATATTTCAGCCAGTTTTGTTCTTTGGGGTTCCATTTACTCAAACATCATACGTCATCATGCTAACTTGTGTGTTGTCAACCCCTAAGGCCCATTCTGAAGCAGATACATTTAAAAGTAAGGAAAGAGAGACAGTACAGTGTTTACCATTGACCATACCTTCCCACAGCAATTAAGTCCATGGATAGTACTAGGGATGCACGATAATATCGGCGTCCGATAATTATCGGTTAATATTGGCAATTTTGACGTCATTCCGATAATTCCGATAATAAAAAAATCAGCCAACAAAATGAACCGATAATAATAAAGACTTGGAATCTAGGTTTTTGCCGTTGGACTGTGTGTTGTGGCTTGTGCTCATACCTGGCTCCTCAACCCCCCCCTCCCCGACGGTACTGTTGCATGTGTGTGATGTCATAACACTGCGCGAGCAGAGAAAAATAAGCAGAATGCCACTCACCAGTGGGGACTTCCTTTACTGTGTCTGAAGAAGACATTTCACTAGAATATCCGAATATCCAAATATTCGTTTGTTGTGGTGGTATTCGGATAATAATTTAGATAATTGAATAGTCATGCGCACCACCGAGCGCTGGCGAGCACCGGCAAGCGTTGCCGAGTGTTGCCAAGGCTGTAGTGCGTCGCCGAGCGCTGCTGAGCATCGCCAAGGCTCTGTATGTGGACCTGCCAACTCCGGCCGGTGTCATGCTCCGGTGACAACAGTGCGAAATACAGAGAGATTTAACTGAAGGTGATAGGCTTAATCAACATTGTGAAAACTTGTTTGATGAGAACATGCATGTAATAGGCCTTTATTTACATGTAAATGTCCTGTACTCTAACTTAAAGGGTCACTAAGGTTGAGCTGTTTGACCTTTTGGTGCCACATCTGTTTCTCAAACATCACCTTGTTTCTTTTAGCCCCTTTTTAGGGACTCTGGTATTTCTCCCTGTTAGTTTTCCATCTTTAAAACTGGCACATACAGTGTGTCAGACTGTTTTAATGGTCATGGAAATCTGTGTTAATCATGGAAAGAGTGGATACAGAAAAGGACTTTTGTGTAAGCCAGAAGGTGAAGTCACGGTGCATTTGTTTTAGACTGTCATCATTCAGCCCTCAATGAGCACTTATTGACAGACCGGTCCAGGTTAAAAACGATTACAAAGCACAAAGAAGTAGGCTCAATTTTTGGGCTTTTATAGCTGTAGCATTTAGATGTTTACAGTAAAGCAACTCTGATAAACCCACTGTCTGCTCGTCGTCCAGCACCAGACAGCGCACAGGTAAAGTTAGTGAGTAGGTTGTGAGCATAGGGAAGCATTCAGTAAATACAGAGCCAGATACTTCCCTCAACAAAAGATTTAGAGCAAGCACAATGAGGGGAAACACTGTTAGAGATTGAATATTTAGCTTACATTTCACAGGTTGCCAGAAACTCAAATGGATAATTATGGCTTTCTATGACTGCTTCATCTGCAAATACGCAACTGTTTACTAAGATGCTCAGCACAACAACTTGACGATGCTGGTTCAGCAAGAGCAGACAATAAACCAGCAGCAAGGTTTTTTTTTACTTTTAAATTTGAATTGAAGCTGAGATGTATTTATTAATGACAGTTTTAGTGACCATAAAGAATAAGTGTGTTTATGTTCACTCTGTGAGAGTTCTAATTAATTAATTTACATATATATTTACATATATATATATATTATATTATATATATTTTGGAGCATTGAAGTTATTTATATTTGGCTTTCTTTTTTTACCAGCTGCTGTTTGAGTCTCTGGTACAATATGCTTGTGGTCATGTTAAAGACATTTTACTCCAGTAAAAGTAAAACTACTTGTAGAAAATTAATTTAAAATAGGCACAATCCTTACAGTGTTACATAGAAAGAGGTTGTGGGGTAAAATATTAATTTATTGTGGTGTAATATGATAGAAATGTTACAGTAAAGAACACCTGTAGGTTACAGAATAAAGTGCATTAAAATATAAATCTCTATTCCAGTGGATCATTCCAGGTGAGCTGCACAAAGGAATTTGCCCAAACAATAATAAATTCCCTCCTTGTAAATCTCTACTTCACACCCTGCACACAACGGATTAGACAGAAACACACTGAAGCACAAAAAAGCCTGTACAGTGTAGTGCACACACAAAAAACACTAAGTTGCTAGGCAGCAAGGTGGTTGTTGATGTTCTCGTCTGTTGAACGTCATTCTGAAAATCTTGGCTCCGTAAAGATCTCCACAATCTGTCCTAGATTCATCTTCTTTGTTTGTTCAGTCTCAGTGCAAAATGTAACCAGCCCATTCAGCCTCTCTGTCTTGCTACACTCCTCAGTCAGAAAGTTTTCAAATGCTAAGCCGAATAAACGATCTGCAGTCACAGCAGGGATCAGCAGCAACATCGGAAAGGCGCTCTATATCTCTCTGAAGTTTATAAATGAACGCAGTCTTTAAAGCTGCAAAGTCCACTGTGAGCATATTAGCATTTAGCCAGACCCATTTGTTGGTCACGCAATATTGTGAGTGTGTTTGATTTGGGTCACTTAGCATGCATGCCAAGTGGTGCATTAAATCAGTGACTAATTAAAGTAGATTCAACTTTTTTCAACTGATACACTGATAATTTTATAGTCCCATAATGATGTCATCCTTAATTCAATAGTGTTGCGTATTTTTTGTACTCTACTGGTGTGGTAGCCCCACGTTGCATCCCTAGCATTCAGTATATTGAATATACAAGTAAGTAGTACTACATAAAAAACACTACATTACTATAGCAAGAGTGTGTAGTGTGTGCTATAGCAACTGTGCATGTGCAAGTGTGTCCCCTTTTTTGCTTGTCTGAGTGCATATAATGGCTGTAGATGAAGGCTCATGGATCTTCAAAGTGGAACAAGAATAGTTAGGTCTATTTTGAAAAGGCCCATCTGTCCCTCTCTGTCTCACGCATACACATAAACAAGCAGTTGTATCCGTGCATGCAGAAAGCCAAAACACAACAAACACAGTGGTAAACATTCAGCTTTAAATAGTTTTATACTAAATAGACAAGTAGACACTACTGAGGAAGAACGGGTAACCAAAGTTTATAGGGAGAGAGAGGGAAAAGAGACAGGAGGGGTCAGGAGGAAAGGAAAGAAGGGAATCAAATAAAGAGGAAAGAGAGTACAAAGCCTGCTTTGAGACGAAATGTCCCGGTTTGACTTCTTTTCAGCACAAGAAGACATCACAAGGGCTTCTCTATTCCAGAGCACCATAATACTTTACGCATATGGCAGGTTAGCTCATAGCGAGGTGTGGCGCTGTGGTGCAGGAATACATGGAAAATTTGTGTTCTCTGCAGTGTGCCTTTTGTGTTCATTTCAGCGTTTATCCACTATTGCTGCTGTGGGCAGCCACCTGTTTGTAGATTTGTACCTTTGGTGCTGGAACAGTCAGTCACATAACAGATTCAGAAGAGGGCAGTTAATGTTCGTCAGAGTAAGTGCTGGGAGAGACATACTTTATGGTGGCAATGGACATGATGGTAATGCAAGAACACAGGCAGCTGTCTCATGACAATTGCAGCCTAATCCTAACCCTTGGATTGAAATGTACAACAAACTGCATTATTACCAGGTTAACTTAATATTATGATAAATGAAAATGTAAACGAACAAATAATGTTAAAATAATGATTGTGTTCAAGGGTATCCGTAGTAGACCACACCAGTTATAACATTATGAAGTCTAAGCCTTCAAAATATATAAAATGTGTTTTGTTTAACTGTCAATGTTTTTCAAAGCCTCTCACGTATTAAGCTGTTTATAGCAAGGGTGGCCAACCCTGGTCCTCGAGAGCCACAATCCAGCATGCTTTAGATCACAGGTGTCAAACTCCGGTCCTTGAGGGCCACTATCTTGCATGTTTTAGATGTTTCCCTCTTTCAACATGCCTGATTCAAATGATCAGCTCATCGTCAAGCTCTGCAGAAGCCTGATAACGATCCCGATCATTTGAATCAGGTGTGTTGGAAGAGGGAAACATCTAAAACATGCTGAACTGTGGCTCTCGAGGACCAGGGTTGGCCACCCCTGGTTTATAGACAGACTTGAAACTTGGAAACTAATGTACAACTTTACTGTTTACTAGATAAAAAAAAACAACAGGCAAAGTAAATTCACAGTATTTCTATAATATGTAGGTATCAAAGTAGAGCTTCAGATTTGCAATCTGCCAGCAATAGAAGACGTAAACAGGTCGACCTCTATCAGAATTTATTGTCACTTTGCCATGTTGCTCTACACACAAACAGTAAAGCTGCTATATTTGTGAGTTCAAGTAAATTCCCCACTCTGTTGTTTGGGAATAAAGACAGATTGGATGCTACACCTAATGTAGTTTTGCTTTTACTTCAGGTTTCATTGTTAATGGCCAGGAAAGCCTAAAGCCGGTAATGTTTATTGAGTTTAGTGTTTTCAAAGCTGTTTGTCATTCTTAGGCTTAAATGGATGTGCTTAAATTCATATGAGCACTTAGCACTCACATTTGTACAGTTAGTGTAACTGTAGATTGGCCAGCTAAATGATATGCAATCACAAAATGAGTCATTACAGCAGTTCTTATCACTTTCTCACTATCTTTGCAGGTCCCTGAGATTATCAGCACGTTGAGGCAGGCTGGCAAAAGCTCAGCACGCAGCAATGACATCACCACTGTTTCCAACAAGACTTCCACAGGTCCTGGAAGCAGTCATTCCTCTGAAACATGTTTTTCCTCCCTCTCCACGACCACGAGCTCCGTGCCACCCACTGCTGCTGTGTCTCCAACAGCCTTTGCAAAGAAATTTGAGGTACTATTCTGTGGCCGTGTGAGCGTTGCTCACAAGAAAGCCCCACCTGCCCTAATTGATGAGTGCATCGAGAAGTTTAGCCAACTCCATGGCTCAGGGACTGCTGATAAAGGAGGAAATAATGGGGGATTGGTGGGCGGGCTGAGGAGGGCATTAACCTTCCAATCCAATGGACTGGGAAGTGGTGCTCTTGGTAATGGTTCTGCAGGGAGCCCCACTACTGGAAAGCGCCCTGTTCTTTTCAAGCGAGACCCCAGCTTCCCCTGCCTGCAGGCCCTGGATGAGAATGGTCTTTCACCAGAGATTTCTAACACCAACACTACTGATCCACGCGCTGGATCCGCTGAGGTACAGCCGACAAGCCTGCAGGAGAACAGGACCATGCTGTTTACGGTAATTTTTTATAAGGTGGCACACACAAAGCTGAACATAAACCCTGGTTAGTTTGTTAATATTCCAGTATATATTCATTTACCACTAACGCCATATACCGTTTTAACATACTTGGAAAAAAAATTTAATTGTAGAGCTGGACTTATATAGGTGTTGCCTAGTGAGATGTTTATTAACACATTACAACTTAAATTCTGTATAATTTTTCACCTTGCGTCATTTGTGCCAATTTAATCACTAGACTCTTACTGTGCACAGACCATACAAACATTACATGCAGGACAGCAAGCAAAAGGTTCACTGACCAAATCAGCCTCTCACTGAACTCAGAACTGAAAAGTCTCTGACAGAAAACTTTCTTTGCCCTTCGGTCTTTCTCTCCGCATCTCCTCATCTGTGCACATTATTTGTGAAACATATTTATAGCAGTGGGATACATTTTTTGCTCAAAACTTTTGTTTTATACATTTCTAACTTAATTTGGACAAGTCTTTCCATTAATTTGCATCATGCTTGATAAATTTGTCTCTATTCATGTCGTATTTTTACTTTACTAACTTCATCTGGAATTCTTTTGCCTCTAAAGTTTACTTCACATTGTTTCTGCACACACTGTAAAAAGAATAGCCCTCTCAGTGGGGTAGTAGTTTATTTCTGGATAGGCTTGGTCTAAATGTAAATTTAACTGTGTCAGTGACAGCATTATTCTTGTTGAGATATAAGATAATGGATAGTGAAAACAATTTAGCATTTCTGGCAGCCTAAACAGATTCAGATACCACGCTAAAAATATACACTTTGAGTTCAAATCATGCCTGTGTCATCTTTTCACCATTCATTTATCACATACTCCGCTGGCATTGCTCAAGGATAACCCAAAATTCCTTAAATCTAAAACAAAAGTACTTTTTAGATATACAAAGTGGTGCATGTTCCTGCAGCCTACACTCAGTGGTTCTTTTGGGCATCTCTGTTGAGAATAAAAAGGAAATTTGTAGAGGTGTCAAGTGCAGTTTCAGATTCCCTGAATAAGAGCTCTGCATGTATAGTTGCTCATGAAGGACAAAGAGGGAGAGAACAAAAAACAGACAAAAATGTAACTCAGCAAGAGCAAAATGCTGACTGCTGCCTAAAATGAGCCTAGTCATGCTCCCATAATTGACCTCTACTTGACCTCAGAGACCTCCTGCCAACAGGAATTTTCCTGTTTGTACTCCAGACAGGAAATAGTCATCATTGGCACAGGAATCACCAGAGTCTGTTACTGCCCCCCTCAGCAGATACTGACATATTATCGACACTAATGATACATCCTGCTACCAGAGTGACCTCATCCTGGTGACATCATCACCTTTTTTCCTCAGTGTTCAAGACAGAGATGAAATGCCTCTTTTCCTCTGGAAAGATTTTAATTATGTGATTAATATTTGATACAGAAGGAGAATAAAGGAGAACTTGTTGAAAGGGGAACAGCTGTGGTCACAGAGCTTGAAGACTATACCTCTGATTAATGGAGATGAGCTTGCTTGCTAATAATGAACCCCAGACTTCCTTCTTTTGGTTTTGGAATTATTCTGACTAATGTCCTAATGATGGTGTGAATTGGGATATCCCCTGAAGCGGAACTGTCCTAAAATTAATTGGTACGTCTTGAGAAAAGAAGAAGAGAAACTGTCTCATCTGACGGATTTGAAAAAATGAACTAAAGGATTATTTTTGGTCTCTTCTTCGTATCATGTAATCACCAATCAAGCCTTGTATAGAGTATTAATGTATCTGCATATGAGACACATTGGCACAAAACATATCATATGTAGCTTGGTATCTGAGATTCTTTGTGGGATTAATAACTAATTATTAAATAATCATGACTATTAAACAAACTATTTTGATAATTGATCAGTACACTTGAGTAGTTTTTCCAAAAAACAAAAACAAATTTCAATGACTCCACCTTCTAAAATTTGAATATTTACTGGTTTCTTTACTTCTCTATGACAGTAAACTGAATAAGTTCAGATTGTGAACAAAACAAGATGTTTGTTTGCTTTAGGAAACACTGATCAAGATTTTTCTTTTTCTGACATTTAATAAACCAAACAGCTAAGTGGTTATTTAAGACAATAATCAACAATGAAAATAATCATTATCTACAGCGCTAATTCATAGTTGTAGCCACAGTTACAATACAAATGTTCACATAACACAGAGTAAAAGGCTGTGAAGACACACAGACTCTTATAATCACAGCCATGTACAATCTAACTGCAATTGCTTTGTGTTTTTCCTTTGTTTTTCAGGTGGGCAGGTCTCAGATCTTCTTGGTTAGTCCTGACACTAAGAAAGTTGCAATAGAGAAGAGTTTCAGAGAAATCTCCTTCTGCTCACAGGTCTGAAGCACTGTATATTAATACATAAGTGTCTGTATAAAATGTGATTGTGATCTAAGACTCATTGTTCATCTCTTTGCAGGGTATTCGTCATGTGGATCACTTTGGCTTCATTTGCAGGGAGACTGTGGAGGGGGGAAACTGTCACTTTGTGTGCTATGTCTTCCAGTGCACTGATGAATCACTGGTGAGATGGTGTTCGTATGGACTCTTGCTTTTTGCTGTGTTAGAAATTATTCATCACTCCCTACATTATCGATACAAAATAGTTTACTCAGAAGAGAGCACATTTTAGACGCATCATTCACACCATTTGCTTAGCCACTGTAAGCTTTTTGAGTTGCACAACAAAGTTTTTGTATTTACAAAATTTTTGATTAGCTATATACTATGGGGAATGATTTAGAACACAGCCTCGGTCAATTTCATGAATTAATTGTTAAAGCATTTATATTGCATTTACATGTACATGGGAACAACCTTTGTGGAACTGTAAAGGTAAGCACAATGCACAACTGAGCACAATGTGTATTTCCAGTAACTAATTTCCTTATATTTCCATATCAGTGCTTCCAACTCAGTATTCATGTTTGTTTAGCTTACTCAGTTTTATTAGGTGCTGTTTTCTATCAGTGAGGATTAAATGCAGTTCCAACTCATAGGATCTATGACTCAGTGCTTCTGTGCTACAATGAGTCATGGTGTGTCAAATGAACTCTGTTTGATAAAAGCCTTGCTCACTTACTTTTCTATTTAATAGCTGAATGTGCGGTGTGGTTAGTTTATATTGTGCTTCCTGAGGAGATGTGTCCAGTTATACATCAATTTTTTTTTTTTTTTAAAAAAGCATGCTACTCTACTTGTTGCATATTGTTTGTTTTTTCTTTTTCTATTTTGTAGCATGCAAGATTTTCTGCCTCTTTTTCCTGTCTGCAAAGATGTTCTTTCTACATGCTTTAAACTTTAGTATCATTTTGACAACAGAGTTCTGTGTGTAGCAACAGTATTCTTTCTAAATATTATTTATTTGTTATTATAAAATAAGGTAGAGTGATAGATACAGTGTTATTGTTATTATATTAGTATGTAATAATGTTACTGTCTTTTGAAACTGAAATACAGCTTTGAAAAGACGTAATGTAATACACATTAGTAGAATGAAATGATTCACCCAACCAAAGCGAATTCTAGGCTTCTCACATTTTCACTCACTGTGGGTTCATTTTGTCTTGCAGTATAAATGGCTGCACCTAGATGGAAACAGCACAACCATGGCTAGAAGTAGAGAGAACTCAAAAATGTCATTGTGCCGTATAACGCACTTTTAAAACCATAAACCATAAAAATCTGAAAAAACAAAATAGTATTTCTTTAAATGTTTAGTTTCCAAAAATTGAACAACCTACAATCAGTATGTACAATATCCCTCCAAGTGATCTAATATGTCACCAGTACTGGAAAAACAGTGTGCCTTTACATGCTATTGATATTTTACTATTTACATTTTTAATTTGTCTGCTCTGTAAACACAGCCTGCCAGTCAGCCAAAAAGTGAAGAGCAGAGTTTTTGTTTTTTACAGAGTCTGTTTAGTGCAAACAGTTTAATTACTTTATTTTGCTGTTATAGGTAGACGAGATCATGCTGACTCTGAAGCAAGCGTTCTCTGTGGCAGCCCTGCAACAGAATGCAAAGACCCAGAGCCAGCAGTGTGACAGCTGCCCCATGCAGCAGCTCCACAGACTGTGTGAGAGGATAGAAGGTAGGAAACTGTCCTTGACCTTCTTCATAATACATAGTAGAAGAACTGTCAAACACAAACTAGCTGGAGATTTACACTGCAGTCTGGGTGTAGAAGTGTTGTGTAGGAAAACACTTTTTTTGGCAGTATTTAATGTATGTATCAAATTTGTTATGCAGGTTCACAAGCTCACAATATGTGTGTGTATGTGTGTGTGTGTGTGTGTGTGTGTGTGTGTGTGTGTGTGTGTGTGTGTGTGTGTGTGTGCGTGCCATAATGGCTACACATAAACGTCTGCTAGAAGCTGAACAAGTATTTTCGTAGCTATGGCTGAGGTTAAATTTTGTCTTAGTTTATAGATAACATCATCCTAAAGGTAAAGAGTCATGGCAGATTTTATGCTGCTAAATCATGTGCCACAGTAACCAGCATCCTAGAATCCATTAAATACTTAACATGTTGTTGTCTGTTTGCATCATTTTCAGGTCTACACCCATCTCAGACCAAACTGGAGCTTCAGAGATATTTGGCTACTTTGGACAATCAGGAGCAAGCTTCCATCTTTGAGAACACTATGGTAATGTGTCTTTTCTGTCTGTGGACCAGAAGGACTTGATGTGAATTCTTGTGCGTTCCCCTTAATGGGACTACAACTAGAAAACTATCCAGTCAGTCAACAGTGTCATCCAAGTTCATCATGACTGAATCACTGTGGAATCACAAGTTTTTTTCATGTGGGAGCTACAATGACGCACTCACCCTTCTTTACACATGACTGAAATATTTCTGTCACCTCATTTATCCGTTTTGTCAGTTTGATTCTTTTTCACTCCTCAGCTCACTTACGGTTCTGTCTCTTTTCCCCAAAACACTGGTGGAATTGGTCGACTAAGCACTTCTATTTAACCATTGGAAGCTGTTATATTTAGTCTGGATCTTCTGGTCTGGTCTATCATTGGTAGTATATTAGGAGCAGGCAAGTTTCAAGAAGTAATGGAGGTGAGGGAAACTGGTCGCATAGTTCTCTAGGACTCTGCTGGCATCTGCTGGTGGTTTAACTAAGCTGCAACATTAACTGTGCTGAATGCATCTGGATTATAGCATACTATTATGTATTAGATAACTGACTTTTGCTCAAGGTCCTGCACATAGCAGCATATATCGTATCAATACACTGTGATAGTACAGCTATTGTCAGGTTGGAAAATGTATTTATTTTAACATTTGAATTATTTTAAATATATGTATAGCAGATATTTGTCAGACTTGATCAGCTATTAAATTATATTTTGCGTTTGTGTGTCCAGCGGGCTCGTCCTAAGAGCGATCAGGAAGAAAATGAGTTGGTGATGGCCTCTTTGAGGAACCTCTATGAGGAGAGACAGAAGGGTCATCAGCACACACTTTCTGGAGACAGCAAACCGGTACTTTCACCTCTTAAACACACATACACACCACTGTTCCAGCACTCATTTTTTATTATTCTCTGCAGAGAAGTCTTGTTTTCTATAGTGTCAACTGTTCTTCCAATATTTCTATGATAAGATAAGTTTACCAAAGAAAGACAACTGGGGAAAACATCCCCCTCACTTATACAGAAATAGCTGTCACACTGCGTCTTTAAGGACCTCATCTCCTTTCACTCACCGTTGCTTTCTGTCTCTCTATTTATTCTTCTATGTGTATGTAGGTATGTGAGGATGCAGCTCCAGCACCTGTGGAGGCGCAGCAGCAGAGTAGCAGTCGGCAGCGACTTGAGCAATTCAAGAGCCGAGCCAAACGCTCTCTCACTGAGTCCCTGGAGGGCATCTGGAAGGTAACTATACTCTTGCTGCCTTGGTTTGTATAAAGGTATGCACAAGTATGTACCTCTATATGGTTCTATGCAAAAGTTGGCAAATTACAACCATACATGATTTATGATGTATAAAGAAGTAAATACAATCCTGATGCAGACATACATTAAAAATGAGCCTTTTTTAAATTTGTGAACATTTGTTGTATGATCTTCCTGTTGGTTCTTTGCAGTTAATCAGGGGTTCTGCTTTTGCACATGTCACTGTTTTTTTAATCATGTAATATAATTAAAGACTAATTTTTAATGTCTGTTTTCTGCAGGGGTTTATTTTACTTATTTTAAGTTAAAAAATAAAATGTTATTTACCCACTTTCCAAATTTTGTGCACACAGCTGCATGTGCTGTGTTTCCATTATTTGACGTTTTTGATCAGCAGAACAGAAAAACTGACATTTTAGAAGAGATAGTACATTTTATTTTCACAATTATTAATTCTTGCATTTAGAGCATAGAAAAACAGGGAACTGGTCAATAAGGATCTATAAAGTAGTGTCCTGGTTTGTATTCTTTGGTTACATGTAGAAGCCACATGCATAACCTTAACATGTGTGTTCTTGACAGGGAAGCAGCAAGGCCAGAGCTCAGAGGGACAACAGTGAAGGAAGTGATAGTGGCTCCTCTGTTATTAATGTCAACAGCAGCCAGGACGAGCCCTCCATAGATGATCCGTTGTCTGCCTCCTCTCATCAAAGGCCCACCAGCCCACTCAGGTAAACGCACCTAAACACACATGCCCACACACTGACTCATATCTCAGGTCAGAGCAGTCAATGTCTTAAAGGTCAGAGCAGTTGTACTTGTTTACTTGGATTTTAGGATTTCTTCTAGTCACAGGCAAGGTTGGATTCAGCCTAATTAATTAATTAGGGTTTTGTGGAATATGGGCCCACCACCTGCAAGGTTAGGTGTGATGGTGTAGTGCTGGGAAAACTGATTGACAGGCAAATGTTGGACCTTTAGCATTTTGATACCTGCTCACTGTATAGTGGTGTGTGGGATTATGTTTAATATGATGCCAAGCTTTGTTAAACTTGTAAGTCTAGCTAGTGCACATTGTGAACATGTTTTTTCTGCAATGGGCTGTTATTCGATGCACAATATTGTTTCCATGCCATGTATTTCTCCTCACTTTCTCTCTTTGTCCTACCTTCAGATGCCACAACTCAACAGGAGACCTCAAGCACCTTGACGCCTCTCTTTCCCTGTCTCCATCCTCCTCTTCCAGTGATGCTCAGCCACAGGGCTTCCGTCGGCGAGCCAGCACCTTCAGTCACCCCCCCACCCCCTCCTCAGGACTCGAGTACTCCCCAGTGCAGATATTGGTTCATAAGCCACAGGAGCCTTCAGCAGCTAACAAGCCCAAGCTTGTACGACACTACTCCGTCAGCACAGACACCCCACACCACAGCAAGTGAGGAGAGAGTGTGTGTTTTTGTTTGTGTGTGTTTGTACGTTTGTGTTTGTACAGACAGATAAATAGACGTCTGGTTGTGTTTATTGTGTATTTTGATGCCAGCGCAAAGCAGGAATACTGTTATACAGTAACAGTAAGGCTCGTTATTCAATATAAAGTGATCTGAGATCACATTGAGCACATAAGCAAAGGTAATATACACTACTTTCAAGATTTAGGCTAAGTTATTTCCAGGAGTAAGTAATTGATCTGTTCATCTTGACAGTATGATGTATAGAGACAGAGTGTGTGATTACCAGTGCCTCTGCAGCATGCAAGAAATTTGTCTCTCATAAAGTCACCTCTCAGCTGACTGTTATGATACACTAGAGAGGAATTATTGCCGTAATTTTTTTTATATAGCCAGGAGGCTTAATAATAAGGGTTTTCACACCTTGCTGTATGACAACTTGTATCCTGTCACTGGGTCTACAACTGAGGTGTTAAACCCAGATTTATATATCAGCAGTAGAGTTGTAAAGCCAGCTTGGACAGTATGAATTGATTTATCCAATCTGATTGAGAGAAGAGAAAAAGAGAAGGAAACTGATTTAGAAAGAGCAGTATGCATTGTAGCTATATTGTATGTTTTTTTTTGTAATGCTGTGGTAATGTGCCTTATATAAATGATAGGAATTAGCCAGTGACAGCAGTCTGCTGTCCGTGCGTTAAATATAGACTGGGCTATAGAATAGTGCAATATACAGCCAGTATTATGCATGAAGTGGTTGTCAAAAAGGGATGTTTCATATCGTCCTTGTGTATCAATTTTAACACCTCTCCTCCTCATCCTGCCACAGGCTCTTCCAATCTTTTCTGTTTTTAAAATCTGCATAATATTCTTCTTGTCATGAAGTAGAGCTTAGTGATACTGACAATATACTGTACATTAAATTAGCTGCGATAACATGCACATAGACGGATCAAATAAGGGCAGATGCATCATTAATTTCACTCAAATAGAACCGTGAAATAATAAACAAAAAGAGAACATTCTATGATTTCATAAATACAATGCTGATATTTTCGAGAAGATAATGATTAGCAACCACCATTCCTTATGATACTTGGCCACATACAGTTTTTCCTTTAGTTCTACCAGCTGTATTCCTGCTGTTTCTCTTCACCCTTTCCTCTTCACCTGTTTCCATTCATCCTTCAATGTCTGTGACTTTCTTTTCCTTGTCTCATTCTCGCTGTATTTGAACTCAGAAATGTCCCAACCGACTGTAGCCTTCCTCCTGTTCCTCCCTGCCCTTCCTCCCACTCTCCTGTCCTCCTCCATCCTCCTTCCTCACCTTCTGCTGGAGCCCGGCTCAATAGAAGAAGGTGAGAACCTGTTTTTTAGTTCAACTCACTCTTTTCTCTGTCTGAAATGCTTTTATGTGAAGTTCTCATGGCCTCTTTTGATCTCATTTTCCATGTTATTATGTAAGTGCCCATTCAGACAGAGAAACACTTAAAATGTCACTCATTGGTTGCTAGTTTGAAAGGTGATTCACTCTCTTCAAAGACTGAGCAATTTTCTGCTTTTTCCACCTCAGCCAACAAAGCTTTCACTTGCATCTTTTAATCGACATCAGTGAAGTTGAAAAACATTTCTTCCAAGCAGTGTGTCTCTGTGTGAATGGGGCCCATGTTTCTTTTTTCATCTATTTTTGCCTCCTTTTTGTCACCTCCATCTCAGTCCTCTGGGTGGTCTGCGTGCTCGTCTCCACTCCTCCTCCTCTGTCCCTAATTTTCTGAAATTTCAATTTCTGGCCCCTGTCCAAGAGAATGAATATGCTGAACCCAGGAACAGGTACACACATATACACCAAATAACCATGTTTATGTCAGCGAGTATAGCAATAATCTGTGGTTATTTTTTCATAGAGTCTTGTGGCGGTTTTTAAATTTAAACGTGTATATGCATATGATAGTGTGTAAACAGTTCAATCATGGACTACCTGCTGAATTTTTATCCAGTCACATCTAACTATATCTGTGTGTGTTTGTGCTCTCAGTGATGTAGCGGCTCTCTCTACTCCAAATGCAACATTTGAGGTGGGGGAAAGCCCTCTGCGCAGCCATCGCCACTCCTGGAGGCAACAGATCTTCCTACGGGTCGCTACTCCTCAGAAAGGCACAGACAGCAATGGTAGGAATACACAGAAACTAATCCTCTATAAATCAATGCGTGGTTCACTTTGTGGACACTCTGTGACCATTAAGTAGTAAGACACTGACATGGGCATTGTCTGGCAGCATTTAATTACATTGTCAGTCCTACAGACAATTCGGGCGAGTCAGTCAAGTTGAAATGTATCATGACAAAATGTTTTTAATATCAGTCAACATATATTATTGTAATATGTATTATATTATTGCTATTATATAGCCTGTTTTTACTATTTTTAATAAAGACCAGCAAAAAAGACATACTTTTTAATTTAACCACATTAATTGCAATATAACCACTTTATCTATCAAGACACGCAGGTAATAATTTTAATGTTAACACAACAGTAAAAAACAGACACAAATAATAAATATTAATAAACAGACTGAGGATAAAGGAAGGATTTCACCTTGATACACATAAGACATGAACAAAACCGAAAACAAGTAAAAACAACTTTGAGAAAAACTGACCTCAATAAGAAGTTCAGTACGACGCAACAACTAAACAAACTTTTGAAAAAGAAGGGCTACAAGAGGCTCAGCAAGCCTTGGAGCCAGTGGGGAGAACAACAGAAGGCAAACAGCCTCCATTATCGAGGGATATGACAGGCTGTCCAGGGAGGAAGCACGCTTTGGTTTGTTCATGTAACCAAAGCTTGTGTTGTTGTTATTTGCTTTCATGTCGGTTTGCATCTAATGTGTTTAAGTAGAACTGTCATTCTATTGAAAGATTTTGTTATTGCTATGGACGTGGTGTTTATCACCGGTATGTATTGTTATCGTTTTATCACCCAGCCATACAGACAATGTAATTAGGCAGTTACAATGATTAAATGAAAAATGGTCAAGAATCTCATAACTTGTTATTATGTGGTGACGATTCCAAAGGTAAATTTACAGCCAAAAAAGGATGATATGTTGGGTGGGATGTTGAGATCAAGCCTGTCAGACCGACTTTTGTCATGGTCTTGTTCTTGTCATGGTTGTAGATAGTTTTTTCGGACTATGTCATGAAAATGTTTGGTGTTGTCATCATTTTGGATTGATGAAACGCAGTTGCTGACAGTCTTTTTTTTTGACTGTACAAATAAGGCATATACATTTTCAAATGCCATCTTCTTTAGCCTGTGTAGCTTATTAGTAATTTACTGGCACACTGTAAATCAGATTTTTTGCTGTACTTTTCTGCCTAAAAAATAAATAAATCACTTCAAAATATGGAATTTATTTGTTCAGTTAAACAGAATATGGAGAAAATAAAACACTGAAAATTTATTCAAGTCAGTAAGGAACAAAAAGCTGATATGTGCCTGCAAAGTAGAAAGTAAAAGAAAAGTAGATCACTTCATCAAAGCTCTTTTGTTTCTCCAGTAAAAAGCTGAATTTGTTCACATCACATCCCTCCGGGCAGTTTGTCTGTTTTCACAATGTTCCAGGTGATCATATATACGGTGATAATCATGTCCGTTCTCGTATTCCTGGGTAATATGTGTATGTCAGCGTGTGCAAATGTAGAGTCATGCTTGTACTTGCAAGCAGTTCAGATCCCATGTTTGGGTAATTATAAGTATCGTGTGCATATGACAGAATAAGTGTTGACAGTTCAGATAGGTGGGTTGGTCATACTGTAACACCTGCAAGTTCCCAGCAAGATAATGATCCACATACAGTATATCAGCAGAGAAAGACATTTCAGAGAAAATGTCTTTTCTATATTTAACTTTACCGTACCGGTGTTTGTTTTTTACTAGCCCTAGAAACGGACATGGATGGGAAAAAGAAAAACATGTACTTTCGCAAGATCTTGCAAAGTGCAGTAATAGGCTCATTCAAGATGAACTGCACCTCACTTGCAAGCAGGCGGCAGCTGCAGGGGGGCCGCAACTAAAAGTGCAATTAAATGACAGTTTCCAGAAGCCCTCTGTCTGTACAGGTGGTTACAGAATCACTCACATCTTGTTAGATCTGATGTAATAAAATGTTATCAGACCCATATGTTAGTTTCTACACGGTTTTCAATTTCTTTGATCATGAGATAATTAAAATGCCAGACAGGCAATTTTTGATTGCTGTTAATGTTTTAACGTGATTCCACTCTACATGACTTCTCCTGTAAATCAATCAATCAGCATCGTATCAGTTTAGCTTTGTATAGAAATCAGCTGAGCCAACCTGTTCCTCTAAAGGTAATAAATAAATTAGAACTCAGCCTTCAGTATATTCTACGTATTTATGGTATATTGTATGTTTTATTCTGTTACAGAATGCATGTTGTGTGGTTGATGTGGATATTTATTGGTCAGACGGGCTGAATACATTCATATGACAGAAACCATGTTCAATTTATCACAGTCCCAGTCTGTTATATATAAACATTGCACTGATGTAATTATTGATTAAGCAACAAAAAACTTAGATTAGAGGATTCTCAAAATAACATCTGTACGGATATAAAGCCCTTACAGTCTAAATATCATCTCTGTAACGAAAGCAGTTGTCTTTTTAGTCTTTCCTTTGTGTTTGACTATTTGCTCATGTTTTCAGTTTATTGTTGTAACTTTAGAAGGACAGGTATGGTCAGCTTTTTTTCCCCCACTCACTGATTTTTTTCCTAACCCCTCCATGTCTCTTCTGGACCTCTGTAATGTAAAATGTCATTTCAGTCAACTTATATTTCTAATTATATGAAAAAGGAAAAAGCTTCCAATCATCGCTTTTAACAAACTGTCTTTTGCTTGACATATGATGTCGATTATCAATTTTTAAAATAATCTGACTAATGTTTATTGATTATACTATCTATCGACTTACTGTTTCAGAGCTTTTCAAATAAGTAACTTGAGAAGAGATACATATATATATATATATATATATATATATAAACACACACACACACACAAAATATAGGCAATGCTGCCCTGAATTAACAGTTTTTTGTGTTATTTCCAGTACTATTGCTTGAGTAAACAAGTGAAGATACAGTTGTGTGGATAAGTCAAGTCCAAAAAAAAAAAAAACTGGCTTTTCGACAGTGTTTCTTGGTACTGATCCTGAAAGTGAACAATTATACATATTGTCAAGAAGTGGTGGATCCACCTGCAGTGATGCAAACCAAAAACCAAAAATAAAAATGGCTGTTTCGATAAATTCCCACGTTGTCTGTATTGTTTGGACTTGCAAGCTGCCTGGCTTTGGTAATTTGTATTCACCCTAAGTGCATATCTGTCATTAAAGATGTGATTTTGTCCAGAGGAATGAGTGAAAAAACAGAATAAGTAAGAATATTAACTTACAACGTAGGCCAAGACGGTTTCCAAACTTTGGGAGACACTTCGAGTAACAGGTTGTTTGTCATATGAGCCTGCTGTGTGTAGAAAACCTGCTGTGTTCTTTTTTGATGCTACCACTGGGGGACGCCAGAGTTTCTCATTTCCAAATCCTACAGCTACACAGCGGCATTCTCAGCACATTACAGCTACACTGATTTCCATATAGTTGAATGAGCATTTCCCTGTAACAGTCTTAGCAACATTGTAACTGTCACAAAGATGCAGACGCAGTTTACATCATGAAGTGTTTCTATTATTTTGCTTACTCCTGTGCACACTCTTGCAGGTTCTGCTCAGGGGTGGATATTGCATCTAATAACTGCATTGTGGAATGCAGGACTAATGTGACCCTTGTATCTACTTTCCCACTGAATGTGTTGCTCATGAGGGATTAGTGAGGTTTAAACCTGTCTTTGTGCTTTGAGTTCCTCTTTCAAATGAAAGGGGAGATAAATCTGTCTTCAGCATCAATGAAATGTGCACCCAAAGTTTAGTTTGATAGACAGGTGTGGGAAAAGCTGTGCTTTTAGCTGAATGCAGCACTGAGGTGGGTTGAGTTGGGTGTATTTGTGTGTGTGTGTGTGTGTGTGCACGCTTTCATGCATGAGGTCATGGGTGTGTCGTGTGTGTGTGTGTGTGTGTGTGTGTGCTTCAGGGGGTGGTGGTGTCTCAAGGTCATGTTGACTGTCCACACACAGACAGCGCCAGAGGAAAGCGTCAGCCTTGTTGACCCACTTTGCATTTTGTGAGTGTGTGTGTGTGTGTTTGTGGTGTGACCTGGTTCTAGCCAAGTTGTTTGCTCAGGGAGTGGATTGTGCCTCTTTGTGCAAAAGTGTGTGTGTGATAGTTTTTGTGTTATGATTAGGCATATATAGTACTATAGCTGTTCAGGTTAAGTTAGGATAAGAGGCTAGGGAATTAATATTGTCAATGGAGAGTCCCCTTAAGGGTCACAGGATTTTGTGTGCATGCGTTTTGTACGTGTGTTTGCAATTTCACACCAGAAAGTTAAGTCCTCGCCAGGGTTCTGTTGAAACAGTGTAGCAGTCTCTGTTTGTCTAACAAATACACAACCCTCTTAACAGAGTTCAATGTCTGTGTGTGTGTGTGTGTGTGTGTGTCTGCGTCACACTTGACTCTACCTTGTCTTCACTTCTCTTGTACCTGAAGAGTCATAAGTTTGTACAGTGACTCGGTTGGTTTCAGCTTGTCTTGGAAACTCTTTGACACAGACACAAAGGCACACAGTCCATAAATGTTCACCTCATCTGACACAAAGAACAATATTGTCACTGTATGTGCGTGTGTATAGTGAAGTACAGAATGTATGTTTGTTTTTGTAGTACTGAAAAGATGACTTTATCTGACATATTTTTAATTATCTTTGGAAAGATAAGCATCAAATTTACATACCTAAAGCAGAGCTAAGGTATGTGTATGCATTTGTGCACGAAGCACCAAACTCAGTCGTGATGTTCCTACGAATTGAAAGAGAAGCAAGTGCTATCTGGATAGCTGGTATGTCCTTCCTCTAAACAACACAGGGTATTTTGAGGTTTGGGATCCACCCTGTACTTTGGGGTGGAGTCACACAAACACTTTTTTTACTGCGTTGCACCCAACTGTGTCAAATATATCTATGTTTAGCATTTTCTTTTTATTTTGCATGGCTGTGAGATTGACAGGGAGACAAAGGAGGCCAGGCAGCTGCTTTTCAACTCATACCAATGATCTGAAGTTGTTCACACTGGATTCTGCGCTCAATTGTGTTCACACCTACAAACAAAGTATAGTGTTGATCAAACGCAAATGGAAGACTCAAAGAACGTCACGCTGGGTTCATTGTAGTTCATTTTAATCCCCACAACCCTCTTTCCTTCCTTTTTCACCTTGGCAATAGTGAAAGAACCATTTACCATTTACCTCGTAAACAAAAACTTAAGGTTTGAATCTAGATAAAAGTCCTTTGTGATCCTGAGACTATTTTGTATTTGGTTACAGCTTTATAGATATAAGAATGTTGAAATTTCGTTTTAGTGTAAATTACACAGACTTGTTTGTTTTTTACTGTGCATTTCTCAATAAAAGGAGCTGAGTATTGCTTCTAATTAAGTAAAACTGTTAAATAATTACGTTTTAATGTTTGCATTCCTATGTTTCATATCGGATAAGTCTTAGATTTAACGTTCCCCTGAGGGGAGCACCTAATGTTGCATAATCTTATCTGACCTCATGTAATAATCTGATTTGTCTTTCAGAGCGGGTGGATCCCTGTCTAGAGGGGGGTCGGATGTGTGTGGGCCAGGTGGTGGTTGGAGGAGGTGGGGACTCATCAATGAGAGCAGTGCCTGAGGAGAGGACGAAGAGGAGCAAAGAAGAGCTGAGGGAACTGTGGAGGAAGGCCATCCTTCAGCAGATCCTGCTGCAGAGAATGGAGAGGGAGAACCAGAAACTACAAGGTGAAGTGCTTTCATGAAGCATTTGAAACACTTATACCCACAAGGAGCTTGAAAAGATTTTTTTTTTAGATTTGGTCCTGTGTTTGCAAACAAAAACTTCATCTATGTTTGCGCACACATCCCCCAAAATACATTAAACTGTGAAGTAAAAATTTGCTTCACTATAGTGACCAATATAATTTCATATTATAATCTGCATTACCACAAACATTGCAGTGCACAGGGCTACAGTCATCTATAATACATGCAACTGACAATGTATCCTGTCAAATTCAGTTAAAAACATAAATGTCTGCCTGCTTTCTGAAGATAACAATAAAAACTAAATGCCAAAAATTACATGCACACAGCACAGATTCACTTTAATCAGCACATACTAATGCATTGTGTATTAGCTACTGTCACTGATGTTATTGAACCACAATACGCTTTACTGCAGCCAGATCTTGCAAAGTTAAATTTGTTGTCTGTCAGCATGATAAGAAGCAGCCAACGTTGTTTCATTTTGCACTGTTATCAGTCACTTGTTAATGCTGTTGAATTTCATGATGAATTGGTTTTTCTGGCAACATGCCTGTCCAGATGTGCTCTCAACCAGGTAATCAAGTGCACACCTGCTATTTCTTTCTTCAGACATTTAAACCAACCAAAAATTAACAGGTTGTATAATATATTGTGTGTGTGTGTGTTTGTGCGTGCCTGTGTTTGCTAGTGGGTGTATCTTGGGGCGTGCCAAGAGCACCACCCCTTTCCTGACCGACTTGGCTCGTAGCTACACACACCTAGCTATTCGTCACAAACTATTAAGTCAGACACACCCAACACTTCAGCCATCACACAGGTAGAAATGATTGCCTATACAGCAGGGCATGGATGGACAGAGTGTAGGTCATTATTGATGTCAGAACATGAAGTCGGGGCAGCAACTCTCTGCAACTTCACTATGCACACCAGTATTTGCATTTCTAGCATGTGGCAGCTTTTTAGTTTAATTGTGTTTTATTCCTCCCACAGGGTGCGCTCCACCTTTCTGTCCATTATTTGTCTGGGTGGAGCTCAACTCCCTGTCCTCTATTCTATCTGTTTATTTCTTTCAATGCTGCCTGGTTTGTGGGTCAACTATGAAAGTGTGTGTGTGTGTGTGTGTGTGTGTGTCTTTGTCAGCTCCAGGGAGGGGATTCCTATCTTGTTGTATGTTATCAAGGGTGGAGTGTTCCGGCAACAGAGAATGGGAGAGAAATGGGGAATGGGAGGCAAAAAGAGACTTGAGCGCTAACTGGGCTGTTGCCAATGAGTGCGTCCTGAAAGACTGACTAGACTGTGCATGCTCCAGACAGATGATAAGATAGATAGCACAGCCGCGGCCTCACCGACAGCAACTATTCTTGCTCTGGGTGTGTCAGCCATCTGCTCCATCCAAGTTTTTTTCCTTTATTATCCAGTCTACGCCTTCCAGGTCATTCCTGCTAGTTTTCAGTGTTTGGTTGCTAAGACCAAACAAGTACTCTGATCTCTTCAGCTGTTCTCAGTTTATCTTGTTATTTTAAAATTAGTTTATTTTGTGAGTGTAAAACAGCACTGAACTGACACATTCATGATTTTTAAATAAAAACTGTGGTACTATTGTAATGACTTTTTGCTAAATTTAACTGATGCAAAGACATTCATTCAGCCTAATTACCCCTGTTGGCTATAAACCCCTGTTTCCTGGAAGGTATCAGTGCTGGTTGGAACGGGATGTGACCTGCTGTCTCCGTCCTGTCCAGTAGTGATGATATCACTCTCCTGAGCACAGCCAAGTCGCAGCTGGTCGCTGGGTGGACACCACACATGAGCGGAAAGGGTGGAGAAGTCCACATGGGGAGGGAGAGTGTGGTTGACGGACGAGACAAATGTGGGATTGACTGAGAGGAAAGATTTGAGTGTTGGCGGAGAAGCGAAAGAGAAGAAGAGTAGGGTTGTGGGTTAAGTGATTAGTGGAGGGAGAGAGGAAGGGTGTTGTCAAAAAGAGAGGAACAGATGAGGGGTGCTGGGTGTGCCCTCACCTTCTTTGATCACTGATGTCAACATGTTGCAACGGAATTCACAGTTCGTGATTCTGTTCGGTTTGTAGGGTGTATTATTTTGAAAGTCCAGAGGCAGAGTTTCTCCTATGCATTCAGTTATCGAAAAACCAAATCATGGGCGTGTTATAATTCTAAAAACCCTGATTTATTGATAATTGAAGTCTTAGTGTCCCCAGTTGTCACTAAAATTAAGACGCCCAAAGGATATTCTCTCTGTGGGTGTCAGGAACAAACTTCCCAACTGACAGTATTAAACCGCTGTGTTACATGACATTTAGGTAGACACTGTGTTCTAGCGGACCGATCCAGTTTGAATTTTAGGCCCAGGATGTTGTGGAGGGTCAGACAGATGCAGAGCTGTGGCCATGTGTTACTTTTTAAAATTATTTTGACATGAAAGCGGCCATGATCAATAGTAATAACAGAGTGTTAAATGACAATGTGAAAACAAAATGAAAGGAATTTTGTAGTAATGAACCTGAAGTGAATTATCATCTCAGTCTGCAGCTCCCCTTGTCTTTACCGAGCTCCATAGCGAATTATAACTCATTGTTTAGCAGCGTCACTGTTCTGGTTTTTGTAATTACTCTCAGACTGTTTGAATCTCGTGTTCGTAGCACATTAATCAGATTAGATTTTAAACAGCTGCATTTGCAACTGGATTTTCAGTTCTTGACTGTTTTTAAGTGTTAAGACCACAAGCTTGCCACAACAAAGCGTGTGTGGAAGCCAGTGTGAGTAATGTATGAAAGTGAATGAGTGCAATGTGAGGCTCATGTTAGTGGTAACGAATGAAACCGGAATGACAAAGCAAAATGTGCAGGGCTTGGTACTTTGTGAAAAGAGCAGCATGCAGGCATCCACGTAGTTGAGCCTCACAGGAACACAGACCAGTTACGGTGATGATACCTGAGCTTCACCTTATAACTAAAACAGACCATAAGGCTAACACAAAGGGTGCTAAAGTTGTCACATTATTGACATACATTCTGTGTCTATTTATGTTTGTAGCCTCAGAGAGCGATCTGCAGAACAAGCGTCTGAAGTTGGACTATGAGGAAATAACTCCGTGTCTAAAGGAGGTCACTCTGGTGTGGGAGAAAATGCTGGGAACTCCTGGGAGAGCAAAGGTCAAATTTGACACTGAGACCATACATGCTGCAGTTGCACAAGGTACACATTTGGATCGACAAATACATATATCAGTGCTTCATGGAAATGTTTGTTCTTTTTTCTTTTTTTTTAAATCAGCAGGTATTTGCAAATATTGACCAAAGCTTAATGTATAAAGCTCCAAAACTGTAAGTATGTGTTGTAACCTTCCTTGTTATCTTCAGCCTCCACCTGGGCCTTTTTTCAAAATACAGCAAAAGGATAAAGAATGAATTCCATGAAGTGTTTTTATTCCAGTGTTTGTTGTCACAGTGAAATCATTGTGTATTTCTCTTTAGCATTTTTATTCCCAGTGTCCATCTGTGATCGTCAGGACTTTTTGCTCTGCCCATTTTCCAGTATCAGCATGTTCTGCACAGAGGACAGGAAGGTTATCTCTTATGCCCTCAGCCTTGAACAAAACAGATCTACAGTTCAAAATGCACATTTAAACACAGAAAGGCTACTACATAACAAGTATCTGAGTTGGAACTTGATGAAGTAGGCTTTAGAGCTCGATAATCCATCTGATGGAAAGTTAGAAATAAAATTTGCATATACCCATTAGCAGATTAGCTTAGCTTAGCAGGACAAGGACAAAAACGGGGAAACAGCTAGCCTGTCTCCAGTCAAACAGTAACAAAATTGATCTACTAGTGGTTATAAAGCTCAGTAAAAGACACATCATATCTCTTCTGTTTAAACATAAAGAAACAAAGTGTGAAAGAGCAGTTTGCATTTTACTTTGAGTAGCTGCCTGGCAACCATTAATGACACTAGGAAGTTACAGCAAGCCTGCATCTTGGCTTGCTGTAACCTTCTATCTCCAAACGCCAGATTTGTTCATTTTTTTTCATAAGATTTTGTTCCCTTTGGACAGGGCCAGTCAAACATTTTCTCCCTGTTTTTACCAAGCTACCTACCTGCAGGATCAGTCTTTATATTTAATGTTAACACATGAAAGTCTTATTGTCTTATCTAAATCTCGGCTAGAGAGCAAATAAGCATTTTCCTCAAAATGTTGAACTTTAGATTTGGTTGATAAATGAAACTTAGAAATTCTTTCTTGTTTCACTGAGAGGAATTTAGTCTAACTTGGTCTAATAAAACAGTTAACACTGCTACTATAAGAAGTGTACGATTCAGTAATTGTGTGACGCATAAACAGTTGGTTAATGGGATTACTGTTATGAAACAGTCAAAATACAGAATCCTTGTAAACGGGGAAAATATTTTTAGTAAAAATCTTAAACACATTAAACACATGCATTTACAATATTTCTCACAATTATGTGTCCCCAAGGTTGACAATAAAGTTCTGTGTTCCAGAGAATTAATTGTAGAACATTGTAACCCCTTAAAGATTTTGAAATATTGGCTTTAGGCAAAAAAAACACTCCCTGTCTGACACACTGTTAAACTAATTACTCGGCTGGCGTCAGATGTTCAGGTGATTTGCATTTTGGAGAAACATTCTTCAATAAGCCAAGAAAGATAGAAATCATTTTGGACCTAGTCAGTGCCTGTCAGTTTAGCATGTTAGCATGTTGTACCACCTCAGCGCCGCCTTAAACGCCTTCATCTGCGTCTTCTCTGACAGGTGTCCCGAGGCAGCATCGAGGTGAGATCTGGAAGTTTCTTTCTGAGCAGTACCTGCTCAGGCAGACGGTCCCGTCCCGACCCCCTTCCAATCACACTCCATACAAAGAGCTGCTGAAACAACTCACCTCGCAGCAACACGCCATCCTCATAGATCTGGGTAACACACTTTCTCACACGCAGACAGTCTTTAAATACTGCATTCAGTTCTATCAAAAAATAAGTACTAAAGGAATAAATGTTGCAAGCACAGTCACTGCTGCTTCTGTATGTACAGTGGGTAGGAAGATTGTCGTCTCGTAATTGCAAGGTGCTGATTTGAGCAAAAACCTATTTTAACCCCTGTACCCCAAAATCTAGATGCAGGGTTGAAAGGCATATTGTCTTCACACAAATGCCAAAATTCCACCATTTCATTAGCACCAGAGTTTGTACCAGAAATAATCATCAGATTCTGAATTGTGCAATGAGCTTTTTGGTCTTCTTGGCTGAACTACAGGCTGTGTTGGAACAGAGAAAATAGGAGAAATGTACGAAAGCAGATTAAAAATGTAAGCAGTTCAGTATGTAGTGTCACCATTTTATTTTCCAGTATTGTAGACAGCTGTGTGCACTTGGAAGAATGTTGTACATGTTGATTTCAAATTTTTTTAGAATTGAAATGTAACGCTAGTTTTCCTCATTTTATGATTCAGGTCTTCATAATTATGTTATTCTGCACAAAAGGCATAGAAAGTCCTGCACATAGTGGAGGCGGGCTTTATAATGCAGTGAAAAATGAGCCCATGATGAGGGTTATTTTTTACATGGCTGATCCATCCATCCTTTTTTTTTATTCTGGATCCACATCACTTTTTTGGATAAAAAATATAAAAATTTGATAAAAATGACAAGTTTGACTGAAAAAATTACATTGCCTGATGCATCAAAAAGTCTCAAAAAGAAATTAGTGAACACATTTTAT
Organism: Dascyllus trimaculatus; assembly: GCA_024666655.1. Lineage (NCBI taxonomy): Eukaryota > Metazoa > Chordata > Actinopteri > Pomacentridae > Dascyllus > Dascyllus trimaculatus. Next base: position 12,388,491 of record CM045447.1, on the reverse strand, counting down.
ATCTCTCAAACCTCATTTTAGCACTTTTACCAAACACCCCGCACCCAAAAACCCACACACGCTCACTACCTACACCCCACCCATATAACACCCACATACATGCATACGCACATCCACCCACACCTCCATCCCTAACACTTACCCTCCTATTTTGCTGTCTTTCATCATGTTATTCGCCCTACTGCAAATAGGGCAGGGACAGTGGTAACGGAATGTACAGAAACGGTTTCCTAGCATGACCCAATGTAAAGGTGTTGGTGCATGCTTCATGATACACGCCCATGGTGTTTATGATACTGAAGGCACAGAGAGATATGCAGGTCAAGAATGTACGCTTTACATAAACAAGCAAAAGAGTATCCTAGGTCTTAGGAATTAGGTATATGAGGTTTAGTACTCCTACACCTTTCATGCAGCAGAACAAAACAGACACACATTTACACACACTTTCCTTCAGGCAGGGGAGGGAGTTGTAGCATTATGTTCAGAAACATAAAGCCCCCCCAGCACATTCCACGCATACACACTCACACGGTTGTCATTGTCTTCTCCAAAACCTCACATCACACACTGTAAGTCAAGAAGTCCACAGTCCCAAAACACACAAACCTGCCAATTACCAGTCTGTCCACGTGAAGAATGTTCTTTTACAGATTCCAGTCCTCATTATCTTGTCATTTTTGAAAGGGGCATGTCCCGTCCACCGTTACATGTTAAGCTCCTGAAGCAGGGTGTGCAGTCCTCACATAAAGCCGCATTCATACGTGCGTGTTTTCATGAACATGTTTGTAAGCATGTTGGCTTGGAATAGGTTAGCACATGCTCATGCACTGAGCCCCCCGTTAGCATCCACAGCAGAGTGTGAAGTCTAGCATCCTAAGGCAAAGTTCAGCAGTGCTTCGTTCAAACGTGTACACACCCAAAGGTTTCAGTCTCTTATGGGTCCTTTTTAGTTCGCTCACATTCTTTCGACAAATATGTCAGACAAAATCAAGTAAATCTATGCTACTAAAACTGTGTACTTGTGTGTAAGAGGTATGTCTTTCTTATTTCACGCAATATAGAGATACTGTGTCTGTCATTGTATTTAATGCCAAATAAGAACGGCGCTGATATTGTGCAATAGATAGATCATGTCTTGCTCTTTTCTTCTGTTCCAGGTCGCACTTTTCCCACTCATCCATATTTCCAGACCCAGCTGGGGGCAGGACAGCTGTCCCTGTATAATATACTGAAAGCTTATTCACTGCTTGACCCAGAGGTATCATTTAGTTCCTTTGTGTCTTAGTTCTGGCTTCCTCTATTTCATTTTGCATGTTTCCCTGCTCTTCGCTCAATGGAATACACTACCCAGCTGTCTGTTAGGCTTAAACATTCCCCCTCTTCCCTGTCTTGTAGACATCAAGTTTGTTATTGTTGTTATTGTAGGTGGGCTACTGCCAGGGACTGTCCTTCATTGCTGGAGTACTGCTTTTACACATGGGGGAGGAGGACGCCTTCAACATGCTCAAATTTCTAATGTATGATGTAGGGCTCCGCAAACAGTACAGGCCTGACATGATCATCCTGCAGGTAAAAAGCACACAGATACAGTGTCTTTGTCATCCTTGTTCCTCACGCATAGTCTCCATTTACAGAATCTGTTATTGTCCCAACAAACCTTAATCCAGATCCTTTGTCTGTTTTTCACTAACTTCTCATACTGTAAGTCACTATTCTTCTACATGTCCATTCATTGATCATTCAATGATGCATTGATATTTTCATGTTTAACAGCAGACTAAATTGAAAGGTGCTGCAGTACTGGTGAGGCTGTGATATGGCTATTGATGCTTGGTTTACGTTTGGAACTTAGTTACTCAACTGACAACATCCTTCATGATGCTCCCACAGCAATTACGTACAGCATACGTTTTAATTCCTTTCTCTTTCTTTTTCTTTTTTTTTTAAAATTTAAATGTAAATTTTCATAAAATTGCAGCAGCCCGAGATGAATATCATTGTTGAATGATAAACCCCTCAGTTATTGTGTGTACATTCATTTACTTTGTGATGGAGCACAATGGTGTGAAGTTTCTCTTCATAAAAGGAGACTATTCCAGTTATAGTGTTTACATTGTTACATCATTGAGCTTCTACTAAACTTGCCTCATGTTGCCCTTTATCCTGATCTCCACCAGAATAGGATACTAGAAAGAAAAAAACAAGCAGCAACACTGACTGCAGATTTTGTAGTCTTCTTTTAGCAGGTGTCACTTCAATATGTTACGTTGTAGTAAGTTTTTTGAGGAGGTGCACATCTTGCTACAGCATAGCTATGCTGGCTACAGTGTAGTTTGCTAGCAATGCTACCACATTGGGATTCAACACAAATCGTGCAGGATCAGACGGTTGTAGCTTTGCTGTGGGTGGGAGCACGCAATTTAAAAATACATTGTGGGTGCTGGGATTAACCGCCTACCAGAATGATGGATTAAAAAATGAAGCCTACAAGAAGATTAAGGCAGGTTTTTACAATACAAAAGCAAAGCAACGCAAGTCTGACTTTTGGAAAAAATTCTCAATTTTAACTGAAAAAGATGGAAAAGAATTGCACATGGTTGTGACAAATTCGCAAAGTATTGATAAACAACACAAACAGATCTGGTACTTATTATGTGTCGGGTCCACATAGTTGCTTCCCAGTTGAAGTGAGTTCTCCTTCAAAGCACTTCTTCTTGCACATATTGAATAAGATACTGTTGAAATGTAATAAATGGGTACTTAGTGCATAAGAATACCTTTAATTCTTATGAATATAACTGCAATCTTACTACATTATTTCAGGCAGGGATGCATATTATTACAGTAATATAACATGGTAATAGTCTGAAATCCTGCAGGCAAGGGATAAGAAAAACAGTCCCAGGGCAACACCGTAATTTGTCTTTGAAAGCCTGTGTGTAACATCTTGTTACACCAGTGAAAACATCTGTCTGTGCTGTTTTGTTCATTTCAGATTCAGATGTATCAACTGTCGCGGCTGCTCCATGACTACCACAGGGATCTTTACAGCCACCTAGAGCAGCAGGAGATTGGGCCCAGTTTATATGCCACCCCCTGGTTCCTCACCGCCTTCGCCTCACACTTCCCTCTTGGCTTTGTGGCCAGAGTCTTCGGTAAGCTTGGGCAGTTCTTTTATTTCTGCACTTACAGCTGCTTTATTTGGCCACCACACTGTATTTTTCTTTCTGAGAGAAACCCAGCAGTAGTGATGCAGGATAGAAACAGGATGATGGGGCATTTACGGAGATGTTAAGTTTAACTCCACTCCCAAGTTAACTTTTCAAATTAGATCTTGAACCCAGAGTGAACAAAAGGGGAAGGAAAGTGGTGGAGCAAGATGAAAATGTACAAAACTATGATTACAGGTTAGACAATGGACATAGAAAGATAAAGTAGAGAAAAAATGAATCGAATGAGTTTGACAGAGGGGGGTAAGGAGTGGTTTATATACAGTAATCCCTCGTCTATCGTGGGGTTAGGTTCCAGAACGCCCCCTCAATAGAGAAAATCCGCGAAGTAGCGAACTTATATTTATTTTATTGTTTTGTATATATATTTTAAGGCTTTATAAACCCTTCCCACAGTATATAATTTAAAAAATGGTGATACAGTGAGACTACAAAAAGTGAACTGCGATATGACGAGGGACTACTGTACTTCTAAAGCAGAGGAGATTTATGATAATAATCAAACTTTTCTTCAAACTTAAACCACCATGTCTTTGGAATACGGTCTCTAATAGTGAGTCATGTACACACAGACACATACAGTATGATCTAAAGTCTTTTTCTCCAGTTACAGGCTGCTGTTTTCCTTAACTGACCTTCTATCATTTGTGTAAATACCATCACACCCACAGTTAGTCTTTATTTTTCTTGTCTTTGCTTTTCTCTCCCTCATTCCTTCGTCTTGTCTTCATGCTTACTTTCTTACATGGTCTTCAGTCACTGAACCAGACTCTCTGGCTCCTCGTGCTCATATGAGCATAAAACCGTGTGTGTGTGCACGCGCGTGCGTGTCTTACACTCAGAGGGCATCATGTTTGCAGTGTCAAGTCTTTGATATCATGTGCGGGGCTCCACAGGTCCACTCCCATTCCTTAATCTTGTGTATGATCTCATGTGATCCTGCCTAGCCCTTACCACACCCTGATGTATTCAAAGCATACACACAAACACACACACCTACTCTGACTTTCCAGATTTACCCGTATTTATGTTTACTTAAATGCTTTTTACTGACGTCAAATTATCTTTGCCATAAAGACATTAAGCTTTGCTGTCAGCACCTGTCATTAAATTTACAATATTTAATTTAACATCTGAGCCTTTGCTATCCTCCTGTCTCTTTGTTTTTTACATTCTGCTGTCGCAATCTTTGACTCTCTTTTGTCCTCTGTCAGACATGTTATTCCTGCAGGGGTCAGAGGTCATCTTCAAGGTGGCCTTGAGCCTGCTGGGGAGCCACAAGCCTCTGATCCTGCAACATGACAACCTGGAGTCCATAGTGGACTTCATCAAGACAACGCTGCCCAACCTGGGTCTGGTTCAGATGGAGAAAACAATCAACCAGGTTAGAAAAGGGGCAAAGTTGGCCAGCAATGTGTAACTTACTCTTTAATCACTAGACCGCCTGACTGGAATACAAAACAAAGTGACTGACCATCGTTGATTATCCTTATGAACTTAGAATAGAATAGAATAGAATAGAATAGAAATACTTTAATAATCCCAGGTCTGGGAAATTATTTTGTCACAGCAAGACACATAGCACTAAACAGAGGACATAAAATAGCAATAGAAATATAAAGTGAACAGAATATAAAATATACAAGTACAAAGAGTAAAAGTGAACAGAGTGGACTGTGCAAAATATAGGTTGTGCCATGTAGTGGTAATCATATTTATTGTAATTTTTGGGAACTATAGTAAAGTTTGAGTTAAATTCCATCATATTATCATAATTCCGATGGGCAATAAACAATACAAAACAGATGCTGGCTGATTTTAATAACCCAGTCATCGCTGAAGGAGAAATCTGGCATCACTTACTATACTTTTCATATTGTCAACAAATCCCATGAAAACACCAAAACCAACAATGGTTAGTCTGTCTAACTTCCCCAGCCTCTCCGTGGTACTTAGACACTAACCCATGTGTTTACACTGACAACATAAATCCTTCGAAGTGGGTGAAAGATATATATTTCTATTCTTAAGAAAGGCCAAGTAATTCTCTAAAACAGCTGCACACTGCAGTTCTCGACAAATTACTCAGCAGATAATAGTGTATTTTTTTAACTATTTTCAGTCAAAGATTGCATGACTATGAATAATAGTGAGGCAACACAGTCTGAAGTATCCTGAACTTTTATCTCTACTATTTTCTCTACTATGGATAAAGTTCCAAAACCCACTGAATCCCACTGCAGCTATAATTCATCTTGATAGCATCATTCATTAAACCCCCATGCTTCCTAAATGCTCCCCTCTTTTAAATCCTACATCTCAGCAGACTGTTTAAAAGTATTACCTTGTGAGCTGAACTTCATGTGTACAGTTGGGGGAATTTTCCTTTAATACACATTTGGTTTTGCAGTGAGTATTTACTGCAACAGAATGGTGTTAGTTTATTTGACTCAAAATAAACCACAGAACTCTTGTTCACCATAATGAAGGAACAAAATATGTTTTTATAGTTTTGGAAACAGTAATCATAAACAAAGAACTCCCCTGTCCCTGCGGACCCTCTGTAGACAAAACTGAGACTTTTGGGTGATGCAAACTGGAAGTATACTGTTGGCATAGAGTCAGTTTGTTAGCTGTGGGCCACAACTTCAGCCAGATCCCTCTGTTTTTTCTTTGTTCCGTTTTGTCTTGTGTGCATTTGTTTAGCATTAAAAGTATGCAGAATTAGCTTTTAGTGCCTTATTATAAGCTGTTACAGACCACAATATAGACAGCTGTAGACACCACAGACACATAGTTGTTTCAAATTATACTACTTTCTGGTCTACTTAGAATCCAGTTGGAAGGTGGGATCCATACATGCACAGTAGTACAGTGTCTGCATATTCAGTGCATGCACCCTCCCGCTCTTTTAGTGTAATTTTTTCGGATGTTTATACTTAATGCACTTAGAAATGACATCCTTAGAGATGGGAGTATGATTTTTCTTGGCATTCTGACAGGTTTATGTTGTTGTCTTTTTTATTGCAAATTCCCCGTCACACATTACCTTTTAAAAACCTACAGTGTAGATGAAAATGTTTTTTCAAGTTTTGGCTTCAGAGTCAGTACTTGTAACCTGAATATTTTTCGGATTAAATCTTTGCAGGTGATTTGGTAACAGTAAAACAAATAATGTCAAAAGATGTTTGTGTGCGTCACAGACACCAGTGATTGCCACCTCCTGTCAACTGTGTGCTTGCACAGGTTAGGTAACTGCTGGGTCAGTGGTTAGATAACCTTTTGTAGCTTCTCCTATGTTGTATCAGAGTGTAAATACCTGGGGTGTTGTTTTTGTGCCACTAAATGTACACAAGAAACTATTAAACCTCCCTCAGTTCCTTAAACAGATGTTGCATCATAACATCTGATTTTACAACTCGTACTAGTCAAAAAGAGTTTGTGCAATTTCTGTACTATACAACAAGAAAGAGGGGAGAATAATATGCTGCTTAAGTGACAGTAGCTATCAATGTGAGCCACACCCTAACCTTTACAGTGGTGATGAGAGCAGCTGATGGGCGTGAGTTAAGTCTTTTTAACCTTTACTTCATGCGTCAGTCTTTGGAAAACTACTGTATGTCAATAACATCAGGCTCACATGTTGAATGACTCCAATAACTAGCTACCTCTCATGAGTCAGTCTCATTCGTATTGACGCCAAATAGAGACCACTGACTTGTACAGTAATGAGGTTGTCAGTTGTCTTGAGATGCGAGGAGATGACAAAAGTTTGTAACGAGGCAACTCGCGTACTGAGATATTATCAGGGAATGCTTTGCTTTAGAAGGTATGCATTTATCTTGCAGTTTGCAGGAATTAGCCAAGGGGTTATTTGCCTGTACTTTCCCTCCAGTGCCACTTTTTCACATGTTTACATGTTAACTGTGGTGTGACTCACAGTTTCACCAAAAAAAAACAGGGAGTGTGTATGTACACAGCATGCGGGGAGCCTCGAGTGCAACAAAAGTCTTGGAAAGGTGAATTTTGTACGTACAGTGATCTGCTAAATCTGTGTATTTTGTGATGTGACAGGAAAATATTTAAAAGGGAAATTCCAATTTCATGCAACTCCTTTTTTTCCTAGGTTTGCCCATCGTCCTTATCAGTAGTGATAAGGTAATGCTGTAAGCAATAAAATGCCATTATCGGTGATGATGATGAAATGTTGAAAGACTGAGACACTTGCAATTACTGAACCAAAGGCATATAATTTCTGAGCAAAAAGTAATGTGTATTTAATTCAAAAGTCATTATGAGACTGTCTTGTCTGAAAGCTTGTGTTCGCTGCCTTTAAGGAATTCCTTCAGTGAGGAGAATTGTACTACAACCAACAGGAATGATGGTCGAACTACAGTAATACAACCTGATGTGTAATGTACCAAACATCTCAGCAGCAACAACAAAGTGCATTAAGAGTATAACTAAATGCAACCTGTCACCTTAGCCCATCCATATTCCTTTTACTTTCTTTATTCATTTACTTTCCTTTGAATTTGTGTGACGCTGTGAAACAATACTGATTTTGTTCTTTTTTTTAGGCTGCAAGAGCTTTAAAATGATGAGTTTCTACTAAATTAAGACAGTTTTTTTTTAAAGCGTACCAGATCTAGGTACATATCAGCATTTTTAGTGTTGCTGTACTTTTTAAACACATTCTCTGTGTTCATCAGGTGTGTGAGATGGATGTTTCCAAGCAGCTCCAGGCCTATGAGGTGGAGTACCATGTGCTGCAGGATGAGCTGCTGGACACTCCTCCAACCCTCAACCAGCACCAGCGAGCTGCTCAGCTGGAAAGGACCAATCAGAGCCTGCGACAGCAGAATCTTGACCTGCTTGAGGAGTTGCAGGTACATGCACACGCAGATAAAGATAAGTCACTTTCAGTTGTATTTTGCACATGTAAACCATCTTTCTCTCTCCACTCCCACCCAGGTGTCCCATGCCCGAGTCTGCAGCCTGGAGGGTCGAGTGGAGGTTTTGGTACAGTCGGAGGGTCGGCTGAAGGAGCAGGTTTCTGCGCTGGAGGAGGAGAAGCAGCAGCTGGTGAGCACCGTCGCTCGCCTCCAGGACCTCCTCACCAGCCTCGGCATTCACACCAGCACTGAAGGACACACAGTCCCCCCACCCTCTGAGAAACACACAGTCACAGCAGCATTGAAGCTGGAAGGCAGCGAGAGGCTGGATAACAGGACTGTGGACTCTCTGCTCCACCCTCTGGTTCCTCCAAAGGGTTCATAACTGCATCTTATAATTTTCCAAATGGTAAGTTTGTCCAGAGGAGGAGCCAAGTGGGAAAGGCCCAGGAGGAGGCCATTATCCCACCTCCAGCAACATTTAATAAAAAGAGGAAAGACAGAGGTAGTTGGACCTGAACAGGGTTTAGAAGAGAGAGAAAACTAAAGGTTAGCACCCTCTTCCTTCACTCTTGCAAGTATAAATAAACACATGATTTGACTAATCCCCAAAGAAAGCACTGTCCCACTGGGCCTCTACTGTAAAAACAAACAAATGTGTACCTGTACTTGTGTGTTTGCATCTTTGAAAGCACTCCTGTTTTTTACCAGTGGGTTTGTTTAACTATGTGGGATGCAACACGGCCAAAGACTGTCGTTATTAATGTACAAAAAGCTCAAAGAACAAAGACTCTACAGTATTCTGAAACATGGTAATCATCACTGTTACACATAATAATTAAGAAATACCAGTTCCTCCCAAAGAAAAAATAAGAGGAGAGAAGTGTAACGACAAAGTGAGCTGAAGGGACGAGTGAAGAAAAAACTTCATGACAAAAGTGTTTTTTGTTTTTTTATTCTATGACATTGGCTAAATAATGTTAGCTCTCGGATGGTGGTGCTCATATTTCAGAGGTCAGAGGTGAACTATTTTCAATTCTTACTCCACATTTCTAGTCTTCCACAGTTTTGTTCCCTGACACTGTACATTTTAGACTTCATTTAGCTACAGTAGCTCTCAGGAAGAGCAACACAATCAATCCAGTCCATTTCACATCCTGTTTTTTCACCTTTGAGTACTTGTCGATTCATCTGTGTAGATGGAAGATCTGGAAAGGTCCTATTTCCTTTCCAGTGAAGGGGAAGTACAGACTTTTACTGATCAACTACTTATAATTACTTAAAAAGACTTCAAATGGGAAATCTCTGCTGTTGAGACAATCTGTCACCTATAAATCATTTACTGTATTCAACACACTGAATTCCTTTGACTCGAGCTGCAGCTTGGTGTGTTTCTGTCTGACTGTTTGAATGTTATTGTGTGTCTGTGTTCCTCACTGATTGCAACAAATCTGTTGATTTACACTGTAAAGATATTTTGCTTTTACCCCTGACTCCCTTTGCACATGTTTTCTGTTTTATTGATTATTACTGTTGTTGTTATTCTGTACTTTAAAATATATTTCATATTCTTTCAGCACACCTGTAGCTGGCGTTCTTTCTTTTGTGTGTGTGTGTGTGTGTGGTTGTCTGCATACAGCATGAACTCTCAAGTGTCAGACTGTTAGATTGTATCACCAAGATTGTGCCGCCTCCTGTCTAAACATGCCAGTCACTTACAAGGTTACAGGTTTGATATAAAGTTCCAGCCATGTGGAAATTCACTATACAGAGCATTTAACACACAGACATGCATTTGTTCCCCAGAACTTCTCCTCAAGTTGGAGGAAAAAGCATGCTCGGACAAGTTGTGACTCTGTGAGAATGCATGTACTGTAAACGTAGATACACAACAGAGACGGCATCAACAGCAGAACACAAGCCAAAAAATAAAACCTGTTTAAGGTGAAGTGTTTCTAATTTTCAGAAGTAAAACTCACATTTCCGATGTGTTTTGTAGTTTCAGAATTTTCCGCCTTTTGCTTGTATCTCGTTAATTGCCGTGTACACGTTTGCTCTCTTGATGAACGCTTTGTTTTTCCCGTGTGATTGTCTTGTTTTTTTGAATTTCCTAAAAGTCCAGCTCAAAGTACCGGGAGTATACAGTTTTACAGAGTTCCAAGCAAGATATTTTTCTCCTCGCATTCCTGAAGCTGTTTGAGGTCCTTGGAAAGCACCTTTTCATCAAGCAGCTGGCCACGTTGGAGCCGCCTATTTATCAGGATGTCATAACTAACAAAAATAACAATGATGAAGACTTTTACAGGTGTGTCAATGTGAGAAGTGCACTTATTTAATACATTTTTGGCAAAGATCGGTTCATGAAGTTACGCTCCCTCAAAATCATTATGAAGCTGCCACAAATTGTACTTTTATGCAAAACGCTTACTGTGTCTATAAAGTTTTCACCCCCTTTGGAAGTTTTCCCCTTTTATTGCTTTTCAGTGTGAAATTATGGCCAATTTAAATTTACAGAAAAGATTCTTTCAAGTCAAAGTAAAAACTGATTTCTTAATTAAAAAGATAAAATGTAATAGAGGTGATTGCATACGTATTATTCCCCCTCAAAAGTAGCCCATTTACTTAAGCACAATCCAACACTGTAAGCTGACTGTTGAGAATATTTGAGATATAATTATCACTTATAACTAGCCTTTTGTTTTTATGTGTTTTATGTTGACATAGTTTGATAAATGGAGAAGCAAAAGTCATTTTACAGTTGGTACCGGACACATAAAGTTCCATTTATCAGTATTTTATCAATAATCAAAGGATTACACAGTTGCAAGCATCTAAAGGGGCGACTGCAGGTGGCAGACAGGCAAAGTTATTTCACCTGACTGCAGTTTCTTCAACAGTTTCTAATACTTTTTCCTCATTGTTTTACAGACTGCTTCAATAAAGCCAAAACAATGCTTCACTCACCTGCATTGTTTCCACCTGCAAGCAGCTGTATTCAGTGAAAAAGCTATAAAAAAAAAAACCCACTGTACTCAACCTGCTAAGCACCAACCAGCAGACAGACAACATAGCGGCGCATTTATAAGCTAAAGACATTTGCCTCAGGAGGAGACTAAGAGCAGCTTGCAGAGAGTGAAAACAGGACTGAGGTGATAATAAGCCGGTGTCAGTGAACTGAGTGACCGAAAAAATAATCTGTTTTTTGAAAAACAGCAAACATGTTAAACCAGAACAGCAAATGTGTCTGCCAATCAAACTAAACAAGGACCTGTTTTCCTTTAAAACATGTCAGACTTTTTTCTCTCTATTTCTGGAGCTGTGACCACGTCCATTTCTTTTGTACACTGCGATAAAATCTTCCTCTTAGCCTTACTACTAACTTGAATGGCTGGATTTTTAGTCTTAAACACATCCAATTCACCACATACTTCACATTTCCTGTATCTCGACTGTCATTGTGAAATAATGGCAACATGTCACAAACGGATATCTATGGATTTGGGACATAGCTGCTGACTCTGCCAGACCCAGATCCAGAAACGCTGCTCTGTTAATGACCTCTGATTTACCCGGGAGACTGAATACTTTCCCTCAGGGATCAACTAAGGAATCACATTGTTACTGACATAATACCATAATTAATCCTGCCAGTGACCTCCTTGTGCAGCTTATGTCTTGATCCAAACCAAACACTGCCGCTGAATGGAGATTTCCATGAAGCAGCAACAAAGAGAGTCAAGTTCTTTGCATAACATCCAGAAGCCCGACACACCTAATGTGAATGATTAACATGACTGCTCCATATGTGGCCACACCCTGCCGACCACCAAAACCAGCCACGCCGAGTCTTGATGCAGCAAATCTGTTATGATCTCTCGGCTACTTGTGTTTTCTCATGATCATGCAGTGTTGTAACTGCGATGGTTTTGTGTGTGCGCGCACCTGCTGTGTTGGAGCAGGTTGGAAAGGTCATAGCCGTGTTGTCTGCTAGGGAGATATGGTTTCTTGCGTGACTGCGGTTGAAACTCGGCATCTGTGGGCAGATTTTCTTAATGCTCTGGCTGAGTGAACATAGAGGGAGCAGGATCACTCGCCATCCTGAGTGCTGCCTACGCTGTGTGTAAACAGTGAGCTGAGTGTGTACAGCGTGTGTGTCTGCAGTGTATGTGTGTGTGTGTGTGTGTGCTCTCTGCCAGGCTGAACAGACTGCCAGGGGTTGTGCCGTTGGCTGGAGTTTTGTTTTATTTGACTTGGCATCTGTTTACCCCTCCACACTCCACCTCGGCCCTGCCCTGGGCTCAGCTCCACCACATTGCCTGTATCCTCTTGGAAACCTGACTTCAACATGCTCAGAAAGAACCTGAGAGATGGATTAAACTAAGGTATAAAACTGGTAATTACATATCAATTATAGATAAACAGGAGGACCTAAAGGGATTACCAAAAAGCCATAGGATTCATCCTCTGTGACCTTGAATGTCTGTATGAAATACCATTACAATCATCTCGTAGCTCTGAAAGTAAACTGAACAAAAATACAGATACAGCATCTAATATCTTATTAAATTCTATCAATTCTTTTCCCCCCGTGTTACAAAGAACTTATTGTTCCAACAACTTTTGTCATCCAGCTCTTCCTGAAAGAACTGTCAAAGTTGTTTGACATTTTTGGTGACAGGATCATGCTGTCAGACGCCGTCCATGTGGCAGATTATCTATCGTACCAGCATCCAGCATACCAGCAGCACGTTGTAATTGTTTTGTTATCTGTGGCATCGTGCCATTTGAATAAAGTTGTATTTTAAGACGGCCTTTTATAATCACTGTTCAAAGGAGTGTCTGTGTACAATCTATAAAGTCACACCTGACTCGTGTGGGGATTAGCTCAGCAGCCGAGAATTTGTCACTAACTGCATTTTCCTTTGGGGCCAGTGAAATTTAGGATTCATATTTGCATGAGGGAGTGTGTTTGTTGTGGAACATTGTTTATTTGGGTGTCTAAGTCTCATCAACATGGATGTTAAAATCCAAGGTTTTCCAGCAGAACAGCACAGAGTACCAATATGATCAATGTTATTCACTTCACCTGTCAGTGGTCTTAATGTTGTGGCTGATCGGTGTATATTTTATTTTTACTGTCATATATGAAGTTAAAAATCACACTTGTTGCACTTAAAGTGTGTGGATGATTTCAAATGTTTCAAAATTCATTTTTATGACCTTCTAATATGTGGGAATTGCTTTCCATCAACAGTGCACCTTTAATTGATCCTTGTGGATATTAGGTGGATTAGTTATCAAGCTCTTTCTCTCCTATTTTGGAGAATTTTACACAGTGTTTTTGTTGTGCATGAGTTGAAGTCAACAGTTTAACTTTACCAAGAGATCTTGATGTGGATTACCAAGAGAGGCTTTGTCAGAATGTCAAGCTGACAGCCTTGTTTATTGGAATCTAAAGGCTAAATTTATCCTGCGTCTAATCAGAACAATACAAATGAGATTTTTTACTTTTTCTTTAAGTCAAAAAATGTACATATGCTGCATTTGTGTCTTTTTTCATAGTTTGGACCTGAGTGGAGGGAACACATTTCCATCCTCAGTGCCAGTAGAATGACTCAGTATCCAGCTGTGGTTTATATTTTATCTGCTCACCTTTGCACACCTACACATATCAAACTTCACACTTTTATGTGGTGCATAAAGCAATTCATGTGGTTTATAATCATCAATGATGCTCCGTTTAAAGGCCGGTGATAGCACAATAGGCAGGGAGCGAGGGTGCACTGGTCAGTACAAAAGGTCAAACAGTGTCAGTAACAGCTCATAAAACACTGCGACAGCACTAAATGTTGATAAGCAGCTACTTTACCTGTAGCACCTGGATAATTCAGAGTGATGAGGGCTGTAAAGTCAGCTTCTGATTAAACTGGATCTGTTGACACTGGACCTTTGATGGCTGCATGAAGCTGTTCAGTGTACCTTCAAGCTGAGTTGTTGAATCTTCATATGAATACGTTTTGTTGGTTGCAGTACCAACAAATGCCAAACGGCAGTGATTAGACCAAGGTCATGAATGCTTAACCTATGACCTGGCTTATCTATGACAGTAAAATAACTCTACTGTACAGGAAATAAGGCCTTTTATATTGCATAACTACTGACAGGAATAGGAGAGGAAACAGAAGATGTGTCTTTGAGCCTTGTTACTGTTTTACAAAAACTGAAGCAGTCTTTTTTTAATTTCCTTTGCTTCTTATCTGAAATTATGACAATTTGGCATTATTAGATAGTTTGACGGACACTATTAGAGCCTCTCAGGGACCCCTCCCCCCTCTGAAGGGTGCACATGGTTCAGTCCACTGCTGCCGTGAGTTTTAGATGAATGAACATATCCAAAGTCCTTACAGGAAGGTTTCTGTCAAAAGGACCACAACTACAATTTAAATGCTCACCAGGACATAAAAACTGCATGTGTAGACTCAATAGACAAGTCAAAGTTCGATGACTTTGTCCCAAAAAAGGTTTACAAAGCTTTTCATCCTGACAGGTTATACATCTGCTACATGTGTGTACAGTTTCACAACACCGTCCTTGCGTCACAACACGATTGGCTTTTTGAAGTAAAGGAAGAGGACGTGTCACACACACAACCGCTATCTGGGGTGTTACAGAACTCTCCCCTAGATTTCTGTTCATGATTTGAAGTGGAAAGTCTCTCCCTTAGAACATCTCTGACACACTTTGCTAGGAGTTGTTTAATATTGATATGCAACATGATGACACAGCTAATAATAATATACACCGATCAGCCACAACATCATGACCACTGACAGATGAAGTGAATAACATTGATCATATTGGTACTATGTGGTGTTCTGATGGAAAACCTTGGATTTTAACATCCGTGTTGATGAGACTTAGACACCCAAATAAACATTGTCCCACAACAAACACACTCCCTCATTCAAATGGAAATCCCAAATGTCACTGGCCTACCCCCACAGGAAAATACTTCCCACCACATGCAAACAACATCAAACAATCAGGAACATGTTGAGGAACATGACAATGGCCCAACATGTTGATTTGACCTCCAAACTTCCTACACCCCATTCTGATCAAGCATCAACAGGATGCAGTGGAACAAGTTTGATTGACAGAGGCCCCACTGCACAAGCTAGAGTACCCAAAGGATCCACTGCCAACGTCCTGGTTCCAGACCCCATAGGACACCCTGAGAGGTCCTCTTGTCCATGTCCAGTGGTTCAGAGCATTTTTGAGCACATTAGGGGGACCAACGCAATATTAGGCAGGTGGTCATAATGTTATGTCAGATCGGTGTATACTGTGTCTGAATTGCTGATAAATGAAGCAGCAGTGAGTCAGAGCTGTCACTCTGTGCTCGTGTCACTGAAGATGTCAGAGATACGTAGGAATTTAAAAAGTGGTTTGATTGGTTTAACTAACGCTTTCAGTTTCATTCATGCTGCAACTTTTTTGGAAATACCTAACTTACCTAACTCTTCCTTTATATATACCACAATGCATTAAAGGCCCAACTTAACTCTCATCTCTGTGTATCATAAGTACACATGTTGATTTTTTTAATGAAAAATAATCCCCTCCTGCCTTAAAATGGCTTAGATGTAACTTTACACTGTTGTTTTCTCTAAAATGTGCGGACTATTATTATGAACTCCCTGAATCTGTGTCCTTGCACTCCTCCCCACTCGCTGCATCTCGAGCACACCAGCTCACATATGACGCTGCTCAAACACTGCAAAACTATGCAATGGGGAGCTGGAATATTGGAGTCATTTACGCAGATATGTTCAAACCAGCAACTGATTCTGAAAAAGAATATTGATGCAAAAAAACTCAGAGCTGCAAGTTATGGGGATTGGCTCTTCAAATTTGTTACGTATGAATCCTCAGCACTGAAATGCACATTGGCAAGTGTGTACAAAATTTTGTAGTCCCTTTCATGTTTAGTATTTTAATGTAGTGAAACTGTTTGCAATCCAAATACACACCAGACCAGTGCATACTTCAGCACTGAAATCCTTTTTATTAGTATTATATTATTATGAGTGCTTTTGGGGTTTGAGTTTGAACCATCTATATTTATTCCTCTAAGTCGTGTTTTTACTAGTTCTTATCATTTCATTGCATGCTTTCCGCCTCAGCCAAACCATAAAAGCATGTCACCCAGCATTTACAGCACCCTGTGTGAGCAAATAAAACCCTTTGAAGCTTTGAGCTTTAACTGATATATATGTATTTTTTTTACATTAGGCATGACACTTTGTTTCATAAACATGCACATATCTCCCAAATGACACTGACTTTATCAGGAATAAAACAATGAAAACGTTCCCCTGTCATCAAGTGCAAACACTCACATTAGTCTGACACCACTTCTGTTGGTTCAGGCTGGTTAACTCTGCAGTCTGTCTGGGTGTGTCAGCGAGCCATAATTTATACAGATAAACCTGATTATAAAGAACAACAACAGGTCGTTTCAAAGAAGTGTCAAAGCCCTGGCAAGGAAATTGCACATACATCCCACGAAGTGCATTTCAACATCACTGTCTGTGAAGGCGCGTGTGTGTGTGTTTCATCATACCACCCAGACGTTGCAGCTCCACATGTCTAAACTGCTAGTTAACATGTCAGTGTTGTGTAATGCTGCTTTCAGTGAATGATGCACACATTCCAGTGTAATACAAAGTGTGTGTGTGTGTGTGTGTGTGTGTGTGTAAGTACATGACCTATTTGAGTGACACATCACCTTCTGTTTCTTATTTTTAGATTCTGTTTCCTCTATGTTCAACAGAAGCAACACCCCTGAAGTTCTGTGTCATGTTGTTGGTATCAGTTCTATGTTGGTTTTGCAAATTATGCATTTACCAATTTGTTACACAGATGTTTCTGGATTCATTGTGGTTAATCAGGCGATGGCGAGGCCAGTCTTTCTTCACCAGACTAGAAGGAAATGTGTCGAATGAGGCATCAGTGCAGTCTCAGACCTCACTTCAGGATATATTTCGCTGCAGTTTAAAGTGAGAATAAACCAGTGTTTGAAGTTTTGACCAGGTTCAGATGTGAGTTTTTAAGTTTTTATTTACAATTTTCACAGAGTGACTGTGAAACTAATGTGAAAATAAATGATGTGCTTTGTCCTTTATGTCGTGTTGATTTGAAGATCAACCAATCAGGGAATGCTTCAAATGATAAACTGTTATAAATCAAAGGAACCAATGTAAAGATAAGAGTTGTTTTGACCTTACATCAGTGGCATTTTAAAGGAACAATGATTTATAGGGGGTGATTTCTGAGCTGATTAACAACTACAAAATAAAAGAACATGAAAAATATGCCCTTTGTCAGGCTGCACCCTCAGTAATTATTAAACAATGAAGATTATTTTTATTATTACCAATAAATGATACAATAGAAAACAGTATTTGATTAATCTGCCTGAAAAAGACAACGCCTCATTCTTAATTATTTAAATATTTTCAGCAAGCAAATGATCAAGAAACACATTTACTCAGGAACAGTACTATAGTGCAGTAATGATGACCTTAAGTATTTTCATGTTATTCTACATTCTATTTGTACTTCTACTTCTATTTCGCTGTATTTCAGAGGCAAATATTGTACTTGAACTTCATTAGTTTTGAAGCTTTAGCTACTATTTATTTTGCAGATTCAGATTATGAATGTACCATTTAAACTAATAAATTCTGACATATTAGTAGAGATTAAGCTGCTCAGCAGGATTGTAATTAAAATGATCGTAACTGAAATTAGCTCCAGCTGCAACATGAAAGTGACGTTACATTGTAATGTTAATACTGTACTTTTACTTTTAACAGAGTAGTCTTACGCTGTGCTATTTCTACTTTTATGTTAGGAAAGGATCTAAATATTTCTCCCCACCTCTTGTCATACAAAACTATAATTAAATTAATAATACTGGATATGTTATTGTATAATAAAGCTGCATACAAATTTAGGAAAAATGATATATAGGTTTAGTGTGTGTGTGTGTGTGTGTGTGTTTGTGTGTGTGTGTATATATATATATATATATGTATATATATATATATAAGTGAATATATATTCACTTAATTATATTCACTTAAATTAAACTGTTTTGGCTCTTACACCAGGTCTACCAGCTACTTATTGGTTCTCTATTGAGACGATGCATTTGTAGTAATGCTTATAGCGCTGAAAGACCCTTCCATAAAAAAAAACAATGTGAGACTTTCAAAATACTCAATAGCGAGTCTGCATTTAAAAAGTGTAAAACTACACAAGTACAACTAATCAAATGCACCCTAACATTACAAATACTTAATAGTCCCTGATAACTGTTGTGATCTTAAATATAACATTGTTAGATTAGTAAACGTCATTGCACTGGTGTAGTTAATTGAGATTAGCCTGACTTTAACTTTTTTTAACACTTGAGGACTTTAATCAGTGACATTGTTTCATGTTTTATAAAATCATCATGTGTTGAAAGAAAAATCTTCATCTACAAAGTACCTACAGCTCTGATATTAATATCGATGGGGTCAAAAGTACAACAGTTCTTTCTACAATCGAACAGAGTGGAAGCAAAAGGGACATAGAAGCAAATACCCAAGCAGGTAAGTGTAGTACCGGAGTAAACGTAAAGCCCACAGCGAGCTGCAGAGCCCGTACAAGTGACCTCAGAGTAAGAGAACGAGGCCCAGGTTATGAAAGAGGCGGATTGTAGTCGTCCTGCTGAGTCACAAGCTGCTAACATGGACCAGAGAAAACACATCCTCACTAAAAAACTGGGAAGGATGATGTTACACCATGTGTGTGCGTATGTGTCCACATGTGTGTGTGTGTGTGTGTGTGTGTGTGTGTGTGTGTGTGTGTGTGTGTGTGTGTGTGTAAGGGTGTTTCTGTTTGTTGTAGAAGGTCAGGCGCCACAGTTTGGGTGTGACCACCGCTGTCCTGTCAGCACATCGAGTGTCCACAAAACCCTCCCTTTACCCCCCCGCTCACTCTCTCTCTCTCTCCCTCTCGCCGTCTCTGTCTGTCCTTATGTCTCTCGTCCTGCCTCTTGCTCTCTCTCAGGCTTTCTTCCACCCTTCCTCAGAGCCAGGGTGTAACCAAGACTCTACTTGTCAGTTATTCAGATCTGTAAAAGGAGAGGGGGGTCTTTGTGTGTGTGTGTGTGTGTGTGTGTGCGTGTGTTTGTGTGTTGTGTGTGTGTCGTCAGGCAGAGACAGCAGGCAGGTTTTCTCGAACAATAAAGCTGTCTGTTGGTTATTTCTGAACCCTGGAGAGGAAGCACTACTCCCTGCAGGGTGGGGAGACGATTCATAGAGCCCCCACCCAAAACACACACACACACACACACACACACACTCACACTCTACTGTGCACTCAAACACACTGATCCACAAGCACACACCTCATAGGCTGCACACACTGGCAGACAGAGGCGGGTGAAACTCTCTTCCACTGTCTTGTAAAGAGGAATCAGTCATTGTTTCGTGGAAGGACTTGTCTAAAATGACGGCCGGCATCGTTGTGGTTCAGCTCTGAATGAGTGGAGAACCGCCCTCAGGCCCGTGGATCAAGGTGCACTGCAGGCCAAATGTATGAGGTGTTATGTAAGGATTGTAATTATAGACTCGGTCAGAAAAAGGATATCATGCCTCTTTTACCTCCAGAAAGAAGCAGGTAATTAGTGCAGAATATGTTCAGTAATATGCATAGACTGAAATAATCTGAAGGTTTGGTTGCTTTGCTGTTCAGGGAAGAGAAATACAAGTCACAGAGATGTATTAAAACAAGAGTGACAGTCGGTCATCATGCTTGAGGTGAAGCTGCATTTAGGCACGAATGCTAACATCAGTGTTGTTAATTGTGCAGCTCAAGCAAATGAAAATTCCATGTATTTTGCAGGTATTTGGACAAAAATTACTGGGCAAGTGAAAATTCTTAATTGGCGGGAAATCACCAAAGTTACTGCATCACCATCATCATCATCATCATCATCCAGAGGGAAATATGTCTGCATGCATCAGTTTTCAAAAGGAATCATCCAGAATCATAAATGTCAATATTGTGGTGGCAGCAGACAAAAAACATCCTCTTGCAGCCACAAATCTTGGCGCAAAATTTTCATCTTAGCAGATATTGAGACATTTCCTCCGATAAGTAGAAACTCTGACCAGCTGGTGGAGTCATTGATTCATTATGTTTTCTAAATGTCTGTACAAAATTATAGCAATCCATCCAAAATTGGTTAAAATATTTAAGTCCCACAGATCAACCGGCATAACACAGCAATTTTTACAACAAATATGCACTTTGGGATGAAAGGAAAAGATGAAAAACAAGAAAGAATGGAGGAAATAACTCGTAAAAATCAATAGAAATTAGTAGATATTGTGGAAAGTTTCAAGAAGCCTTTCAATTCTGTGTACCTGACTTGGCTTGTCTGAAACTTGAACCACTGAGGAGCAGAAATCAGTTTCCAACCTGCCTGTGCATTTCTTTAGGTTCATAATAAGACTTGTCTGAGGCCATGACGCTGCAACGTGACACGACAGCACACATGCTGAACACCACACTGCTGCTTATATGCAAAGCAGGGGCGTCAGCGCAGCTCGGGGGTGGAGCTGGCATTTAACTGATAACAGGTGTGGCTTGTGTTTGTGTGTTGCACAGTTCTGGAGGCTCATTAGCTCAGAGGGTTGGACAACAACAGGATGGAAGATGACAAACATGTTCGACATCGGAAGACTGGGAGGGGTTTTAGGACGCACACCGCCTGACTGAATTCCTGCAGTTTAACTCATCCTACTGAGTATTCGACACAGTCTAACAAAAAAAAAAAGTTTCCTCGATGCCTCATGTCCTCTGTTTAACTCTGTCTGAGCGGTAGTGACCAGGATGAGGCTTCACAAACTGTTCATGAAGTCATAACCAGGTTTATGACTCATAGTTTAAAATGAATGATTCGTTAAATCTGGCCATCCGTCAAAACTAAACACTTCCATGTCTGAATCGGCCTGTAGAACCATCTGATCAAAGCACTCAGCTCTGTGTCATCAGTCATTGCTGCCACAGATCGTCAGGATTCTGTGATTTTTCATTCAGTCTGGTCATATTCATGTTTCCTTGCAGTAACTCTGTTGTCATTCCTGACATTACCGCTCACACCTGCCAGCTTTTTCCCGCCAGTAGAGTCAACTGACCTGCCTCTTAGCTTCACTAACCTGTTCCAATTCAGGCAATTAACCCTCAGTATAAACTCCTCCAGCTTTACACATCTTATTACCCAGACTGTCTTTGTACTTCAGCTTTTCAGCGTTCACTTTGAATCAGCTCTTGCCGGTTTTTCTGTACCAGTAGTTTGCTTTTACCTTTTTTGGTGTCTGGAGTCATGCCATTGGAACATATTTGTGTCAAGCTCAACATCTTAACAGGAAAACCTAAACGTGCAAACTTGCATCAGTTTTATTTATCTCCCTTTGTTTGGAGTTCCCTCTGCTTCTTTCTCACTCGTCAGGCATGGGCCTTGGGTATCAGCTTTGCGGTTTTGCTGCCAGCTCCCTCGTTTGCACTGCCGTACTTTTTGTTTGCAGTTCTGATAAAAATCTCACACGTGGTCGGGCTTTTTTCAGGGTGCATCCCCCTTTGGGCATGGAGTTTTTTGAGTGACAACTTACAGTATTTGCATTCAGCAGGTGTCAACTGGTGTTGGCCTTTTTCTTGTGATTGCTTCTGCCCTGCTCTCTGCGCCAAATTGCTAATACAGCAACAACACTGTTCTCATTTATACATTTTCGTTTCCATTGTGAGACAGCAGAAAGAATATGACTAAAATACAGCCCATTAAGACTTTGTGTTAACCAGCAGTCACTCCTGCCATCTGTGCCCCAACACTAAACCCTCTTTCAGAGTCATTTAGGTCTTTTTTGTTGCCATCTTGTTTCAAAAACTGAATAAACTGGACCTGTTCAGCATTTCTACGTCACAGAGCATGACTGATTGCTAGGCTGTTGAGTTACCCTGGTACACTGATGCTGTTAAATCTCATTGTTGACAAAAAACAAAGTAGGTTAAGTCTGAGCCACCTTTAGAGGACAGGTTCATCAATGACCAGCACAGAAAAGAGCAGAAAACATGAGGGAAATGACAAGAATGGCTGTAATGTCATGTAAAGGATCATGGGTCAAATACAAGGAGAGCACTGGACTAGACTGGCTGCACCTGAGGAGTTCAGCTCACAGCCTGCGAGCTTGTCCTGATCTGTCTGGGAGAGCAGCCAACTCAACCCAGAAGAAGTAAATGAACAGTACATGCCCAGAGACTTTATGCAAATAATTCATGTAAGTATTCAGGAGATTACATTTCCTCCAGAGAATATTTGTTAATCTTGTTTATATCTGTTCGTCTGTTGGCAGCATGTACCAGAGTGAAGAGACTCACTTTGAGGAACATCTTGGCTTTGGACCAAAGACCAATTCATTGAAGAGATTTGTGGTGGAAATCCTGTGATTATTGTTTCTTCAGTGTCTGGAACTGGCACAAATGCTGCCAGCAAGTCAAAATGATCAATGTGAGCTGCTGTTTAAAGCAATTTGACATTAAATCAAACAAATGTCTTCGGGCTAAGAGCGGTAAGTTCGTCGCTGGCACGAGTTCTCGCTCTCTAAGTACTGAACGCTTTTCAGTTTCTTTACGACCCTGAAGTGTGTTGTAAAACAAATTGCTCTTTTTGTTGTGATTTCACGTTCATGTAAAATGCATAAAAATGGATTGCAGAAGTAAAACATCCCTTTAAATATTTAGGGAACACAGTAAATTACCAACATGAAGATACAAATAAATGAAAGTAAATAATCAAAAATAGAAGTGGTGGTGTAGGCACATGGATGTTTTCTAGCCGAGATTATGAAAACAACCCTGAATCTAGCAGACACTCAGTCATGCCTTGAAATTACTGATGTAGCAACTAAACACACTGAAAGCTGTTGTCACTATAAGAAACACTCATTTCTTGTACTCAATTTCTCCACTGTAGCCCACTTACAACACAGACACCATGCAGAGGGAAGTGAGACTGATGTGTTAGTGAGGTATGCTGAAGTGAAAATCACAGTGTGTCAATAAAGGTGGCTCACTTTTAACCTGCTAGATCACCATGGCAACTGATGCTGAACAAATCTGTGCACTTACAGTGGGAACATTTGCATCGTGTTGCCACAGCAACCTCAGTGCATTTAATTCACTTTGATCTGGTAAGAAACTAAAGTGATTTGCCCTCATTATGGGACGAAGTGTCATATTTAAATCGATAAGGTTTAAAGTTTAAGAGCTTTAATGTGCAGCAGTGATATAACAAATAAGCCAAATAAAAATATGAACTTACATGATTGTTTTTGGCCCTGTGATAGTCTGGCGACCTGTCCAGGGTGTCCCCTGCCTTCGCCCAAGTTGGCTGGGATAGGCTCCAGCCCCCCCGCAACCCTGCAGAGGATTAAAATGTTTATAGATAATGGATGGATGGATGGATGGATGATTGTTTTTGGTCCAGCATTCCTCTCTAACAGCATGTATTACCTTAATAAATTGTTAGATTCTTCATAGCTCTCCATTTTAACAATCTGTTCCATCTTCTTCTCCACAGAATCCAGATCATAAGAGGTAGGCAGCTCACAATTCGCCCATTTTGTGCGGAAGTCAAATAATGTGTTTTTATGGAAGCAGGAACAGGAATGAATAGGAAAACTTGATTTGATACCCATTATCTGTGATTGGGGCTTCAGGTTTTGTCAAGTCAGCTAACACAAAGAAAGCCTGCCTATGTCAAACATGCTTCATAGTACACCCCTATGACATTATTTTATCGGTTGACATTGTTATGGGTAAACATTAGAAACACTGCATTCACAAGCATCTACCAGACATACACTGATCAGGCATAACATCATGACCACCTGTCTAAAATTGTGTTGGTCCCCCTTATGTGGTCAAAAATGCTCTGAACCATTGGACATGGACAAGAGGACCTCTCAGGGTGTCCTATGGGGTCTGGAACCAGGACGTTGGCAGTGGATCCTTTGGGTACTCTAGCTTGTGCAGTGGGGCCTCTGTCAATCAAACTTGTTCCACTGCATCCTGTTGATGCTTGATCAGAATGAGGTGTAGGAAGTTTGGAGGTCAAATCAACATGTTGGGTCATTGTCATGTTCCTCAACATGTTCCTGATTGTTGGATGTTGTTTCCATGTGGTGGGGTGCATTTTCCTGAGGGGGTAGGCCAGTGACATCTGGGATTTCCATTTGAATGAGGGAGTGTGCTTGTTGTGGGACAATGTTTATTTGGGTGTCTAACTCTCATCAACATAGATGTTAAAATCCAAGGTTTTCCATCAGAACAGCACATAGTACCAATATGATCAATGTTATTCACTTCACCTGTCAGTGGTCATAATGTTGTGGCTGATTGGTGTATGTGCTCACTGTACTCATATTTAATAGAACAATGCAGCTTTGTAAAACTTGCTTCACAGTACACCCCTCTGGGCTCAGCTTTACTAACTGTGTACATGTTACCCAGGTGACACCAGGTGTTATAATGACCTCATCTCCACCACATAATCATAAATCAGCATCATCATAGCTCAAAATTGTTGACGTTCTATTGAACAAAGCAGTTTTCTTTTTTATCACCAGACTTACAGTTAGGTGTGACACTGGTTCTGAATGAAGACAAATCATCATTTGCCAACAACCGGTAAACAGATCAGCCTTTTATTACATTTGAGTGACTCTTACCTGAGTCACTCACATTGTACAATAGGCGAAGAACAATATCTGCTTTTAACGCATGTGTTCTGTGTGCGTCGTTACATTCTTTATTAGGGTGGATTGACTTCCTTTCAAGCTCCCTTCATGTTTAAATTAGTGATATTCTGAATATCGCCCGAAGGCAAGTTCCCTCTCAGATAACAAGCCAGACGCACACGCCCTGCTCTGCTTCTCCAGATACACCTGTACGAAGAAAATTTAGACGGCAGAGGAATTTTGGAGCCAAGCAGAGTTTTTTTTTTAAAGAGGTGCAGCCACTGAAAAAAAGCACATATGAACAATTACAGCGTTTGTTCTATGTGTGTGGTTACACCATAATGCCTGTCTGCCTGTAGTGAATATAGACACAGAGATGTGATTGTTCCCCAAGGAGACATTAATATACCATGACATACCTCCAAGTTACAGTCACCTGTCGTTATTACACAAACAAACGCAATATTTGTGTACTACGACACTGGAAAACAGATCATAATGAAGGTAGATCCTGATCTCCCTCTCATTTATTTTTTGGCAGCAAGAGCTCCACACAACTGTCGCTCAGCCATCAGATAAGGAAGAGATCATATTCTCACGTTCCCCAAAATTCATTATCTCTCCATTTATGAGAGCGTCCCTCTGTTCAATCTGTTTATGACAAGATCAAGTGAAAACACACGCACTCATAAATATCTTACTCGAGCTTCTTCACCTTGTTGATGGCCTGTCCTTGCATGTCTGCTTGGGGGAAAAAGAGGCATCAACAAAGACTTTTGTTCATGATTCATCATAATCATCCTTATCAGTCTGGAATCAAACATAAATTTAAAATATTGGGACAGATATAGCACAGAAAGAAGGTGTGTCGACTGTCTGCATTCATTTTGTTATTAAGAAGTGGAAGATTTTCTGTTATGGGAAAATGTAAAGTATGTGCAATGCCATGTTTTTTTAATTGCTTGTGATTTTGGAATAAAGAGACACAATTTTATCTGTTCTTGTCAAACTGCAGTTTCTCGAATGGCCACTTGAGGCAGCTTCAAAAACAGAGTCAATCCCCATAAACCCCCATGTTAAAATCCCCAACTTGACAGCAGAACATGTTTACAGCTTGGTCCAAAAACCTGTTTCGGTTTCTTTTACTAATTTTCCCATTCATGACCGCTATTCAGAGGGTAAAGTTTTACGTAACTCACCTGTTAAAATTGTATAGAGACTTCAAGTTATGCAAAATTAAGGATGTGGCTGCTTTGAGTTGGACGCCATCACTTGAGAGTCGTTGATCCGGAGACGTTTGCATAGCTCGCCTCAGCTTCTCTTGTGCTGCATCTCTTTGCTTATTTTTGGATTAGCTCGGAGTTAGGAGGAGTCAGGCACTGCCAAGATGGCGACAGCTAGAGCCACCACACTGAGCTTCAAAACTACTGTTTAGTAAATCTGTAGGTGACATTACAGAGGGTTTGTTCATATTTTAAAAGGGTCTGTGTCTTGCACGAGTACTGCAACAACAGTGATTCTTCACAAAGGTAGATCTGAAACAACTGAACTAATCTGTTACAACCATACTCAGCAGGCTAAGGGGAAGCATCAAATGAAACAGCCAGGTGGTTGCTGTTAAATCAGAACATTGATCTTGTTTTTTTCTATTAAAAGGAGGGTAATGAGCACACAAAAAAGATTACAGAAAAAGGAGAAACTGAGGGCACAGGATGCTACTCAAACCAACAAAATTAACATAACAAAAAGAGGACTTCTACCGGAAGTTAGAGCCACACTTGTCTAATCTGTTTTAGTAAAAAAAAAGAGTGCAACAGTACGTGAGACTTTGGGTAGATGACAATAAGCGATGAAGGCTGTGAAGGAGTGGCAGCGAGGTTCACTTAACTCTAGCAACCACAGCGTCTCTCCTAAATCATCAGTCAATGTGTCAAAACATCCCCTGCATGTTAGGGTGCAGACAAATACAGTAGTTCTGGCAGCAGCAAGAGGACAGAGTCATTATGAAGTTATTTTTTTTAATTTTATTTTAGTCTGAACATGCCTTTTCTATGCACAGATTCCCTTTGTGGACTAAAGGGTTGTGTGTATGTGTGCGCACCTCTATTACATGCAAACCATTTAACTGTTATTATTTCGCTCACAGCTCCACTTTGCGCCTCTGCTGTGCACCTTTGCAACTTCTTTTGTTTTTAAGGGGAAGGGGAAAAAAGTAGCACATCTGATAACTGATAAATATTTAATCAGCGAGCAGTACATATATAATTGTATTTGCAAAATCGCAAAAAAAAGTAGTTTTTAAAAAAAATCCTAAAAATCATAAGAACTGCTGTGGATATTTTTAAAATTCTTTGGTATTTTTTCAGTCTTGAAATTTTTAGAGACAGATGCGATAGATTTGCTGTTACAGTATCCTACATAATATCATGTATAATGATAATCATGTCAAAAATATTATTAAACTCACTTGATTGCTCAGATGTCTACATTTTAACCATGAATTCCTTATTTCATTTCAGTAGAGACCCTGTTCAGTTCAAACTTACATCATATATCCAGAATTCCTACATACATAGTGGTATAAGGCACAGAGAGGCTTAAATGCTCAATATACAGGTTCACTGTTGTTACTGATATGACTGCAAAGTTAAACTAGAATGCACTCAAGCGAGATGCAGACCCACATCGGATGCCTTCCTATATATGGCAGGTAGCCCTGTGACCTTGACTTTTGACCTTCTGACCCCAAAATTAATGGGTGGCCAGGGTAGGTCAAGATGAGCATCTGTGCCAAGTTTGATTGTCCTATCTGTATTTGTTATCGAGTTATGGTGCGGACATACACACCCACACACATACATACATACGTACAGACAGATAGACAGACAGCAGTAAGTTCAAGTTCAAAGGTCAAGTTCAAGGCCAAGAGATGTAATGTGGTAGTCCTACCCTTAGATATATTAAAGTTTATCATTGCAAGCTTATATAGTAGATTATAAGGGAATTTTGCCTTCAGTAGCCCTGTGACCTTGACCTTTGACCTTTTGACCCCAAAATTAATGGGTGTCCAGGGTAGGTCAAGATCAACATCTGTGCCAAGTTTGACTGTCCTATCTGTATTTGTTCTCGAGTTATGGTGTGGACATGGCAACCCACATACCACCCTACCCACGGCCGACTCCGTCAGCGAGGGTAATAAAGTCTTCATTAGCCACACATTGTTCTGCTAAAGCTCTTAGGTGCTGAACATTTATGTGGTGGCAGCAACAGAGAGAAGTTCAAACTTGGGTTTGTCTGTTGCAAATCATAACAAACGGCTTTCAGAAAGTTACAGAAATGATGTGTTTGAGCCCGTCCATGTCTGAGTCATGGTGGGGCAGAGTCAAATATCGACATCCTACAGAACAAGCCTTCAGAGCATAGGTGCAATCTAAATGTATATAACTAAACTGAAAGTAAAGGGTGTGTGTAGATGAAATGTTTCTGATCAAATACTTAAGCAAAGGTTATTGATCAAAATGCACTATGCAGTTATTTTAGTGAGGAAAACCAAAATGTGCTGCGATTATAATTATTGAAAAAGTTGAAATAAATCAACTATGACTTTGAATGAACGGGAAATAATTTTTTATTTTACAGTTGAAATTAAAACATAGCTCAGATGCAATTCCTGCTCTGATCTGTATCTTTTTTCAGTTGAAGCATCAAGGAATTGAAAGCTCAATTAACCTGACAACAATCAATCAGTGTCCGTGTGTCTGTCTGCATTAGTCTGATTACAACCAAAGATAAATGAAACATGCAGCATGTGATGATCAGCAGCGATCGACTCTGCCAACTTCTGTCTCATGTCAAACTAGTTTACTGACAGAACCACAACAGCATTTACAGATCGACGTCCAGAAAATGATTCATTTACAGAATGTGTGAAGAAATGAAACTGTGGGACTCAAGTCAATCAGAATGCGATGAGTTCATAGAGATTCACCAGTAAGAAGACACCAAGCAAAATATCCTGATGTGCAAAAACTTTATTTGCTCATTTACTCTTACAGCAGCTCGAGTCGTGCAGAGGAATGAAGGTATTATCTTAGTTAATCTCGCCTGGGTGTTTTTGAGGCCTGACTTTCCAGTGAAATCTTACCTGGCATCTGCCCTCTGGCAGATTTCATGCCTTCCATAGAACTCTTCTTCCACCTCACCTCTTTTTTTATTGTGCATTGTTGTCATTGTTTATCTCTACTACCCTCATCCCAGTGCCGTCATACTGTACCAGTGTGCCTTGTTAGGCAGGTGATGATAGAAATGCATAAAAACACACCGATATATCTGCTGGTGTTTTGTGAAAATTTTGCATTTTCTATTATAAAATACAGATTCGATTTCTCCTGCCTGCCGATCTGATTCATCATGAATCTGATGACAACACATTCTGAACGTCTCTTGCAGCAGATAATAAAGATTTTGTTGTGGCTCCTCTGACTGACTCATCTAACAGTAAAACAAAACAACTGCTTGCTGTTGCACGAAAGAAAGAAGATTTGCTTGTAATCTAATCTTCAGTGCAGCTGAAAGTGTTAAAGATACTTCATGTGTCCAGAAACATCTTTAAACCGAGAGAAAGCTCCAGGACATTTTAAGACTGTGGAAGAAACAAAAACACAATGCAGCAGAGCATTTGAAGTGTGCATGCGATACTTTTTTGTCTTACGTAGGGAGTGACCTACCCTGGGGAGGTCGGGGACAGCTTTCTTTGAGTTCAACCCAGCCCAGTGTTGGTATGTGTGTCTTCATGCCTGCAGGAGTTAAATGTTTCTCTTATGAACAAACGTATTTACTCTGAATGCTCCCTGTGTCAAGTTCAACCGATACAGTGATCCAAATAATTCAGCTACTTACTGAGTTTTGCTACAAACTAATTTTCACCTCTTTTAATAACATTAATATAATAATAATGATGATGGCAACTTTGTATATTTTTTTAAAATAAAAACTCAGTGTTTTACAAAAAAAAAACAACAATAAAATTAATACAGTTCAGTAATTTCACATTTATTTTTAGATATTAGCTAATTAGCTCTGGGCTAATTTCAGCTGAAAAGGCACAATTGTACTAGTTAACTTGAATTTGTGGTTGTCATTTATGAGAAACCACCACATTTCTTATTTATGTACTTCAGTAATATTTGGAGACACCTGTATTTCTACTGTATTCTATTTCATACCTCTTCTCTGCTACATATTGTACTGAAATCGTCTATCTTTTGTAAGTACAGCTTAAGGTACTGTTTACTGTTTACATACAAACATTTGAGGAGTTTTCTTAAAACACGATGCAGTGGTTACGCCAACCAGTAGCGTATTAAGTACCAAAAATTGGCTACATATAAACCAATGACATGGTCAAATGGTTTTCATATTGACACTCTTTTAAACGTTTAACTGTGACATGATGACAGTGATACTGGTGTTATCATAGATTTGTGCCATTTGTTTGAAGATGCTATCTGTGACTCCACAGAGTTTAATCGTGTTCACAGGTTCAAAAACTGCTGAGACTGAACACGTTACCTTAAGATAGATTTGCTCATAAATCACACAGCAGAGTTTATCATTTAACATATATTTAGCTCTTTCAAAAGAGACAGAAACTTGACCAGGAGGCGTCTTTATATTCGCTTTGCTTTTATAATCATGTTCCAATTAGTACCCTCGCTAGAAACGAGTGCTGCTGTCTCAGTCCGCTGTGTGCTCAGTGTCTTTGGATGCTTTTGGATGTGGTTTGTGGTGAATGCTGAAATTACTGGTGGCAGCTTTTGGCACAAGTTTAGCTTCAGGCATGAGATAAAGGTGGAGTAGGACTGGTTGTCAGGGTGGGCACTAACACAGTCAGTTCAGGTGCGGAGGGTGACAGTCAAACTGTTTCTGTGTTAGATGAGAGCAGTTAAAGCCATTAATGTGAGCTGTTTCTGGGGCACACAGACCGAGAGAGCTACATTTAAA
This sequence comes from Dascyllus trimaculatus, assembly GCA_024666655.1. Lineage (NCBI taxonomy): Eukaryota > Metazoa > Chordata > Actinopteri > Pomacentridae > Dascyllus > Dascyllus trimaculatus. The sequence goes on along the minus strand of CM045447.1, from coordinate 12,357,504 downwards.
GATTTTGTGACTTTATGAACAGTGTGATTTACCTCAGTAAACTGCTAGAAGAGCTTGGCTGCACAGTGGTGGTTAGGAGCTGCACCCAGTTTAGGTGGGACCCAGCAGAGGTCAGTGCCAGGACATTTGGGGCTTTGCAAGGCACTTCTGTGTAGTCAAGTGTGTTTACGTTTTTTCTCTCGCTGTTTGCCAGAGATTCTGTTGGGGAGTGGCAGCAGAAGCGAGCCAGTCAAAACCATTTGCTTGGATACAAACAGCAGCCAGTGTAATGGTGTTATTTAGTGTTCAGAGGTGAAAAAACACCCTTCGTTGGTGTGGGCTTGTTGTTTCAGCTGCCAAAAACATAGAATCCAGATAATCCAGTTTGAGTAACATAGAGTTTAATTAGACGTGCTTAAAATACTATGAGGCAGGATTTTACAACTTTTCCAAAAGTCGTCACGGTGACATGAAGGATGCCCTAGGAGGCAAGATTAATGTGTTAATAAGGCGTGTTGAGCCTAAAGCCAAAGTTTTCAATCTCTTTTAGTATGTTAAATATTTGAACCTGTTGAGCTGTACGTCACTGATCACCCTGAACGAAGCCTTGCAGTCACAGCAGCACATACTGAATGCACTGAGTTGCCACTGAACCTACATGAGTTCAGTTTGTCATGTATAAATGCATAAATATGTTTTCAGTGCAGCTACTGCAGCTGACAGAACACAGATTAGAAAACGATTAGTCTTTTGGTATTTACCACAGAGAATACTCAATCAATAACATTCACCACACTCTCAGTTGGCCAAAGACTAAATGGATATCTGTGTTTCCTTCATTACTGGACACTCAGTTGTTTAAAGCTTATGGTTTCAGAGCTCTAATGCACAGATGTCATGTTAGCTATTAGTGGCTGCAGTGAGAGTGCACTGAGTGGTGAAATGAATCATGCATTATTGGCAGCAACAGCATTTTTTAGTATTTTAAATTATTAAATATTCTTCATAGCTCTTCATTACAACAACCGGTTCCTCTTGGCTGAAGTAGGTGTCGCCCGATTTTTGTGGAAGAGGACTCAAATGTTGTGTCAAAATGCTCCTTTTTTTGGGAACATGCAACATAAGACTGATGAAACCTGAAACCAGGTTAACAAAGAAGTTTGCGAGCCACCATTGCAATGCTCATTATCTCTGATTGGGGTTTTAGGTTTTTTTCAAGCCAAGGTTTTGTTTTTCTTTGTGTTCGCTGTTACCGTGTGTTCTGGTGATCCCAACTCATCAACAGAGTAGCTCCTTTCATTTTATATTTAGTGGGTAGTTCTAGTTATTGTGATGGATGGCTTTTTGGTTCACACAGTAAACTTTGCCATTCTGTGTGTTGCATGGTGGATTTACTGGGTTCAATTATTTGATTAATTTTGTGATTAATCATTTGTCATTTGCATAAAAAGGGGGAAGTTTCCTCATAGTCATATAATCTGCACATATTTTGTTTACTGGTTTACAATTACAATCATTTTGTGAACAAAAATTCCAGAAAATACCCTGAAATTCTACTTTTCTTTGTCTTATATTAAAGTAAATGATATAAAGACTGTTAAAATATAACGATGAATGACATATGATGGCACCATCTTGGGCTTAAAGAAACTATGGTGGGTTTTTTTCTCCGTTAAATGAATCAAGACAATAATTAATAACGCACACACAAATTAAATGGTTGAATGCACTCTGCTAGAAGGAAGTGTTATGTGGCAGTTCACCTCAGTGTAAACTGTATTAACTGTATCACGGATGGAGGTCTGTTGGAGACTTTCATGCAAACTGGGAGAAGTGACAAACTTAATGAGAACATATTTGACTGTTTTACCCATCCAGTTTCCGTCACTTACTTAGATTAATTTCCTGGACATTTACCGTAATCCTGAGTGTAATTACTCCTCCCCTAACTCTTACCAGACCCTTAAAATCAAAGTCTTCACACTGGAGTTTTAATGATTTATATTATAAGGATGTGTTTTTTTGTAACCACAAGGGAGGCGGGTCGCCACAGTTTGACTGTGTAAACAGATTTATGACTCCACAACATGAGTAATATGAGTACACACACACACACACACACACACAGACACACAGCTCTTCTCTTGTTTTCGTTTCTATTTCCCTGGAAAGAGATCTTACTGTTGTGGTTAGAAAACACAGAGTTAAGTAATAATTCGGACAAGATGAACGGCTGCTCACAACAGAATCTATTTTAAAAATGCAATAGCAGCGATAGTAATTACAGTGAATTCTAACTGTAATCATGACAGTAATGGTAACAGCAAGACATTCATGGTCCCCAGATGATGAATCCTTTCAACTTTGATGATCCTGTTACTTTTCTTAAAATGGCAACATGATGTTCAGATTTGTGTTCTTGAGGCCCAATAATGGGAAGAGTGTTCACATCTTACTGTTAAAACGTGTTGTATATCTCCTAGACAGTGTCTTCAGATTAAATACTGTACCTATGAAAACCGCACAATGTCTCCGGCTACAGGTACGTTCCATCCCACCACACAAAACACACAAAAAAACCTGATGGACAAGCTAAACTCTGTGGAACTCAGTCTTCCTCATTCAGAGGAACTATTTTTTCCATGGTACAAAGCTAGTATTGATAGAAGCTTGTTACTCAAGCAAGTACAATCCGGATTTTTGCATTTTTTTGGTGATTTGCTGACTCAACAAACCACACTCACATGTATATTGGGAGTTTCTTTGGTAGCACAAGGTTTCAAAGAAATGGTTTCTGGCCTGTTTCACATCAGTTTCCCCCAGACCTGTCCAAGCTGCACCAACATTAGAGCAGTGTCATGTAATTTAATCCGAGCCACTTTGTTTGCCAGGATTATGTACAAACGCCATATTTATTTTCACCGAACAAACATCTAGTGCTTTTGAGGAGATATTTGCAAAATTTGACAAAAAGTATTGGATCAGTCTCGTCATGGTGGGTTCAGTGTAGCTGAATCTTAAGCATGCTATACATGCGCCTCGCTCGCACAGCTACAAACCGTCATAAACAAGCCATTGGAATGAATGGGATGTAGAGTGCAGCAGTGCTGTTGTTACCTTCTGTGTAAAAGGGCCTAATGCAAGTTAGATAGTCTCATAAAAATAAAGTCTGACTTATTCAAAGCTTAACACAAAACGACCCAACACTCAGGCTAACTCTGACCTAAGAGCCACGTCTCCATGGTAACAATCAGTGACTCGCTGACCAGAGGCACCAACTAATGAAAAAAGAGCAAAACTTGACTCCTAATTAATGACAGTAACTGCCAAAAAATGGTTTGCTTTGGCAGTTACTGTCAATACAGATCTGACTATTGAACAACAGCAGTCCAAAGATGTGTGTGTGTGTGTTTTGTTTACCTGATATGTGTCTACCTCTGTGGATCTCATGTATTCGTCACGACAGACAGACAGACAGACAGACAGACAGACAGACTCTTTACATTGGACTGATTCTAAGTGTAGATGGATACATGACCATGTCTTTATACATTTACATAATAATTTAAATGTCATAATTTACATACATTTAATTTAAATTAGATTGAAACATATTCATATTTAACATTAAAATTACTAAAATTTAATCCCACCCTTTCTACACATGAGGTACATAAACATGTACTTCTTTTCAGGCAATCAAACATTCACTCACTCACTCACTCACTCGTCACACAGCTATTAGACGTGGGTACAAACTTGATTTTCTAGTAGCCATTCCTTCGTTAAACGCGCAAATGTTTTAAACATAGCACATGCTATAATCTCTTTTGGCAGTGTATTCCAGTGAGATATTGTAGCTACAGAGAAGGACGATCTGGCAAAGGCAGCTTTACATTTTGGGATGCTGCATTCTCCTCTAGAAGTGGATCGAGTTGTTCGAGTTGTTTAGTCAGTGCATAAAGTTACAAATTTCTCAGTGGATGTGCGCTGATGCTGTGTCTAATGTTATAAAGTAAGCACACATTTGCATAAAATATTTGATTTTCAAAATTCAAAATTTCATATTTAGCAAAGATGGAACAATGGTGGTACCGCCTGGATTTCTTATCATGGATCTTAAGCGCATATTTATGCATTGATTTTAGAGCCAGAACAGTTTTACAGCCCTTTGACCAACTCGACATACAATACATAAAATGCGACAAGATCATTGAGTTTAGGTACAAAAGGTATCAACTTTTTCATCATTAACAAGCTTCAGTTAAAAGACAATGCTTCATTGACTTGGGATGGATTAGGTGAGCACAATATTGAATTAAAATCCATAGCTACAATAACACTATCATTTTGAGTGACACTATTTACTTTTATGTCACAACAGGTCTGGTGCTTGCCAGAGAAAGTTTACTCTGTGTATCTGCCAGTTTGGTTCTGCTATACTCACTTGCATTAAATCATTTCTTATAATGTCCAAATTTACAGTCAAACATCCAAATGTGTTTTATTCAATTTAAACCAGAAGGTTATAAATATGAAAAAATTACCAGCCTACCAGATGCAATCAGTGCTTAACGTTGCATAATGTAAATAAGTGAGCAGTCTGCACAGTGTGCTGTGGCGTCAGGTACATCTCGTTCTCTCTGAGTCATATTTGACACAGAAACACAGTTACGGGGACTTATCCCACCAGACCAGTACTGTAAAATGTCAGCACACCTCATGCTCCACTTCTCATGCACACAGAGCCGGTTGGGCCTATACGGATGTGTGTTCAGACTTGAAAGGCATACACCTTTAAGAATATAGAAACCATGAAATAACAGCTGTCACATCATCGCTGCTTTGTTTAAATAGTCAGCTCTGCTTTAACACCCTGCACTGCCTTACCTCGATGCTCAGGTCGAGTGAGCACAAAGGACAAGACTATGATGACAGATGTCGCAAAGAGAGAGACAGAGTGTGTGTGTGTGTGTGTGTGTGTGTGGGTTATGGTTGCACCGCACCGTTTCTGTTTTGCAAAAGTGATGAACAGGAGATTATTATCCTTTGCTCTTTGCCTTTAAGTCTTTTTTATTCTTTTCACACATGTGCAGGGGATTGAGGAACACCTGCAAATTATGCGAGTAAAGCAAAAAAAACCAACCTAAAAACAAAACTAATAAAACAGGAAAAACAAACAACAGAACATTGTATTGATGTTTGCAGGAGGAAAAGTTACTGAGCCTCACTGGGATGAATAAAGTGCATAGAGTGTAATTTCGTTAATGCACTCACGCTTTATAAGAAACACCTGTGCAACCTAATTATCACCTTTCCAACTCTTAAAGAATGCAAAAAAAATGCACTGAATCTAATGAACAAAAAACTATTCAGTTTTTGGTCTAATTAAGCTTTCCTACAGTAGGACTGCTTTGTTAACCTTTACAATTTACAATGTCCCATTGCCAAAGATAATAGAAGGGGACTGTTCACTGGAATCATGCTTAACTTATCCTATACTAATGAAAGACACCTGTCAGCTCATCACACAGCGAGTGTTTACTTGTTACCGTATTAAATTACATTGTTATGCTAAAACAGTAAGTGGTGCATGGAAGCAAAAGCAGCACAAGAAATAATAGACAGAGGGGAGAAAGAAGTTCATTTTCAGTATCACTAACTGTGTTAAATAATTAAAATAACACATCTTTTAAAGTTGAAACGTGGCTATGATGGTTTTTCCTGTATGAAGAAGTGGGAAGGCCCAGAACATTTTGAGGCTCTTATTAATACAACTAGTAAGCTACTTAATGCTGTTGACACACAGCGATGAGTAAGAAGTGGCAAAGGTGATGTTGTACAGTAAACTGACTGCCACTGTGTATTTTCAGGTATTTTTCAGTAGCCAGTAAAATACAACCGTGACATACACTGACCACCCAGAGCCACATCTTACTGCTCCAAGCTTGCTCCTCTATAGCTTGGGAGACAAAATGGTGATTCTTATTTCAGGCTTATTTTACCTTCGATTTTTGCTCAGTATAATTCTCATATTTTCCTCCCACAGTTCAGTAGGAGATATAGGTGAGAAAGGAGGAGAGCAATTAGCAACATAACTGAACTGAAAAAGAATCACAATGTTGTCTCCCAAGCTATAGAGGAGCAAACTTTGAGCAGTAGGATTTTCCTCTCCATAACATTAAAACCACTGACAGGTGAAGTGAACATTGACCATCTTGTTACAATACAGTGTTCTGCTGGGTTGCTCTGACATGTACCTCCTAAACATCGTGTCAGTTCTAGCTTCTTCCAGCCTTCTCCAGCAGGACAGAGCTCCATGTCATACCGCAAAAACTGCTAAGCAACAGTTCGAGGAACCTGACAAAGAGCCCGGTGCGTTGACCTGGCCTCCAAACTTCCCAGATCTCAGGTGCATCCATTGGATTCTGGAAAAAGCTGGATCCACAGATCTTCAACCCACAACTCACAGAACCCAAAGGATCCACTGTCCGGTTGCCAGATGCAGCGGGACACACCCAGACTTCATGGCCCGATGGCTCAGAGATGTTTTGGTGGTTTTAATGTTGTAAAAGACTGGTGTCAACATATACAGTACATTAGCTGATGAAATGCAGATGTCAGACCTACATGGACACAGCTAGAGGACTCTTCTTCCTGTCCACCCAATGCAGATATCAATAAATGCAAGTCTGTTATTCACTTAACATTTAACTCTGAATTTCAGAGAGAAATATCTGATGTGTATCCACTGAGGAGGATATACATCCACACAGATGAATACATCAGTTACATCATCTCGTTTGTAGGAGGAGCACAGAGCGTGTATCAGTGGATGTCAAACAAAGGTAACTTAGACATTTTACAAGTGTTCTATCAACTGTAATTCATGTCTTTTGTTACTTTACAAACACTTGACACTGGTTTTCTAACAAGACTGTCTTGCTTCCTGTGGTTTTGTATTTTAAACATCCTTACTGACAAGCATTTTCGGAGTCCTGAGTGATTGTAATGATCAGATTGAGGACAGCGATCCTGTTAGGTGAGTGAAACGGTCCTGGTTCAGGACTAACATGTCAGATGTTTCCACATTCAGTCGATACACAAGCTTTACTGATGATTCAGAGTCATTTAATTCTGTGTTAATGCCAAATACTTAATGAAACTTTAACTGGAAACAGTTTAAAGTTTGAGTATTGTTGCTACGGTTACCGGCAGTTTAACATACCATGGGCAGTGATTCAGAAGTCAAGCTGTTGGGAGCAACAATGACATAACCAACTTATTACAATTACATAATTTAATATGCACTTGCAAGCCAACTTGAAACAAGTATTTACTGTCTCAATGACAGAAAAATGTTGCTCATTAAATTAAATAAATATTAGTTTCATTCATTGCTGTGCAGTTGTCTCTCCCTCTTCTCTCATAAACACTGCTGCAGTTCCCTGTTGGAAGAGTTTGTTCCTCGTCACACCCTGGTCGTCATCTTCCACCTGCTACAAGCACACATAAACACACATTTACTGCAAAGACAAAGGGAAACAACTCAGTTATTATGGTTTTTTAATGCTTTTAAATGCACGTTTATATTACAAATGCTTCATCACTAATGTCTGCATCGTACAGCAGAACATTTGGCCAAAAGTTTCAGTTATAATTAATATTAGAAATACAAAAAAACTATACTGATAAACAAACAAATCACGACTCTACTCAAATGTCTTTATGTCAGTCATGTTCATGCACAATATGCTTAAATTTTAATACAGCATTTGATTACTCTCAAAATGTACACAACTACTACTACTTAGTGATGAAGTGTAACTAAGTACATTTATTACTACAACACTTGTTGTATAGCAATTTAAAGGAGTTTGTATTTTACTGAAGAACTCTAATTTTATACTAGTAGCTAGTTACTACTTTGCACATTTTGTATACAAAATATACAGTCTGATGAGTTAATAAATTAAAACAACTTATAATAAATGTCCATTCAAACTATACAGGTGCATTAGCTGCATATCATCCAGAACTCAAAGTCCTACAGAAAAATCCTTAAAGATGCTTTTTAAGAATTAGAAGACATCATTTAAAGGTCCTATATGGTGAAAATCCATTTTTTGTGTCTTTCATATGTCAAATAAAAGCTGTGGTAATATGAAGACGCACTACTGCCACTCTTTAAGTCCCCCCAAACTAAAAAGCCTTTTAGTTTTACAAGCCAATCAGGCTTGTGTTCATATGATAAGTAGAAACTAGACAAACCTAAAAGTTGTCCAGTTAATATTTACATAATCCTACCCCCTCACCTGCCACCAGATGAACCATTCAGAAGGAGCAGCTGCCCTGCAGGTCGCCAGGTTTATTTACTTTCTAGAGCTGTTTCTGCTAACTCTGAATTATCTCAGCCAGGAGGAAAGCATGACAAATGTTTTCCTGTTGTCTACAAGAGCGAACACAACAGTCTGTATGCACTCCCAGCATCTGAAGAACTGAAGATCCAGTGGATTACTTCTATTTTTGATAGCAATGTCCTCACAACAATAGGAATATTCTTAGTGTTAGCACTAAGGTGATTAATATTACCGTTAGCTTTGATATTATGGCCACAGGTCAGAGCTCTGTGGAAACTGAGGGACATTAAGAAATGGTGGAAACTTTAAAAACAATTTGAAACCAATAAACAAGGACTGTGTTGGTTTGTGTTTGGTTCATGTTGCCTGTTGTTCTTCAGTGCAACATAAAAATGGCAAGGGTTTACATCTGTTTGCTTTTCTCCTGCTCTCTGTGCTCACATTTACTGCATGTTAATACAGCTGAATTCCCAGTAAAGCTGTTCTCATTCATTTCTTTTTCTGTTTCTGGTGTCAGTAAACAGAACAAGTATGAAATAGTGACCGAAACACAGGCTATTAAGATTAAATGCTAACCAGCAGTCACTTCAGAGCCATCTCCAATCTGTGGCTCTCCATTGCTAAACAACTGATTTTATAACTGCAACACTGTTTGTCAGTCTCACCGTACACACGACTTAAGACAAATTCATTCTTTCTGTATCCACAAGGGTACACTTGACAGAAATTTTGTCATCCACCCAAGGCTGCAAAGGTCCAAGCTGTATGCCCTCATTACAACAGCAACAACAACAACAACATCAGCAGCAACCTACCTTACTGAAAATGTCAGGTTTTGCTGAGGTTTTCTGCAGTAGATTATCCAACAGTTCCACCTGTCACTATTTGGAGAGTCACCAAAGCCACATTGTTAGCTTAGCCCTACCTATGACAACTGCGACTGGTTTAAAGAAATATAAACAAGTCTGAGCATTTTCCACCTCAGTAGAAGGATAGCGTCGTGCAGCCAGTCAGAAAGTTCTTGGCTTCATCGGAAACAAATTGTAACTCTCATGTTGCAGCATAACTGTATTATAACCTTAAATCACTGTCCACAAACTCTGTTTGTCGTCACTTCTTTGCAAGAAGAGGAAAGCTTTTAGCTGGTGTGCTGCTGCTCCAGGACAGTCAAATCAGGTGAGTAAGGTGCATGAGGGCAACAGGTCAAAGCCACATGTTGTTGCTTCTGCCTCCTGCCTTTTCCCATGGTCCTGAAAAACAGCACACCAGCTCGAAGCTTTCCTCTCTGCTTTTCTTTGATTGCTTCAAACATTTGAATTTTTGTTGAGCAGTGATGTTAGGCTTGATAGCACACAGTTATGCCAAAAATGTGAGTTGCTGTCCTTGTTTGTTTGTACTATGCAATGGACTGGCAAAGCGAAACTATCCACCATGTCAATCGCAGACGTAGTAGTCTCGTTTTTCTAGCCTATTCTGTGGAACACAATGCTCTGGTTGCACCACGCTGTCATTCCGCTATGGGGAAAATGCTCTGGCTTGTTTGTATTTGTCTTAACCAACCACAGTCTTTATTCACAAGGCTAAGCAAAGTATGCGGCTTCGGTGTTTCCTCAAAATAGTGATGTAGAATTGTTGTGGTGGAACATTAGCATGCAGTCAGACAAGCATTGTGATTTCAAATATTAATCCATTGGAAAATTAGCAGAGAAGCTTTACTGCACAGTTCAAATCCTCTTCCAGTTTGTTGAAGGTTGTTGGTGTTGTTTCAGGGGGCGAAGAAAACGCTAACACTTAGATAGCTCAGGTGGCTGAGAATACCGAGTGAAATGATTAAAAGCTCCACCTTTGACTCATCAGGGTGATAACAGGGTGTTATCCCAGAAGTCTTGGGGCTCATCCAGATATTTTTTTGCAAATGCGGGACAAACCTTTATGTTCTTTTTGGTCAGTAGTGGTTTGAGCCTTGCAGCTCTCTCATCGATGCCATTTTCTCCCAGTGTCTTCTTTATTGTGGAATCATGTAGACGGACCTCAGCTGAGGCCAGTGAGTTCTGCAGATCTTTTGATGTTCATCTGGGTTCCTTTGTGACCTGCTGGATTAGATGTCGTCATGCTCTTTGAGAAATGTTGGTAGGCCGACCACTCCTGGGAAGGTTCACCACTGTTCCATGTTTTCTCCATTTGTGGATAATGTCTCTCACTGTGGTTCTCTGGTGTCCCAGAGCCTTAACAGAGCCGTTGCAACCCTGATAAATATCAATGACTTTGTTTCTTCTCTGAATCTCTTTAGAACGTGGCATCATGTGCTGCTTTTTGAGATCCTTTATCTACTTTAAAATGCCAGACAGGTTCTTTGTAGTGATGATTAGATTCAACCATCCTGGCAGTAACCATATGTAGGGGTGGCTGGTGAAACTGAACCCAGTTGCCAAATGAATTTGGTCATTTGTTAGATTGGTAGCTAAGGGTGCAATTGCTTTTTCACATGCAGCAAAATGGGCTGGACAGTATTTTGTTTCAATAACTGAAATCATTATTTATCAACTTAATTTTGGGTTTTCTTGGGATATGTTTTTCTAATATTAAAATTAGTTTGATGGTCTGAAACATTTAAGCGTGAAAAAAATGGAAGATATCTGTGTATACAGTGATTCAGACTATACATGCAGAGAGAGTCTTCTTCCTGAAGGTGGCGTGGACAGCAGCAGTAGCAGCACTCAAACAGCCCATTCAGAGCAGGAGTAGAACCAGGGGTTACACAGCCGTGGTGAAATGAATCAATCTTGCAGTAATCTGAGCTCAAAAGACACGTTTTGGGGAAATGTGACACTTTGATTCATTTGCACAATACGTGACCTTTAGTATTTCTATCACTTCCTAATGTCTGAGTACATTATTCTGGTTGAGTCACAGGTTTGACTTACATTAAAGAGTGTGAGGCACATTAATGAAGCAACTGTTTGCTGCGGTGACTTGATCAGTTCCTGCTGGCTGCTGTCTGCTTAGAGCTGGAAACGAAAATTGCAACACACACACACACACACACACACACACACACACACACACACACAAGGAGCGGACCACCCCGCCCCGGTCCCGCCCAGCGGCCCGACCCCACGGAGAACAGACAGCGGATCATGTGACAGGCAGCGAGTTTCTGAACGACAAAAGCGCACAGATACGCACTGAGTCACACAGTGAGACGCGGACGCGCACACCGACGGGAGAGTTTCGTAACTTCGGGAAGTTTTGCGGAGCCATCGATCACTTGGTCTTGTTTTCTGTGAGCCTGATGTCAGTGACACAGCGGGGGACTGGTCGTCGCCTGCGTCACTTTTTCAGCGGAGTTGCCTGATTGAGTTTCCCCCACTGAGCCCATCAGCAAGGCAGCAGCGAAACCAGCGACTCTCCTGCAGGAATAGACTTTGAGTCCTCCATCCGAGAAGTAAGTCCGATGTGGCTACTCGCCCGGCATGCTGCTCTTTATTTCCTCTCGGATGTGCTGCTGTGAAGCCTGCAATTGCAACGTGGTCTTTAAAAAAAAAAAAAAAAAGTTAGATGTGGTTGTAGATGTAATGAAACTTACTCCAGGTGAGAGAAGAGCTCCATAAACCCAGAGCTGCGGCTTTAATGAGATCAGGCGGCTTGTGCGTAATTTTGTGTGCCATTAATTAATTGGTTCATTACGCAGAGCTGCTTTTAGGACAGCGACTTGGGGTTTCTGTGTCAAAAATCAACACGTGTTCACTTGTTAAACATTTTAAATTAGCAAAACAAAATGAGCGTCATTCTTTGTGTTTATGGACCTGATGAGTAAAGATCTTAACGCGGATAACTTATGTAACCCCGCTGTGGGTGTAAGGCAGCGGAGACAGCGCTATTTATAGCCTTTAGAGCCTTATAAAGGACATGCTGCTGTTAATTAACACAAATGTGGGTCTTTTTTTGTGGTCAGTTCAGCGTTTGTGACATTTAACAGCCACTTAAGGCTCGATTATTATTATTTTGTCTTTGTTTAGTCTCTTAAATGACAGGAAATAATTAATAAATGCACATTAGAAGTTTGGGGGAGTCATATTTAAGTTGTACAAAATATCTGAAGATGATGATTTAGAATGTAAAACACCTCATCATTTCACTTTTTTAAAAGCTTACTTAAACAAGGGAAGTGATTGATTTATTATTATTTCAGTCATCAGATCATAGATGACATAAATGTGGACTGTGATGCAGAATAAATCAGTGAAGGTGGGAGATCAGCTGACATACAGGAAGGTGAACAGGTGTGTGTCTGAGCAAGAGACAACACCTGAGCTCTCCTCTCTGTCCTCTTGCTCCACTGCATCCTTTTTTTTTTTTTTTACGACACACACATCTCTCTCTCTCTCTCTCTTTCTTTCTTTCTCTCTGTGAGCATTTCTCCGTCTCTGTCTCTCCCTGTTTCCTGTGCTTTGTTTCAAGGCTGAGGCTTGCGTCACACATTCCACTTGGCATATGAAGCCCTTATCCTGTTTAGAGCCTGCAGTGAGAGAGAGAGAGAGAGAGAAGGGAGGAGAGAGGGATGTGGGGGGTGGAATGAGGGCAACATCTCTCGTACTCTCTCGGCTTTTCACCTCAAGTTTTGTCTGGATGAAAAGTTAAGAAAGGAGAAAAGATCAGCTGTTTGCATTTAAAAACAAACAAACAACTTATTTATTTGTCTAACATTAGCACACACACACACACACACCTACACGCCCCAAATACCCCACCCATCCCTACGCCTCTTTTCCTGAATCAACATGCTGATGTTATCTGGTGGAACAAAATGCGCAAGACTCTGCACACACACACACACACACACACACACACTCTGCTCAAAGGGCATGTCCGAGGGAACATTAGGGCTAAACATTAAACTCCTGGATGCTGCATAGTTGGTGATTCTCCACAAGAAGTGCAGGGAATAGGACACAGACAGCCATAAACCTAAAAAGCTGTAACCAGTTACACAACTTCACATGCGTGCCAGCACACACACACGCTCACACACACAGCGCACACTCGCTTATGTGTGTTACTGCTTTTTAAACCACTGGATTGAGCCACTGTGACTGCTCTCTCTTACCCCCCCTCCCCATGTTTGAGGGTTCATTGAAGTTTTGTCATATTTTGGTTGAAACCCACTTCGTTTTCTTCCCCGTTCCTGTCTCTGCCTTGTTCTTTCCACTTCCATTTTGACATAGTTTGGTCAGAGCGGCTGTTTTCTTTGCCCTTTTTTCTCTCCTTCCATTCCCCCCCCCCTCTCCTCAGTCTCTCTTCTCTCAGCTCATTCTTCGGGTTGGGAGGTGCAGTGTGTGTGGTGGTGGTGGTGGGGGGGTCAGACAGGAAACCACAGGCCCCCTGCAGCAGCACCCCCCATTTGGCTTCGCTCTCCTCTTCCTCCTCCTCCTCCTCCTCCTCCTTCTCCTCTTTACACCCCCTGACCCATCACGCAGTGTGGAAATAATAACAGTCAGACTAAACTCTCAGGGCTTCCGCTTCTCTCTCCCTCTTTCGGCTCTCTGGCAGCGCTGCTTGTTCTCTCCTTTCTGTCCTCAGTTGTCTGGAAAGCCTCAACGTGCTGCTGTCTTTGACAAGCTCGCCTGAAGGTGCGTGCACATGCGTGTGTTTGTCTTTGTCAGAGCCTCGCGACGACTCCGGTGTGTCTTTAAAAAGTGCCATGTTTTGCATGTGTGGATGTGTGTGTGATGATGGATCCTGTTTCCTCTCCCCTGCTGATGGCCCCCCTCTGGCTTTCTCCCACCCCCTCGAGGTCCGCTGGAGAGGAGCTGAGGGGGACTACGTGCCTGTACATGTGTGTTTAAGTGTGTGTTTGGGGGGGCGTAAAAGGACGGGAGGAGTGGGTTAGGCGGCTCATATGAGGGGATGGGAAGCCAAAATAAGAGGATTGGGGGGCTCCGGCAAAGGGCCTTAAAGTGAGAGGAGTCAAAGTCAGAGCATGTTGGATGGAGTCAGGAGTGGGGAAGTGAGGTAAGGGGGTGAAATCGGGGAGCAGGGAGGTACGCTCAGGGGTGAGGGCTTGAAAGAGGGAGTAATTGAGTAAAGTGTGGAGCAATAAGAACATGGGAGCAGAGTTCACTAAAAGGAAAAAGTTAAACACTGGAATATTAGCTCACCTCCACCTGGATGAGTCACGCAATTAGGATCTTCAAATTAAGACTAATTGCGGCATTCCCTGAAGGAGCGGGAAAAGGTAACAAAGAGTGAGTCAAGCTGCAGTACGAACACGAAGTTCTACACTGCGAGTGATGAAGTGTGTCGGGGTTTGAGCCATGTTTGCGATGTGGGATGAAAATGACAGTCATGACATAAAACAGTGCAGGAACTGACAGAAGGTGAGACTGACGAGGAAAGAAAGAAGCGGTAAAGAAAAGAAGAAGAGCAGGGAACCGTAGAGTGTAAGTGCAAGTGTGTGTGTGTGTGTGCGCGTGTGTGTGTTGCGGCGTGTTTTTGGACAAAGCTGTTGTCTGGAGGTTTCTGGTCTCTCTGGTGATCTCATCATCTCCAGCCTGTTGCCATTAGAGTGTGTGTGTGCAGGCCTGCTTTTGTCTGTGTGCGTTTGAGTATGTGTGCGTGTCTGTAATAATTTAGTCCTTTAGTGATTTAGTGTGTGTATTCTGTTGAGCTAGCAGAAACTTGGTGTGCGGCTGCGAGTGTGTATAAGTGTGTGTGTGTGTGTGTGTGTGTGTGGTTGAGTCAGTAGCCAGGGACTTCAAGCCACAATATTTTCCCCTTCAGTCATGTTGTTTTATATCATTCATAGAGAATGGAGAGAAAAAGAGTGCGGGGTGGTGTGCGGTTCAGATAAATACAGTAGTAAAGACGTGAGTGATTGCTGAGGAGCGAGTGAAGAAGAGTTGTAGAGGAGGAAGAAGAGGATCTCTGGAGGAAGAAAGAAAAAGAGGGAGGAGAGAGGGGTGTAAGAAGTGTTTGCTGAGTGGGTTGGGGTTGAGTACACAGTAGCTCTACTGACCTAGAAGGACAATATTTGCAGACATGCACAAACACACACCCACTTGCAGAGCGCACAGGGAGAAAACTACTCCTCAACAGCCTGGGCTACTTATTTACCGTATAAGTGCAGCATACACCGGTTCCTTCACTTCACAGCATGCTTGTCTTTTGATTTTTCATCCTACCTGAAGAAGAAGAGATGCCCGTCTGATTTCTGTCTCGTAGAAGGAACTTGTTTGACCCATTACAGAACATAGACAACAAGGACTGCAACAATTTCAATCGGTCTATTGTTTGTTTGGCCTACAGGAGATCCACAATATAGAAAAATGCTCGCTACAGTATTTTAAAGCCCAAACAAATGCCTTGCTTTGACTGAAACCCATCACATCTGAAGGAAAGCTAAGATCCTCACAGTAATACACACACCAACAAGGGAATGCCTGCTATTTTGCATGTAGGAACCACCACTTAATTACTTAACCTGATTAGTGTTGTGATCAGACAATCAACCAATTAACTAACTGTTGTGGCTTTAAATGCAACACTGGCACAAATCACCAGGCTCCAGCTGCAGATTGTCTTTTATCTCTTGCCGTCTTATGGTCACTGAGGAAGATGCTGCACAGTTAAATGAAAATTCTTTCCTGTGATTGTTTGAGCTCTGTGCGACACATTGTATTTATTCTTTTATGGCACAACCCGAGGGGAAAGTTTGTCTCCCCCCACTCGCTATCCTGCTGTCACATGTTGCCTGATGGCTCTCCTCCGTTGATCTCCCTGTGGGGTAAACCCAACCACCTGCTGCAGACCTCTGTGCAGATTAAAGCGCCATCAGCTAGATTGTCCTGCGTTCACTCAAATCAACGGCAGACAGGTTTAGCACACTGAACTACAAGCAGTGCCTCAGACTACATAAATCAATGTTATGTTCATGTGAGCAGGAATGTTCGGGGGAATACAGGTGCATGACAGGTGAAGTGTCATAGAAACAGTCTGTTCCTGGGACTGCACAGGCTCTTTCGAGGAATTATTTAAAAATGCATGCTGAGGGTTTCAGGGCTTTCTTAAGGTTTAGTGAGAGATGAGGTCAGATTACGGAAGTTCTAAAAGCTTCTCTTCGGCACGTGAGCGTAAATGTGCACACAGAAGTCGACACGTGTAACCGTAAATCTCCATCCAGCTGTGCCCGGCAATGAAGTGAAGAGATAATTAGCATTTACCGTATTTCAGAGTTTAAAGGAGGCGCTGAGTCACTCATGTCTGAGTGTATGTGCATTTAATTGAGGGTTTTTTTGTTTAGTTTTTGTTTTAAATTGTCTGCACTGTATTTAACTGGCTTGTAACTCACCCATGCGCTTACACAATCACACGTTTCTGTTTATCAGGCTTCAGATCTTCCAAACAAGAACAAATGTTTGGTAATTTTCAGTTTTGCACCAATTTCAGTCCTGCAGCTCTGCTAACCTGTGCCACTTACAGGAAAAGAAAGGAATGAGAGCAGCATTTAATGACATGTTGATGACATGTTGATGTTACCACCTGCAGCCAAAGAAAGGTATAACTATTGCAGCTCTACACACATGAACAGCAGCTGTTGCAATTTTCAAAACATCCTATTGCCTTTCTTGCCTGTAGATGGCCATGATGAGCACTTGTGCCTTTGCAGGTGTAAACTACTTCTTGTCTGAAAAAAAATCAATCCTAGTTTTTAAAAAAAAAAAAAACAATTCGTTAAATGACATAAAATTAATTGTGAACACTTTTTTATAATTGATTAATTAGTTTAGGTTGTTAATCAGAAATGTTTGCTGTTTTAAGCTTCTCCAATGTTTCTTTAATTTTCTATTATACATATATATATATAATTTAAAAGTTATTATCTGGTAAGATGTTTTGTAGTGTTGATAAGCAACACAAACATTTATTAAACGGTGTATAACACACTATGTAGTTGTAAAGCAGCCGATGTACAACATGCAATGATTATATTTTAGAGCTTATAATTATTATAGCTTCTCCAGTGAAGATGTTTTTCAACATTTGAAAACTGTAATAAGAATGTAAAAATAACTGCAAATATCTGTAAAGCAATGACATATTTAGCAGATTTAAATACGATAAAACTGTAAAGTTTTATGGTTGTATATCAGAAAAGAATGAATTTGTAAAAATACAGGTTTTTGATGTGAACATTTTGTACAGTTTTGGGCGTTTTTTCCACAGTCAACATGTAAATTAACACTTTCTCTGTGATTTTACTAGTTACATTCTGTACTTTAACAAAACTGGGAAAGTCTGTTTAATAGCAAAAAGGATGTATTATTTTATAAATCCTTAATATATTTAATTTGTCTTTCAAATAATGGAAAATATCTGTAAATAATGCTATTTTTGTCTAAAAGTAAGGTTATGCTGTGGACATCATTTACAACCCTGACCTGTTTTCATTTAGGGTTACCTGTAAATGAATCAATTCTTTCTATGATTTTACTATGTATTATCTATAATTTAACAAACTTACAAAACATACAGTGAAAAACTGTTAATCGTTCACTTTTACAGTGTAGTTTGTTAAGGATTTTGACTGTGGGTCAAACAAAAAAAGTATTTAAAGAAGTAATCTTGGACTTTTGGACATTTTATTACTCTTTTCTGACATGTCTGCCCTAAATGACAGATGGATCAAAAATGATCAACACATTAACTAATATTATCTGTTAGTAGGAGCAGTAGTTACGACTGACGCTGCATTATGTTCTGGGGTTTTTCACCTTGTTTGCATGCGTGGTTTTTTTTCTGAGTCATAAATGTGTCCCTTGCAGAAGTTATACTCGTTAAAAAAGCAGAAGGGGGACATTTTTAATGTGACCTCAGGATAAGTGTAAAATTTTGGAACTTCCACAGTAATCACAGATTTTTCAAGCTCCAAACAACCTTTTGGACATTTTGAATTCCTTGTTTCTGTAGTGAAAATAGTTTTACACTAAACCTCCACTGAAGCTGCTGCCTTTGTCCTGTTCCTGTTTGATGATCTGATCTGTCTGTTTGTGCTTCATACCTGCTCTTATTGTCACCTCAGTGTGTGATTCACAACCACAATAGAACAACTGCTTGACCTCCAGTTGAACCACAACACAATACAAGACCGGATTAGAAAACACACCCTCAACACACACACACACACACACACACACACACACACACACACACACACACACAGTTCCCACCTGACTGCAGGCTCTTTGTTTCTTTGGAGCCGAGCTGAGGGCGAGGCTTCAATCGTCATGTTCACACCCTTCCTGACCCAGCTAGCCAGCATCCTGCTCCCCTATTGGTCTGCTCCCCATCTGGACTTGGTGTGCGTCTGCCTCTTCCCGTATGTGTGTGTGTATGTGTGTGTGTGTGTGTGCGCTGGGGTGTGATGACTTGTGTTGTTTCCCATTTGTTAATAATTAAAGGCTAACTTGTCTCCAGACTGTGGACTTTAATCAGGTCACAGACACACACATACCCCCTCAGGGTACATTCTTTGACAGTTCATGTTGCCTTAATGCTCCAGTGAACACACACACACACACACACACACACAATGATACTCATAAACACACTCACTTAGCCACAAACACGGAGTTATCCCAGCTGCACCTGGCCATTCAAAGCCAAGGTAACTGGGACCGCCTTTGAAACCTCAAACGTTTTTGATCCAAACACTTGACAGGCCTCAGTAGTTGGTGTGTGTCTGAGTGTGTGTGTGTGTGTGTGTGTGTGTTTGAGATGTTTTGTGCGAGGTTTCACCCTCTTATATTTGACATTGGGCAGTTTTTCCTCCACATTGCGCCTGGGACTGATTGTATTCTCGTAAAACAATGCCCTGTAAAGTCATATGTAGCACTGTGTGAGTGTCGGGTGTTTTCACAGCACTTCGATGCTGTAAACTGTCAAACAGACGGCGTGTGTTTGAAGACACGACATATCGATTGGCAGTGTGAGGGGCCGAAAGTGAACGGAGGAGGAGAGGATGTCTAAAATGTGACAGAAAGTGTGTGTTTAAGGCTATTGTCTGAAGTGATTTACTGCAGTGAGGCTGAGCACGCTCACATATATATACACACACAAGCTTCAGACACTTTCCAGTCACCTATACTTAACTACAGAGCCTGTCGAGTCTTTCCTTCTACTTTATGTGATTTATGCTTTTTCACTTCACAAGATCTGTGTGTGAGTGTGAGTTGTATAACAGCTTTCTTTCTTACCAGTCTCTTCTTTTCTTGTGGCCTGGAAATACGATCATTGTATGAATTATTGATGGTGTTTTAACAGTGAAAGATGTACGTTTTACTCCTCCGCAGCTGTAGAGGAGTTAACTGACATCTGTAGTTACTTTTCATGTATATGTAGGCTATAAGATTTTCCATTTCATGAAACATATTAATAATTTGAATATAATATATAACACAGTATTAAAGATTAGGCCAGTGTTTTCCCATCCTGGCCATTGTCATGTTTCAGAAGTCTGCATAGAAGTTTCATTTGCGCACTCACTTTTACAGATGGCTTTATTTAAGTATGTGTTCTGATGCCTCATAGGATAGCATTTTCCAGTAGGTCACAAAAAGGACAAATATTTGTGAAAAATTTCACGAAACTAGTTGAAATTTATCAGGAAGACAGTGTTTTTCTTTTTTCTGACAGCATCAATCATGTTATGACCTCTCAGATTTATCTTGTGACCTTTTCAAAGGGGCCCAGTCCTTAGCTTGGGAACCACTGGAGTGTCACAGGGGTGGATTTTCTGCAGACTGAGACCTTTTACTTTAAATACTGAAAGTTCATTTCAGTTCTTTAATTTAAATAAGCCTTAAACATGTTTCTGCTGTTCTGTATTTGTACCTTTTCTCTGAGTGCCTCCGCTTCACGAGCTGTGGATCGCCACTGGTTTCCATGTAAAACTATCCTGAACACCAAAGGGAATTCAGTTGTAAGTGACTGTTAACAGTGTAAATGTGTTGTTAATTGTGTGTGTGTGTTTTGTGTTGCAGGAGCTTGGCCTGTGCAGCCATGCTGATGTATGACTACCCTCTGAAGACAGACATGGAGACGGTAAGGCACGTGTGCTTGTGTAAATGTAGCTTTGGGTGCTTGTGCGTGTGTTTTTTTTGTGTGCTTCCATCATGCCCGAACATGTTTTCGATGCCGTACAGTAACTCTGACCTCGCACACAGTCTCACACACCTACACACACTCCAGCTACGTGTCTAGACAGACTGGTTCCCACATTCCTGCTCTTCCTGGACAAACAAGCTGCTGCACAGTGGACATTTGCATACAATGGGTGCACACTGCCAGGCGAGCGGGCTAATGAACACACACACACACACACACACTGTGCTCTGAGACATAACAGTTATCTGCTCCCAAACAGAACATTTTTTGGCTGGCTGTAGTTGTTTGTGTGGCAAAAACATGTTTTCCCCTGTTATTCAAAGTGGAACGGAAATTTCTAACTCTGCTCTTTTGTGTCCCTTCACTGCTTCCTTCTTCTGCCTCCTTCCTTCTTCGTTCCTTCTCACAGTCATTGTACTCATCGCTGGTGAAAACCCCGGAGCCGTACGGAGTCATCTTCCCTCATCCCGCCCCTCTCTACCGGATGCACATGCACCCCTTCGCCCAGTCTCAAACCCCCAGCAACCAAACGCACACCCAGCTGGAGCCGGTAGATCTGTCCGTCAGCAAGCGCTCCTCCTCCACCTCCTCTTCCTCCTCCCCTCCCCGCTCCTCAGCCTCCTCCCCGGCCTCACCTCGCAGCTCCCCGCCGTCCCCTTACAGCTCGGCGAGCCGCGCCTCCCCCCGCTGCTCACCTCCGCACTCCCAGCTGCGGTCGTCGCCATCTACTCCCTCACTTCCTTACCCCACCATGGTGGCCCCGCTGATCAGCTCGGGCATCCAGGGGTCAGGGGTCATGGTGTCCCCGGTCATATTGCCCCTGCCTGTCCTCTACCCCTCACCACTTCACCTGCATCAGCCGATAATGATGAGCCCACCTGTAGCCAGTGAGGACGAACATCATCGGAGCAGGGAACACAGGACAGGTGAGACATTATTTATTATTGTGTGCAGTTTGAGTGACTTACTGTATGTTTCAAATAGCTGTTGATGCCACAAACATGAATCCAACAATAATCATTCATTTACAAAAAACAAACACGAAACAAAACAAAGGACACAAACACTGAATAAAACCATATTATGACAGTGACACTAAAAAAAAAAAAAAAACTGAAAATCATAATAATCATAATACTAACACACCAGTAGATTAGTCAAGGACAGAATTTTGTTTCCAGAAACAGCCAGTGACTCTTAAAGTCACATAAATCTTTTACTGAAAATGGAGAAGTGCTTTTCATTTCCTCTGTTCTTTGAAAAACAGTTTCTGCAGATTCCTGTTTCATAAGGAAGCTATATATTTTTATTCTGCTCTGTGGTCAGCTGGAGGTCAGTGAGATCCTCTGAGGTCATCATGTCTGCATGTTCGACATTTCACAGAAAAGTAATCACTTAAAGAATTTTGCGCCCACCTACCAATTACATTTTATCAGAGTGTTTTTTTGCAGTGGCCATTCATAGAGTCCTGCACCTATGTGGAAATAGCGCAGTGATTGCTAGAAGTAGAGAGATCAAACATGTCCTCTATGCACCAAAGCAAAGTTACAATGCCATTAATCAAAAAAAGAAAGAAAAAAAGAAAATGCAATTTCTTTGATTTTTTTTTTTTGCTGTTGTAAAAATGGAAAAAAATGGAATCAGTATGTACAACATTTTTCCAAAGGCCCACAGGTGTCACCAGTAGTGGATAAAAATAGAACGGTGACTCTACATATTATTGATATTTTACTACTAAATTTTTAAAAAACTTTTCTCCTATCCTGCTTTTTGTAAACACAGCCTGCAGTTCAGCCGAGAAGTCCCTGAATTTTTTATCACGTTGCTGTCGGTCACAGCTGAATCACTAATGGCTTCCCAGTTGTGCTGAAGAGCACCGACTTGTTTGCTTGTTTTTGCAAATTTTAAGTAAGGAATGTAGAACATGATTTGGATGAAATATCAAGATTTCAAGCTCAGATTTGAAGTTTCCTGACCAAACAGGCCACATGAGTAGTTTTCGGGTCTTTAGAAATTCAAAACTCCAATGATTCTGACTCATTTTGACACTTTGACACTACGTAACACATGCATTTCAAACCCACCAGCCAGTTTTGGGGTTCAGAGGGTCTCATGATGATGCTAAATGTGTGTTTGTGTGACTAAATCTTGTACATACTGACTGCTTACATTCGGTGATTATCTTACATCTACCCAGCTCACTCCTTGAGGCCTGGGGAGCTGCGAGGGGAAGCTCACGACCTGCACAAGCCGATCAAAACAGAGACTCGCTCTGAACTCGCTCATGAACCCCTCAGCATCCATGAGATGAAATCATCCGTCATCAGGATACAACCCGAGTACGAGTGAGTAATGCGCAGACACACTGTCAACTTGAAAAGAAGAACTTGGAAAAAAGCACCAGAGGTTTCACAAGTTTCCCTGTCTGCTGCGGCTGGCGCTTCTTCTTTAACTTTGTGCATAAGTGGTGGCCAGAGACTCATTTTCCGTTTGATTCGTGCTCCTGTTGTGACTTTTAAAGGCAGGTGCTGTCCCAGGACGAGGGATGGATGTCAGTTAAAGCTTGCAGATAATAGGTTTGATTATAGTTGTGGTACAAATAGCAGCTGGCCAAAAGCAGAACAACATATGTAGTACAAGATGAATAGATTTTTGACAGGGAGCAAAGACAGATATGCCCGCTGAGCAAACATAATGGTAAAATCCAAATCTTGTCTTATTGTGATCATAGTTTCACCAGTGATGTTTGTCAAAAGTGTATTCAGTCCACAAGGGGCAACACAAACTACTAATTTAATTTTTCCCTCAACCCTAAAAGCTTTGCATCAATCAAAAACTGCATAAAATTACTAATAAATATGATTTGGAAGAGGAAGTATCTAAATAAGTTCCACTAACAGTGTGACCGCCTGTTATCCTGATGTCTCCAGCTTGAGTCTGTTGCATGTCATCGTCCGCTCGTTTCTGTGGAGGTTAAATTGTGTCTCGGTCTTGATCGGATGTTTGCAAAAAAATCCAACACGTCTTCGCTCAACGGAACCCTACAGATTTCCATAAAGGAGGCAGGAGTTGAACTTGAAAGAAATGAGTCTCGGATAAGACAAAGGGCACAGTAACAAAACAAGTGTCATGAACAACACGTAGCACACTGACGTTACTGGATGTGGGGAGTGTCGGGTTCCGTCATTCCTCTGTGGCGTCTTTCTCTCTCTTCTTTCCCGTCCTGCCCGTCAGCCACGCCTCTCATTAGAGGCTGTTTACCTCGTCTCCCTATCGCCTGCTAGGAAGTGACAACGGCTTCATATCAGCCATCTCGATCCTATCTCCCCCTCCTTTCTTTCTCTGACCCTCCCTCCTCACTCCCTCAGAGGCTTCCTGTAGTTTTTTTGCTCTCATTGTCCGACGCCTCCCCCACTTTCTTTCCCTCCAATCACTCCTCTGTTTTGTACTCGATCTCTTCATCTCCAAAAAAACAACGCACAATAATTGCATGTTGGTTATACATGTAATAATCAGAGGTTTGCTAACAGTTGTGTGTGTGTGAATAGAAAGCAACTCATCCTTCAGTGTAGCTGTCAGGGCGGTTGCTTTCAGAGGCCGCTCTTGTCACTGTGCCAACCATGAAATAATTGGACCTGTAAGAAAAAAATGATCTGCCATCACCTCCTTTCAAAACACACACACACACACACACACACACACATATGAACAGTGTATCTTTGTGGTAGCTCAGATATGCTTGATGTGTATAATTGTGTGTGTGTGTCTGTCTGTGTCTGTCTGTGTGTGTGTGTGTGTCAGGGGAATTTCTACACATTCCTTTACGCAGAATTGATCTGTGTGGGATTCACATTTCAACACTCGACACCTGCTCTCAACTGCCACTTAGACACACACACACACACACACACACACACACACATAGTTTTGTGAAAGACAACTCTCTGTTTTCTGACTGAAACACTCTCTACTCTATTAACTTCAGCTCGTTTCTGTCATTTTCTAGTATTGTTTATTGGACTTTAAAAGTAAGATTTTTGTTCAGAAAAGCTTTTATTTGCAACTACTACAGAGTGCAGATTTTTACAATATTTATTCGTCTTAGCTGTGACAGGAAAAGAGTTTTAAAATTTAGTTTTTATTGCACAGTTTTTACACTTCACATGCATGCAGGCAGTGCACAGAAGACTTGCATCAGATTACAGTGAATGAACTGTTGAATGGTGAATACAAAAGCACCAGAGATGACAGAGGTGACAGGACAAAGCAAAGGCGTGGTACTGTGGAAAAAGGCGGGAGGTGTTTTTCAACTTCCTGACTGGCAGACGTTGTTATTGCACTGACATAGCTGCGGCCAAATTACGCTTGCATTTAGCTGTCGACATCAGGAGGGAGGCCACTGGTTCCCTCTGCTGGTCACATCGGATGAAAACAGGTGAAGCAACAACCCTCTGACATCGCTCTGTCCTGTCTGTGTCCCTTAGGTGTAACAACCCGTCAGTAATAGTTCATCCAGGCACAAAGCATCCTCTCCCTGCCGACTCTCCCGACTCTCTGAAAAAGCGGAGAATTCACCGCTGCGACTTCAACGGCTGCAACAAAGTGTACACCAAGAGCTCCCACCTCAAAGCGCATCGCAGGACACACACCGGTGAGAAGCGTCATTCATTTACAAGCTGCACTTTTACACCTTTTCATTTCACATTTTTCACCGTCTTTATAAATTGAGGCCATTTATGTTAGTTCCACTAATAAAACATGTTGCTGATCTACAAAAAGTTGCCTTTTCTATTCCTGGCTTGCTTATTCTTACTCTGGGGCTCCCTCCACTGTCTGCAGTTGGTACAAAGCACTGCTGCTCCACTCATTACCAGGACAAACAGGCATGATCACATCACTTGCCTGCCTCCCTACAGTGGTCCCTGTTAGATTTTAAATTCATTTGCATTAATTGCATTGCCTAAACAGCCTTGCTTCAAAAGACATTTCTGATTTAGAAAGATGGAACAATTACAACCTAAAAAATGTCATAAAAAGGCCCAGGCACTCGAGGTGGATTTGAAAAGTTCTACATTTCAGTGGGCAAGAGACACTAAAAACACACCAACATTGCACCTTCTTCAGGGTGTGGATTCACGAAGGAACAGAGAAATTACTATTGCCATGCGTGCAACACCGAACACCTGCATCATTTTCTCTCTCTGGCCTCTTGGAGCATCAAATGGATAAAGCAGATAAAAGACAAAACTAGGGCTCTGTCACAGGCTGTTAAAAAACACATTCCTAAAAAAAAACTTTAGGAATTGCAGCTCAACAACAACAAAAAATGATAAAAAATAATTTAAAATAATAAATTAATTTCTACAGCACCTTTAAGAAAGAAAGTTTAAAAAGGTGCTTCACAATAAAAAATATTGTCAAATTAAATAAATAATGAAAACAAATTAAAACAAATGAATAAGATCCTCGGTATGCAATACAACAAGATCAAATTGTTCGGTTAAGTTGAGCTGTTTAAGACGACTGCGACTGCATCAAAGCATCACCCAGCAAAAAAAGGACTGTGAAAGTGTAAATGTCAGGATCAAGACACCACAAAGTCATTCATGGTGGGATTTCACTCGAGTCATTTACATATTATGCATTAAACCCCACAAACTTTACATTAAATACTACTTTACCTGACTAGAATACATATTAAGGCTGAGATCCTACAGTGTCAATAACATGGAGAATAACCTAACTAAGGTATTATAAATTACAGAACTTAACTTAATATAAATATTATGTCCTTATTGCAACCCAGGTGATGACTAGTAGAAAGATGAAAGATCAAATCCAGAGTAACTGGTGGTCTTAAAGACATAGATTCAGTATGCCTCATAAGATCCACAGTAAGGTCACAGTTTGTCTCACCAGGTGATCAGGCGTTTGCTGTTAGATCCACCACACTATGGAGCTCTCTGCTAACAATTTTACGTCCTCTGTGCTGATGTCTCTTGGCCTTATGCTGTATAAATGAAGCTTACTGTCATTATTATTTTCGAGCCTCATCGTATTTTTGCTCTGTGCAGGGGAGAAACCCTACAAGTGCATGTGGGAAGGCTGCACGTGGAAGTTCGCCCGTTCAGACGAGCTGACGAGACACTTCCGCAAGCACACAGGAGTCAAACCGTTCCAGTGTCCCGACTGTGAACGCAGCTTCTCCCGCTCCGACCACCTGGCTTTGCACAAGAAACGCCACCTTCTGGTGTGAAACCCTCCACCGGACGACTTGAAACAAACTCCGTGCTGGGTTCAATGTTGGACTGTACCACTTTGACTGGTGGGGGAGGGTGGGTTTAAAACGGCTGGCCTTACACATTGGACTCTGACAGGGAGAGGGGAAATGTTCCTCAGGGTGCAAGTTTTGACTCTTTCACCTCATTAGCATGAATATGAGCTGGTGTCAGCTTGCTACTCTGTGCAGATTTATCACTAGCTCATTGCGACATTTTTAGTAGAAACGCGGTCGCTGTAACAGACCTCTGATCAGCTGTGGAAGGTCCAGAGCGGCTGCATCATCTCAGCTGGCCTGAGAGCAGAACTTCCGTCGTCTGGCTGCAGAACCAAACTGCGTTGGTCGGTTCAAGCTTCATGGTATTGTCAAGCTTATCTGTGCAACATAAGCTCTCATTTCTCTGCGTGCATTCAAGTTAAAAGGGTGGTCTTAGACACACACACTTACATACACATGCTATTTGCTAGCTAGGCCAATAAAATGTGAAACTTTCCAGAATGTATCATATCACACCTACTGTGCTACTTGTACACACATTTAACAGCACACACCGCAGAATACATGCACTTATCAAAAAGCAGCTCAGCCTTGGTCTCGTGTGCTTTGGGGTTTTGAAAAACAAATGGGGGCTGTGGGTCTCGTTCATTGTCAGAGTGAAGTGTTTTTTTATGTTTTCATTCAGAAATGTGAAAGTTGCTGCACAGGGGCATTATTGTATTAGTGAGGAAAAGACACCACTTGGTTGGTTTAAGGGTAGAAGCAATGAAATATCTTACCGTTGTCTTATATCAAGTTTATGTATCTATGTCTTGGTTGACACCGTGGTAGCCTTTTTTTATTGTTTGACACTTTTATATGGGAAAAATACAAAGTGCAAAGCAGGGAAATTTGCTCGTAAATTTTTTGTTTTTCAGGAGCAGTTGAATTATATTCCAGCTCACCTCACGGGTGTTTTGACTTCTAATTTATACACACTCAATATTTCAATATTCCCCCAGGATTCTCTTGATTCCAGGTTCATAAGACAGTAAATGCCATCATGATTTTAGAGCACAAAGTCTGACAGCTTCTGGAGAACAAAAAAGTTTTGTTGATAGCGTCTTTGTACATCTCCAATGTGCACTTTATATACATATATATATTTAAATACAGTATATTGTATAACATTCCCAAAGACAAATATTTTAAACACGTCATAGATTTGCTCGTGGGTGTGATCAGAAACGTTCAGCAGGTGTCTTTGTCATTTGATTGTTGTCATGTAATGCCAGAAGAAGGTGTGACAGTTCACATGTACACATCCTCACACGAACACACACCGAATGTAGCGCCTCAACTCATCCGCATTTGCTCCTGGATACTCTTTGCAGTTTTTGGCTTGTATATGTTTTTGTATCTTTGCAAACACAAGTTGTAATATATATACATATATATATATATGAATATACATTAATTGATTATTAGACTGAAAGGGCAATTAAAGGTTTTTATTAAGCATGATTTTGATACTCTATAATACATTTCTATAATGTTATGTCTATATCTCTTTTTAATCTCTGCGTTGGCAATTCAAAGGGAACGTGTTAAACTGTGAACAGGTCTATCTGCAATTTTGCATTTTTAAACAGAATATTCATACCACTTAATAAACTTATTGGTAATATTTGCAGAATGGATTGTTGTGTCCTCAATTCTCTGTGTGTCTGTTCATGAAGTTGTTTACAGTTTTGCTTCCCCGGAGATAAAATCTGCTTTGATCACTTCTTAGTCACTGATTGAGTGATTTGGAAAAAAAAGAACATTTTTAAAAGTCCAACAAAAAAAACTGTTTTCAGCTTTCAAGTGTAAAACAGTTAATGGTGCGTATTCATCTCTCCTGGTTGCGTTATTTGAGGTAATCGGAGCTGATAATATAAAATATATGCTACAAGATAACATATATATGTGTAGATCAATGATTATAGCGCAAGTCAGATTTAAAAACATAGACACATATCGTAGACACAGGCACCATCATCTGTATTCAAACACATCACACTGAGCTTTTGAAATTTATGATAGGATTAGATTTTTATTATTATTTCTATTACAGGTCAACACTATTCCACTGACAAAGAGGTCGGTTTGGATCCATGTTGCCTATTGGGGATGAACATGCATCATCACGAGGTTTGGTTACCTGAATCAGGGCAAATACTAGTATTATTTCACCATGTTTCTATCGTTAGGAAAATGTTGAAAACGGAGGGCTCGTCCGGGATTTGAACCCGGGACCTCTCGCACCCTAAGCGAGAATCATACCCCTAGACCAACGAGCCAGTGTGAAGCGAGGCCACGGACTAAGTATATGAAGAGTGGTTGATCACCATCTGCTTGATCTGTATGTGTTTTATATATTTTTGTACGGTGGGAAAATTGTCTACTTGTTCTTCTTACGAAACTGATATAATGTATTTATTTATACAAATGTATTTCCTACTCAAACACAAGTACCCAGGCGGATTGAGATAATTCACTCCTGCTCACATGCGACTTCGCCTCGGTCTGACTATCGTTTCATACTTTGTAGACCAAGTTATCGCATATTGTGAAAAGTGTAATGTCGTCAATATTTGAAAAGCTGCTTATATTGAAGGAAAAATGCCCTTTCTGTTAATGAAGCCTTGTCGTAATTGTGGAAACACTATCAAACCTGTTTCTCTGTGTGCAGTTCGCTAACAGTTAAGCTTTGTTACCTTCCAGGGTGAAGTCAGCTTCTGACGCGGACGTTAAGGAAAAAGTTGAGGGACCCTTAATTTACAGACCTGAGTGAGCAATTACCCTCATGTCTCTGCATTATTTTACCTCCTACTTCTACAAGAACCAATTCAGTCCTTTAATACCAGCTGAATAGCTGTAAAAGGACCAGTTGAACTCATATAATGACATTTTCAGCTTTCCAAAAAGTAACCCAAGCACCTACATTGTGACTGAAATGTTAATTAATGCATCAAAATGATTTATTCACAAGTCATATTTTGGAGACTATAACCACCAGGACAATCACAAAAGAGATAACTTATTTAGCTTATGTGTTCAACAAATCCATAAATCATGTTATGTACAGCCTAAACATCAGACTCACACTATAATATTGTTTATCATCTAGGGCTGCAGCTGATGATTTTTTGACTGGTCTGTTGATTGTTTTCTACATTCATCTATTAGTTTCTTGGTGTGTAAAATCTCATAAAATGTTTTTTTAAAGTTTCTCAGAGTCCTCAAATGTCTTGTTTTGTCCACAACCCAAAGATATTCAGTTTCTACCATGATAGAGAATTAGAGAAAATATTAAATATTCAAATTTGATAAGTAGATTTTTGAGAATTTTGACTTTATTCTTTTAAAAATGACTCATTAGTTATCCGGCTCT
This sequence comes from Dascyllus trimaculatus, assembly GCA_024666655.1. NCBI lineage: Eukaryota > Metazoa > Chordata > Actinopteri > Pomacentridae > Dascyllus > Dascyllus trimaculatus. The sequence continues at coordinate 12,327,311 of CM045447.1, read as the reverse complement.
AGTATAATCATAAATGTAAGGTCTGATTATGCTTTTAACATTTCTTTGGTCGCAATTATGCAGTCATGTTTATTTGCACGTTATGATCCAGTTAAAAGCAGCCAGAGGGGCATATAAACTGAGTGGTAATCCGTTTTTGGCAGTGGATCAGTTTTTGGCATAACAGCAGCACTGAAATCTTTTAAGTTAAGTTTCCCTCGACTTCATCCGGGTCCCTCAGCAGCAGCTGCTCCCGGAGGTGAACCATCTTGTCGGCGGACACTCTTCGGTCTCTGAGCGGCCTGCCGACGTGGCGGGGCGGAACAGGAGCCGCTGGCACCGACCGGGTGAGCTGCGCTGTCACTTTCACAAAAACAAAACTGTCTTTGAGCTTTTAAAGTTTCCTTTAGTCTTTAACAACTAAATGACAGAATAAATATGCAACCGAACCGGTGTTAAATCTTTAATTATTCGCCGCAGCGCTGAAAATGTGTTTGTGTTTGTAGTTAAGAAGCTGAAAAACACCAATCTGTCATGCTAGTTTTTAGAATAGGACTCTAACGGTTCCTAATGTCCTGTTGTCCAGCTGTAATAGTGTTTAAAATAGCGTTAAAAGAAGCAGAGGAGTCGTTTTAAAAAGATGTCAGCAGAGTGAAATGATTCATGTCACTGGTTTTGGTGTCCCTGTAGCTCACAGACAGACTGTCATCATCTGTCCGGCTGGTTTGTGCATCCACTGCACCATTTTAATGGTTAAAAGTATTCTGATTGTTTGTCTCGTTGCTCCACATCACTATACGTATAATAGCTTGTTTTGCAGGCTCTTAGAGTAACATTTTCTTGTTTGAAATGATTTTTTTTCAAAAATTATTCAGCAGCTTATTTGCCATGTTGTAGGTGTTTCACAGATAAAGTTTTGCTAAATGACACTTTGTTACCAGAAAACAGCCTTAAATCAACAAACTTAGTGACTTAAAAATAGTGGGTGACAATCATGTGAATGTCTCTGCAGCAAGTGGCCACAAGGTGGAGGCACTGACCATGAACTGACAACCACACAGCACTATTTTACTGAATGTTATGGCTGATTCAGTGAGCAAAAACTTCTGTATGTCAGAATTATGTTTCTAAATCTCTGCTGATAGTGAACATGTGAAATAAATGTGAAGTATTCCTGGTGATGTGATTAGCAGTTATCTTGGCATTGTGGTGCAATGTTTGCAGACTCAGATTGCATTGATTTGGAGATTTGCATATTGAACTTTGGAGGACTGTGATGTGGCGTTTTGCTGTTGCTGTGAATAATCATTATTTTGTGTTTACAGGTAAGAGGTGAACATGCCAGGTTGTGTCTTTGTATTCAAGACCCTGCTCCCACATAGCTATCTCCACTTGTGCTTCCTGATTAAACCTCTTTTCAGGCGTTTCACAGGCTGCGTTTGATTGACATCCCCCTCAGTTTTACTGTTAGATGTTAGAATTTACTCAGTTGGTGTTATTTGTTTACAGTGTCAAAACACTGTGTAAGTCCCAGCAGAGATTTGCTGAACTTAATCCTGCTGAGAGGTTTAATCCGCCAGTGTAATTAAAAAACAGCTGCGTGAACGAATGCGCAAGGCCTCGAGTTCCTCACTTTAAATACATGTAAAAATAATTGTGAGAAGGTGTTCTGTTATTGTCAGTGATGAAACTCTAATTGCTCCTCAATGTGTCCGTCACCTTTAAGAAATAAAACACCCCCAGGTTCAGATTTCTGTAACAATGTTGTTTTGTTGAAGGCCCCATATAGTGAAAATCCATTTTATTTAGTTTGTGTTTACTTCTGCCTTTTCTCAAGCCCCCTCCCACAACTAGTTAGCCTCCTAGCTTTACAAGCGAATAACAATTTACTCCAGGTGCTACCTTACACCTAAATACACAATAGTAATAACAATATCAGACGGTTTGTTTTCGTCCTGAAAAGCACTGCTCATTTGTTTTAAGAACAGGGGCTATGCAGTCATAATTAAACAACCATCTTTGCAGAGTTTTGACTAAAACTAAGAGACACACTGTGAGACTTTGATTCATTTGCTGAAAAGTTGTTCAATGTAGGACCTTTAAAGAAGCACAGATCAGCAGTTATTATAGTAAAACTGTCCAACTCTTCCAGATCGCCATGTCCCAGGCTGCCCCCTCTGACGCAGACCCCTCCACAGCCCCCAACCCTCCACCTGCCCAGCCCACCCATGCTGACCCCGACCCCTGTCAGGAGGACCCAGCAGCGCCCTCGGCCCCACCACAGCCTCCTTTCATCCCAGGGAGTGTTGAGCTTCTACAGTCCGCCGAGGAGGCGGCTAACGAGGACACCACCTCCAAAACTGACGCATCACGGGAAGGTCAGGCTGATCAACCAGAGCCTCCCGCTGAGGGTCAGGTGGTTGAATGTGACCAACCAGTGAGCTTGGAGCCGGACACAGAGGCTGCAGAGGAGGATGCGGAGGTTTGTAGCACAAGTTTCTCTACTTACAGTTTCATTTTCTGGACAGTTTTTGCAAAGTGAAGCTGCTTACATAAAGCCATGAAGATTTTTTAATAATTAAGTTCTGACATCCAAAGTGCAGAACCTTTCAAACAGCACCAGTTCATCAACAGCTTTTCAAAGTGCTTGGCAGGAAGGTTACTCAGCATCTTGGTAAACCCACCACAAGCTTCTGCCTCTTAATTTGATCCCAGACTAACTCTGTGAGGTTTAGATCAGGGCTGTGTGGGTTCAGACCATCTGTTGCAGAACTCCTTGTTTTTCTGAAGCTGGTTGTTTATGACTCTGGCCTCATTTGCTGTTGTTGTCATGATTCAGAATGAATTTTGAGGCCATACTTCAGCTCAATGCCAACATTAATATTTGAGAATTTAACAAAATCTAATAGTAATACTTTATATTGTATCATCCAATATCAGTTTTACAAGAATTCCTTGTTAAACTAACTTCAGTGCTGTTTGTTGTCAGAGACTTTCTAAATTATGTCAGACATCTATCTGGAATTTCTGTGCTCCAACCTTTATGTTATGAACATAGAGGCTCATAACATAGATACAGATTGATACATGTGGTGTCCACTGATAAAGATTTATCTACAATTAACCAAAAGCGACCATTAGTGAGTGTTTGAATTTAATGTAATTCAGTTCAGGGAATTATGAGTAGATTTATCAATTACACAGTCAGTTTACTAATTTCATACATTTTCCCAAGGAGAATTGACAATTAACAGGTGGTTCCAACTTGTCAGGTGTGAAGATTTTTCACTAGTGATAGTGAAACAGGATTGTAATGTTAATTTTGTTGGTCTAACAATTAACTGATGGTGAAAATATTTGTGAGTTGCAACTGTGCACATAAAACTAATGCTGTGGCTGTGTGTGCAGAGGTCTCTCCATGAGAAGGAAAAAGGTTGGGGAGGTTGGAGTTCATGGGGAAAATCTCTTCTGAGCAGCGCCACCTCTACAGTCGGTACGTCCTTTGAACTTTTTTCTCCTTTTCCTGTTCGCTCATCTATTCAGTTTCTTCTTCCTCCCGCTTTATGTGCTGTTCAAACTGCCTGTCAGATTGCTTTTGGAAACATTTCCTCTCATTCTGACGCTGGATTGGGGAGGGTCTGTGTCCAAACAGTTCTGCAACTTTCTAAAACTGAAACTCACAATGTCACGCTGTGATGTGAAAGAAGCAACGGTTCAAACTTCTCTCTTAAGCTCTTTGTGATTTGTGGCTGCTTTCAAGCCAACAACCAAGTGCAACTTTATGAATTTCTTCATGTCTTCTTCATATATCTAAATAATACCACGCCTCCTCCTTTCGTATGGCCGGTTATCCACTCTGCCGTCACAGCTACATACAATTCTGATGGTTTTGAACTGAACTAGTTCTGGCGGAGTATAAACCACACTGGCACACAGTCCCTCCTCATGTCTGCAAAGATTTAACTTTACACATCTCTGCGTGCAGGTCAGAGTCTGACCTCAGTTAAGGTGAAGGCAGGAGAGGCTCTTCGTCTCCATAGAACCTCAGTAGGAGAGGAGGCACAAGAGGAGGAGGAAGATGGAGCAGAGGAGAAGGAAGACGGAGGAGGTGAAAGTGGAGAGACGGACGTGTCCAGCTCCGGGGAGTCGTCTTCTCCAAATGCTGCTGCAGCTTCTAGCAGAGGAGTTTTCTCTACTATCACACACGCTGTGCAGAACACGGTGAGTAAATAATACCCACTTAGGCACACTGCAAAACTACACACGTATAAATTCTGATGTGGAACCGACGTCCATATAGCTGTTATTGTTTTTATCACACCCATGGCTGTTTGATTTTGTTATGCAGCTCTAATGCCATGTGACAGTAAACCTGCTTAAAGAAGCGGTATATAAAGAAAAAGTAAGAGAAAAACAACAACAAACAAACAAAAGCACCAGTACAGAAAATTATTTTAATGCTGAAAAACAAGTAAAAGTAAAAGTTTTTGTAAGTTAAGTGTAAAAAATAGCACAGTGGTTCCAGGATTGTTTCCAATAATAATTATAATTGCAATCGAGGGTTTGTTGTTACAGCAAAGTGGTGCAGTGCTGGAGTGTTTTTGAATTAAACCCCTGCCCTCTAATCTGTTACAGAAATATCAATATATATCTTGAGGACATCTAATTTTTCCTGGAGTTCATAGTTGGTTAAGGAATAAATAAAGATATTAATATTTATTTGGCCAAAGATCTGACAAAGGTCTGGCTGTCACAAAAACAGAACATTTGACTTGAACTAATTGGTAAAACTAGAATTGCAGAGCTGGTTTTGTAATGCAAAACATTACTGACTGGTGAGTACAAATGTAGTAAATAAATATTTGTGATATACATGTAAAGTTTCAAAATTTAAAATTGGTAAGTTAAAATTCTGACTAGGTTGTGATTTTGACACAAAATTCAATATTTTGACAACGAAGGCGTCACAGTTACAACTAACCTCCATGGTATACAGTATTTAATTATTATTAACTTAAATAAAAAATTTAACTAAGTATGTTATCATTTTCATTTAGGTGGGGTAGTTTTGTTTTATTAGTTATGAGTTACTTTAAAGCTTTCTGATAGAATGGTTCTCCATAATTTGCCTTATTACGTATGTCTTTGTCTCTCTTTTTTGCAGGGTAAGTCAGTGATCAGTGGAGGTCTTGATGCCTTGGAGTTCATTGGAAAGAAGACCATGACTGTTCTTGCTGAAAGCGACCCAGGCTTCAAAAAGACCAAAACTCTGATGCAGAAGACCGCGTCACTGAGTCAGGCATGTAGACTGGAACTCTAGAGTGCATAAGTTTTCTAAATTCAAGCCACTAATGTTGTATTGATGTGATTTTTCAGATGCTGAAGGAAGCCAAGGAGAAGGAGCGAGCACGTCTGAGTAATCATCCAATCAGTGCTCCCACAGCTCACTACGGTATTCTTTTTGATGACTACCAAGGTTTGTCGCACCTTGAGGCCCTGGAGATCCTGTCCAATGAGAGCGAAGCGAGGGTGAGCCACGAGTGTCAGGAACACAGAGCACTTCTCAGAAACACAGCCTGTTTAACATACAGTACATATTGTCATATATCTTCTTCTTAGGTCCAAGCCTTCCTCTCCTCTCTGGCGGAAGAGGAGCAGGAGGAGGTGAAGAAGGAGCTGATTTTAATCAAAGAGATTTTCATCAAGCGAGAGGAGGAGGAGGAGGAGGAAGGAGAGGAAGAAGCAGGAGGACAGACGAAGGATAACGGTGATCTAAGTTCCCAATTACACTGTTCTACCCCCTTATGTGAGTGACCCGGACCAGGTAGAGGTGGACGTGATCCCTGAGCACTGACCCTGGATCGGGTGGCCTTTAGCTCACTTTGTCAACTGACACATGCTGATGAGGGACCACAAGCATCAGGGTCTGAGATTATGTTTCACTTTGGTTGAATTTATTTTCAGGATAAATTATTATTATTTATTATTATTATTAATTTTGGCCAACTGTTTGTTAAGTTTAGCTACTATTTGTTACTTTGAGCTTATTCTTTTTTAATTTTAGCTATTTATTACTTTTAGCTTGCTCTTTTTTTACATCTTGCTAAGTATTTATTATTTCTAGCAAACAATTTGTTAGATTTAGTGAACTCTTTTTTACTTTTAGTATTTATTACTTTTATCTTGCTCTCTTTTTTACTTTTAGCTATTTGTTACTTTTACCTAATACTTTTTTTTACCATGTAGCTAATTATTACATTAAGCTCACTGTGTATCAGCATTATTATTTTGCATATTGAGTATTTACAGCGAGAAGATCCTCGGTTCGCATCCCAGTTAGGACACCTGGGATCTTTCTGTGTGGAGTTTGCATGTTCTCCCTGTGCAACGTGGGTTTTCACTGGGTACTCCGGCTTCCTCCCACAGTCCAAAAACATGCTGAGGTTAATTGATGATTCTAAATTGTCCGTAGGTGTGAATGAGAGTGTGCTTGTCTGTCTCTATTTGTGGCCCTGCGACAGACTGGCGACCTGTCCAGGGTGTCCCCTGCCTTCGCCCGAGTTGGCTTTTTCAGAAAATCCTCAAGGAACCTCTCTTAATAAGGTTCCTCCAGGATCCCTTTGTGAGTTACTGGAGTTTCCTCCAGCAACCTCTTCTCTGCATTGAGCTTTGAAAGGTTCCTCCAGGAATCATCCAAGCAACCAGATTTCCATGAAGTACCCCAGAGTTCCTCGAGGCTCTCCTAAGAGAGTACTGTCAGACAGAGCATAGTCGGATAAGAAACAGAGTATTCAAACAGTGCTTTTCAGTCTGCTGTTACACTTTAGTGACCTTATCAGGACTTACTGATGTTTTACGCCATTTATGTGAATTTGCAGAAGCTGAACATGATTGCTACTGGCCATAAAATCTTCATTTATTTTTTATCACAGTCAGTCTCCTCGTCTTTGGTGCAGTGAGGCCGGAAGAATGAGCTGCAGAGTTCTTTATCGGGTGCTCCATCAGTTTTATGCGCAAAGATCTATTTACTAGTCATGTGGAGTTTGGGATATGTGGGTGTTTACTGTGCAGTGATGGTTTAACAAAAGACACTGTGGTGTTGCATTATAGTACATGGAGGAGCCATTGCTTCTTGTACAACCTTAGTAAAGTGCATCACTAAATTGATGGATTGTCTCTCATTCTCCTCAAACTTTGTGGTACTGATACACATCTGTAATACTACCACAAGTAGTGATGGAGAATGACGACATCTCATCGCAAGAAGATGAAAGATGCTGCCTGGGCTCATTGACAATTCAACTATACTGTTGCCCCTTATTTAATTTCTGTCCACTCCCACTCCTGGGACTAGCTCCTGTCCCTCTAACCTGCAGGAAAAGCTAAACCATGCCCTCTAATCACAGGTACTGTACAAAAATTATTGTAGCGGGCATGCTGAATCCTAGATTTCAATTTGTAAAAACGTAGTTTGATAGAGATGTTATTATTCTCTCTCCTTGGAAAAACTGCAGCAACCTGTTCTGACGTATCATAGCGAACATGACAAAATGGTGAATATTTCAGCCGCTCTCTGTTGATGGGGGTTGTTACTGACACTCAATGATTGAAGCAGAGAATATATAAATTTTGGATGAGGAACAAGTTAAAAGAGCCTCCTGAGCTTCCCGCAACATGCAGAATATCCTCCGTTCTGCACCAAAAGAAAAAAAAAGCATAATCCTCCTCCTTCTCTGAGCCAGCCGACCTCCTAATAATATGATTTCAGTACTAAATATGACAGACAGAATTAACTGGCAGCATGATCACTGATGTCCCAGAAATCACCATAACTGCGCTGGTGTCAATCCCAAACATCTCTATCTGAACTAACTATTCTGTTTAAATCACTACATTAACTCAGCTGTCAGTCTGTGACATTATGTCGTGACTGAGGTCAGAAACACAGAAGCAGCGCAGGAGCCAGAAGGGATTCAGCTTCTAAGACATTTTAGCAGAGAAGCTGTCAATAGAGCTTTAAACTGTCCAATATATAGACTTTCTTAATATTTTCCGTGTGTTAGAGTTGGAAAATCTAATTTCTCACAAAGGTGACCATGATGTTTTGAATAATAGTATCTGTTTCTGTGTTTTGTAACACACTCAAATTAATTTCTCTCTTCACAAATGCCTGAACAAACATAGGTCCTTATGGGAATCTGTGTTGGAGGCGTTTTGTTCCTGATATTCTGCCAAAGAATTATAAAATGTTCTACCAAAGTGAAACGCTGTGTCAAGGGGATGCCATGTGATGCCAAGTTTTGGTTTTTATCATATGTCACCAGCCTTTTCTCACTTCACATTTTAAAGGGTTTATGTAAACTTGTGACAGGCACCTTGAGGCGATGTCACAGCAGTGCACAGTTCAAAGCAGGCAGGTGGCCCTTTATCTGGAGGGCTGAACACGGTGCCTGATCCAGTGTTGGTGTTCAGGGGCCACTGACACATACACTTCACAGGCTCAAGGAAAGCCAACAGAAACAATCCAGCAGATTAAGACATTAATTCTGCATGTGTGTGCCTCAAATATGAAGCTCTGCCTGTAATTTAGACTCAGGAGTTTGAATGAAGTTGGCATGAAAACAAGAATCAGCTGTTTGCTGAAGGCAAACAAGAATATTACTGTCATGATTTCAGCATGAGGGAAATCAAACCATCACTGACATGTGGCACAAACCTGCATGTAGCATCTGTGCCTTTAACGTATGTTGTGTATATTGAAGTGTACTGATGTGACGTGAGTGGATGTGTTTGTGTATTTTTATCAGCTGCTGACGGCGAGGAGTTTGTGAGTGTTCTCACTGAGCTGCTGTTTGAGCTTCATGTTGCTGCTACACCAGACAAACTCAATAAGGTGACACCAACACACACACACACACACACACACACACACACATAGCAAAAATTACAAACACACACACACACATACAGTGGTTTCCAGCAAATATAAGAATATTCATTGACTTTCATTCTTGAGAAAAAAAAGGCTCTTGCACACTAAATAGATGCCTCCTATGGGACAATTTAGTAAATGCAATTACTGTGCTTTGTGTATTATGAACACTTCAGTTTATCTACAGTATTTACAACAAGAAACTCGGATATATTAGTCTTATAGCTTACTGGGATGCAATCAAATGCTTATCTCCCTAACAGAAAGATAACCTGAATGCAGTGATAAAGCTACTAGTTGTGATAAATATTGTAGGATTACCATTTCAAAACATGTTGCACGAAGGATACAGCTGCTTTAATTTCAGTACAAAGCATTAAAATGAAAACACTTTTCAAGACTCTTTCACAGTGTACCACTGCATATTCAGATGCTGCTCAAACAGAATGAGCAGTACTCAGACACTCCTTATACCAGGGACAGTAAAAGGCCACCCCAAAATGTCAAATTTTGACAAAAGCAGCAATGCCTCAGATGACTCCAGTCATGTGGGAACGTGCCATTGGCATGTTGGAATCAGGAATGTCCACCAGAGTGGTCGCTGTGCAGCTTTGGGACACTAATCAATAGAAATATCCATTTTGTACAAGTACAAGACAGTATACGCTCACTTTAAGTGGCGCACTTCATGTGGCATCAGTATTTCACATGGGGCGTTTATATTTTTGTTGACTGTAGTTTGAGTGCCCTGAGTAGAAACTAGACTTCTGCTCTTCCTACTGGCTGTAGTTCAGACTTCAGAAAATGTAGGATAGAGAGTGGAGAGCTGCAAGATGACGACTGTATTTTGTCATTGTAAACTTCTTGCAGCATTTCCCCCTGTGACATAAGTCCCTCCCATCAGATTAGCACAGGTATATGCACATGCAACCAAAACAAGCTTTAGAGGCACAACCTGATAACTGAGTGGTTAGGTACAATTACCGTCAAATCTTGGCTGGCCAGCTTACTTTTCCCACTTTTCCAATAAAAGCAAAAATGAAAAGGAAAAAAAAGTTAATAAAGAGCAAGTTTGATCGATAGGTTCGTCCAAAAGCACCTGTCAGGGAGCCAGCCAAGGAATTTGTTGTGTCATCCAGCCACTTACGTAGCTGAACGTTATCTTCAACTGCCATGGCTGAGTCTCAGGTGATTTATTGACAAAACTGGAATACCTACTGTTCCTGCAGGATTTTTTGTCAGTGAATCAGGGTTTGTACAACGTGTGCATCTGCATTGTATAACAGCATATAGGATCACCCTCTCTTTGGAAAGACCAAGGCTTGGCCAGAGTCTTCCATCATGGACTCGAGGTGCAGAAGTCTAGTTGGCTCTAATTTCCTCATCACCTTAATTACAGTATGCTTAAAGATTGAAAAAATACTGCTTAGTCCAGCTTTAATGCAACAAGTTTGGATTCCTTTTCTGTGAATATCCATTAAAATTAGTGACTGAATTAGATTCATTTATTAAAGTTACATCAAAAATGTGAAATACAACCTTTTATTACAAAGCACCCTCAGAAATACAACATAAACGCATAAAAACATCATCCTTCCTGTCCACTTTTAGATATTTGGTCCACAGAGCTACAGAAATACTCACACACACCCACTGCATTTTTAACATCCAGTCTCTCCTTCTGCAGGTCCACGCATAAAATAAAAGTTATTACCTTTGAAGTCCTTTTGCATAATAAAATTCACATATATACAGTAGAACCCACATTAGCATATAATCACGTATATGCATCTAATTAGCATACATCAGAATGCAGATCTCTCACCATGCAGAGCTGATCGGTAGTAATTATGCATCTCCAGGCACGAATGAGGGCCCACGATTGGGTGAGCGAGGTGGAACAGCCTGTCACTGCAGAGACAGTTGGCAGGGAAACGCAGGACCAGAGAGGAATAGAGGCCTCGCCTGTGGAGGACAAAAAGGAGGAGACGAAGGAAGACGAAGAGGAGCAGGGGGAGAAGAAGAGCGAGGGGGAGGAGACAAAGGCAGGAGAGGAGGAGGAGAAGAAGGAGCAAGAGAGCGACCCCAGATCTGTAGAGGTAGGGTCAAATCAGCAGTGTTATGACTTTCTCTTTTAATGTTTAATTCTGTCACCTTTCCTCCTGCTGTCACCGCCTGATTTGATTTGATGTAGTTATTCTGTGTGTGCTTGTTCATTTTCATCTTTCTCTCTTCAGGCTGTCTACCTGTCATCAGTCGGCAGTCTGGCAGAAGTGACGGCTCGCAGTATCGAGCAGCTCCACAAGGTGGCAGAGCTCATCCTCCACGGTCAGGAGCTGGAGAAACCTGCCAGAGACCAGGCACACATCCTCACCCGGTAGGTGTTCATGCAAGTGTACCGGTATCGTCACATTCACGCAGTTTCCATAGTCACTTTGTGTTCACCCATAAATCACTACATTTACATTCATTAACATTTATGGAGATGATTTGGTTCAAGGTTAGGGTTGGACAAGGAATGATTATAGCAAATTCTCAGGAAACGAATGTAAGCCAATGTAATGTCAACTGAAGTGATGGAAATAAAACTGTTTGTCTGTGTGCTTGTATATCTATCTCTGTGAGGACCATTTTAATTTGTTTTTAGACCTTGAAAGTGCGGACATTCTTTGAAAGTGGTGGCATTTTGGCAAATCCTTAGTCTTGACAGATCCCAAACAGAACAGTTTGAGGGTTAAATCTTATTTTTAATGTTTGGGATCAGGCGTAGGTGGCTGGAGAATGTATTATGTCTTCACTAAAGCTCTTTTTACACTAGGGAGATGTAAAATTGCTGTATTGTCAAACTTTTAAAGGGATCACATTCTGTCATTCAGACATGCTCACAATGGAGAGATCCACAGTAAAAGCACCATATTTGCATCATGTGTGATTAGACAACAAATCAAGGTTCAAGGAGCTACTACTGCTAACCTAGACCAACTGCAAGGTTTTCAAACTGTCTAAATAACTGTTGTTACCTTTATTTTAGCTTAATTATTATTGACATACAGGTTTACTACTCAACTATCACTCTGTAATGTTAATTTAAGAGTGACAATAATGCTACCAGAAATACAACAGGACTCTCCTGGAAGACTTCCTGTTCCCCTATTGCTTTTACTCCTTGAATCTATGTACGTATCTGTTAATGCGTCTGTATGCAGTTCAGACTTGTGCCGTGTTTAAAGTAATACGTAAATGCTACTAGGTCCAACCTAGTAAAAGTGCTGTTGTGACTTTAACTGAAAAGTGGCTGGGATGCTCTTTCAGACATGAAGCCAGCACACTGGGATGCTTTCAGATTAATGGAAAGGAGTACATGTCTGAAGGGGTTTAAAATAGAGGTACACATTTGTTGTGTAAGAAGAACACTACTCAGAAGAATGGGGTTTTATATAACAAAAAATCTACACTTTGTTATTCCAGGCTGACATGTGCCATGTGTAAGGAGGTGGACTGTTTGGCCAAGAAATTCTCTGATACGCTGCTTCTTGTCGGGGTAAGTCAAAGTGTATGTGAACAGTAAGGGTTCCTGAATGTTTAGCAAGGGGGAGTCACCTTAATGTTTTCTGTCTATGTTCACTCCTTGTATAATTAAGAACACAAAAAATAATTATAGGACTAGCAAGGGGGGAGAAAAGGACATACAACCAAACAAGCCTCATAGCCTTGTTGCAGTTTTTGGCATGTGAACATGACCACTATTGGCAGGGACACTACATGCCTGTTTGATCAATTTTTGCTGGGTAGCCTCAAACCTATTTGCTCCCACTGAAGATGAATATTTCGGTCCTTAAAAGCAGCTTACAAATATATACTTTCATTCAAACAAGACTACGTTTTCCTTAAGAGCTGGACAATTCCATTTTTAGCTAGTGTACATCAGTGTACATTTGCTGGGAACTGTTTTGGTGTAGTGTAGGACTGACTCAGAATAAACTATTGTAGTTGCTTTCACAGTAGTAAAGAAACATGTCAGCCACTGCAACAGTCGCCTCACTGGCAACAATGGAGTCCTGTGGTACAGATGTAACAGAAAGTACATCAGCATCAGCTATGCAGGAGATGTTTGTTACCAGGATCAGTTTATTGTTAGTTTCTTTTTTGTTGTCTATGAGATTTGTTGACAATAAGAAAAGCATTTTTAATGTTAGGAGTTGTGTTTTCCCGCCGTACAGTTCATTCTTAATCAAGACACTGAGACAGCGAGAACAATGATTGATCTTACTTGATCTAATTACTGTTGCCGTGTCTCTTTCAGGGTCAGAGGAAAGCAGAGGAGTTGAATCCACTGGTCGATAGTGTGCTGCTAGAGGTGAGACTTTTTGCCCAAATGACCATGATTATAATCAAGTGAGAATTTAATGAAAGTATTAATGACGCAGCAATCTCAGGGTTATGATGCCTGCTAGAAATGCATTATTAATCATTGTCACTGAGGGGACAGTTGAACATGTTTAATTTACCAACAGGATCTCTGGTGAGGCATGCACAAGATGACAAAACATGCTTATGAATGGAGAAAAAAATGTCAGAATACACTTCGAAATGCACTCAATTCACAAAAATGTTGCAAATTTAATTTTAGATTTTAATATTTTATGCTCTGTTGTACAAATTTTATATGTATTGTCATATATATCATATTATTAAGATATTTTTCCACCCAGGCAGACAAATTTAGCTGTATTCTACTCTATTCTATTCTGTACACTTGCACTGTATACACGTTATCAAATAAATGATACTAAAAACAATTTTTTGCTCAGTTTAGTTTTATTGTCATAGATATATATCTACGCTACACTTACGATATGATACAACTTGATGACGGTGATGATGATGATGGTAAAGACTATGCGTCTTCTGTCCACAGGGCTCCAACAGCACCAATTACATCCATAATGCATTCCAGCTGCTGCTACCCATCCTGCAGGTCTCCCATTTTCAGAGTCAACACTGCCGACCCGCCGCAGATCCAGCAGAGCAGATGCAGCATTAACACACACAGACACACACTACCTGCTCACCAGCTTGTCTTAATGTACCTATTGTTGTACAGTAAACTATAGAGAATAAACATTCCAGATCAAGTGCTTTTACCTACATCAAGTGCCAAACAGTAGCAACAGACAAAAGATTTTGTTATATATGGAGAATATAGAGAGAACATAGTCTTGAAGATAGCAGTCTAAATAGTAGATGCATACTAAAGGGGCCCACATGCAGGCTATATGTGTATTTCCACCATCTTGTATCTCTGAATGTTATTTTGTCTGTTTTGCCGTTGATATTTTGCGTTGAAGAACCAAACGGTGTTCAAGCTCAGCGTACACAAACAACAAATATCATCTCCAAAAGCTGAATCCAAAACAGAAAATTACTGATTGTGATGAAGGGACTCTGCATTAATGTATATCAAGCTTTCTTTGCACTCCTTATGAAACATTGTGATTTCAGCAGAAAGAGCATTGACTAACACTAGTGAAATGTCTGTTTTAACTGTTTTAATCTGGTTAGAGACGAAATGCCAGTATTAATGATTATACACGGTAATTTCTTGGTTGTTTTGTTTATGTGTTAAATTATATGAAGCAACACTACCTTACATTTCACTCACATCTAGTTTGCTTTAGAAGTGAATTTTTCCCTTTTTGCTTAGATTAAATGTGCCTCTTCAGTAAATTTATCTCTACTTATATTGTGTACTTAAAAGAGTAGTGCAACATGATTAGAAACTTGTTTATTATCTTTCTGCCAAGAATTAGACAAGCGACACCACTCTTTGTACATTAAACATGGAGCAGCAACCAGTTAGCTTAGCTTAGCATTAAGACCGTAAACCAGGCGAACAGCTAGCTTGGCTGCATGTGGCTAAGGAATAGTTTGAAACACAAAATAATTACAACAAAAATTTAAATAGCCCTTGTAAAGTCACAAAGTGTAATTTTTAAATCAATATACTGACGCTGTTAGCAAACAGTTGCTTATTTATACATCCAGTGGTTTTGGAGCAACATAATAAATTAAATGCAATATTCACTATTGTTTATCGCTGTTTTTGGCCTCTGCTAACGAAGGATGCTTATTGGTCTTTAGCTGTTGAATATTCTGTTATTTCAATCAGCTAGTTATGAAACAACAAGCTAAAACTTACTGTAAAGGTTTGTAAAGCCCATTAGAGCTGAAAATTTGGGTGATAACTCCCTGCCAGTCACCTTTGTCATATTGCCAAATTGTCTTTACATTGTCATTTCAAATGTAATTATTATAAAAATATTAATTGTAGCTGCTTTAATACACAAGTTATTTGGGTAGTATGTTAATATGTGAGCTTTAAAGGTGCTGGTAGGTGGATTTTGTTGCTTTTGGACAAAGCTAAGCTAGCTGTTTCCTCTTCTTTCCAATGTCAATGTAGGGTTGCCAGGTCTGTGTGACAAAACCAGCAAAATGTCCAATGAAAACCTGACCAGTAGCAAAACGTAAAACATGCAGCGACGGAGAGCTCTACAGCACAGGAGTGGTGTGTTGCCATGTATGTACGTGCTTATCTGGAATCAGTGTGGTAGGATTTGCGTATAAATGAGTAATTTCATTCAAAATGTGCATTTTTATTGATACTGTAGATGTTATTCATGTAATTTGCATGCCAAACTTGTTCACTCAACCTGTGGAAAAAGAACTGAACACTTCAGAAATGGCACAATTCTGCAGGGAAACAACAAAACTGGCAACCCTTTTGCCAAGTTGAATCTTTTCTGGTGTTTTATTTGTCTTGTCATGTCCTTTGTGGGATTTCACATCAAACACTCAGAGGACAACATTTCATCCAAGTAGATGTTTTTTTTTTAATTTTGTCCTCCCGATTAAAGCCTTAAACAGCTTTGCCAGGATCTAAATTTATATTCTTGTCGCTCCCCAGAGATACATATCGCAACCATTTTACATCTTTTCCCATTTTCTTTGACCACTGTGTCTTCTGACTGCAGAGTTAGATTGCTTCTTAGCTTCCAGCCGGCAGCTGTTTAGATCTCTGAAAGATAAGTACTCTTCTTACTTCTGCTTCTGCCCTTTCAGAGATACATTCAGCAGGCAAGAAAGCTATTAAGCAAAGAAAATATTAGTCAGTCCTGTCAAAATGTTTTGGCTCCTTTCAGCTGTAACCAGATGGGGTGAGGCCACGTGTCTCCCTTAGAGCAAAAAATGATTTGTATTGCAGACTGAAAAATGTCTGAAGGCCTTTCATTTATTTAACTTTGGACAGTTTCCTAATATAGTAAGACTGTCTTCTAATAAAGTGCCCTAAGACTGTTTGAAGATGTGATGTTGAAAATAAACAAGCTTTAACCATCTCTGGATGGCTCAGACAGTTTTATTTTCACCATAAAGGTGGCTGATAGGTGAACACAGTCCTTTTTGTTTTCCTCCTGTGTGCTTTAAGCTGGTTTTTGTGCTCGTCTGGCTTCTCTTGTGTCACCAGGCTTGATCCTCTGTGAGGCAGGAGGTGGAGGGATGACCACGATGATGTAGATTTGCTAAAGATAGATGAGAAAAATAAATGAGTTAGGTGACAGTTAAAAGGATTAGAATGAGTTAATGATAATTCTTAGCACTTTATTGTCTCTCTTAGGCTTTCCGGTTATAAACACTCAACACACAGTATAAAGTATCATAAAATCTAATACAACCAACACATAATCATGAGTTGTCTGTTCTGACTTATATGATTGTTCCAGTGGTGAGTTTACCAGTATAGTGGAGGTCAACATTTCCATCCAGCAGCATTTCTATGTCATCTAAAAGATGTACATGAGGACTGTTAACACACACAATCTCACAGAAACACTTATGTACATGTGATCGACTCATTTCTCTGAATGTGCAAAGGTTTGTGTGTGTCCCTACTTTGACTGTCAGCTTCTTCAATTGTTGAGAGTCCTATTCATTAAAAAAACAAGTAGTCAAAGGATTAAAACAACACATCAATCAAATGATTAGTACTGATTATAGTTGCATTTAATAACTGACCTGACCAACCCTGAAACCCATATGAGTGGAGGACTGTCGCTGTCGGACAATAAGAGCTTGTTAGAATCCCTAAATAGATATTTTACTATGAAATAAGTGTTGTTGTGCAAGTTACCTTTAGGAGTGATGGTTTCTGTTTGCTTCCCTCCATCTAGATAAAAGAGCATCAGAGGCATATAGTATATCAGACATTGTGATTATTATTTCATACAGAGGTGTGTTGCCATCTTCTGAAATCTTTCATCCGTATGAGGTCCGTTTTTTAAGAAACAGACTCGCAGAGCTGTATTTCACAGACAGCTATGACTCAGCTATGAAAAAAAATCAGGTTATCAGTATAATTATTTTTTGAGACTCCTCTACATAATGAGAAGTGAGCTGATGTTGAGATGGATGCGATATGCTCTGATAGTGATGCATGACTCATATGACTAATTTAAGTTAATGCCATCAGGACTGTCTGTGTTTACTTGTCACTTTACCTGGAGTGTAGACTGAAATGCACTTTTGCTTTTTGCATGTTCTGACACTCTTTGTAGTGTCGGATATTGTTTCACAGCTTTTTAAACCCTTTGTGTCGCAAAGCTGTTTTTTACATTATAATATATTTGTCCTTTCACAGTGGCAAGAAAAAGTATGTGAACCTTTTGGAATTTCATGGATTTCTGCATTAATTTGTCATAAAATGTGATCTGATCTTCATCTAAGTCAAGGATACTGAAATAAATAATGTGCCTAAAATAATAACACAAAACATTCTGATCTTTCATGTCTTCACTGAACGCATTAATTCAACATTCAAAATGATAGTGAAAAAGTACATAACTGGTTGTCAAGTCATTCCATAGCATCTCTACTGGGTTGAGGTCTGGGCTCTGACTTGCTCACTCCAAAAGGCGGATTTTGTTTTCCTGAAGCTATTCTGTTGTGGACTTCTCCGGTGTTTTGGGTCATTGTCCTGTTGCATCACCCAACTTCTACAGAGTTTCAGCTGGTGTACAGACATTCTCACATTATCCTGAAGAAATTTTTGATAGACTTGGGAATTCATCTTCCCCTCAATGATTGCAAGCCAACCAGGCCCAAATCATGATGTTTACTCCACCATACTTTATGGCTGGGATCATGTTTTATTGATGATATTCAGTGCCCTGTCAGATGTAATGCTGTCCTTTCTAAATAGTTCAATCTTAGTTTCATCAGTCCACAAAACATTTTGCCAATACCGCTGTGGAGTGTCAATGTGCTCTTCTGCAAACTTCAGGCGTGCAGCAATGTTCTTTTTAGTAAGCAGTGGCTTCCTTCATGGTATCTTGCCATAGACACCCTGCTTGTTCAATGCTTTACGTAATGTAGACTCATGAAAACAGATGTTAGCCAGTTCCAATGATTCCTTTAAATCTTTGACTGTCACTTGTGGTTGTTTCTGTACCTTACTGATGAGTCTTTGTTGTGCTTTTGGGGGAAGACTGGTGAATTTCTGAAGTCTTTGAAATCACTTTGTAACCCTTTCCAGCTTTATGAAAATCAACCATAGATCCTCTGAAAGCTGTTTTTGGCAAGGCATGGCTCACATAAGCGTAGTCTTCTTGTGCGGAGCAAACTCAAAAAGTTTGAGTGGTTTTTATCAAAGTAGCTCTAGTCCAACCTCCAAACTCATTTTCTTAACAAGACTCCAAGTATGCTAACACCTGACTCCAAGTAACTTTTTTGCAGTCATTAATTTAAAGGTTCACATACTTTTTCCATGAACACTATGAAGTTTTTATGTTATTATTCTCAAGACAGACATGAAAGATCAGAATTTTTTATGTTATTACTTTGGGCACATTATATTTGTCAATACCCTTGACTTCGATGAAGATCAGATCACACTTTATGACAAATTAATGCAGAAAACCATGAAATTCCAAAGGTTCACATACTTTTTCTTGTCACTGTAGGTTGGGTGTATGTGTGTGAAATGATTTTTATGTGCATATCTGCTTGCAGATGTGCTTACCTTAAGTTACCCCTTAAGGGATAGAAGTTTTTGAATTGATTATTCCAAGATAGTAGGCTCACCTTTAAATGAACTTTTGACTGCAGGGATTGAAAGAGAAAAGTGCGGGAGTGTCTCTAACTTTGTAGGGTGTTTACACACACTGTTATAATCTGAACTATGGGAAAGAATATGTGGCATAAAATTTCATACACATACCCTTTGCTTGTTTACCATTTGAATGGTGACCAGTAGAGTTGCAAACAACAGGACACACCTTGGGCTTTTCTGGAAAAAAAGAGAGAACATTTTAATGTAATTTTTGAATGATCAAACTAAACCAGTGACTGTGTGTTTTTGTGTCTTACTGCACAAGCATTTCCCCCAGTAGATTTGTCCGATCACAACTGCAACTATAGTCAGGAACACGACACACAGCAGAGTCAGCCAGAGGACTCTGAACATACACCGCCACTCATCTGGAGGACACAGAGGGATTAAGACAGAAACAGGCTTCAGACAGAACAGATCTAAGTCTGTCAGTGTTTTAAATAACTCAGTCAAGTTCAATGTCAGAATAGACTGCCCATCACAGTCAGTTAAACAACTAACCATTTTAGCATTAAATAATCTCATCATCATGACAACATATTTTCATCTAAAAAAATACGTGAAGAGAGATTAGAAAAGCAGGAAATAAATACAGAAAACAGAAAGATAAAAAGATATACAAGCAAAAGAAATGGGAAAAGAAAAATGTGCAAAAAGAACTGGGAAAGCAGCAAATGGAAAAGTCTGGTGGAAATGGAGCAGAAAAACTGAGAGGGAGATGGGTATCCAGTTTTCATCATGCACACTGGAAAATATGACATAGTGGTAGCTTTAAGCATGGGGGAGTGCTGGAGAGCTGAACAGAAAGAAAGCAATCCAAAATCAATACAGGCTTGGAGGTACAGCGAGATTAAGATGTACTGTAGGCTCGGAAAGATCATACAGTACGGATAGAGAGAGGAGAAACAAAGTCACAGAGCTGAGATTGGAGTCAAGAGAAGAGAAATTGAAAGAAATTTGTTCTATTGAAAAAAATGACTCCGTCGTGGACTGAGAGAGAGGGCAGTTTTGAATGAAATGAAAACTGATTGACCAATTTCCTCATCTCCTATTGTCCCTTCTCTTCTCTCAGCTCCTCTCCCATTTTACAGCGAAGCCACGTCGGCCACGCGGGCAACAAAGAAGCTCTGCTCCTTCATCCCGACACCAACCTTTCTGTGTCCGTTTCCATGGCAGCTTTTCCTTTGCTGTTGCAGTCAAAACTGTTTGATTGGCGAGCCAAAGGAGACAGCGGCTTTGATTGGCTGTTTGAGAGGTGGGAAGGAGAGGGAGACAGCAGAAGAAAGCCTCCCTCTGTCCTTCATCATCACCCTTCTGCTCTTCCTCCTCCTCCTCCTCCCCCTCAGGTGGGTAGAGGTGTAAGGAGCTGTGATTACTGTGGCCGTACAGGGTGAGATTCAGGGTCTCCGCATCACTGAGTTGAAGCTCGACAGACACCTCCAGATGTAACTTTGTAGCTGTGGATGGACAAATAGATGAGTGCACTGATGGAGGCCTAAAATAATCTACTGATGTTTGAAGAAGTGAAAATGTTACATGCTGATGTTTAGCAGATATAACTCAAGCTCAATGAGATTCTTAAATTAGTGTGAGAAGATTCAAGAAATTTATCAGTCGGTTGGTTGCAAAAACACATTCCTTCCACAATCAAGTTTACAGAATTACATGTCTTTCATTAAATGATTATCTGTAGCCCTTATGTTAATTAGCCTCAGCTGATTTAATTTGCTGTTGATGATTACAGACAAAGAAAGTCATGATGTGATGCCAAATAGGACACTAGATTTAAAACCGAGACTATTGTTGCTCAAAATATCATTCGTTTGCAAGTATTTAATCATAAATCAAAACATTGGACAAATTGAAATTCTGACCTGATGATGGGGCTACATAAAGATTCACCAAAGTGAGCACAATTTATCCCGTGATGAACATTAATTTTTTTATTGCAATCCATCCGAGGATTACTGAAGTCATTAGGATTCATCCTCTGGGCCACATGAAAGTCTTCAAAATTTAATTTCCATTTATTAGCTGTTAGCAGGATATTTCAGTCTGGACAATGAGCCTCACCACAAGCCCTGCTAAACAGGGTTTAGTATTTCACTGTGCAATACCTGTTGATGAGGTATTTCTCTGTAATTCTGTCAAGTCCATGTCTGTTTTACACATGAACCAGCTCATCTTTGGATCATCTCTGCTTCTCCTGTAGTCTGATGCCGAATCTGTCGCGTTGCTGTGACTCTCCTGTGTGCAGGCCTGATCCCACTGAGTCTGAGAAGGTTTGCACACATCCTCTCTCTTAATTTCAGCATTTCCAGTCTTTCCGTGTTCCCCCTCCTTCACCTGATCCCCTCGCTCACAGGGCTCGTAGGGAAGGCAGAGGAAATTCACTTTTGATTCTGAAAGGATGAAGAGAACGAAGAACAGAAAATTCAGAACGGTTTCTCGGCGGAAGCAGGCGTAAAGTGGAGAAGCAGCCAAAGTGCTCTCGAGTTAGAGCAAGATCTCAAAATGGAAGCTCCAGTTTGTATCTGGCAGAGAGAGAGAGAGACAAAGAGAAGAAAACCACTGAAGGCAAACACGACATGAGGATAAAGGTTGAAGAAAGCTGCTCTCATAAAGATCAGTGCTTTCAAAGCAACACGATACGGAAGCATTTTCAAAGCAGCTGTCAGTCAGTGTTGTATGGAGCTATATTTGGGTCTGATTTTACCTCAGAAAGAGAGACAGACACACAGGCAGGTCAAATCAGAGTGAGTCTACATACACAAAGTGCCTTAACAAATAGGTTTACTTCCTTCAAAGCTTGACTTTGTGGTGAAATTTGAACAAAACATCTATGAAAACTGAACCACAGTCAACATATCCTCATTTTCAATGCTTTAAATGGGCCCAAACTGATCAAGTAAAGTGAAGCATGTGGACACAGATATGTGGACAGAAGGGATAAACGTCCATCTGAAGCTGTTAATATGACTCACCTCTGTATAGGGAGAAGAATTCTGGGAGACAGATGATGAAGGCGAGGATCACGAGGAGGAGAAGTTTAGTCACCGCTGCCCTTGTCATAGTTAAGACATACGATCACACAGACACACTTGCTCACGCCGAAACAAGCATGACTTGTGGCTCGTGGTATCTCCTTCCTTCTTGAGTTTTTCAACCAACACATGGATTCACGCTCCGTCTCTGCCCATCGGAGTGGCCTTTGGCAGAATTTAAGAAGCCCAAAGATAATGTTCACGGTTCATGTGGAGGCAGGCGACGACACAACGAGACACATGCACACAATACAAAGCAACTTCACTTCCTATTAC
Organism: Dascyllus trimaculatus; assembly: GCA_024666655.1. Classification (NCBI taxonomy): domain Eukaryota; kingdom Metazoa; phylum Chordata; class Actinopteri; family Pomacentridae; genus Dascyllus; species Dascyllus trimaculatus. The sequence goes on along the minus strand of CM045447.1, from coordinate 12,304,918 downwards.
ACTTCCTGTCATTTTCTCAGAAAGAGTGAGAAATGGAGAGTTGCGGGGACAACGAAAAATTTTTCTTGGCAGAATGTAAGTAGAAATGCTGTGTGTTAGGTTTGGGTGTAGGTTTGTGTGAGAGCGACTGCACTCTGCTGAACAAACTTTATTGGACTGTGTTTATAACTGTAGGACCTGTGTGAAGTTTGATAATAATGTGCTGTGTATATGTGTGGTATAACCATGAAGGGAAACCAGCTTGTGGTGTAAATGTGTGTGCACAACAGAAACAAAGAGAAGTTTTATTAAACCTTTAGATAATAAAAAAATTGTTGAAGACAAGGTTTATGTGTGGTAAACCAGCTGCTGCTAATAAAATAGGTCCATAAACCCCAATAATCACATAAACACTCCTTTGGTCTGACCTCTCATTGTTTTTCTCACAATTAGGGCACTATCCCCTGGTTATGAGGAACTTTCACATAATTTTCATTCAGTATCTCACAAGTCTGACTTAGTAGCTTGTAATTATGAGTTTGTATCTCAAAATGATGATCTGCCAAATGTTAAATATGACACTGATAAAGTTTCCCATGATTATCTCGTCATTTTATATATTCACATAATTATGTAATTCTAAGTCAGGTACTGAATAGTAAAGCTCAGATACTAAGTCATAATTATCACACACTATAGTAGAATTTTGAATTATGAGAAAGCCTATTATTGGTATTATTATGCATAAAATGACAAGGGCTTAACGCATCATTTTTCTCATGGCAGTTATGAGATATGTTTAGTATATTCTATCATAATCAGGACTTTGCTGAACATAATATGGGTTCTATGTAATAAAATTATAACAAAATACAAGATAGGAAACGTGCTACACATACTCATCAGATAAGACAGGATGCCATAATGTTGACTTAGTATCACGTAAATATAATAAATCATAAGTGTCAGATACAACTTCATAATCATGAGAAACCTTCTAATATCTTGTATTTTATATTACAAAATACTGTTTTGCATTTATTTAAAAGAGAACATACTAATATTAATAAATATCAGAAGCTAAAGCCTCATAATTTTGAGAAATTTCCTCTTAATTAAGATTTTGTATCACAGAAATGTTCACTAACATACACTCATCAAATATCATTAAATATTAATACATAGCTACGTGATACTTATAAGGCTAACATTCACAAAACAATGAAACAGTTTCTTATAATTCTCTTTTCCTTTAGTTAATTTTGCTACACAGCCGAGTATTTTGGCTGCCACTGGACAAGAAATGACCTTTCTGTTCATCTTTTTTATATTCTAATCTATTCAGAAAAGAATATGTATTTTCCCTTTGTACCATCTGACTTGATCTCTGTTGGGTGTTTAGAGAAGCTCGATTTTACGGTTGGGTTCCTGAGAGCCACTTATCTTTGCAGGTCTGGGACGGGAACACACACACACACACACACACACACACACTGAGGCGCAGGCAGACAAATACACATCCTCAAAACCACAAACACAGTGATGAGTGTGGCTGGCAGGTGGAGCCTTATCTCCTCTCCACAGCAGCCTGCCTCTCTCAGGGCTCAGTCGGCAGCTTATAGAGAGGGATAGAAGCTGCCAAAACTCCAAAAATGAAAAAAAAAAAATCACTTTCTGTGCTTTTATGTCCAATCAAAGCTGCTCGACACTTGTGGCGTTTCCAAATAATTTGAGCAAATAGCTGAAATATATTTACCACCACACTACCTGTGATTGTTGATAGAATTACGGCTAGTACAGTTCCAATGCATATATGTGTGTGACCTTCCTAAAGCGTCACGGTGACGGCACTTTCAATAATTTCCTGATTATTTTCCAGGAAAAAATGGACTCATTCATTTAGTTATAATTACAGGGACTATTGTGTGCAGCCAATATACCGCCAATTAATTATTAGAGGTAATTAGTTTTTGAATCAATGTGCAGTAAGTAAGTAAAATTTTAATTAACTTTGTCCATTTGGGTTTTTTGCTGTAGTTTTGTCACCTGTTTTTGGTTTGAAACATCACCTCCCATGTGTTTCTTAGTGTTTACCTTTTCCACATGTCTCCTGTGCTTGTTTGTCTCCTATATTTTACTTGCCTTGTGCGTCCCCAGTGTTTTTTCTTCCACTATTTCTGTGTCTTTCCCATCTTTTTGATTGTCGATCATTGGTTTCACCGGCATCTTGTTTCCCAATTAGTTCTCTGTGTGTTTATAGTCTCGTCTCTCTCTCCTTCAGTTGTCAGTTTGCCTTTGGTCATCAGTATTTTTCTTGTCTGCCTGGCCTCATGTAAGTCTGCATCACCTTCATTTTAAGGCTCGCCCATTGTTTCCTTGCTGTGTCCTGCATTTGGGTCCTGTTTTGAATCAAAGCAACACCTTATTTATAGCTCTGTCTTGATCCAAGTTTAGAAGAAAGTTTGGATCAAGCATTAAGGCAGTCCTGTTTGGTTCTTTCAAGAAATTCACCATTTTTATGACAGCTCTTAGCTCCCTAAATGCAAATGTTCCAGCAGAAGAATTCAACTGTAACTAATTTTGCAGGGGCACCATCACTGCATCCTGGGCTTAGCACTGCCCAAGACAATTTTGATTTAAAGAAATACAAACAAGCAATTTTCCCCTTTAGTAGAATGATGATGCAGTGTGTGCTGCACAGTGGCTCGGTGGTTAGCAGCGTCACCTCACAGCTAGAAGATCCCGGTTAGGACGCCTGGGATCTTTCTGTGTGGAGTTTGCATGTTCTCCCTGTGCATGCGTGGGTTCTCACTGGGTACTCCAGCTTCCTCCCACAGTCCAAAAACATGCTGAGGTTAACTGATGATTATAAACTGTCTGTAGGTGTGAATGTGAGTGTGCTTGGTTGTCTGTCTCTATGTGTAGCGCTTTGATAAGCTGGCGACCTGTCCAGGGTGTACCTTGCCTCTCCCAATTCGGCTGACTCCCTGCGACCCTACAGAGGATTGAGCGATGTATAGATAATGGATGGATGGATGGATGATAGGATGCAGCCAGATCATTCTCCACCACTGACACAGTGCTGTATAGATACTCAAGATACTCAGATAGGACTATGCAAAACTAGAAGAAGAATACAGAAAGCCCCACCCCATAATGACCTGGAGAGCTTATTTTGCCCATAATATGTGTTCTAGCTTATATAAATACAAATAACAATAAATCAGCATAAGAAAGCACAAATAAAATACCTTTGAGCAGAAATAGGTTTGTTTGGCAGAAGGTTATCTGAACATAAATATAAAACATTTTGCAGATAAACACGCAAATAAATATTTACTGAGAAAATGTCTCCACTACTGAGTGAATCATCAAGGAATATTTACATTTTTATTTTAGAGACATTTTAATGGTTAGAAATCATTAGGAAGTCACTTGGAAATGATGGACTTGTAATACAAAATGTCATCAAAATATTAAATGTGTTTAAAATATATACTGCAAATTATGTTGATAATGAACTATCACTGGAGCAGATGTCACCAGACAACAGGTAGCATTGCTTTTTGTTACTGATAATTAATTGGAAAAGTTACTCTACAGTTTAGTTGTTGCTAGATCTTAGTTTCTCTAATATTATTGGAAGATTTGTTTTCCTTATTTTATTAATGTGTGTATGATTTTTGAGCATCGCTTTATGCTTCCTTACGAAAAGTTTGGGTGAAATATATAAAAGAGAGAAAAACAGACATTTTACCTGATTTTAGATTTTTTAAGTTCAGCGTGTTTTTTCACAGCTGCACGATTCCACACACATGATACAAGCTGAGAGCCAGAAGATAAGAGACAAGGATTAAATGCTGGATCAGAATGGTCTATGGTGGCTGTGTCGACAGAGTGAAATTGAATGTTCCCCATTTTTCAGGGAGCCAGCTGGAAACCCCTCCAGGATCTTTGAATGTCCTTGAAACCTGGCAAGAAAACCACAGGTATGGACTCGCTTCCTTACTGTGTTTGTGTGTGTGACTGGAAAACTGCTGTGTGATTGTGCTGCGGGTAACTAAGGCAACAGCATTAACAAGAAAGTAAACCTCCTTTTAGTCTTAGCAGCATGACTCCAAGGTTAGATGCTACTTTGGTGCCTATAGAGTGCCAGAAATCTGATAAATTAAAGCTGGAGGTGTCTGGGTGGAAGCTCCAGCAGATGGGCTCGCAGAGGTCTGGTTGGAGGCGTCCACAGAGAGGAAAACCAGGTGTTCAAACACTCTTCACTCTGGAATTATGCTTCCTGTTTCATTGCTTTTCCAGCAGCAGGGGTGAAGTATGGGGATGTCAGTTGACATTTTGTCTGCTCAGAGCAAGATATCTTGACAGCAAGTGATCAAATTGCCCTCATATACAGTATATTGTGGAAAAAACAACCCCCAGCAAAGATTTTGGTACTCCTCTGGCCATCCATGCAACATCACCATCAGGGGGAAAAATATATCTGAAACAAGGTAGAGCTAAACGACAGATTTTTATTGAAGGCATATTTTGACATATTGTGAAAGAGTTAGTAGACGGATGCCACTCTTGTGTCTGTACATTAAATATGAAGTTGGAGCTGACAGACTGGAAGCAGCTAACCTGGCTCTGTCAAAACAAGTTATAAATGTTAATTATTAAGCTCTTCAGGTGCTGGTGAGTGAATATTTTAAAGCTTTGGACAGAATAAGGCTAGATTAGAATAGTTTTTTTTATATCTTTATTGGAAAGTTATAGAGAAACAGTGAAAGAGATATGGATCAATAACACAGAACAAATATCTGAAAATGGAACCAAACGCGGGACATTGCACAGGACATGGTTCTCCCCATAGAATCTATGTGAAAGATGAACATAGTGACCGTGACATCACCCCCTGGTTTGTGGACCACCATTTTTGAAGCTTTGAGTTTGGCATTTGGCCACCCATATGGTAGTGACCTGTCAGCTGTAAGGTAGCCCCACTAACAAACATACTCTGCTGTCTTGTCTATTTTTTACTGGATGAATGCTGTGTAAGCACCACTTTGTTGCTAAGGATGCTGTTTCATTATAACAATACTGCTGCATTTGAATCTCTGACTCCACAAGTTCATGAGTGTGGTTTAAGTCTTAAGTTGCCATAAAACAGTATTATTTACATTATAATCCACAGAAGAGACACTGCATCTGAAAAGGTCTGAATGCAGACAAAGATTTAAAAGGATTCTTATTTCATGTATCTATGTCATGCTGTATTAGAGAAGACTTCAAACTAATAATTGAGACCACAAACCTATTAAGAACATGCCTATTTAGGTAACAAATACAGAGAGAAATAGGGTTTTACTGCATCTGAATGACAGCACTTACCAGGACACCCAGGGTTAGTTTCCTCCTTTTTCCACTCTTGATGCTAAGCTAAGCCTAAAGCTTAAAGCGAAGCACAAGGCTGTAGCTTCATTTTGCACCGACATGGGAGTGGTATCAAACTTTGTGTGTAACTTTCAGCAAAAAAAGTAAATTAAGTTTTTGTAGATATCCATGTTCCCCCGAGTGATGAATCCTAATGTTTTGGCCTCTTGTCAAGCTGCGCTGCCCACATAAATTCCTCACTGTCTGCAACACTTACCAAAATCTATTACATGTCGCCATTAAGTTAAAGCTCCCGGCATAAATCTTTTCATTTATTGACTCCATGACCTTTACTCTGGCACCAACCAAGAAGGACAGTAAAAAATAGCAAATCACTAGGTTTATTGTCCAGAACTTTTAGAGGTTGTAATGAACTCTGCAGCCTCCAGAGATCTCTGGCAGAACTTGAGACATTCAGTCTTGTTTATGGTAAATATCCACTTTGGAGTTTTGGCTCACCTTCAGACCATTTGAATTATATATGCAGTCAAACAGGTTATTTGTTCCATGGTAATTTGTCTTGCCGCACAGTCTGAAGCATCTGTCATGTGTAGCAAACAGTGCACATCTATCACTTTTAATGCTGCAGTCTGAGGCTGTAATGATGAATACAACGGGGCTGTGCAAATGCTGACTGGGTGAGAATGTGTGTCTGTGTATTTGTGTGCAACCTTGAGTGAGCAGAGATAGGTGTCCTTATCCGCGCTAAACTTTTCTTTGAGTGCCACTGATTTGTTCTGTATTATGAACATTAGCCGTATACTCTGTCAGACGCTTTGACAGTCTGCAGTGTCATCTCGGACAAGAATCACTTGAGAGATACTATATGCGGGATATTTTTGGAGCTCTGCCTTAGCACTGAATCTGATGTAGGGTTCAGAGACTGAATGTAACAGCATGATGAGATTAGGGGTTTAGGTGCATGAGAAGGTATTTAAGAACAGACTACACTCCGCAGGCTCAGTGCAGGTTATGGTTGTATTTCAGGCATTAGGTGTAGGAATAGGATATTTGATTTCCCCCCCATCATGTCCTCACTGCGATGTCTGAGCTTAATCCCCGGATCTGCTTTAAATGTACACAATGGTGTTGTCAGATCGGTGGAGACATCAACAGCAGCAACAATCTGAAATTCTCTTTCATCCTCTATGCCAGGAGGAGAGTAAAAAGCTTCAGTTTGAAGGTCATACTCTGTTTAGTGAGTTTGTTGTGACAGAAATGTGTTGAGAGACAGGTTGCGGATGTTAAAATGCTTTGTAGAAGAATTTAGACGTTTCTTTGTCCTCACAGCTGCGATACCTTTGACTGATGAGTGGCATATGCTTGTTTGGTAAGATACAGATTGTAGTTTCCCATACATTTTAAGGCTTTGTTTCATATAATTATTAGAATAAGTCTTGGGAATAAAATGCATTGGTTTTGTCACTGTAGTTTTATCAGTATATGATCTGAGTTTTTTTTAACAGATTTGCTATGTATATTTTTGCAGTTGGCCCTCTGGGAGAAAACAGAGTAATCCAATCTAAACATTGCTCAGCCAACACTGCATATTAGATTTTGCATCAGTCGTACCGATGTATAAATTTTAACATGCTGACAAGAAAAATGCCACTCTGAATCCCCTTCTGCCTGCATTGTCATTTAGCAACGGTATCAGATTTACATCTTTGCCTCTCATCTCCCATCTGCCATCTCCAGAGAGAGGACACAGTGTCACCTCTGCCAACTTTTTAGCTATACAAGCAACGTGGCTCGGGGGATGGCAATTTCAATCTGTCGGTCAGCCAGTTTGGTCCAGACTAAAATATATAAGCAGTTACTGGACGGACTGACATGAAAGTCTGTAAATGTATTCATGGTCTCCAAATAATTCTAGTCTGACTTGACTTGACTTGGGGAGAACCTGGGTTTTTATCTCATTCCACCACAACTTGACATTTGTGGTTCAGAGGTAAACATGTTGTCAAATATTAGATGGATTGTCCTGTAGTTTGGTGAAGACATTTGGGGTCAATATGGACAGCATTGAAGTTCCAAACCTGCAATTAATGGAGAACTGGTTCTACACCCGAAGTCAAAGCAGCTGTTTCACAAATGTTGGTATGGTAGTACATGACACTAAAGAGGTTGCATCACCTGCAACTATTAGCACGCTGGCTTTGGATCTCAGTACATTCTCACAGAGTCAAAATCATTACGGTACACTGCTGGTATTTGCAAATGACAAGCTTGCAAACGGTATCTACAAGGATCACTTTTTTAGCTTTTGTAGCTTCACATTTGTCAGCCACATTGTACAGTGTTATGCAGTTAAAGGCCTCTGGCTCAGATGTTGTCACCCAACATGACTGTATATCAAGACTGCAGCCTGTTCAGAGATACCCTGTCATCAGATGTGAGTGACCTCTTTGATTTTTCTCCAGCCATCCCTGACTCCCCATCCTTGACTATGACCTCTTCTCAGTCAAGGTTGCGGCCAGGTTTGGTGCGGTGTTTACAACAAATATCCATCCATTATCTGTACACCGCTTAATCCTCTGTAGGGTCGCGGGGGGACTGGAGCCTATCCCAGTCGACTCAGGGCGAAGGCAGGGGACTCCCTGGACAGGTCGCCAGTCTAACACAGGGCTACACATAGAGACAAACAACCAAGCACACTCTCATTCACACCTACGGACAATTTAGAATAATCAATTAATCTCAGCATGTTTTTGGACTGAGGGAGGAAGCCGGAGTACCCGGTGAGAACCCACGCATGCACAGGGAGAACATGCAAACTCCACACAGAAAGATCCCAGGCATCCTAACCGGGATGCGAACCAGGGATCTTCTAGCTTTTACAACAAATATACAAAAGAAAAATATAATTAAAGCAACTCCCATTGATGTTTTGATTTTCATAACAAATGGCAGTGTGAAAGTGGGTGCCTTAGTGATGAACCTACAGAAAATGATCACCTGAATCTGCAGCTCAGCCTCAACTGTACCGAGCTTTATGTTTAATTTCTGCTCACTGTTCACCTGCCGACAACTTTACCATTTTGGTTTACTGTCACTGTTCTCACAGCACAGTTTCTGGTACAGCAGGCAGCTGTTTTTTAGCATAACAAAATCTAAAACCTGCTGTGTATTGCCCAGTGAATACCAACCCACAGACTGACACAGTCAAAGTGACAAGCTGGTGAACATTAGCAGCTAGAGAGCTTCATATTTCCTTGAGCTCGAGACTAAAAACAGAGCTAAAATGTGAGTGAATATTGAACTTACACTCTATAAGTGGCCTGAGACACAACTCCAAATGATAATGGTGTTTTCTAACTGCTGCTTATGTAAATATCAACTTAAATTTGATGGCATGTTAGTATAGTGTGCACAGCCTTGGCCAAAGATTTTTTAATGGAGGTTTAATTTTCACTTTTCTGAGTCTTTCATGTTAAAAGTATGCACATTTAAATGGAGCTATAGGTGTGCTCATTAGTTTTGCATAGCCATAGCTTTGTTCAGTACTGGAGTACTGGTCTGACCTCACCCAACATCATTCTGCTGTAGGGGAAAAAACCCACTGTGGCTTGTTTGTGTTTCCTTGAACCGATCACAGTCATCTTGGGTGTAGCCAAGCCCAGAATGCAGCAACAGTGTCCCTGCAAAATAGCAGGAGAAAAACATTTTGGTGGAACATGCTTTGAAAAATGTTGGTGAAGGGGCTCAGTCATCCAGGTCAGGGTGCGCCTTGAGGCATCAGTTAAAAGCAACTGGAACTAAAACTGAAGAAGCCTCATGGATGAAAGGTGAAACATCTTAAAGAACCTAAAAGAAAAATCCAATTGGTTTTGCTGAAGCTCCTAGGATGCTTGGAACCAAGAAACCATAACCAGGGAACAAACAGCAATCAAAGTTGGCAAACACATCCTTTACAGCCAGTTACTGCAAGAACCAAGCACAACTGTTTTGCTGTACGATTTAGATCTTTGTTTTAAGTTCCCATTTTCAGCAGGTAGGCCGCTGCTCAGAGGTTTTTGTTGATCTTGTTCACTGCAGCAAAGAAGTCGGTAACATGCAGATAGAAAGGGAGGAGAATACTGTGTGAACTACACGGCTAATGGCAGGCTGATACCCTCAGTCAGCATCCTGTGAGTCAGACTATGAGCTCATTAACAGTTATCGATTGCGTTGAAAGTATCTCGAAATGATAATCAGCACTTGCAAAATGGCAAACAAGCTGAAGGAGAGACAAATGGGAGAGAAATAGTGGGAAATGAGGTATGAGTAGTGAGCATGTTTTCCCATTGAAAGCAGAGCAGGAAGAGGAGGAAGGAGAGTGTGGTGATTTAGTGCTGTGTCAGCAGAGAGGCGTCGTCTGGCTCTCCAGAGACGAAGCCACTGTGAAGCTTTATGACTCTTTATGGAGAAATTACGATGTTTCACAAAGAGATTATCATTATGAGCGAACCTTTAAAGGTGATGAAGGATTCCAAACTGATGCTCCCGGTGCTCTGTTCTGTCTCTCTGTCTGTCTGTTGGCGTCACAGTGTTTTCCAATATTCATTTCTCTGTATACAACATGTCCTTGAACCTTTTCCCTTCCTTCATCACAATTCTATTCGCTCAGAGGACTAGAGAGTATTCTCTCTGGTTGTCTCCCAGAAATTTCAAGGTTTTTAGAGTCATACTGTGTATGTGTGCTGGGGGAGGCCATATTTTACACTTTCAAAGGACTACGCACCCGTTAAAGTGGGCTAAATTGGGGTGAATTTACAGGAAGCTCTGAACCACCATGGAGCTGCATCTTTTTATGTTTCACCTTCTCCCTCCCTCTCCTCTCTCCTCTGGCGTAACCTTTCTGGTGAGAAAATGCCATGTCAATAAAAGCTTTTTAACATGAGGAAAAATCAATGTGCTCCGATTGCACCTTTTCTCAAGCGTGCCTCTCCAGCAAATGGGCGGTTCTGCTTTGGCACACAGGATGGTTGATGTGTAAGAGTCGGGTAGAAAAAGAAACAACCAAAGCAGAACTTCAATCATTTTACATACTGTACATTTGAAACTGAAATAAAAATCTGCAGGCTTTCCGAGACTCTTGAAATCCTGTTTATGTTGCTGTGTGTTAACATGAGCACTTTATACTTTAAAGTACTTTATTGGTCACAATTCACACCATCAACTTTTATTGTCCTGAATGGGAAAGCAGGCTTGCAGGCAGGGTTGCAATAAAAATGCACAATAAAAATGTATCATAAAAACAATACAAACACAATAAAAAACAGTGACATAAAAAGCATGATAAACAGACACATCATTTGTCCACATCAGTTAGTCCAGACCACATAATGAATCTCTCAGTGAAACTAAGAAGTTCTTACTGCCTCTCAAAAGTAATATATATATGTATTTCCACTTCATATTAGAGATAAACTAGAGACAGAACACTTTTATTATAACTGCAGGAAAAGCAGAACCAGTGTTGCCAGTTTATGTGATCCATACTTTATTCAGAGGACTTTATTTCTAACTCCTAAAGCAGACAGTATTCCCTGTTATTACCATGAGATTTCAAACCATCTCTTAATTACATCATTTATATAGACACTGAAGATTCACTCGAGTGTCAGAAATCGTATGAATTAAGGTTACAAAATTAAACAGTTTAAATAACTGACAGGAACCTTTACAGCTGCGTTAATACAATGGAAGTCAAGTTTCCCTGTAGCTATAGACTCCCACACACTGTTAAGCTTGCGAAAATACATCTATTCACAATGTTTCGGTGCTAAATCTTGATCAGGAAAATGGTTTGTGACAAAGAGAAGCCATCTTAAATACAAAGTGGCTGTGAGTCTGCAACCAATCACAGTCCTCACATGCTGAAGGAAGGCATGAATCTCAAACATCCTTCGACTGTATGACAATTTCCAACAGCATACAGATAGTTAGAAAATTAAAACGCAGAGTAACAATCAGAAGTGCAAACCAAAATTGTTTACAATTAATCTGTAAATTACTATAAAGTGAATGTTTAAAACCCCCAGGGGCTCAACTGCATTCCCCAAAATCTTGTAGGTTACATACTTAGATGTACCTGCAGGGATACATCTGCATGGCAAACGAAAACAAGCGCCAATTAATAAATAAAATGTTTTATAATAGTAACTACAATTTTTTTTGCAAAACTGCTAACATACTTATATTAAAAAATAATTATTAAATGTACCTCTACCCTGTCAGGACTGTATATGTCTAATTATGTGTGTCCTATACATCCTACAGGAATTTGGAGGCAATTGCAATGAAAAAATACACATATTAAGCAGATAGCAATAACCAAAGCAGAGAGAAAAGATTATCCCCAAGATTAAAGTTACGTCAATAATCAATTTACCTAAGAACCTCCTCAGTACAGTACACCAATCAGCCACAACATCCACTGACAGGTGAAGTGAATAACATTGATCATATTGGTACTATGTGCTGTTCTGCTGGAAAACCTTGGATTTTGACATCTGTGTTGATGAGACTTAGACACCCAAATAAACATTGTCCTACAACAAGAACACTCCCTCATGCAAATAGAAATCCCAAATGTCACTGACCTACCCCCACAGGAAAATGGACCCCACCACATGGAAAAACATCAAACAATCAGGAACATGTTGAGGAACATGACAATGGCCCAACATGTTGATTTGACCTCCAAACTTCCTACACCCAATTCTGATCAAGCATCAACAGGATGCAGTGGAACAAGTTTGATTGACAGAGGCCCCACTGCACAAGCCAGAGTACCCAAAGGATCCACTGCCAACGTCGTGGTGAGAGACGACACCCTGAGAGGTCCTCTTGTCCATGCCCAATGGTTCAGAGTATTTCTGACAACATAAAGGAGACCTACACAATATTAGGCAGGTGGTCATGTTATGCCTGATCAGAGTACACAAACACAATAAATATTCAGGCCTTGAAAAAATCCATCCTGCATCAATGTGACCATACAGATATCGGCACCATAAGCAGCTCACTTGGTAAATGAATCTGATGACACAGCTGTGTCAGTCTCATTTAGATTTGTCACTTTTTTTCTGGTATCATTGCATCAGGATACCCTGGTGTCCGATTGAGGATTCTAACTTGGAATCGTTGTGTCATTTCCCTCTCTACTAGTTTCCTCACACAATCTTGCAGCCACCTCTCTAATAAAGGCATCAGTTGCGCCTAAGACTGAGCCCCAGCAGATAAACTGTTACTCTGTCTGGTAGGATCATCTGTCAGTCGGCACAACACCAGACCTATTTAAATCATGAACCCATCTGAGAGGTGGGAGGTGATTCAGTGATCTGGAACCAAGCTAATGTGATTACAGCTCAGCCAGTACTATTAGCTGATGAGAGCACTAAAATCACCATTAAACAACTCTTTTTAGTTAATGGTTTCTCACAGTGTGCTTAAGCGTAGGTTTAAACTAATCTAATGAAACTTTTTTTTTAATTTACCCTGGATTAAAAACATCTTACCACAGATTAACTGGGTTTACTGTCAATAAATGCGGAGTCAGTATTCTGAATTGTGGCCTGAAATGAGCCACTGCTAGTGTATCAAGTGGGTAAAGACGATCTACAACATAAGCGTCCGGCCTCGCTGCTAGTTTTACAGAGGAATTTATAGATCTCTGTGTGTGTGTATTATTTTTGCAGTGATGACCCTGCTATTTACAGAGCTCTCTGAATATATACAGGCTGGAGAGCTCTTTATAGATGGGCAGAAAGTCCGTCTCTCCTTTTCCGACTGGTGCGTAAATTGTGTGGTACTTTTAAAGCGGACTATACTTAGACAGTTATATAGATAGTTCTTGTCATGTCGTGTTCCACAGCTTGAACAACGAGAATGAAAAGAGACTTCTATGCAGTTTTAATGGAATCCAGACATCTGTACAGTTTATCGTGAATGAGAGCAAATTTTATGTCATTTTTGTTCAGTCCTGAGTTTGACAGCAAAGGGGATAGTGGATATTTTGGGATAAAGCAGGCTGCTAGACATTTTAGTGACACTGGCTTTTCTGTGAAATTTGGTGACTGATTTTTCCCGTCAATCAGTGGAAGCAGGTTAATTCTCTCTTGTTAATTGTGATAACTGTTGCTATAGATAACTCTAATCATACATCAATGAGAACATTTAAGCCGTTGTGATTTGATAACCATATTGCCTCACATCTCCAGACTCTCAACCTCCTCAATGCTCTCCTGTCATCGGATAATTTCATTCAGTCTCTCGCCCTTTTAAATACACCAGACGCATGCTAAAAGCCCCCTTGTGCTAAACTATGAAGTACTGAAGGCCGGTTATGTGTTGATAAGCTGCCGTGTCAGCGTCCTCTAAAAGCCCCCCCTCCTGTAATTATCCCACCTACTGCTGATTAATGCTTAGTCACTCTGTCCAACAAGACCTCCTGCCCGTTCCTCCTCTCCCTCTCATCGCTATCCACTAATTCTTATTCTAGAAATGTTTCATCCCGCCATGTTCCTGTTATCCTGCAATTAACCAGGAACATACTTCTGGCCAGGGAGATGCAGATGGCCCCAGCGTGCACAGTTTTTGCAAATGCAAACTCAGACAAAATACACTATATCGCCAAAAGTATTGGGACATCTGCCCTTACACACACATGAACTTTAATGACACCCCATTCTTAATCTGTAGGGTTTAATATTGATTTGACCCACCCTTTGAAGCTATAACAGCCTCAACTCTTCTGGGAAGGCTTTTCACAAGGTTTAGGAGTGTGTTTATGGAAATCTTTGACCATTCTCACAGAAGTGCATTTGTGAGGTCAGGTAGTGACGTTGGACAAAAAGGCCTGGCTCTAATTCATTCCAAAGGTTCTATCAGGTTGAGGTCAGGACTCTGTGCAGGCCAGTCAAGTTCGTCCACACCAAACTGGCTCATCCATGTCTTTATTGACCTTGCTTTGTGCACTGGTGTGCAGTCATGTTGGAACAGGAAGAAGCCATCCCCAAACTGTTCCCACAAAACTGGGAGCATGAAATTGTCCAAAATGTCTTGGTATGCTGAAGCACTAAGAGTTCCTTTCACTAATGTTTGTAGAAGCAGTCTGCATGCTTAGGCACTTGGTTTTATACACCCGTGGCCATGGAAGTGATTGGAACACCTGAATTCAATTATTTGGAGGGGTGTCCCAATACTTTTGGGACACCCCTCTATTGCAGCTACCAGTGCAGATCTCCAACAGCTTACCAAATGATAATCAGTTTAACATTTCTTCTGGTATGTGGTCCTACAGATGGTACTCTGCTACATCTGCCAATTACTCTTTTTGTTCTTCCTCCTTTTGATTGACTTTGACTAGAAGACAGCAACATAACAAACCTTAAGGAGTCTTGGTTTGCTGAATGTGTTCCACAAAAATTATGAGCATAAAGTTGGCATCACCCAGATTTAAAAATAACTTTTTTGGATAGTTGTTTTGCCACTGGATTTGTTGGTGTTTTTACTTTTCACTCAGTCTGCCTATTATTAACTACATCTTCTCTCTGTAGTCACATTATCACTGGAAAAATACTAACTAAAAGTTACACTTTAATCTTTGAATCTGGAATATCTGGAAGCATTTCAAAAACTGTGTCTAGCTTTAAATAATGCACTTTCATGTTTATTTATGATAGTAAAAATCTAAACCACACAGGCGTAATCATTCTGGCAGCAGTAAAAGGAGTCGAGGTGATCAAAGTTAGCCTCATGTCTGATGCAGTGTGCAGGGAAGAGACCCCTCATGCTCGCTTCTCTGTTTCTCATCCACTGCTGTCTCTTTTCTCTTATTTTTTTCAGAAACGGCCAAAGCAAAACACAGATGCATCCCTTTCAAACACTCACACTAAATGAGGAATTGATCCAGAATTGATCAGGTGTCAGCGGCCTGACTAAGTACTTTAAGATTGTGAACGTGGGCCGTGATTGTTTTGGATTAAGTCGACATCCAGCAAGCAGCCAAAATTGTAAAGCATCTTCAACCACTGTTATAATATTAATTGATCACCTTTAATTTCTCGCCTCTCACCTCTTGAAATCAGTTTCCCTCCCCTGCCCATCTCCTTCATCCCTCTTCATTCCGCTGTCTCTTGGGTTTATTGCTCAATGATTGGTGGGGGTAAGGTGACCTTTCTGAGGATGACCAATCCTGGAGCCTGCTGGATAGAGCACTGCCTAATCTAAAGGCTAAAAAATGCTTCAAAGGCACTATTGCTTTCACGCCAGGAGCAGAAAGGACCAGAGGATACTGTCGCAGCTTTTTATGGAAGCATGTGTGTTAACTAAATATGACACCAGGGGATAAATTGTGAAAATGCATGTGCGAAAGTCAGCAATGGCTTTTACTGCAGCTATATTCTGTTTCCACTGAGGTAAAATTAAAGTCAGGTTAAGATTTGCACTAAATTTTGCATCCATTATGATTAAGATGAGTCAAGAATAAAATGTAAAAAGCCCCCAAAGTAACATGAACACATTTATTGTGTGTGTGGGTACATGTGTGTAAGTTTGTGTTTAGCAGAGACAGAACGCCAAGGAGGTGATCAAGTATCAACATGATGGTGTCAGACAGATCCCAGCACTGCATCTTAAAGTAGAATTATGCCTATTTTAAATGAAACAATGAATTTTATGTTTGGTGTCACTCATCACTCACCATAAAAAGAAAATGAATATTGGACTTATATTCATTAAGTGACCAGAAATATGACTACAGCTTAATAACAATGATGCTCCAGTGGCTGCTCAGTCAGTTAACACATTAACCATATCAGCTTTATGTGGTGATCAAGTGTTATGTTTACAATTAGTCCCAAGTGGCCAAAAAAGGCTTTTATTCTCATTGTATTCAGCTCCCTTAGTTGCTAAATAAAATGGCTTCTGGAAGATCTACTGGCAGAGTGCAAAGTCTCTGACCTCCACATCAAGTTCCATCATTCCCCTTATAAATATTTCACTTTATTCGGAGAAAGTCTCACATTTACTCGAGAAAGATGTCAAATTGTAACTACAATATGATTTTGCAACAACTTTAATGGACACCTCCGTTTCCTTGACATTTTGACGGTGACTGTTTTGAAGCTTTTAGACCATGTATCACCTCAAATAATTTATCGCAGTATCGGGGGACTGTCAGCACCAACGCAGCAGCCACTCTCTGTCTGCTTTTTCCCCCCATTGCTCTCTGACTACTTGTGACACGCTCATTTCTATGGGAACGATGGGCTGTGATTGGCTTGTGGCTGCAGGGCAGAGTAAATTATTAAGGCCTGCTCTTTATTTGGCCATAAATGCTCCCTCCCCTTCTCTCTGTCTCTCCCTCTCTGTCTCTCTTTCCATCTATCTCGCTCCCCTGTGTTTTCCACTTCCTCTCCTCCCTCAACACTTCTGCCATTTAGGAAGAGAATGAACAGGAAAAGAAGGCACTGCAGCATGTAAGAGGGAAAAAAAAGAAGGGAAAATAACACAGAGACAAATGTGGTTTGTAGTGATGGACAGAAATGGGGAAAAAAATGTCAGTAGGGAAATTGGAAAAAGAGCTATGGAGCATTAGAGAGCGGGAGGGAGGAGTGACAAAGGGAGAGCATTGGTGAATTGTATGGCAAGCCCTTTGCTGTCCTCCACACCTGCCACCTGCCCTGCACTGAGACCTGAGTGCATCATGTAAGTGCAAACACACACCTGCTTCATACCCAAGAGAGGAGACCAGTGTCTGTGTGTGCATCTGCTCGCAAAATAAATCAAAGAGGGGCTGGTTGAGTGTTGCTGTCATTAAAAGAGCTGCTAAACTGCCAAATGGGTGAAGGCGGAGAGAAAGGAAGAAAAGGGGGGAGGAGGGACAGTTAGAGACAGAGAAAGAGAGTGGAATAAAAAAATAGAGTTGTTTTCTTTCCATCAATAATTCAGGATGTGTATTATCTCCTGTTGTGTGCAGCTGCAAACTTCATGCCTCAGCGATTTTAACAGCAGCAAACAACCCAACATGTGCCAGCGTGCACACACACACACACACACACACGCACACACACACACACACACACACACACACGAACAGGGGGATTAGAGATCGTTTGTGTCTCTTGGCAGGCAGACGTGTAATTTATGTAAATAAGAGATTCTTGCTGTGAGAAATTCTAAATACAGAAAAAGTAGTGGGTTGGTTATAAGTGCACTTTCTTTATCTGTTGATGTCTTTTGAATCTATCCAGCAGCACCTACTTAGCATAGAGCTACACTGCTATTCCATAAAACATAATTGCACCATTGTTTGTGCCAATGGCATCCATCCTAAACCTCTGACCTTCTCCTGCCCTGTGTACACCTTAATCTGCTCTAATCTTTTATATATATTCTACCTGTGCAGCTCAAACAATTAGAATTTCATGAAAAAGTTAGATGTTTTTTCTATCAGTTATCTAGGAAAGTGAAAAAGGAATGTATTCAAGATTCATTACTTGTAAAGTAAAGCCTTTCAAGCATTTCTGTTTCTATTTGAATTGGAATAATAATGGCCTACAGCTCAAAACATTAAAAAAAAACATGTCTTAGAAAATCTGGATATCTCATTTCAAGTTTGAGTAAATTGCTATTCAAACAGTAGAAATACTGTGTGTCTCTCAATCCAGTACAATACAACACATCCACAATCATGGGGAGGAATGCTGACTCAAAAGTTGTCCAGAAGACGGTCTTCCACAAGGAGTTTAGGCCACAAGAGGTCATTTCTGTAAAGGCTGGCTGTTGGCAGAGTGCTGTGTCGAAGCATATTAGGGGAAAGTTGACTGGAAGGGAGAAGTATGGTGCACAAGCAACAGTGATGGCTGCAGCTTTGAGGAGGAGTGGACTGAGGCTGGTGTCAGTGCTTTAAGAGCCACCAAGACCAAACGTCTTCAGGAAAAGAGCTACAACTGTTGCATTCCTAATATCAAGACACTCCTGAACCAGAGACAACGTCAGAAGATGTATAAAAATAACTGGACAGCCCAAAGTCCTTTTGGAAACCTTTTGGAAATCAAGGTCCTACAGTCTGGAAGAAGAGTGGAGAGGCACAGAATCCAAAGTGTTGGAAGTTCAGTGTGAAGTTTCCACAGTCTGTGATGATATGGGGTGCCATGTTTCCTGTCCAAAGTCCAAAGCCAACGCAACGTCTAACAGGAGAACTTAAGAGCTCTTCATGCTACCATCTGCTGACAAGCTTCATGGAGATGCTGATTTTGTTTTTCCAGCAGGGCTTAACACCTGCCACAGAGCCCAAATTACCACCAAATGGTTGGCTGACCATGATATTACTGTGTTTGATTAGCCAGCCGACTCAGCTGACCTGAACTCCATAAAAAGAGATATTGTCAAGATGAAGAGGAGAAACACCTGACCCAAAAATACAGAGGAGATGAAGGCCGCTATCAGGCAACCTGGGCTTCAATAACATCTCATCAGTGCCACAGGCTGATTGCTTCCATGCTACAACGCACTGAAGCAGTCGTTCAAGGAGCCCCATCCAAGTATTGAGTGTGTAAATAAACATACTATGTAGAAGTTGGACATTGTAAACCTTAGTTTGATTGATCTTAGGAAATATTCCAATAATTTGGAGACACTGAATTTCTTATTTTCATGAGCTGTAAGTCATGATCATCCAAATTAAAACAAACATGATATTATTGTTATATTGGGTGTGATGTGAAAGGTGTAAGTTAAACTGCAAACTACAGAAAAGAATTGTCTGACTCAGCTCTGAAGAACATTTTAGCATCTCTCAGCTTATATTTTTGGTTTTATATTCCAGATTTGTACTGTCTTGGTTTACTCTCTCATCAGTATCATTACTGCCGTCAGAGAGCAGCTTTTTCAGTGAAAAGGCACCAATGTTAATCCATTATACACTAGCTGCTCAGCTGTCTGTGAATATAGTGGAGCATTTAGCAGCTAAAGAGCAAAATATCTCCTCTGGGAGTCAGTGGAGACCAGGACAGAGCTGAAAGGAGAGTGAATATTAAATAACTCGAGACAATTTATTTATATTATAAAACACACATGTGCCTCAAAGGTCTTTCTGGTCTGTGCAGCAGATGACATCCTCTGTCCTTTCTGTGATAAAGAAAAGTGGACCTATATGGAACATTTAACTGCACATTCACCTGCAATCAATGCTAATGTTACTCTTTATCTGCACAATGTCACCAATAGCCAACGGCCTCATAATGTGTTCCTCTTAATGAGACTTAATGAGGTCAAAGTACAGTGATGTGGCCTAAAATCTGTTTAATTAATATCGGTTTAAGATTGGATTTAATTTCATCAAGCCAAGTCAATTTGTGTTTTGAACACATTTGAAAACATTAAAGAAGAAATCACATTTCAACAGTCAAAATCAAAGTATTCAAATCGGTGTCACAAACAAAGTAAAAGCCAACATGTAGAGTCATGTCAACAACTGTGACAACAGATGGTTATTAAATAATACACTAGTTGAGAGATATGATCTCTTTTCTTGGCACTGTATCTGAATTACATTTCAAATGGCTTCTTTTGCAAGAAGGCTGTGTATCCTTTAACAGGAAAAACATAATAATTCAGTTGCTCTTCATTTTGGAGATTAATAGATCGAGCATGGCTTTCGTGCTGTTAGTATATATTGTTTGATGGACTCAGTTTGCCATCATTATATTTGCAGCTGATGCAGGGTGCAATGTGATTTACTGTGAGTCATATAATCGCACATCAGCTCATAAAGTTATGTTTGTCCTGCAGCAGCAGAATTTAATGTCAGTTGAACAGGATTGCACACCAAGGCCAAATGCTGGGCCTCGACACATCAGCGGCTGCCTCTGCTCACAGAAAGATGTATGCATGGCTGTGTGGCAGGAGCTGATATAACAAGGAGTTTGATTAGATTGAATGAGAGCCAGAAGCCAGGATTGTTTTTCAGCCGCAGCTGCTTCCATCATCATCATCAGCATCCTCCTCCTTGTGCTCTGGAGCTGCCAAACAGATGCACTGCTCAACAAATGTGGTTAAATTTTGCAGTTTGCATCTTCCCTTCCTATCGTTTCTGCTCTCTTCATCCTCCTAGGCAATTAGGAAAACCAGGGCTGGCAAGCCAGACCAAAGCCATTATGTTTGTGTATGAATGTGCATGTGTGTGTATTTGTGTTTATGTGTTTTCATGCGCGTGCTTGTGCATGTGTAGGTGTGTGTGCGTGTATGTGTGTGTATGTGTGAAAGCGTGCATGGACCCAGGTGATGTGCTTTAAGGCAGAAAGGGAGAAACTATTTTCTCTTCCCACAGCAACAGGCATGGATCAAAGTAATTGGACAGTTTGGCTCACACTTGGGCAGTCCAAAGCCTTGTGTGCATATGTGTGTGTGTGTGTGCATGTGAACGTGTGCCTGCATGCGTGTGTGTGTTGTTATGCGTGTACTCTCTGCCTCCCAGATCCAGCAGGGAAATGCTTCCATACCGCGAGCATCTATTTAACTGCACACACATATACACATTCACGCTTCTTCTCTCTACATTTGTGTTAATAAAACATGGCAGTAAAAGTGTGTCAAAGTCTTGCTCGGTGCGGAGGGAGCAGGATGGAAGGTTCTGCTTCGATACAAGATCAAATGGAGTGTGTGTCTGTGTCTACATGTGTGTGCATGCGCCTGCCTGTGTCAGTGCAAGGCATGGATGTAATTGTGGGCCATTTGAGTGTTGTGATCCTTGCCGGCTGTGTTCCCATGTCTCAGATCACACGAGCGTTTGTTCGCTTTCTCTCTGCCTGTCTTTCTTTTACTCCCACTCATTACAATCTACTGTATCTGCACTCAAAACTGTCTATTAGTCACACACATGAGACGCACATAATTAATACTGGCCTTTCTCAAACAGTTATTCCATCTCCTAAAGAGGGGGGGATGGGTGGAAACGAAATTAGAGAACAAGGCTAATGGTTCGGAGAGAAGTGGAGGAGATATCCGTAAATGGACAGAGGAGGATATTACAGGAAGAGATCAAAAGATGAATTGAAAATAGGAGGAGGCATTAAAGAAATGGACAAGGCACTCCGCTGAACAGTAGGGCTGAGGCAACACTGAACTCCGTTGCGTGTACTTTGCCTGATGACACAAAAAAGTGATGAAAAAGTAGGAAAATAGAAAGTGGGGGAGGAGGAGCAGCAAAGTGAGGCGTCTAAATTTGATGGCAAGTTTCTTTCATTCTTTCATCTCTCCTATTAGTTGCTTCTCGGGAAACTGGGACAACATAGTCCATCTGGAGCTAAAACACACACTTGCTGAATGCAGATAGAGTCCAATATGCACATGCACACACAGACACACACATGCACACACAGACACACACACACACACACAAATACAGACCACAGAGAATACCGTTCTTGATCTGTGTGGTTGTGCTATTGACTGATGTGACGGAGGATAAGAGAGAAATTACCAGCTGAAGGTGGTCTGCGTTTTATTCAAATCAGACACACATTATACTGAGCTTATATGCTTGTAAGGACCTTCTCCGGCAGGATGCATTCTCCATCCCATTAACTCTGACATTAAAGGCGATCTCCATCAGTTTCACACAGCTAAGTCTGCTTACAGATGGATGTTAGTCCTGCTTCATATGTGAAAATAGGTTGTATAAAGCCTTTAGTCACTCCAGAGGGAGCTGCAGAAAAATCTAATAAATTATTTCTGGTGGCATAACTTGAGTCAGCCACAAGTTTGAAAACAATCTCGGGGTGTGGAGTTGGGCTACTGTTATACTTTCTGCATGTGTGAGTACGTTAGAGTGATGTAAATTTGATCATCAGAGGACATAGGCTCTAAGGGAATGTTCACATAGTGTTTAATTTTTGCAGACAGTCTGTGCACCTACTCCCCTAAATCTGCTGTACATGTATAGAATACATCCTCCAAGCACACCAGTAGGTAGTATAATGGAAACAACTACACATCCATGGTGTCCACAGCAGTCCGCAAGTCAATAACAAGGCCCTTAGAAAGAATTAGGCAAACCAGCCTCCTCCTAATTTCTGCTTGAGACCAGCAGCTTGAGCCACATTCGCTGCTTTTAGCCCAGCAGACCCGATTCTATGAACAAACTGTCAGGCAGCTGAGTTACATCATGATTCATCACAAAGCCAGAAAAGTCCTGCTCACTCACAGGAAAGCTAGTTTTCGCTGTTTTCTTCATTCTTTGTTTGGTAAAATCTCTTGATAAGTTACTTTAAATGAACTTGCTGTTTATTTTTAAGCACATGTAATGAGTTACCATTGTTTCCTTTTCCGTTTACCGTAGTTTAATTGACCAAATGTGCACTGGATTGTTTTCTTAATGCAGAAAATTAAGTTGCTTAGAAAAAATATCCTCACGTACTTCCATGGATGTGTTCCATTCAGGCTTAAACTGCCCAGAAATCCCTCTTTTTTTCCAAGAAAAATGTTACAGGATGGAGGAGGTTATGTGTATTTTTATTTTTATGCATGAGTGTCTGGAGTCGAATGGTCTTCTCTCTGATCAAAATGTAAAAATCAAACATGCAAAAGATAGATATGCACTTCAGACATTTTCCCAACCCTTCTTATTGAGGTCACTTAGGGCACAAGAATCTCATTAAGAGACATTGTTTTTGGGCTCATTGTGATGAACAGGATGGCAAAAGCAGTCATGAGTAATAAACGTTCTAACATGAAATGATCGCATTAAAAAGAGAACTGCATCCAATCATTTCAGATGGATATGGTGTGTAAATCTAACACTTTGTAATAGTAAAAATGTAAAAGAATATATAACTCAGACTGACCCTAACCCTAACTTGGAATAAGTTAACACAAGTAAAATAAAAGGTTCAAAGCTTAAAGAAGCCTTAAATTGAAATTTTCTGCCTTGAATTTTTGATTTTTGATTATCTTTCATCCTGCAGGTTCATTAATTTTTTTTTTTTTTGTGGGAGGGGGGGGGGTTCCATTTTTATTGATAGGAGGAGAGACAGGGTGAAAAGCGATATAGAAGAGAGAGACATACAGTAAAGGGTCGTGAGCCGGACTCAAACTCACAACTACTGCTGGTGACCAGCACCCACATGTTAGTGCCTTAACTCAGCGAGCTATACGGCGGCCCAGGTTCAGTAATATTGAATACTGTACCTCCAGATCAATTTAATTGCAATCACACATGCACTCTCATTCACACACAGACACACACACACACACACACACACTCCCCGCCTCCTTCATGTGTTGGGCGGGGCTGGTGTGGCAATGTGGAGAGGTAATTATTTGCTTGGCCGGTCTGAGCCTGCTTTGAGTCTCAAGGACAGTCTCGCCTGCAGCCACAGTGCCACCCAACACTACAATTACACAACCAAAGCAGGCGGTGGCTATGTGTGTGTGTGTGTGTGTGTGTGTGTGTATTTTTATCTGTGTATGATGCTGAGGCTGTGACTTGAATGAAAGTATGCCCTTGTGTTTTTACGTGTATGCATGCTGAATGTATAGTGTGTATATGGTACATATTTTTCAGAGCTGTGTGTGTGTGTGTGGGTTTTTGAACACAAGTCTTGATGTGTGTATGCCTGCGAGCCTATATAGAACAATGGCTTTCTGCAGTGTCGTCCCTGCAGGTCTGCACCTCAGGGAACGAACACCAGAGTCCCACCATCACACATACACACACGTTCCCTTGCGTGTCACGGTATAATAGAAGGGATGGGGAGCAGGAAATTGAGGTTGGGAAGGAGATTGGGGAGAAAAGCAGGGAGTGTGGGTGGGAAGCAGGGAAGATAAGGGAAGGTTTGCAAAATTGAGCAAAGCATAGGGAAGAAAAAGAAGATAAAAAAAGAAGAAAAAAGGGGGGGGGGAGCGATTGGAAGAGGGCCACTGGAGGATGAACATCAGTCATGAGAGATGAGCTGATCATCACGGCCTGGCCAGACAGATAATGTTTCACTTTCTGGCCCCATAAAATGCTTTTACGACAGCTTTCCCCAGATGACTGCTACCTGTTTTTATTTGGCTCCATATTTGTATTTATGTGAGTGTGAGTGTGTGTATAGCTGAAAGGCTTATAGAGTACAAAGTGCGCACGAACGTGATCGCATGCTGCCATTTTCTTGTGTGTGAACTTGTGTGCATGCATGTGTGCATGTGTGAATGCTCATAAACGGATGATTATTACATGTGAAGTGTGTGTGAATGGGATTTCATGGTGTCATTTTCTTGGTTGTGTGTGTGTGATTGTGTGTTTCCAGAGTGCCGTAGTGCCATAAACTTGTGCCAGAGAGTTCTGAGTGATAGCCCTAGACGACCACAGCCAGGAGACCAATAACAGTAGGCGGCTCAAGGAGGCTCCTGCCAAGTGACCAATGATTAGATCCAACTGAAGGAGACCAGGGCTGAATGGCCTGTCATTCCTCAGCTTCATTCCCCCTCAGAGCCCCATTCCCAGCCTCCCCCAGTAACAGAGCGGCATTTCCACCGTGAGTGTTGCAGAAATGCATTGGTTTACTCTCTGGGTGCTTACAGCGTTTTTACAGTTGTGTGCAGAGCTCTGCAGGAGGGCGAACTTTTCTGGGAGGAAAATTTAAAAGGCAGGATTATGAAGTGATCCAGATAACCCTTTAATACAGGGCTCTTAAACCCAACAGCACATAAATGAAATGTGAAATCCATTCTCTTTTCCCAGAACATGTGCTAATGTAAATATATTACCACTCTTTCCTGGTAGGGACCCACCCACAGCGAGGAATGTGGCCAAATTGATGCTGATGCAGAAATTATGCTCAGACGAGAATTAAGGGAGTGAATCAATATGCAAGACATGCACACAAATTAATAATTTAGTTTCCGTTTTAACGTAGAAAGGACGAACCTACTTCTGTACACTCTATTTAATGCATTCAATTACAGACCGTATTCAAGCATGCAAGGTGTACACAGTATACATCCAGGTAATTAGGCCCAGTGCAAAATATACAGGTGCTGCTGCCACAAGGCCACACTCAAGGTTACTGTTGTCCTGTGGCATCTGTGTAATACAAATATTGAGGATACAGTGTGTGAGATAAATAACAAAGTAAACGCATAATTTAAAAAGTCATAACTCACAACACCATAGTCTAACAGCCAAGTTAAAATCCTCATTCAAGCCATGCAAAGTCTCCAGAACATTTCTCTCTGATCTAAAATCTCCTCCTCTTTGCAGTTAAACATGATCGATGCCCTGAAATCAGATCGGAAGAGATAGGCTATGAATATTCATGAAAATTACCAGCAACAAGATGTTTTCCCCTTATGCTCATCAACTCGCTATTTCAAAGAGAAAGCAGTCTTTCCCATAAACTCACTGGTAGAAGAACATTTAAACATACAGCTTAGACAGAGTATTTGGACCGTTATATACACTGATCAGGCACAACATCATGACCACTGACAGGTGAAGTGAATAACATTGATCATATTGGTACTATGTGCTGTTCTGATGGAAAACCTTGGATTTTAACATCCATGTTGATGAGACTTAGACACCCAAATAAACATTGTCCCACAACAAGCACACTCCCTCATGCAAATGGAAATCCCAAATGTCACTGGTCTACCCCTTCAGGAAAATGCACCCCACCACATGGAAAACAACACAAACAATCAGGAACATGTTGAGGAACACGACAATGGACCAACATGTTGATTTGACCTCCAAACTTCCTACACCTCATTCTGATCAAGCATCAACAGGATGCAGTGGAACAAGTTTGATTGACAGAGGCCCCACTGCACAAGCCAGAGCACCCAAAGGATCCAATGGCAACGTCTTGGTTCCAGACCCCATAGGACACCTTGAGAGGTCCTCTTGTCCATGCCCAATGGTTTAGAGCATTTTTGAGCACATAAGGGCACCAACACAATAATAGGTAGATGGTCAAAATGTTATGCCTGATCAGTGTAAACATTTTTGTTCTTCATGCTTCCACAGTTTCAGCTTTGATTTGAGTAAGTTACATTAGTGAAGAAAAAAACTGAGATATATTAATTTAAATTCATAGTACCTAAATTGCATCAGTCTCTTGACATATACACATGAAGTCAAATAAAATCATTGTATTGATTATTTTGTAGAAAATCCTTTGCAATCCATTGGTTTTCCAGTCTCTCTGCCTTTAGTCTGATTTTCAGCAGAGGACAGAAGCTAACTGAGCTCAAATTAGCCTAGTTTGGATCAGTTTATAGATGAGATGTGGTTTGTGTGCTTCATGTGTGGTATGTTGTCCACACCAAGTAAGTTCTTTTCCACAGTTTGGAATTTGTTTCAATAAAAATCCAAGAGCCCATACACACCCAAAGCAGCTGGATATGTATCTGTTCTGGTTCACCGTGAAATCTTGTTCTTGACTTCTCAGTCCTCGTTCGTCTGACCTTTTGTTATTTCTTTGACTTAATGATACTGCTGCTTGTTTTCATGCTTCCTCGCAGCCTTGGCTTGTGTGTGTGTGTTTGTGTGTTTGTGTGTGTGTGTGTGCCTATTGACTTTGCTGTATTGATCAGATAGAGCAGCAGGGTGGTCCTGCACTTAGTCATCAGCACATCCTGCAACTGAAGAAAAAAGCTCTGTTTCTCAGAATCTGGCAAACAAAAGCGGCAAAAGTTAAATCGGCCATATTCAACTGCTCCTTTCAGTCATTTATTTATGGAAAAAAATGAGTACTGGGACTGGCTGTTATTCTGCAGGGCCAATTTATGAGTAACACGTCTCCTGTCTGTGTAATTCACAAACTGACCTCGGCTGTTTGACTTATTGATTTTTGCTAGAGCGGGGCTCCTAAAGCATCCCTCCCCTCCTGTTGGTGGGACTCCATCCAGAACACAGTGTGTTCCGGCTCCATGGCTTCGGCACATCCTGTGGTCGTCCTGGGGTTACTGCGGAAAGTAAGGAAGGTTCTGGCTGGCTGGTCTGCTGGGTGCCCCGGGTGTCTGGATAGGATGGCTCCCAAAGGACCCACTCCCACTGATCATTATTGTCTATGAATAGCTGCTGCATTGCAGATGGAGGGAATAAAAGAGTGTTGAAGGAGAGGTAGACGGATGAAGAAGAGTAATGGTTTGTGGAGAGACGGGGAAAGGGGAATAAGATGGTGTAAAAGGGCAAGAGGAGGTGTGTGTGTGTGTCTGTGAGTATACATGTGACGATGGGTGGGACTCTAGTGAATTTTCATTTTCAAGGACACTCAGGTGATTCAAAGTAATGCTGTCTGTTTTCTGGTTTCAGTATCTGCTCAAACAAGAAAGTGGAATGTCAGCTTATTGCTGCAGGCTTCCAAACAAAATGTGATTGTTCAGATGCAATAAGATGGACAAAGACTGGCAGACAAAAAGGCACTGAGAGCAGTGAACACAGGCAGACAGAGCGGGAATGAAGATGATAAAGAGCATGTGTCCATTGCCTCATTACATTTTAGAGTCTTGATGAACACGTAATGATTGCTGTAGCCTCACAAACCTTCCTGCTCCCTCATTGTGGCTCTGACACAGGCACAGGGACACGTCTGTTTTTCCTGATATTTTCAATGAATCCCATAATGTGACCGTGTGAACAAATTTACACAGATCAGTCACATCATCAGACACTGGCAGGTGAAGTGAAGAATAACGACTATCTCATTAGTGGCACCTCTAGGGGAGGGAAGCAGGAAAAACGGGCAGGTGTGAGAACTGGAGTGATGTTGACAAGAGATCAACTGTGATGACTGGAAGCATGCAGTGGTTCGTACCTACAAAAAAACTGTGCAAGGAAGCACAACCACTGAGCCGGCAACAAGGTAATGGACGCTTAAGGCTCAGTGATGCGCATGGAGAGCAAAGGCTACTCAGTGTGATCCAGTCCCACAGAATAGATACCAAAGCACAAATTGCTGAGTGTCCATGCTGACCCCTGTCCGTCTTTAAATATACCTGCAATGTGCACAGGAGTATTAGAAGAGGATCATGGGGCAATGGAATGAGATAGCCTGGTTTAATTAATTATGTTTTCATTTGCATCATGTGGACAGACAAGTGTGTTATGTTGTTTACCTGGGGAAGACATGGCAGCAGGACGCAGTACAGGATGAAGCCAGCATGAAGCTCTGGGCAACGTTCTAGGAAACCTTGCATTCTGCATTTATGTGCATGTTACTTGGACACCTAAATATAGTTACCGACCACAAGCTTCCGTTCATGGTAGTGGTCTTCTTTATCAGGGTAATGCACCCTGTCAAAAATGTTCAGGAATGGCTTGAGGGACATGACAAAGATTTCAAAGTGCTGACTTGACCTCTAAAACTCAGTCCGATCAAGCATCTGTGGGATGTGTTGGAAAACAAATTAGATCCATGGAGGCCCCAACTTGCAACATACAGGACCTTAAACATCTGCTGCTAACGTCTTGGTGCCTGACAGCACAGGACACCTTTAGAGGTTTTGTGGAGTCTCTGTCTTGACAAGTCAGATCTGTTCTGGCTGCATGATAAGAATCTACACAATAGTTTACAGGTGGTTTTAATATTGTGACTGACTGGTGTATGTCCTAAATATATGTAATACAGCTAAGGATGCAAGCAAACATTTTAAATTTTTTACTAACTCTTTGCATTTTGCAGATCGAGGGACCAAGAGGTTGGTTTATTAATAATAAATGGACAGCCCAGTGGACTAGTTGGCCATTTATATTCAGTTGATCGACTAATCGACTTTAACTCCTTTGCTGGTGGGACAATGTACTATTGATTGAATGATGAAGATGATGAATATGATGATGCTCCAACGTGCCTGTGTGTTACTTGTCAGAAATGTGACATCAACGTGTCCTTGTGGCAGATGTTTGTGGTTGAACGTGGATTTCTTTGGCACTGACGTTAAAACTCCGTAGACCTCCTCTCTCTCTCTCCTCCCTCTCTCCCTCCGTTGCCTCCGCTGTATTCCGCTCACTCCCCTCAGTTAACGGGCGTGCAGTAGCCAGAGCAGCGTACGGCTTTGACGGCGGCGCGGCTCGGGATCTCCCCGCCATTTCCTCGTGTCGAGTCCTGGAATGTCGAGTAGCGGCTCGGGCTCTTCCTCGCGGAAGGAGTTCGATGTGAAGCAGATCCTGAGGATCCGATGGAGGTGGTTCGGTCACCCCGCGGTGCCTCCGCCTCACTCCCCGCCGCTAGGAGACTACTTCGCCGGGAGAAGAACGGGTGGCAGCTCCGGAGACGGACCTTCAGTTAGCGGCTGTAGCAACTCGAATTCAGCCGGTGGAAACCTCAGCGCAGGGGGTCACAGCGGTCTGGTGGCCAGCGGCAGCGCCGGGTCTAACCTGTGTAACGGCAGCAGCAGAAAGTTTGCTGATCCGGCGGGGAGTCGGGGCGGTCCGGGAGGAGCGGCAGCTGGAGCTACGGGGAGCTCCTGTCCCCGCTCCTTCAGCCAGCCGGAGTGCAGAAGTTCCGCCGCGGCGCTGTCGTGGGTCTCCCCGCCGCCTCATCGTCGCTCACGTCCGGCAACAAGCATGGACCCCCCCGGCGAGGCCCCGGTGCCCCAGCTGGCACCTGAACCCTCCGCTCATGCTGGGGCGGATGAGGAGGCGGCGGCGGCGGCGGCGGGTACCGAGGAGAACAACAACCACCCGGAAACAGACTCCAGCTCCTGCAGGTAGGATGTCTGGTAGTTTGTGCCTGGGACTTAAAAAAATAAATCCGGAACTTAGAGGCAAAAATTTAGTTAGTTTTTGTGAAATTCACGAAACACACCTTTCACTGTAAAGTTAACACAAGCAAAGAAAACCTGAGTTGAACAAGGTAAAAGTGCTGTAGTTTGACGGATCACTGTCACGTTTAGTCACTTGTAGCCTAATGAGGTGTTCACATTTTTCCTGTCACTACAGACACACAGCAGGTGGAAAGTGTGAATGTGCTGCTGCTGAATTTATTGAATGAATGAATGGGGTTTTACCAAGAGGCTGCTCAGTCAGTATGCAGTCTTAACATACAGACAGACTGAAAGAGGGAGAGAGAAAATGATGGCAGAGCACCTTTGGGACAGCATGTGGTCCACTGATTTCTCCCCTCAACCTCTTAATGAGGCTTCACCAACCAGCCTCTATTAGAGGATGCACACAGAAGTGGTACACTCTTGTGAATATGGGGGTTTTCAGAGTCAAATTTACAATCTGACTCCAGGGCTCAGCTCTGCATGTAGCAACATACTGCGCTCGACATTTACATTGTTTTGTTTTCAGTGTCTTATTGTGAAGCTTTTGTTCAAAATCCTTGGAGTGCTGCATGTTTGTGTGCACATGCATGATGGCGTGTGTGTTACACTGGTGTGACCACCCAGCTGAGGTGCTGCAAAAAGACATTTAATTAATAGTTGCCATGGATACAGCAAAACAAAGTAATTAGGGTGTCATAACTTCTCTGGTGGACATGCGTGGATTTATGCTTTTTGCTATAATGCAGCAGTAAATGTGATGATGTAAACAGGAAAACATAAACAGTGAGGGTGTGTTTATGTGTGTGTTTACTATGCTGGCAAAATGATGCATCTGAAAGCCTCCCATCATACTCAGTGTTCCCAAGACACACATCAGAAAATATAAATGATTCATAGGACACCACGCACACATGCAGTTTAAAGCAGCTTTTAGTGGGAGCAAGCGTTGATGTATTTTTTTGAAATTGATTAATGCCTGATGCTCTTTCATTCTGAACCCATTTGTTTTCGCCGCTAATGTGTATGTTTCCTTGTGTGTGAGAGAGAGGGAGAGAGAAATATGGTTTTAAAAATATCTATTGTTATGCAAGGCTTGATGTCATATCTTCAGTGATGATGAGGTCTGGCAGCGCTTACACAGAAAATTACTTCTGCTTAATAGTAACGTACACACACACACACACACACACACACACACAAGCCATATTAGCATAGTGAAAGTAAAATTCATGATGTGAGCCTGAATGGATTTTGAGTATTTATTGTGCATGCATGCTACCATGTCCTTGCACATAATATGGTTGCCATACCAACACAGATGTTAGTTGTTTTGCTGCATACATGTGTAGATCTGTTTGTTTTGTGAAGTGTATGCGTGTGCTTGTCTCTCTGTATGTGATTCATCCTCTCCCCTCAGAGATCCTGTGTACAGTATGATACTCCAAGCACGCGGGTGGCAGAATCCCAAATGGGATCATGGGAAGGGACGCGTACAGAATCCCAGAGTGGCTGAAGGCTCTGCATGACTCCACTCATCTCCTCCTCTCCCCTTTACGTTCACACCCCACCCAGCTTTCATTAAATCCTCCCCTACCAACCCTCCTCTCTTTTTCTGTCCCATGTTCATCTCTGCCCACCCTCGGCCATTCATTTGCCCTCCCATTTTTTCCCTGCTGATGTGTTGGGAAGTGTGTGTGCAAATGTGCCAGTGTGAGTGAAAGAGAGAGAGGAAGGGAGAAAGACACTGAATGACAGTCGGGTGAGTGTCCTTGCCTGGTGCAGGGGTTTAAAAAATCTGGCTGCATGGTGTTGATTCACCCTAGACACTCTCTCTCTTTCTCCCTCCTCTCTCTCAGTCCGTGTTGAGTGCCTGCCAGGCTCAGTTAAGGGGACTGGAAGGCAGCGTTCCCCCACTTCAAAGCCATCTCCTCTGGCAGTATTTAGCCACACCATTCGTCTGCATACACACACTTACACAAACATACACACACACACACACTCTCACACACTAGAGGGCAGGAAAGCTAGCCAAAAAGCCTCCTTGGAGGCTTACAACGGGATAGGGAAGAGAGAAAATGGAGGCAAAGATGGATGATGGGATGAGGTGGGATGAAGTGAGTGAATGATGAGATTAGTTGGAGATATAAAAGTGGGGACAGGAGATAGATAGAGTAGACTGAGGCAGAGGGAAGATGACTCCTGCTACAGCACATCAGAGAGCAGCACACACACTTGCCTCAATGTGTGGATAAATAATGATACTGTGCAAGCCATGTGCACCAGTCTTTACCATAACAGAGGCAGAGATTATTCTTAAAGTCACAAATAACACTATTTTCCCTCAGAGACCTTTAAACCTGCACCTTGAACTTGTTCCCATGCAGGGCCAAATCACAAATCCAGCAGCTATTGAGCTTCTGTCCACTGTTCTCGTCTGCTTTAGTTCTCTTTTGGGCTCCATCAACAGCTGAATAATTATAAGGCTCTTTAGCTGATAAATGCAATACTATTTGAACTAGTTAACAGATTTGGTGCTGAGCAGGTGGCACGCAGGTGGAATTTAGAGGCTATTTTGCTTCAAAGAGATGCCTGCTATGGCTGAAAACGAAGCGGATGAGAGTGAGACCAAGGACTAGACCAAAAGAGAAAAGCTGCTGGCTGGAAAATCTAAAACAATGAGCTAATAGATGTTGTAAAGTTCCTTGCAACCGCAGAGTCTGGTGGTAATTCTCTGTGGGTTCGCCTCTAAAGTAATCCCATTCATACTCCACATAGTCACTTGTTGTTCTAAACACATTTTCTTATAGCTTCTATAAGAGCTATTAATCTGACAAAGAAAAAACTGAATAGAAGAACCCTTTTATTGAAAACCAAAAAGCAACAGAGGAGTGATCCCTCTTCCAAAACGTACAGATAGTCAATAAATTTCAATTCAGAGAAAGAGAATAACAATATGACAGAGCTAAACTGCAAAACTGTCAAAATTACAGATTGAAAAAGATGCTGAGCAACTTCCAGCTTCAAGCTCTATAGTGGGACTTGATGCAGACCTAGAAAGAGGACACACTACTGATGTACATGATTTGTAATTATCCTATAATCCAGTCTTTAAATTTTATATTATTTTTTGCACACATTATCTAATGCTTTCCCCAGAATTAGTTTCTGTGTGCTTTAGTCGAGCTTCCTCACTGTTTATTCCTGAGAGTATACGCGTCCAAAATCACAATTTGGGACAATTTGATTTGCAGCATGTACTTCAACAGTCTCAGAAGAGTGTGATCTCTCTTTTAACAGTGTAGCTGAAATGGTATCCTTGGAGTATCAGCTTTTTTTTAATCTCTTTGTGCTATCGGGCCAGTCCCTGCCACTTCTGCTGTTAAATTAAAAAATGAGACTACAGCTCTGGCTCTCATAAATTAAATGCTGCTGTGGGAGCCGTGATGATTCACAGGGTAGCTATACTTTGGTGCTTATCTTTGACAAACACATGCACACGTAAACTCGCACATATACCTCATCAGCTATGACTGGAAAATAAGACAAAAACAGCCCCTGGCCTCAAGACTTCCACCAGTGAATAACGAATGCTGAAGCCATCCTGTCCCAAAACCCTGCTTCGTTTCCCATTGTTGGTATAGATACGGGGAAGCTGGTTGCCATGAGGGAGCAGAGTAAATTACAGCATATCCTATGGGCTCGGCTCCCACAGCTATTTAATTGGCAGATTCTCTTTTAAGTGGGCTAAATTTATCTGGCCATTTACTCCTAGTAATTGGACCATTAAAGAGCTTTTGTCTGCTTCTGGCGACATACAGTAGCCTTGTTGAAAAGTGAAGAAGAGAACGAATACGTGTGAGGGAGCGCTACAAAGAAAACGATGGTGTACATGGAAGAAACAGAGCAGCTGGTGTAGCTCTCTGCACACATCTGTCTCTTTGTCTTGAACAAAAGAGAATCAGCATCAACACATGCACTCAAAGCTTCTGTCTCCTTCTCTTTGTGTCTTTGTCTCTGTGTGTTTGTGTGAATGTCTGTCTTGGTCTGTGTGTCACTGTGTGGGTACAGGACGTCTAACAGCAGCGCCACGCTGTCCTCATGCGTGTCGATGGAGCCGTGCGCATGTCCAGAGGATTGTATGTTCACCGCTCTGTCTCATGCCGATGTCACCTTCCGCAAGATGGAGGGTTACCTGAGGACCAGACAGCTGTGTGATGTCATACTGGTGGCTGGAGAGAGACGGATACCTGCACACAGGTAGGAGTGAAGAAATGCTAAAATGTTGCACAAGGATTCTGATGTTCGATGGATAAGCTAATGGGAATTCTCATTATCACTTAATCTCATAGTCATGTTTTAATGACCTAATTGTTTGGGCAAAAAGAGCAAAAAATGTAGATAATGAAGCAATTATGGTTAACAATTTTAACTATTTGTTGACAGAACAATCGAAAAGGTTAATTGGAAAAGTAATCAGCAGATCAACCGCCTAACCCTAATCTTGCCG
The DNA here is from genome assembly GCA_024666655.1 of Dascyllus trimaculatus. Lineage (NCBI taxonomy): Eukaryota > Metazoa > Chordata > Actinopteri > Pomacentridae > Dascyllus > Dascyllus trimaculatus. The sequence goes on along the minus strand of CM045447.1, from coordinate 12,270,261 downwards.
GCTGGTTTGAAAGGCATGCTATTATTTTAAAAAAAATAATTTATCGGAGCCAGAATCTGTTTAAAAAAAAAAGGAAGAATTGTCAAATTTTCAACTTCCCGACACTCATTGAACTTATTGTGTGTGACTTTTGTTTTTGTTGGGAAAATTAACGAAATCTAAGTTTAATAATGTTATGTTTAATCAAAATCGCTTTATTCTTCACATCTTATTTAAAAAAAAATTGCAGCAACTGTATTCTGAAAAATATAAAAAATTCTGTGTAACTTAGCACAACTCAGAAGTCGTTAGTGACTTAACTGTGATGAACAGCCATGTGACAACACTCACAGACTTTTCAGCTGAACTGCAGGCTGTGTTTACACGGAGCAGATGGTAGACAGGAATGGAAATTAATTAAAGTTGTAAAATAGCCATACTATGTAGAGCCAGCTTTTTTCCCAACATGATTAACACCTGTGAGCCCTTGTAAAAAAAATTGTACATGCTGATTCCAGTTTTTAAAATCTTTGTAAAATAAATAATTAATATTTTGATGATATGATTTATAGTACGACAGATTTCGCATGTTACAGAAAAGACATTTTTGTGTTTGAACTCCTTCTAGTCATTGTTGTGTCGTTTCCATAGAGGTGCAGGACTTTAAATTTGAGTTAAAAATTAGTCCAAATGTGACAGAAACAAAGAATACCCTGTAACTGCTTGCAATTCAGAGGGTTAATTAATAAAGAAAGGAACCGCTCTACTGTGACACACACATGCAGAAGCATTAAAAGAACTCTTAACATGAAGTGCTGAACCGTGCATCACATCTGAACATGTGCATCTACACACTAACATGATAAAACATACTACATTCATGGTATGGAAAGAGGATTTCACACACAGCCGTGCTCATGGGAAGTCCCCTTTTATTTTAGCTGTATCTCTGTACCATATGAACTGCAGTCAGCTGAGTCTCTGAATCATACATCAGTCACGACATACACACACATGTTCCTGCCATCCACCCCACAGCCCCCGCTACTCTACTCTGGTGCTGTTGTTGCTCTCTGGGCATGTGGCCACTGGTGTAGCAGCAGGGTCCATCTGCATGGGCAGGATGAGACAGAAAAGTGGTCCTCCACCAGCAGAAAGGCTCCTTTTCTCTCGCTGCCTTCCTCTTCTGTCTCATTTAATTTAGTCCTCCAGGCACAGATGGTGACAAACAAAAGCCTCTGCTGTACGAGAATCCTAATGGTGCATGTGAAAGAGTGTGCTGGCATCTGAAGTTGCCGTGTCTGTGTGTGTGTGTGTGTGTGTGTGTGTGCGTTGATCGTGTGTGTGCCAGCGAAGGGGTAGGAGTAAGACATCTTTGTTTGAAAGTGGGTTTTTTTTGTTTGCGATTGATTTATTGTATGTGTAGGATAAAAGTGCTTTTCTGGGAACAAAACATACACCCTCTCTTTCTCTCTCTCTCTCTTCGTCTTACATGTGCTAATAGAAAATGCAGCTTACATGCTGAATAGGCCACTTATACTGCATATAGCTGTATATTTCTTGTGGGCTTTCTTGCAAACAGTGCTCTTTAAGCAAAATTCCAACTCTGTGTACGTAAAAAAAAAACTAGAGCACAATTGTACCTTTTGTGCACCATCTATTTTTGTTTCCCCTTGTGGACACCTCTGTAAATGCTACCTTAACAGATTTTGGTATACCATTACCTCTGTTCAGATCAATAGGTGTGCATCTGAGACCTATTATGTTTACAGTTTGCTTCTAGTCTGTTTTTAGCACAAGCCTAAGAGTGTACAGCAATAGAAGCCCAGCTCAGGTGTCTGTGTTCCACTGTGAGGAGAAACAAGACTGGAAGGTCCTGCAGAAAAGCTCAGGGTATCAACTGTGTGCCGGAATTAAACAGAGGTTTTACGAGACAAAAGACTTTGAGGAGGAAGACAAGCTGGTTGGTTTTGCACATATACATCTGCTTAACCTCAGCACCTCTGTTAAAGAGCAGTGCACAGCTGCTTCCAGGAGCTTTTCAAAGGAACCACCTGGGACCTATGCAGGACATGAGAACATCCTTAATAGGTCCTGTTAAAGTACTGCAGCGTATTAGAACTCTGAGCTGATGATGGCGGTGGATGAAGAGTTAAGGAACCACAAAGTCATTACAGTTTGTCCTAAGGGGGGACATAAATGTGGTTACTAAATTTTGTGGTAATCCATTAAATAGTTTTTGAGACAGTTCCCTCAAAACCACAAATGTGGCGCTGCAGGGAATCACCAAAGTCATTAGGTTTAATCCTCTGGGCACTATCAATGTCTGTACTAAATTTAATGGAAATTCATCCAGTGCTTGTTTCAGGCTGGACCAGAATGGTGTATTGACCAACTGACAGGTAGACTGACCTGCCGTCCCCAGAGCCAGGCATGACTAGCAGGTATAGGTCTCTTGCCTATAACTCCATAATTCAGTATGTGCAGAGAAAAGTAACGATGTTTAAGTAAGTCTTTCTCACGACCTGGCCTGCTTGTTGTTTTCACCCTCTCTGTTTTTCCACTACTCTATCTCTGTACCAAGCTGCACATCCACATCCAAACAAAAAAAACGCAGACACAGTGTTCGGTTTCCAGCTTTTGCCCTCCTTTCCTGAGTCCAACTCGTCTGTTTCCTGCTCCTCTCTTTGGCATTTTGTCTCCTCTCTGCTCTTTCCATTACTGTGTGACACACTGCCTGTCATGGCTCTGTCTTGAGCACAGTGCATTTGTGTTTGTGTGTAAATAACCCGGTGCTGTATATAGCTTGTGTCGCTCACAGCAAGTCAGACAGAGAACTACATGAAAAATTAAGTGTGCGTGTGCGTGTGCGTGTGCGTGTGCGTGTGCGTGTGCCAGGCCGAGCCGAAGACAAAAAAGAGATACCTGACTGGAATACTGGCAGAACAACTTCCTGCTGACTAAAGTGCATTTTGACATCTATGTCTGCAAAATACACACACACACACACACACACACACACACACACACACACACAGCTCTTCTCTGCTTCAGGCTATCTGTCAAGGTCCCAGTGTCACACTCAGTAATGAGATTATACACATGCGCACAACATGTACACACAGTCAGTAAATCCACACACATCTGTTGACCATGAAAAAACACACACAAAGACACGACTGTGGGAAAAAAATGTGCATAAATTGTGAGTATACACACAGTCATTTTAACATGGGAAAGTCTGTCTGATGTGAGGCCGGCAACTGAAGTGACAATTATTTTCATCGGATAATCTGAAGCTTATTTTGTTGATTATTCCTGAAATCCAGCGTGATGTATTCAGTGTGCAATTATATAAAACAGAGAGAAACACAAAATCCTCACAAAGCCGCAATGAGGTCAGGGTTGGCATTTTTGCTTGAAAAATGACTCAAACCATTAATCAGTTATCAAAATCGTATGACTGCATCTCGAAACGTAGCTTCATCATGTGGCCTTCACTTGTCCTCAGCCAGTCTTGAGAATGAGATTACTAAAACATGTGCATTTTGCATTTTGTCTCATTTACAAAGACATCTCCGAGAACAATAAATAACAAATACCGCATACTAGTATGTACTATTTACCAGCAAGTGCTTTTTGGTATTTGTCTACTGCCTTCATGCTTGAGTGTGTTAAACTTCATGGCGACATGAAAGGGTAATGGATTGTTCCAGAAGGGAATTAAGTGTCTTTTACAAGTGACCTTAAGATAAAGCTTCTCTGTCCTTCATCTCTGTTGCTTTCCATTAAGCCATAGAACTTCTCTCTCAGACTCTTCTGCCACTAAGTTTTACAGTGACCTTATATTAAGCATATTCGTCTCTCTTTCCTCCATCAGGTCATCTGTTGGCAAACTGAGCCGTCTCCCCCGTGACTGTACACATTGCCAGTCTTTTTTCAGTGCTCTTGTGTTGGCAGTTTTCTATGAATTCTGTGTAAATGTATCGTAGCTTTTGCAAACAACAAACACTGGGAAATTAAAGCAATGAGGTTGGAATAAATAGAAACATTTTATTCACAGAGGCAAGTTAGAGCATGAGAGGAAGAGACAAGCACTATATGAAGCACATGATTACAGAACAGTGGTGACATTATCTTCTTATTTTTTTGCCTCTTCTAACATTTATAACCTTTCATAGAACATCACTATGTGAGTTCTAGAGTTGCCCAGAAGCAAATTCTGCAGCTGTTTTCACAATCTATAAATTATTTCAGTCCTTTTTCTAACCAGAAATCCCCCAAATTCCACCGTTTGCCTGATTTTAAGCTTTTCATTGCCATATTTTATAGTTAACTGATGTTGATAAGAATGTTCCACTCAAATAAACATGTGATTACAGGGCCTCTGGGTGTGGGAATTTATACTTCACTAATTTCTGACACAAAACAATTAATTTACAGATTCATCAATAATAAATATCACCTTTAGTCGTAACTGCACTTAAGATAATCACTCGCTTTAGATTGCAACAGTATGAAAAGTGTTGCCTAAGTGTGTTAATAAGAGGAAAGTTGCTGGCCCTTGTGGCAACATCTTTTCCAAAAGTGCTCTTTGTTTTACATAATCTTCTAATGTGGCGCTGATTTCAAAGATAACTGTAAACGAGTAAACGAGCTCAGGTCTGTTGTCCTTATTTCACAAATATTTACATGCATATTACATAATAAATACTTGCTGTTGAGGGAAAACCTAAATGGTTAAACAGCTGAAGCTCTTTATCCTCAACGTGCTGCCGATGTACAAACATCTGGAGATGCCTCGGGCCTGTGCCAGGCTTTTGTTTGCATAGTATTCTTCTATCTTTCATGAGATCTCTTCAGACAGAGGAGTACACACTCTGAGAGTCCCATTCAGATGTGATTTATTTGTTCAGGGGAAGTGATATTAATAGTACAGGAACTAATGGACTATTTTAATCCTGCCTAAAGTCCATAAAGGTTGTTTTTTTCCCCTTTTATCACAGGAGTAGTTACAGTCCATTCATTTGATGTTTTTGTCTCACTTCTTAGTTGGTGTCGTTGAATATCACAGCATCTTATTGAGACTTTGTCATGGTGAAAATGTTCCAGAAATGTCATCAGGTTAGGATTTTTAAGTGACCAGGGTGCATGAATAGGCAACCTATCAGGCTAACATAAAGGGATAAAAAGTGACAAATGACTTGAGAGGGAAGTTCAGACTGTCGGTATGTGAAGTGGACGTGAATGTCAGCTTTAAAGTTCCAGAAAGACGCTGGACGCGGTTGTCTTTCAGAGGCTGTTAGACGGTCCAACAAGTCATTTAGTTGGAGGATTCGGACGTCTTTAATGCTGCTCCTGTACCTGCTGTATGATCTGTTTGCGGGATGGCTGTGTTGTGCCTCCTCTGATTGTGTCGTCCTCTCCAGGCTCCCTTTCCCTCTGCCCTGCGCCCTTTCCTACTCAAGCCAGACTTATCCTGTCAGCAAGGTCAAAGTACTCTGTTCCTCCATTACAGCTGTCCATCCTCTCTGACTGATGCCTGACACTCTCTCCTCTCACAGGCTGGTCCTTTCATCAGTGTCAGATTACTTTGCAGCCATGTTCACCAGTGATGTGCGGGAGGCCAAGCAGGACGAGGTGAAGATGGAGGGAGTAGACCCTGATTCATTGTGGGTCCTGGTGCAATATGCATACACAGGTACACTCTCATCTCCGTTGTTAAAGAAAGATCAGTAAATAGAATCAGGCTCCTCTCCCTTGTTGGAAGAAAAAACATTGTTTGCTGTACTGATAGTTACCAGACCAGTTTAAATCGTTTTTAAAATACACAACCTACCACAACACTAAAAATGCATAGTGTTTATGATTTTACAAGAACATTGAATTGTCAACAAAAACATCATGGTTCTTATTTACAACCAACTCTGGCACTGTAGTTCTATATTAATTCCATCTTACAGCTGCAACATCCATTTTTTGCACAGCCTGCTGCTGTAAAACTGTGTCCATAGCAGCATGACAACTCCCCAAAAGAGAAGCCAAAACATCTTCATCTCTGGGGGCTGGCTCTTGGTTTAGGAAGTGCTTGATTTGATATGCAACGCAATTTCCATTAGCAGAGTCCACATTTTAAACGTCAATATTGCTTTCAAACATTTTCTGGTTTATTCCATCTGAAATCAGGAGGGGCACTCTGCTCGTCCATCTTTTTTTTATCGTAAACGAGGCATATTAAAGATGTTATTGGTGAAGTTTACGATTGATATGTAAAAAGTACTAAGAAAAAAATTAAAAGCTGTCTGTCGACCCACTTTCATCACATTTTATTGCACATTGAAATTTGAGGCTATGTTTGCATGACAATATCTCGGGAACTATTACAGATAAAAGCCTGATATTTTTACTGTTATTTCTTGCTATGCCATTGACTCAGACTCTTTAATATTGGGCAAGTAGATTGGATAATTTCTGAATATACGTGAGTATGAACTATTTAAAGTTGTCATGGCAAGTCCCATCTTTGACAACACACTGACAAAATGATTGATAATGCTAGTGATTACTAGTGATGTTATTTGACCTATATGTAGTTTCATGTCACAATAATACAAAACAAAACATTTAGAATAAATTTTGATATGAAATATGGAAAATACTTGGGAGCAAAATTTTTTTTAAAGTTATTTTTGTTGAACTTTCATATCTGAGAAGTTGTACCATAAAAACAAAAATATTGGTAAATACACCTAAACCAAGTAGAACAGAGTTCTGGAGTTTCAAAGTGGTTCGCCAAATACAACAAATGTATTTTTTTAAATATAGGCATATTTCTATAACTGTGAAAATTTCAGGGTTTTATCTTTAATAGTTCCTGAAATAGTATCTTTCAAACATAGCCTCAAATTGCAATACATGAAAAAAATGAGCTTAAAGTGAGTCGATGGGCAAATATTTAAAAATGTTCACTGTAAGTATCAAGTACTATAAATTTCACAAATGTCATTAAAAATACACATATTTTGTGCTGTAGAAAATCAGACAAATTGGACATGATCAAGCAGAAATTGTTCTCAAAATTAAAATTAATTACCTCCGCCAGGAGATAATGGTTTTGCCAGTGTTTGTTTGTTTGTTTGTTTGTCTGTCTGTTAGCAAGGTAACTTGATAAGTCATAAAAGGATTTTAATGAAATTTTCAGAAAATGTTGATAATGGGACAAGGAACGGATGATTACATTTTGGTGATGTTCTGGATTACCATCTGGATGTGGGTTTTTTTTAAGGATTCTTTATCATTATGACAAGATAGTACCGTTTCTATCATATGTGCATATAACTTCAAAACAAAAGGCCTGATTGCTACAGGATACAGGATACTTTTACAATAGGCTCTACAAAATATCAAAATTTGATCTGGATCCTGAAAAAATTCTGGATATTATGATCCAGAACAGAAAAAATACAGTGCTGGCACATTTTTGGGCACTGTAAGGTAACAAATGAAGATGCAAACATTCAGTTAGCACCAAATTGTAGCTGAGAGTCTGCTGAATCAGTATAGTGTGAACAGATTTGTTGTAGCTTCAATAGTTGTGGAGCGAGATCCAGAAGAAGGCCGGCATGACAGAAAAATATCAGTTTTCATGGATAACTGTTAAACCAACAACAACAATAAACTCTAAAGGTATGTTTTGATAATCAATGAATCTAATGGTGTATATAAAATGAATGTAGGACTATAACATAGGGTGGAAATCACAATGTGGGAGGAAATGAGCTGCTTGGCGGAGGTCTGTGCTCTCCAAGTGCTTTTCTAATTTGAGATGAAATGACCCTTCTGTTAATTGTGAACAAGATTATTTTTGGTCAATTAGTAGACAGACTACTCTCACATTTACACCACTGCATTAACGGGGGCCACTTAGCTCTGTGTATTTTATGTAATGACACAATAATCCCACTAGTAACGTATTCCACTGAAAGCCACCAGAGGTATTGTTAGGCATGTGCATATCTGTGCAATATGTTTATCAGAATAATAAAGCAGTGGGAAGGCTTGCATTCATGTTATTAATTAACCCCCTCCCTCCTACTTTAACTGTTCCCTTCATGTTGTCCAGGCCGCCTTGAGTTGAGGGAGGACACCATTGAGTCTCTGTTGTCAGCCTCCTGCCTACTGCAGTTGTCATCTGTGGTCCAGGCCTGCTGTTCCTTCCTCATGAAGCAGCTCCACCCCTCCAACTGTCTCGGCATCCACTCCTACGCTGACGCTCAGGGTTGCCATGACCTGCAGAGGGCCGCTCAGGCCTACACCATGGTGAGTACAGCCCCTTCACATCTTCTGTAGACCTCCACCAGAATGAAACGATTACTGTGGGAAATATAGATCAATAAGCAAACAGACGATGTGTAGGTTTTAACCGATAAAGGTAAGAAGAGGTTTCTGCCTTCTCTACCTTTTTCCACCCTCTATGCAGCTTGTAAGACTTTGGTCAGTTTACAGCCTTGATTTTATTCTAGGTAGCAAATTGGCTGCTCATTCACACCACACCATTATTGCCACAGTGGCTGTTTTTTTCAGCACAGGGTTGCTATGGCGACGGTGAAATAGCTCCTTTATCGGCTTGATTATTCTTTTTCTTTTCTTGTTCTCTCCTGTCTTTACATGGCTCATTTTTCACCCAGCCTCTCTCCGTGTGTCTGTCTCTGTCAGTAGCACTGTTCCCCTCTTTCTCTCTAAGTGGATTATTGTTAAGGTTTAATCTGGGGTAATTACGTCGTAAAGGTGGCTTTATTTGGGTGTGACTGTCTGTGTCTGTAATTCACTCGCACACACACACATTCACACACATTTCCATAGCTTACAGGATTATTACAGCCTTTGTGTAAGAGCCACAGTCACAGTAGCTTGGTAGAGAAAAGTCTATATTGTTTACATTTCTTTTTTAGTGCAAGCCACATTTTCATTGTACATGGTTTACTTCCCTTTTTTCTCATTTCCATAGATAGTGCGTTCCTAAACAGATAGATAATTTAGAAAAATGAACACAAACATGTGATTGGACATGGCTGCATTTTATGATAATTACCCAAATCTCTCTTTAAACCGACCAATTTGATTATTTGCAATTTAGGAAATCATAAAGGACCCTTGCTACTATTTTGTGACAATTTAAAGAGCAAAGAATTAACTGATTCATTAAGAAAATCATCCTCAGATTAATGGACAGTGAAAGTTGTTGCTTCAGTCCTATCTTGCCATCTTCCACACCTGAATCATTCTAATCTTGTCTCATCCAGGTCCCCTTTTCCAGCTTCTCCTCTCCATTTTCCTCTGACCTTTCTCAAGCCCTTATTTCCTTCCTTTTTTCCCTCCTTGCCCTCCTTCAACCCTTAATCCCTTTCCTTACTGCACTCAAATCCTCCCTGTTGTTTTTTTCCCCTTCCTCTTATTCCCCTCTTCTTCATGCAATACATTATTCATCCACTCTTACTCTTTCCTCCGCTACTCCTCTCAATCATTTCATCTGTCACTTACTTTTACCTTCTTCGTCCACCAGGAACACTTTCTTGAGGTAGTCGGAGGCCAGGAGTTCCTGTTACTCCCAGTGGAGGAGATGGAAAGACTGCTCACATCGGATGATATTAACGTGCCAGATGAGGAAACCGTAGTAACCTCTTTGCTAACCTGGGTCAGCCATGATGTCCCCAGTCGGCAGCGCCACCTCCCTTTGCTGCTTGCTCATATCAGACTGCCGCTGCTGCAACCACAGGTGAGAGCTGTGAGGAACTCTTTGTCACATGTAGTGTTGTAAGAGGATAGTAGGATTTAACAGTCAGAGACGCATGGATTCAACTTTATCTCTCCAGATTTCAATTTCTGTACCCCAGTTCTGGTTGTTTGTCTGTGTCGAGTACCAAAAGCACTGGTCTCTTTTTAAATCTACATACCCTGCTGTGCCAAACTCACTGAAATATTTCTATGTGAAGTAAAAAAGAAGCCAAGATTTGCCGTGGCACTAAAAAGGGAGTTGGCAGTCTGCCATGACTGAATGAATCTGATAGCGGAAACCTAGAATTTTAAAATTCACTGAAAAAGCAACTGTATTAATGTGGCTTAGTGTCGCTATGGCTGATTCATGACCCACTCATGTGGTTAGTACTCATGCAGATACAGATCTGGTATATCATTTCAATGCATATTAATAATTACAATGAAACAGTTTTTGGCACATACCAGAAGTCACTCTCCTCACCCTCCAACTGGTTCAGAATGCAGCAGCTCGGCTTCCTGCTGTTTTGAGCAGACAAAATCACTTCCACAGTCCTGGCTTCTTTCCATCCGTTCCCTGTTCATTTTGGAATAGACTCTAAGATTTTGCTGATCACTTTTAAAGCTCATCTCAGTCTGTCCCCAAGCTACGTAGCAGAAATGTTAACCCCATATGAGCCCGTTCACAGCCTCAGATTATCAAATGTGGCCCTTCTGGCAGTTTTAGGAGAAGAGGCTGCAGAAACTCATTTTTATAGACTTGCTTTTATGTAACATTGCCTTAATATTATCTTTATTCTTTCATAAATATATATATATATCTTGACATTTTGTGACTTTTGTCTTGTTTAGATTTAACTTTCCGTAATTTTTGGCTTGCTTTTGTTTGTCCTTACTTTCAGTATCCTGTATTTTCTTTGTCGGTCAAAGCACTCTGTTTTTAAAGGTGTTACAGAAATACATTTATTACTATATTAAGGATCTGGAACAGGTTTATATCTGCCCTTGTATTATCATCTGTTATTCTCTCTGTCACTACATCTTCCTCTGTCCTCTTTTTCTTTCTTTGTGTTATTTTTGTTCTTTGTGATTTTTTTTAAATAGCTGAATGGATAAAAACAAATCTGTATATTGCCAAGAAGCAAACTGTGAAGAGATTAATTGTATTCAGTCTCAACCAGTGAAAAGCACATTATTTATAGACAGTCTCCCCGTTGTTGACCATTTCTCTCTGTATGTGGCATTAATCAATGCATTTCGAGGGTAGAACTACATAAATATTGTAGGGGCTGTTTGTTGGAGCTGTCAAGGTTGTTTTTATCCTCATGTCTTACTGCAACGTTTGAGACAAGATTGTGCACCAGCCTTCCTCCTGATAATCCGCTGTTTGTTTTTCACGGCCAAATTGGTCTCTCCCTTCTTCTTTTACCTTTCTGCCTCATCCTGCCTACAACCAGCCTGCCTCTCGGTCTGTTTTACTATCCTCTTCAGACTGAGAGACTGAGACAAACATCATGCTCACCATATATATATGTGCGTCTCCAAGCTCTGTCTAGCTGGTGTAGCAGGATATCTGGCTGAGAAGTTTAAAAGCTAGGCAGAACCTCGCTTACTGCCTGGGGCTTTGGCTGCACACACACACACACACACACACACACACACACACACACACACACACACACACACACACACACACACACACACACACACACACACACTTGCACATTTAAAACCTTAATTAAGTGCGATATCTCTCTTAACTGCAACTAAATTATCTGTTCTCTTCATCTTCCTCATCAGCAGTTTCCCCTTCTATATATAAAGAAACTGCACAGATAAAACTCCCCTTAGCAACCCGCTGGTCTTTCCATCATCTCTGCCTTCACCTATACATCTCCCTGTTTTTGCACTTGTGCTGTATACAGACCGAACACCCCAGATATATGGCTTTGCCCTGGTCAGCTGAAATCACAAGTAGCTGTAACGTGTAATCAGGGGAGAAGATGGATGGCAGAGAGGTAAAGCGTCAGAAAGAGCAGAGAGAATGAAAGCAGAAGGGCCACTGAGAATTGCTTCTACCTTTAAGGCTGCATCTTGTGCGAGAGCCCCACCACAGCATGCCAAAATGACAAATGAATTAACATTCAGAAATCACATAAGCTGTGAATTGCTAATAAAGTGACATATAAACCTCACTCAGATAGCCGATCAATATTCATCAACCAATTAGTCAGCGCTGCATCTAGGCTGCCATGCAATTACTCATCAAGAGGATGTCAATTCACCAGTTTAATACCTTTAATCCCTGCTCCTCATTACCACTGTCACACACACACACCCACTTGGCCTAATCTTCACAGTGGAGCAGCTGTGGCCTGACAGTGTGCACCACACAGTTGGACAGTTGGTATTTGTGACCAGTGCAAATTCAATGTTTCTGTAACCGTTCATAACAGGAAGGCGGAGAGAAAAACGACCCTTAAATACAGGGGCAGCAGTGCACATTGTCACATAGTCTCTCCTGGAAGACAGGTATAGTTCTCGTGTGCTGAGAACAAAGGTTTATGCTTGAGAGAGATGTTCTACTTGTACCCCTGCACAGTTTGCCCATTATCGCTTGAAACTGGTGTTAATGTTGGATTGTCAAGTTTAGAAAATTGCAGAAATTGACAGATATAACCCCCAATTTGAGGAAATTTGACATCCGACAAGTAGGTCTGACGAATCACACTCAGCTGAAGTGTGTGTTTTTTCAGTGATAATCATCGACTAATCTGCATGACATTTTCTTGTTTGGTCCTAAACAGTGGCAGAAAAATGTGCCAAAAATACCTTACTGAATTTAAAAGACAGAAAAGCAGATTTTTTTTATTTAAAAAGCTGGGAAAAGGTCATGCTAGAAGGCTATGAAAAGGCATTTAGTCAAATGCTTGCTAATGTGTTCACAATGCCAATATGCAAATGCTTAGCAGGTATAATCATTATGTACCATACTTGTAATTTAAGATACTTTAGTAATTAACGCTAAACAAAGCACATGTATTTGGACATACTGTAAACTAGAAATTTGGAATAAGTACATGTTTAGCCTGATGATGACAAAGTGACAGGAGCACAGAAGTCTTTAGGATTCATCTCCTGGGGACCATGAATGATTGTACAACATTTCAAGGCAGCCCACCCATATTAAACTAACCTAAAGTGCTCATAGTGAATTTCAGAATATTACCATATCTGTTGATTAAACAATCAGTTAGTTGACATGTTTTGTAGGGATGTTACAAAGGTAAGGGTGCTCATAGGAGATCAAGATGAAGAGGACAGGGGCGAGTAAGAGCATATCCTGCTGGAAAAATGACCGGGGCATCAAGCATGAAGAATATAAATAGCTGGTAAATGTGTGTTTTTATATGTATGGGAGTGTGTGTTTTCGTTATAAGTGGATAAGGGATAGAGCCTGTGCTGCCTCTTCCAAGTGTGAGCTAAAACAGAGATGATAACACGACTTTCTCAGGTGGGAAGCCTGCAGGATTCAGTCTTATCTCGCCCTCCACATTCAGTGCTTCACAGTGTGATGGATGAATACCACAGGAGAGGACAAATCCGTTTTTTCTAGATCTGTCCTTCTTGAGCGCACACACATAGACACACATGCACACTCAAATGAATGCACAAATAGGGTTCACTGTAATTTGTCCCTCAGTGATTGTGTGCAATAGAAGTGTGGGTTCACCCTGGCGTGTAAGCTGCTTATCCATTTACCATGCTTGCTTTACGCTCTCCACGTCTGGCTGGGGAAATTGATTTTGTATTCAGTGACCAAGTTGAATTATTTGGGCTGAATCTTTCTTTTTGTGGTGGTGAGAATTATGGAGGAGAACACAAAGGAAGACGAAATAGTATAAAATAATTATCTGTATTTGTCATAGAGTATAACCTTTAGATCTATTTTCTATCACTAAATCTTAGTAGCTATCTCTGAATTTAACTTGAGCAAAGTAAGATGCAGACATAAACAAAGTCTGGAAACTTAAAATGACTTTGAAATCCTCTGGAACCTTTCCTGCTTTCCATCTATCTATCAGCACACATAAACACACACCTATCTAAATGTAAATCATGTAATTCTAGCCTTCAGGGAAAACTTGCTTCTTACCACCCTGCCTCTCGCAGTCGGTGGTTTCCTCTGGATGTATTTTAAGGAGCAGACTGGTGGATTGAAGTGCTTCTTGCTGCAGCCCCTGGCTGTTTGTGTGCGAGTCTGTCTGTGTCGTTGCCTTTGATCACAGATGAGGTTAGAGGGTATGGTCTAGCGGGCCGATGAGATGTTGAAGACAGATTAGTCCCCTAGTGTGTCAGATGATCAGTGAGTGTGTGTTCTTTTGCGTTTGTGTGAGTGAGCACTAATGGTTGTTTGTCTGATCTGATCTAATCTCTCAATCAATAAGAGAGCAGCTTTCTTTCGGCTCTCAAACCTCCTCAATTGGTGATAACGTCGTAACCGACATGGACCTACACCCATGGCGATGTCGTACATACACCTACACTGCATATGTTTCAGCTGCAGCTGTCACCTCCGTGTTGATGTGTGTGTGTTTTTTTTTTCACATGTGTGCAGTTCTTGGCAGACCTGGAGACTAACCCTCTCCTACGGGACAGTGTAGAGTGTCAACGACTCCTGATGGAGGGGATGAAGTATCACCTTTTGCCCCAGCGCCGGCCCCTGCTTCAGAGCCCTCGCACCCGGCCCCGCAAAGCCACTGTAGGGGTCATGTTTGCTGTAGGGGGAATGGATGCCACAAAAGGTACGACACACAAACCCACACACAACCAGGCACACATGATGCTGTGGTGTGAAATCAATATACAGTTAAAGTGTGCTGAAGATAGAACAACGTCTTAAGTGTCAAAGAGTGCAATCAAAAACTGAAAACTCCAACCTTTATGAGGAAAAAATACGGTACACACATTTTCTCATTACTTTGGCTTAGCAATGAATAATCGTGAATGTAATCACATCATTCTGAGAAAGATTTCTGATTTATGAAACCTTTATTTTAAAAGGAAGAAGACATTATAAAAAACATAAATAGGATTTAAAAAGGTACAAAGAAATGTACTGAAAAAAAAACAGCATAAAAATTACAGTGCGGTGGAAGACATGAAAATATCCTCTAATCTTCTAATCAGCTGAGATCATCATAATCAGAGCTGACAAACCAGTGTGTGCATGAGCTCGCGTTCTCTATACACATTTTAACTTCACAACCCAGTCTATGCTATTATCTGTTGTTATCAGTTTAATATCTAATCCGTCCCCTACCTGGGGACCATATATTAAATTGATTTTTGGAACAGGGAGATGGAATAGGGGCTTGCTCCATCCACTTCACTTCGACCTGGCATTGCAGTACTTCCAGTGCACCCCCTCTTTCTCAGGCAGTGGTGGCGCAGCAGTTAAGTCCCTGAGCTACTGATCAGAAGGTCAAAGGATCAAACTCCAGTACAGCCACTGTTGGGCCCTTGAGCAAGGCCCTTAACCCTTCCTGCTCTAGGGGCGCCGTACCATGGCTGACCCTGCGCTCTGACCCTAACTGGGATATGTGAAAACAACATTTCACAATGCTGTAAAAATGTATTTGTGACAATAAAGCTTTCTTCCTCTATCAAGGCTTGATACTTCAGATGAACTGTTGAGCATCAGTATCTTAGTCAGCTTTGGTCATCTTCTTCAAACTAGGTTGAAATTTGAATCAAAAAATTGCAGGAAAAGAAAAGTTGCTGCCAGAAAGGTAGAAAGAGCTTGTTTGAAATCTATGCAGATGTGCAACATTAGAGAGATTCACTATTCACAAGTGTGCGTTTTCTCCTATACATTTATCTCTTTGTGTGTGTTTTTCCCAGGTGCCACAAGTATCGAGCAGTACTGTCTGCGTCGGGACACGTGGCGGCAGGTTGCCACCATGAGTGGGCGGAGACTGCAGTTCGGTGTAGCTGTCCTTGACGGCCGTCTCTATGTAGTAGGAGGCCGAGATGGACTCAAGACCCTCAACACTGTGGAGTGTTACAACCCACACAGCAAAACCTGGAGCGTCATGCCTCCAATGTCCACACACAGGCACGGCTTAGGTGAGGACCTTTTTTTGAATTGAAATGTGAAGCTGAAAAAAGACTTAAAAAATATCGGTCTGAATTCTGTTTGGTTAGTCTGGAGGATAGGTAAGTTTTTTGATGTTTGAATTTTGAGCTTTGTTATAGTTTAGTGACAGAAAAAATGTACATTTTTTGTTGTAGTATTCTGTCGATCCTTGCTTGAAAGGTTGCCTTTTTACTTGCCTCCTGACGCAGTGAAGTCAAAGGTCACTTTCCACTGCAGAGCAACACCTCTGCAGCAGATTGTAAGTGATTTGCTGTCATATCTCAAGATCATTTCAGTTTGAAGGACAGTTGCCCCGGGCTACTCTTGCTATGGCCAGTTCTGATAAGGCGTGCTGTGCTGCTTCGTTGTGTTTATAAATGTGTGCATGTGTGTGAAGGAAAGTAGGGATTCAAACACACATCTGGCAGCACAGATGTTCTTGCAGATAAATCCCTAGAGTATAGAGGTGTCAACATGCTGCTGACTCTGCATGCCTAATGTCCTGGGTGTGGTTGCACATACAGTAAAAACTCACACCTTTTGTTCTAAACGTGTGCGGTTTTAATGAGCTTGGTATTGTTTTGGAAAGGCCCCACTGATTTAATCATGCACATGTGGTTCTTGTGTTGCAGGTGTGGCCGTCCTAGAGGGGCCCATGTATGCAGTGGGAGGACATGACGGTTGGAGCTACCTCAGTACAGTGGAAAGGTGAGAGGAGACTTCACACTGATGATGTATTCTCTGTCAGTTACTCTGCTTAAAGGCCAGTTCACCTATATTACCAAAACTATATCTACTTTCTCACCTACTTTTGTTGGTATCTGGCCCCGCAGATGCTTTTGGTTTTATTTGATCGGATTTGAGATATTTGCAGCTGAGAATACAAGGATGGGACACCTTCATGATGTTTCATAGGGACTGTTTCTTCTGTTTAGGTAGTTCTAATAAAACATTATTTTCCACAACCAATTCTGTGGATGCTCTAGAGTAACAGGGGCACAGTTTTAGGAATGAGATACTGCTGCTGAAGAATACACTGATATAAAAACACCATACATTCTCCTCTGGAAAGCTCTGTCTCTTTCATTCTTTGCGAGAGGCTGCTATTTGTGTGAGTTGTATTTGTGTAGCGATGCACCTTGAGCACGACTGAGAGGCTGTTTACTCCCTGCCTATCAGGTGGGACCCCCAAGCTCGCCAGTGGAGCTTTGTTGCTAGCATGGCTACACCCAGAAGCACAGTGGGAGTAGCTGTTCTCAATGGCAAGTAAGTGATAACACAAATCCACTCACATATATCGCTTCACCCATCCATGCTGAGTCTAGGTTAAAGATTTAATATTAGCACTTACACTATAGCACTGAACACACCCTTACTTGTTGTTTGTTATGGAGGGATGCACTTAAATTTTTTATGACATCTTGATCTTGTTTTTGTGGTTGATTGTGAGTCACTTTGAACAAAAGCGTTTACATTGGTTATACACACATTACAGATTATTCGTACGCCCACCACTAATTAATGTGAAACTGTACACATATACTAATAGATAATGCACCACCCCATATGCTGCTTATTATATTACAGTGCCAGTTTTTCCCATAAAAAGTAGCCCATTAATAAACTAAATCGAGCAGTTGCAGTTTGAAAAGAGAAAACATGAATTTTGTCACTGGAGAATTTTGAGAAAATAACTTCACGCTCTCTGCTTATTTAGAAAACAAGGTTAACAGAATTGAGGTTAGGTTACTGTAATGGCTTCACCCTACCTGTAAGACCCACCAATTTATCAAACAGTAATGGAAAAGTTGCGGTCTGACACGCACAAGCACATTTTAATTGCAGGATAAATTGATAAGTTCAGAGCTTGAATCCCCTCACTTGCAACAAAATTATCTAGAAAAGATTAGAATCAAAATATTGCACCATTTTTATTATTCAGTGCCTCAGAGAGACGCTACAGTGAAAGGTCTTATAGATGCTAATTAATACAGAGACAACGGATTTGTGCTAACGATGCCCAGCAGTAGTATGTGTGTGCGTGGCTGTGTGCTCTGGTGAGCAGGGCATGTATGTGTTGTGTATTCTCTGGGCTCTTTGCCTGATGGAGCTCATTACTTGCTTGACTGGTTCTGTTTCACTTTTTTCTTTATCACCACAACTTCACATCCATGGATTTGTGTGCACACACCAAAACACACACACACACACACACACACACACACACACAGATACACACTGAGTGACTGCTCAGGGTTGTGATGCCTCAGGAGTGTTCACTGATTGATTTTTCTCACCTCATTTTGCCCCCAAATCCTGCACAACATATGCACACATACACCCACTCAGACCTTGTACCATCTGTTTCAGTGTCACTAAATTGAAAAGGGACTTCCAGAGCTCAGAAATGTGAGCAGGTTTTTCTGTGTCCAGAAGGATAACACCGTCTTCTGTCCTCCTCAGACTGTATGCAGTAGGAGGTCGTGACGGCTCATCCTGCCTGCGCTCAGTGGAGTGTTTCGACCCCCACACCAACAGGTCAGAGACAAGGGACTTCATTTGCCAAGAATTAATTGCCGTCTCCTGCTTTATTTCCTGTCTACTGTTTCCTCCAGTGCAGCGCCTCTGCTTTTAAAGTTATCTACTCACAGATCAAAAGAGACCGCTAACCCTCTCAGGATATTAAAACAGACCATATTCAAACAACTCCTGTTTATTAAGTAGACTCATTAAAGACTCCTGGAAAAGCAGAGAGCAGGCTCTGGTTCAGGGCAGATAATCTCCTTTAAAAAACAAGAATATTTTGAGTTTTTTCATTCAACTGGCTGCTTTATCACCCCCTCTTTCTTTCTGATGGTTTCAATCTCAATTTTCAGGTGGAATGGTTGCGCTCCGATGGCTAAAAGGCGTGGAGGTGTGGGTGTGGCCACATGGCATGGCTTCCTGTACGCCATTGGAGGTCACGATGCGCCGGCCTCGTCCTTGGCATCTCGGTTAAGTGACTGTGTCGAAAGGTGAGACTACATTTATGCACGTGTGTTAGATGCGATTTGACATATACAATCCGCAGTGCACTTCAGTGTGTGGATTATGATAATGCTGAGGCATATTTGCCATCTTTTTAATGAAAATTGTGTTGTATTTAACATATCTTTCATGTATGTAAAATCACATATGTCAAATCTTAAAACATGTGTCTGTTAAATTATAATAATTGTATGTATACTCAGTTGAGTTGGTGGTTGTAGACTAAATGTTACAACCACAATCTACATCCAACCGTACAGTTGAATCATCACCTTTATAATATTAATAATATTAATTATTATAATTAATATGAATGACAACCTTCATGAAAGGAGGATTTATTGCAACACTATTGTATTATACTGCATTAGTTTTAGCTAGATGTACCTAATAAACTGGCAGCTGAGGACATAGTAGCTCAACATTCTGGATAATATGCTTACTCAATTTCTTGCCAGAAGTTAGATAAGAAAATGTGACTGAAACACGCTGTGTGAAGTATTGAACTGGACTCGGAGCTGGGTTAACTTAGCTTAGCCCAAAGACACACTGAGGGAAACTACTTCCTGACTCTTCCCAAAGTTAAGAAAAACACCTAGCAGCATTCCTGACGCTCATTAAATAATACATTGTTTTTTTGTGGTTGTTTTTATGATCTTCTCCTTGCTGCCGATTCTGGTTCATTATCCATCCTCCTTCTCCTCGATCTTTCTGCTGCTTTTGACACCATTGACCACACCATCCTCCTTCACCGTCTCCAGTCAATTGGCATATCTGGCACAGCGCTCCAATGGTTCATCTCCTACCTCTCCGACCGTCATCACTTTGTCTCTGTGAACAATTCAAGATCGTTCACCTCCCCTGTCAGTCACGGAGTTCCCCAAGGTTCGGTGCTTGGACCCCTCCTCTTCATAATTTACATGCTCCCTCTCGGTCAAATCATCCGCCACCATGGACTTAATTTTCACTGCTACGCTGACGATACCCAACTTTACATTTCCTCCAAATCCATCACCCCCATCATTCTTTCCACCATAACCAACTGCTTATCTGACATGAAAACCTGGATGGACAAAAACTTTCTAAAACTTAACACCAACAAAACAGAACTTCTGATCATCGGACCCAAATCTCTTTTCCCCTCAGTTCAGAATTTTACGCTCCCAATCAACGATCATCATGTCACCCCCTCCCACATCAACAAACAACAAACATCTTTCTTTCACCTCCGCAACATTGCACGCCTCCGCCCTTCACTCTCCTCCGCCACTGCTGAAATACTCATCCACGCCTTCATTACCTTCAGACTCAACTACTGCAATAGCCTTCTCTTCGGTCTTCCCTCCACCCAATTACAAAAACTACAATATATTCAGAATTCTGCTGCTCGCCTTCTCTCTCACACCCGCTCCAGGGAGCACATCACCCCCGTCCTCAAAAAGCTTCACTGGCTCCCGGTTCAATACCGCATTCATTTCAAACTCATTCTCCTCACCTACAAGTCCCTCCATCACCTGGCCCCTCCTTACCTCTCTGACCTCCTCCAAAGACACCGACCCTCCCGTCACCTTCGCTCCGCAGACCAAAACCTCCTGACGCCCATCATCCGCACCAAGCACCGGACTTTGGGGGACCGAGCCTTCGCAGCTGCTGCCCCCCAACTTTGGAACTCACTCCCATCATCCATCAGGAACTCCGACTCACTTTCAACTTTCAAAACCCTTCTCAAAACCCATCTGTTTGAACTGGCATTTGCTTAACCCCCCCCCCCCTTTTTTTTTAAAATTGTTTATTTGTTTGTTTGTCCATTCTGTAAAGCGTCTTTGAGTGACCAAAAAAGCGCTATATAAAATTGATGAATTATTATTATTATTATTATTAATTATTATTGTTTTTATTTTTTTTATTTTTTAACAGTACACAATCATTAGACACTTTGTGGTTTTAGGGGGAGTTGTGCAACTGTTTCCTGGCACATGTATTTATCTTCCCAGCCCTTTTGAGCCAGATATGACTGGTGAGCAGAGGTTTTATTAGAGATCACTGTACAGACGGGGTATAATCATGATTGGAAATCTCAAAGTGATGACAGTACACTGGGAAGTGTGCCTGACTGTTGTTTGCCAAGGAATGGTCACAGCATGTAACTCCTACTTCTTTTTTTTAAATAGATTTCTATTTATGGATTAAACAAGCAGCACAAACATGTTGATCAGTGAGCTTTTAAATGTGCTGGTTGTCTATTTTCGAAGAGTCAGTCTAGCTGCTTGCAGTATTAACATAACAGTAGCATAATGTACAGATATGATTGATCTGCTATCATTATGTAAGACTTTAGAGAATAAGTGTATTTCTCAAAATGTCAAACAATGGGTCATAGTTAGGAACTATAAGAAGTTTTAATTAATTAATTAGTGTGGTATGTAAACTAATGCAAATGTGTGTGTGTGTGTGTGTGTACAGGTATGACCCTCAGACAGATGTGTGGACAGCTGTAGCCCCCATGAGCATCAGCAGAGATGCTGTTGGTGTTTGTCTCCTTGGCGACCGACTCTACGCTGTGGGTGGATATGACGGGCAGGTGTATCTCAATACTGTGGAAGCTTATGACCCTCAGACAAATGAGTGGACACAGGTACTACACACACACACACGCACACACACACACAAACAGGAAAGACTGCATTTCATTTAATAAGATTGGTTTTCTTCTAGTACACATATGCATCTGCTCATATGTGCATCAACACGATGTAGTTCAACAAAAAACAAGAAATCTTAATGTACACCTGTAAAGTTGTTATATAAACACACAGTCACGGTTTGACCTTCTTCTGGCTCCTTTCCTATGTATCTTGCTTTGTCTCCATTATTATGCAAATGTATGTTTTCTTCATGCTAATATTGTCCTTGCTGCTGCAGCAGTAGGAGGTAGAGGGGACTGTTTCTAACTTGAATGATCTCATTGAGCAGCTTCAGGTCTTTATCACACCTCAGTTTGTATCCCATGTGCATAGCCTCCGAGGATTTTCAACCAAAGTTGCTTGAAATGTGCCATTTCAGAGACACATGCACCATGCTGAGAACAGGAGAGGTGCAGGTGGGCTGATACAGAGTACAGAAAACTGTTCAAAACTGGCACAGAGGGATGAAAACTAGCAGAGATGAGAGGGGACATGTTGAGACCATTAAATGTGTCCTGAATGCACTGTCACAAACTGATAACAAATAAACCAGTGGGTGTATTGTCTTTCCTGTTCTAGTACTCTAGTGCCCTGTTCTTCTCCTGCTTGCTTTAACACAAATCTTTTAATCTTGGTAACTCCAGAACAGATAACATGGGCGGTCAGCTTATGTTTAATATGAGACACAGCTTGGACTATCGATGTGGAGGCAGTGGCTAGAAAAAGACAGGGCAGACAGAAGCTGTAGACACACAGCTTTCTTTTGTTTTGAGGGCACTGGTATCATTTGCTGGATTAATAATGTTATCAACTGAATAAGATTGCATTTAATCAACTAAGCATTTTAGTATACATGCTTAAAACCTGTGAACTGGTTCAGCTCAGGTCAACTTAAGCCGCCTTAACCACGGCAGTGTATTGAAGCTGTCAGTGTTCTGCTGCACTGCTCACCTGAAGGCTACGCTGTCACTTGCTGCTACTGCTATTCTTAACCCACCTCCACTCGAGCATGCACCTGTCGACCGTAAATTTGTGTTCCCCGAGAGGTGCAGACTTATTATTATCACTTCCTACTCCCTGCTGGGCTGAGCTCAGTGTTCTAGTGTGAGATGTATCAGTCGTGACGTCAGTAATTAACATTGACCATGGCCTGCGTTCATATAATAATCTATTCTGGAGCTTTAAAATGATATCACACAATTGAGCATAATAGTGGTTATAAAAATGTAATGTCTATGATGTTCCATTTTAACCCTCTGAACCCCAAACCCCCAGCAGACATGTTGTCTTTTTAAACATCACTAAAACTACACCATTTATTAGAGACAGAAACTTTTAAACCAGAAAGAACTGATTGATTTTTAACGTTCTGATGGTCCTTGACCTGTGATGTACGGTTCCATCAGGATCTTAAAAAGTTCCAAGCTTCAAATTGTGACATTTTATCAACATCACTTCATTCTACATGACTCTCTTTTTTTTAAATGCCACTTTTTTAGCTTGTGCTCCTCGACACGACTGTGAAAACATGACTGACTCAGCTGTGATCAGAAGGCACAATAAAAACTCAGGGACTCTTTGGTAGGAGGAAAGTATGGAGACAAATGAAAAATATAAGTAGTTCAACATCTATAGTACGCAGATTCTCATTTTTGTTTCCAGTATTGGTAAAGTGCACATGTTGACAAATAATTAAGGAAAGTCAGCTTTCACTATTCCTTTTTATGACTTGTAGCATTGTAACTGAGTTATACTGCACAGACAACAATCTTGAGTCCTCTGTACTTCTAGCTCTGGTTGTGTTTTTCCGTGGATGTGCAGAACTTTATATTGCAGTGGAAACTGAGCCCACATCAAATGAAAATGTGACAGGAACAAAAAACATCCCAAAGTTCTCGGGGTTCAGAAGTTTAGGTTGATAAGACGATCTTGCCAGGATGAAGTCGCTCATGAATGCATAAGGCGCACTGTGAAGAGCATTTTGATTTATTTAGAATTGTATTTCTGGTTACTTAAGGAATGTATGTCCACTATTCAATGTCGTTTTAGCTCTGTTTTTAGTCTCCACCAATTTCTTAGGTAAATATCTTGTTTAATGTGTTCACTTTTTTCAATAGGTTCTTGCTGTACACAGTTGTTTTGAGTAAACCAAAGCAGGAAGGTTGGTGGCTGTACAGCACTGAGTGCATCCCACATGTGTTCACATTTCCAAACCCCACACCAGAGGCCTGTACTATGAAATGGGATTTGGGATTTTCAGGGCTAAAACATTGGTTTACTTCTAACCGTGGTACATCAATGTTATGTTTGATCAGCAAATATATCAGCACTGCCTTTTGACCAGTGAGTTTGTCCTTTAAATGGTATCACCATTCCAAGAGGAGCCCTGTAGGTGGCTAGTGAGGAGGTTGGTCTGTAAGAGCACAAGAGTTTTTAGGGGTCGTCTAAATCCTTTTCTTTCCCTGACGAGTACTGTCATGTGAGATTTAGCTTCTCATCAGTAAGAACTTTAGTCTTCCTTGCCTTATTTTTTTAACCCTGTTCCAATGTAATGCCATTTTATTGCTCTGTAGGCCGTTGTGTAGCGATATAATCCTATAAAAGAAACTGATTAAAGTGCAAAAGCCTTGTACTTGTTGACCTTATAAGATCTCAGTAAGTCTGCTCACCAGTTTGAATTGTGTTTTAATATGTCTTCTTTAGTTGCACCACCACCAGGGCTGCAGCTGAAAGAATATGAGGCTTAAATGATCTTACATGCCATAAGAACAGGCTACATCTAAGCAACAGACTTAATGGAATGCAAGGTTGTAATTTATCAGATCGACTCATGCTTTATTATTTGGGCAGTAATATTGTTAAGTGTTTTTTGCCACCTTGCCTTCCTGCCTTTGGCTGCAGCAGCTGTGTTGCTTTTAGATTAACTTTGGATTATATTTTGAAACTCTGCATAGTGGTTGAGGATTATTTCTTTGTTCTTCTTGTGAGAAATTTGCAGCTTTCAAAATCTTGCTCGTGGTCATCTGGTCGCAACACGTACTTCTGTATATGAACTCACTGATGGCTAGATCCATAAACCCTGGGTTGACTTAACGGGTTAATAACCAGCTTCAAGCGAACACTCACTGTGACTCAATTGTTAGACTTACTAAAGCCAGATAACAAAACCATATCCTGGGTACATTACAACTGCTTTGTAGAAAAGTCCCCTAAGGATGTAATCTTTTACCTCCAACTGAAAGCATGAAAATTATGATTTCACATGATTTATAGTTCTACACCATCCACAGCTGTGACTGTGATTCTTGTGTTTCCTTTTCAGGTAGCACCTCTGTGTCTGGGCAGGGCAGGCGCATGTGTGGTGGCCGTCAGACTGTGAAAACAAAAACATTTAATGGCAGATTGTGCACGGTGCTGCTCAGAGACCCTCCACTTTGTCACCACTGACACCGAGGGGACACCAACAGATCCGTCTGCCTACACCGGGAGAACCGTTTCTGACCTCTTCAGGTTTTACTCTGCAGCAATGTCACATTTTTCTCTCTGTGATGATTCAGATTTTAGGGAGAGATTGGTTGTTAAGGTACATGTCAGGTTGCTCTGGTTACTTGTGCCACAGAAGTGAACTGCCACCAAAACACATGACGAAGAGGAATCTGCAGTGTTTATCTGAGCACGACAGAACAGCTGTCTTTTTTTAGCCTATTATTTTGTTCTTGTAGACAAGGTGGGACAAACACACACACGCACATTTTTATATAGACCTACGTGGCTGCTCTTAGCTTCTATTTCTGCTGACAAAAAGGTGAGAAAGACAGACAGAGATTGTCAAGACTGCCTCATCATTTCATGCTCTCGTTTTTTCCTAACAATATCTGATGATGTGTACTGATGCAGTTTTAATATATTCCCTATTATTTTTGTGCTGCACTTGGCAAATGCTCTTCTCCTCTGCTTTCCCACTGTTGCCCGCTGACAGATGAAAGGAAGACTTTTGACATAATCAGCACAACCTCATGAACAGCGATTCTGTAAGGAACCATGAGGCACTTTATTATTTTCCGTCAGAAACATATCAAGCTTCATCTAATATTTCTGTGTGTGTGTGTGTGTGTGTGTCTTCCATGTTGCATCAGCTGACATCTGAAGCTTCTGTACACCGTGTTATGCAATTTATTGCCTCTTTTCTCTACACTGGCAACTTCTTGCTTTTTTATTTGTGTTTGACTGTAGTTCTGCCCTTTTCTTACATAATTGAGGTCCATTAAGCAGTGTTATTGGATTTGCAGCATGAGCAATTACAATAATACTAATAATGATAATGCTGATCCCTGAAGGGGAATTTTGCTCTCAATTTCCTCCAGAGCACAAGGTCAGCTATTTACAAGCTTGGTTGTTCACAGGGTCAGTCAAGCTTTCTGTCTACCAGATAACTTCTTTTTCTCTGCTGTAGATGTTTCTTCATTGTCTGTGTGTGTGTGTGTACATGCGTTTGTGTTCAGAGATTGCAAGGAGTATATTTTTATCTCAAAACAGAATTTGCCCTCCCTCCCTTCCCCTCTCCACATCTTCAATTCCCTGCTGCTTTTTCTTCATCCCCATTTTCCCATTTCATCACCGCACAAACACACACACACACACGCACAGATGCATGCACCACTTCATTTCAGAGCGGCAAAAATGAACAATACATCATATAATGAGACCGTGAATTTAATAATGTTGATGCAGCCGGTGCCGCCGTTTTGTTTGATGTGGAGTTCAAAGCGTTATTAGATTCGATGCTGCTGTAGACAAAGTGCCAGACAAGAAGGGAAGATGAAATCTGTGAGACTAATTCATGTGCTCATATTTGTGGGCTTGTTTAAGTAAATTTACTTGACAAGAAACCTCAAGACACCAAAATAATTTCATGCTGCATCCTTAATTGCGTATTTCCTGTTGGTTTGAATCTGCTGGCAGTGCGTGCGTGTGTGTTTACCTCTATCATAAGCAAAGGAAACTCCTGACATTAAGAGGCAGAGCAGGCGAACTGACAGATCTCCAGCTAATGTAGCCCCCAGGATGCACTTTACAAAGCCACGCGGACATATTACACACACACACACACACATAAATTTGTACAAAGACCCACTTAACCACACAGCTGAAAGCCAAGCGTCACAGGAGCCACTGAAGATTGAAAAGCTGCCGAAATTTTTCCGGTATGACATCTAAAAAGCAAGAGACGGGCAAGCTATCAATTCCCCACAGCTGAGCTGATGTTTATTCAAGCCCCATGCACTGCTGCATTATTCTATTTTCTTCCACTTCAAACCTGCCTGCTGTTTATTTGTAATTCTCTTTAGATTGCAGCAGAAGTGTGCCACCTCCACTGTGCAGAGTAGCTTGATTTCAGTCAGAGGTTAAACAAAAAGACTGACATTCCAAATCAAACTATGTATTTACTGTATATTATGTACATAAATAAATATGAAATCTAGTCTTATTGCAGTATGCTGTATATTCTACAAGTCCAACTAAGTATACCCATGTGTTATTGTGTGCTTCTTTTTGTAACATGGATTCAGATGATGAAGAGATGTAATAAAGACGGTCGGTGAGAAATGGCAGTGCTGCACATCTCCCCTTTTTGTACCGAATGTTACACCTCATCTTTTACAAGATAAATTATGTATGTACTATATACGCTGCTGTAATATGCTACCATTGGTCTTTTATACATTAAAGTCAACATGTGATTCAACACTTGTTTCTGGTTTTTTGTGTACAAAACTCTAATATAGGACAGTTTTAGCAGCAGCAGCTCATCATCATGTTTATGGTACAGATGTATTTGCCAGTAGTGTGCATTTGTCACTATCACTATAAATGCCATTATGGTGTAAATTTGTTTATATGTGCCTCTTATCTCTGACAGCACTCCCCAATCAGTGCAGCTCTAGCGACAGCTTTTGTAGTTCAAAGGTTTCTGTGCAGGTTTTGGATACTGAAGTGTGGCTGAGAATTAATTTTCTGTGCCTGGAGGTTAATATGAATCCTCATTACTCTTAAGTGTGGATCGTCTAACTTAAAAGCTGCAGTCTGAGCCAGAAACACAGCGGCAGGTTAAAGTGTTCGCTGAGTGAAATGTGTGTGTGTGGAAGAGGAATGCTCACAATTTACAGATACTTTAACCCCAGGACAGCGACCAGTAACCAACTGATTCACTCTGTTATTTATTGCAAGGGAGAAGCTTTAAATCATAAGCAGTTCTGACAAACGGCTCCCGGTGGCGCTGAGAAATGATGCCAGTGACCTTGTCTTGCCGCCTTAACAGGACCTGAGTCTATTACGCCTGACAGAAACAAGACGGACACAGAAAGTGCTGGACTGTCTGACCCTACATGTTCAACATCTAAATGTAGAGATGAGCTGAACACAGCTCAGAAATGCAGCAGTGCATTTCACCACAGGCTGCATATCTGCATTAAGTAGTCGGCTTTATTAATCAGTAATTACACATGTATTTGGTGCAACCAAACACTTTTATTCCTATTCTAATGGAGTTCCTTAAGTTTCCAGATATATCAAAATTGTCAGCATCAGTGTGAATAAAACGATGCACAAAGACTTTAAGAATACTTCCATTTGCTTGAGCACCTCAGCCATAAAGAACCTGGAGTCTCAGGTTTTATGTCACCCTGTAAAAACATTACAGAGTTTCAATGAAGAGCTGGAACAAACCAATACAGAATATATACCCCGATCAGACATAACATTATGACCACCTGCCTAAGATTGTGTTGGTCTCCCTTATGTGGTGCATTTTGACCACACAGGAGGACCTCTCAGGGTGTCCTATGGGGTCTAAAACCAGGACGTTGGCACTGGATCCTTTGGGTACTCTGGCTTGTGCAGTGGGGCCTCTGTCAATCAAACTTGTTCCACTGCATCCTGTTGATGCTTGATCACAATGGGGTGTAGGAAGTTTGGAGGTCAAATCAACATGTTGGGCCATTGTCGTGTTCCTCAACATGTTCCTTATTGTTTGGTGTTTTTTCCATGTGGTGGGGTGCATTTTCCTGTGGGGGTAGACCAGTGACATTTGCGATTTTCATTTGCGTGAGGGAGAGTGCTTGTTCTGTTATAATGTTTATTTGGGTGTCTAAGTTTCATCAACATGGATGTTAAAATCCAAGGTTTTCCATCAGAACAGCACATAGTACCAATATGATCAATGTTATTCACTTCACCTGTCAGTGGTCATAATGTTGTGGCTGATCAGTGTACATGAGAAGATGTCAGAAAATGTGAATTAAGATCAAATTAACAAATGTGAATTAAGATCAAATTAACAAAGCTATTTAAGGGTAAACGAAAAGGAAAATGTTTGTTTATTATTACTGACTAGACACTAAATTTGTTATTTAATTTTCAAGTTTTATTCACAGCTTTTGGGAAATAAAGTGTGTTGTATGCATGTGTTGCATTAATCTCAAAATATTCATATAGAAACTGAGAGTTCATTGTCGACCCTAAATAACATAACATTCTCACAGTAAGGTTCACTTACTTGCTGTTATGGAGCTTTTATGTCACACAATCTGGAGCTGATATTGAACATTTTACAAATCTGTGACAAACTTAATCAGCTGAAGATTGTGTAATATAATAAAAAGTCTGGAACATACATGGACTGTGGTGATGTTGTTTAGTCAAGCAGTATTAGTTACAGTCTATAGTAAATACAGGTGCAAAATGACCAAAATGCATCCACAATGTGTAGTCATGGGTGTTGGTTGGCAGTATGGTGAGCCCTTTTGGGCCATCGCCTCTATAATAAAATAATAAATCACATACACTAGTTACAGTTATGCTCCCTACATATCAGAGCAGCTAAAACTCAGAACCTTTTAGCAGCCGCGTCTAAATAGTGTCTTGATGCCTAAATTTTTTCTCTCTCTTTGTAAAGCTTACTTCAAAAAGTGAGAAACAAAAAGAAAATGAGAAAAATGTACACAAATAAAGCTTAAGATGCTGGTGATTCACTGTATTTTGAAACATGAGACTGTTCTGTAAGGATAGCCTGAAGCCCAGCATGAATCAACCAGCTATTTCAGAATCATTATTATGCCCTGCAGGACCGTCATCATCTACAGAATCTCGTCCTGTAATAATATATACAGATCCCCTGCAGGACAGTTAATGCCCCAGTAGGACACTGAAAATGACCCACAGGATTGACAAACACCTTGAGGGTCTGCTCCTGCAGAGTATAAAGACGTCCTGCATGTGTGGAGAGAGACCTTCTGTTTCTCCCAATTCGAAATGACTGTCGGGATGATTTGTAACACCTGCAGAACATCTGCATAATTCCTCCAGGACAGAACCATGTTCCTGTGGGAGAGTAAGGATCAAGGAGCAGACATATAAATTCCCAAACTCTGTCAGAACCTAATTTCCTCTGCAGCTGCAAAAGCAGGAGGTTAGTTTACTGGTGACAGCTGAAATTGTGTACATGAAGTAATCACTTTTCATGATTCAGTGCAGGCTCCAAAGTAACTATGTAGAACTCCTTTCATGTCTTTCATGTTATTAGAAAATGTGACTTTATTTTAAAAATGATTGCAAAAGCTAAAGCTCTGCTCCCTTTGGTTTTATTGTCTCGCTGGCAAAAACATTGCCACAACATTCATTTTTCAGTAAGTTTTCCCCCCCATCTCTCTGCTCTAATTTTACCATTTTGTTTGGAAATCATATAGCTGCTCCCTTCAGTGCATCTTAATGAGATCTGAGTCAGCAGGGTGTATTCTGCTTCAGCGCGCCAGAGCACAGGGAGGAGTATTTGTGTCACACAGCTGGCATTTCATCCCAGCTCCCTGCTCAGTACAGGAAAAAATAAGCAGTCATCTTTCCATCAACGTACATGGAACTACAGACGGTGCCTTGTCATCACAGTGTTTCCCTTCTGCCTTTGGTCGATAATGAAATGACAGAGAGGCAGCAGATGTTGACCTTGATTTATTTCAGATGAGCAGAAGGATGCTACAGTCAGCAGGCGCAGTGCTGAGCTACACAATCGGAAGGTAGTGTTTCCTTTCAGTCACAGTCACTGAACATTTACAGGACTACAGGAAGAATAAGACTGGGCAGAACAAATGTTATAGAGGCCAGGACAATGACGGAAAAAACTGTGCAAAGCTGCCGCCTGCTGGATCTGTGATGACAGCACAGTAATAATACATGACTGTACCAATATAATGACACTAGTGTAAGCAGTATGTATGCACTGTATATATTAGGGGTCACAGTATACCGGTATTAATGATAATCATGATTTATTAGAGATTAAAATATTGCTATCATTTTAATAAGGCACATGTTAACATTGTTAGAAAAAACAGTGCAAGTAGTTCTCTGGTGGGCTCTCCAACATTGGGACAACATACAGTGCAGTTACTGTTACAGACTCTCTTTTCGCCTCCCTACTCTCATATTGTGAGTGCAATTCATTTGCCCCAAACAGAGAAAGCACACAATAAACAACGTTAAAATGACTAAATCTTACAGAATTGGATTTTAGATTTCTGATAAACAGATATTGAAGCTATTATGAATTATTTTGTCCACAATAATAGTGAAAATCTGATACTGAGACAGCCCTGATATATACAGTACCAGTCAAAAGTTTGGACACACCTTCTCATTGAGTGGTTTTTATTTATTTTATTTATTTTCTACATTGTAGTTTAATACTGAAGACATCAAAACTATGAAAGAACACATATGGGAGACTGCCAAGAGTGTGCAAAGCTGTCGTCAAAGCAAAAGGGGGCTACATTAAAGAATCTAAAATATAAAACATATTCTGGTTTGTTTATAACATAATTCCAAATATGTTCAAATAATTAAAATAAATAAAAACCATTGAATAAGAAGGAGTGTCCAAACGTTTGACTGGTACTGTAATTATTATCTCCAGACAGAGATCAGCAAGAAATCCTGGACTGAAATAAAAGAAAAGGAAAAATTTGCATGTTTATGTCAACCAAAATCAGTGAGAAACACAACTAAACATATCTGAATATGTTGAATTCCACCACAAGAACTGGAAAAAAAAACAAACAACAACAACCAAAAAAAAATGTTTTTGTCGTTTCCTTTGGTAGGACATGATGTGAACTATTATTACGTTTGTCTGCACATGGTAAAAATTCCACTTTTACATTAGCCAGTCAACTCACCAAGCTCACCGTGACATTATAAGTCTGCTGCTGTACTTTTCTATCAACATCTCTCAGTTAAAAGTGTGAGAGTTGTGAATACAGGACACAAGTAGCTTTGCTCAGAAGCAGTATTATTTGCAAAGATGGGTCCATAAGGAGAAAATTATTTTATCTCAAAGCTAAGGAGCAGGATTTTATTTTCGACTTGAAAGGGGTGTGGGTCTTGCAGCATTCATAAAGCAAAAAAAAGAGCTTTTATCAGTTTTACAGGCAGCAAAAAGTCTTCTTATCCTAAGACTGTAGAGTTTGTACTTGAAGCAATGCAATGTGTTTTATATAAGTGGCACCTTGCAGCTATCTAAAAAGATGAATGATGTTAAGGAAAGAATGATGTAGCTTCTGTGGGGGGGAAAAAAAAGCTTTAGTGAACAACTCCTGCCTCATGCAGCCAACAAACAAGCTCTCAAACAGGTGACATTTGCTGCTACTGCTTTTCCTGCTTGTTCTGCCAGCTCACATCAGAAAAGCTTCTCCAGCGTTCATGTCATGACTCTCATGTCTCTACCAACAAATGCACCATGAAACAGCGCTATGAAATGTCATGGAGCTAGTATACCAGCAGCTGAGTCTTCCAATGTGCACAACTAGGGATTATAAAGAATTTCTATGTTTTTATATTTAAATGTCGTCTCGGTATTGCAGCCTGCAGGATGTTAATAAGCAACACTTGGACAAATGTGCCAGATGGGATCATATATTCAGTGAGATAATTAAAACTGCACATGACGCTGCTTTGACAGCAGAAAATATAATTTTCATTATTTGTTGAGTTGGACTCATAAAGCATCTAATAAATGTCTGCAGATTGTTATTACCAGTCTTTCTGTTTATTGCAGTTGTGTGCAGAGTCCTGCTAGAAGCACTGGGACAGATGCACAGCTCAAATCAGTGCTTGGGCTTGAGTTATACCATCTGCATATCTCCTCAGCGAACACAGCTGGTTGCACACTCAGAGATTAGGACTGACTTTATATGCTGTTTTTGAGCAGCTTTTCTGGAGAGTGACGGAGATAAGGAGAGGCTTTTTAAGTATAGTATGTTGTTTGAGCTTTGCAATCTGTTCAATTCAGTCCAAATGTAAAGATTCAGCCATGGTAATGTGAAATACACATGATGCTCTGCCAGCATCTGTTCACTGTGAAGGAGCTCCTTTTAAAGATCAGGTACAGACAGTTGAACATTATTGATGGGTTGGTTGTTGAGAGAGCAACATAGGAGTCAACTAAATGGAATTCAGGCATTTTTGATTTTATTCAAGGATTCAAGGTTTTTTATTGCCATACTAGCACACATGTTCACATGAGATGACACGAAATTGGCACTCGGATCCCGGTTATAAGTCCAATAACAATAAAAAATGTACAAAAATAATAATAAGAAAGAAAGATAAGTGAAATTACAAGCAATAGAAACAATATATACAAGTGTTTACCAGTGGTAAACAGATAAATATGCATGTGTGCAAAGCTGTGCTATGAGGTAGATAAAAAGTGTCTGTAGTTGTAATTGTTTTATTATTTATATGTGTGAGTTATTTCACTCTGGTGCAACATCAAGGCATTCAAACTTGTATGTTATGAATATTTTGTACATTTAAAAGACACTGTACAATATTTTTTTCCTATATGTAGCAATGCCGTGTGTAATACTCTTACTTTCCACGCTCAGTGGTATCTGTGCAATATCCGAATGTCTAAATGTGTAAGAATCTGTACAATGTCACCTGTACCTATGTATATTTCTTTTTTTGTTTTTTTTCCCGACTGATCCCCCTACATTTTTACACTATCCCCTTTCCTGCTGTAACACTGCAAATTTCTCCAATATTGGGTTTATAAATACTTGTCTTGCCTTGTCTTAGTTTACTTACTATGACATGATAAAATGTGTTTTCAAATGTGTATTTAGAAAATGGAATTTCAGCTCGCTTCTTATAAGCACTTGAAATAATGACACCAATTTCTTGGCAGTAATAATCCTATCCTTATCCTATTATTCTCCTTGGGAAATAGAATTTTGTGCTAGTTTATGTGTCATTATTAAGTCCATTTTTAGTTGTATACACTGATGGACTCTGAATTTTGATTGCACACAATAATTTAAAATCAAAATGCTAATTTCTGACCTTCTTACTGGTTTTAAAAATATAAGAAGTGTCTCCATACCAAGCTAAAGCCCAAAGCGCAGTAATACTACTACACGAGGAGTGCCTCAGCATTGCCATGTAATTTTGTCATGTATCTAATTCCATATTTAATAATTTATAACGGATGTTACAATTAAGCGTGTTTAGTTTAAGACATATTGCACAGTGTTGTATCGGAGGCGCTGATTGGTTGCTGACTGTTGCTATGACATCGCTTCTGCGGACGCTTCAGAGTGAAGCATTGTGGGAAACACACAAGCCGTTAATGTCGAAGATGTCTTGAGAAGAAAACACCGATTCACCGTCGAAGTGACCAAATGCCATCAAGATGAAGGTTGGTACCAGCTAAATAACTGGAAACAGCAGCGTTTCTTCTGGTTTTATGAATCCGGTGTTGACTTTTATCGTATGAACGCGCTTCAGCTAGCGAGCTAGTCACTTGCTAACTGTAGCGTTACTTCCAGCTCCTGGTAAGTGAGCTATCGTGTTAGCTAACGTAAAGATATTTGCACAAAACAGCTATTTTGTTGGCTGGTATGTTAACAAAAGTCAGCCAACGAAAGGCTTTTCTAGGTGTGATATTAAAGACAATTTTTTTCTAAGTTTAAGTAAACTTATATAATAAAAACTATATGTTATAACGTTAAAGACCTCTGAAAAACACTGTCTGGCTAACTAGTTATTAGCCAGAATAAGTATAACACAGTCTGTCAAATTGATAGCCTGCATTCTTTATACACGAACCAGAATATTATCTGTAGCAGCTGTCTGTCATTAGTATTTTTTTCGTAAGTTCTAGGTAAAACATTTTTTAGGTAGCTAAACTAATTTCAGTCATTACAGTTAAGACATTCAGCCATGTCAATAGTCAGACATTTGTTACTACGATAAATTGGAAATAAGCTACGTTGATACATTTTATTTGACACCTGTTGCCGAGAGAAGATATTGTTTCATAAGAGGTAGTGTGCATGTTTATACATCACCTTATCTGTTTGACATTCCATGAATGATGTTTTTAAAGAAACATGTTTAGTAAGACTATTTGATTACAGAGCTCAACAGGCAATCCGAAACTGTGTGTGATTAAAATCCAATATTAAAGTCAGTTACTGGCTAGA
Organism: Dascyllus trimaculatus; assembly: GCA_024666655.1. Lineage (NCBI taxonomy): Eukaryota > Metazoa > Chordata > Actinopteri > Pomacentridae > Dascyllus > Dascyllus trimaculatus. The sequence continues at coordinate 12,235,123 of CM045447.1, read as the reverse complement.
TTTAAGATTTCTGTAAGCACTGATGGCTTTAAACAGCTGTATAAGAAAGCGACAAACTGGAAACAAAAGTTGTCAAAGGTACTGTATGATAAAGTGGCACTAAACAAATTAGATACTACATGTCCATTAAGGTGAAGTTTAATTCAGTTCAGTATTATTTATATAATGTCAAATCATAATATAAAAGATCACTGGGAACTTCACATAGCACTGACTGTAGCATCCTTCGGTTTATCTGATATAATCAAGGTCAACATCTGCAGCTCTTCTGTCATTTAATTATTGACCAAAGGCAGGAGAAAACACTATGATGTCAAAGTATCTTCTGTACTTCCATATACCTCATTTTTTTCCTGTACCAGTCAGGGAGATGAGATGAAATTCTAGCCATGCAACACAAATATTCTTCACAGCGGTTTGGCATGCTGAAGCAGAATATAAACCTGCTGACTCAGATCTCATTAAGATGCACTGAAGGGAGCAGCTATATGATTTTCAAACAAGATGGTAAAATTAAAGCAGAGAGATGGTAAAAAAAAAAAACTTGACAAAAAATGAATGTTGTGATTTTTTTCCCAGCAAGACAATAACCAAAAAAAACAAAGTGAGTAGTGGTTTTGCTTTTGCAGTCTATGGTACATTTTTTGAATTTAGTGCCACATTTTCTAATCATGAAAATGACTGCATTTGCTGTACACAATTTCTGCTGCCACCATTGATCTGTGTAGAAGTCTAACCTTCTGTTTATGCATCTGCAGAGGAAATCAGGTTCTGGTAGAGTTTTGCAATTTATATATGTTATCCTTGATCCTTATCGTTCCACAGGAATATGATCCTATCCTGGAGGAATTATGCAAACATGGGGAACTAATGAGACAGGGATTTAAAAAAAAGGATGGTCGAATGTGATGCAAGAGTGCCTGAGCTGTCTTGACAAACATTTCAAAACTACTTGATTCTATACTTCCCATAGAGGAATGCATGATGTCAATGCACTTATCTTTAGTAATGTAGACTCTTTGTGCAAAATTTGCAGTCTTCCAGCCCAACTCAGGTCATGCCACTTGAATATTTTTTGCAGACTTGGCAAATCTCCTCTAGAGGAACTAAGGAAAAAAAACTGCAGTCTCCTGCTAAATACTGTTCTTCAGAACTAGGAATATCATTTTGACATATAAAATTGGTACTGTGACCCTAAAAAACACAGATATTGTAAAATAACATCAAAAATAATCTTTATGTCCACAGAGTGTTTTCATCCTTGCCGACAAAGCGTGGGCGGGTTCCAACCTGCTGTACAAGTGGCAGAAAACTCTTGGCAATTATATTGCTGTTGCAGGGTGAGTAACCTGTTGTGTTGGAGAAAACTGTGATAATCTGCTTCCCTTTTTTCAAGATTTACAATTAAACAGTAGATGAAATTTGAATTGCATTTCTAATCATATAGACAGGACAACTCAGTGAAAATATTTGATCGACATGGACACAAGTGGACTGAGCTCAACCTTCCGGGGTAAGTGTGAGAACATGATAAGAACTCTGGTTTTATATCATTGAGGAGGTACAGGAGATGACTACTAGCTGTTGCATCCTGCAGCTAAGTTTCTCTCCTCTCTTTTCTTTCTTCGACTCCCTTTAGGCGCTGTGTGGGGATGGACTGGGATAAGGATGGGGACATTCTGGCTGTGATAGCTGCAAAATCCAGCTCCATCTATCTGTGGGATGCCAGTGTCAATAAAACGTCCCAGATAGATAGCGGCATGAGGTACGACAAGCATGCACCATGTTTTCAAAAAAGGAGAACGTCGCAAATAAACCGATTCTGATACAGATACACTGCTCCTGGCTCAAAAACTGATGTCTGTGTTAGTATATTCATAATTTCAACCCATGAAATGCATTTCTGCTCATTTCTAACAACCTGTGTTTTTTTTTTTTTTGCTGCTGTTTTGGTGGTTTTAACAGAGATCAAATGTCCTTCATCTTATGGTCAAAGACTGGCCCTCTGCTGGCAGTTGGGACGGCCAAAGGAAACCTGTTGATCTACAATCAGCAGACCTCTCGCAAGATCCCTGTTCTGGGTAATACACACAAAACATCTCTGCATGTGTAGTTTTTTATGGTTTGTTAGTCTTTAGTTTCTTCTGTAGTATTGACTGTCTGTCCTTCTTGCTCCACATTTGTTAGGTAAACACACCAAGAAGATCACCTGTGGGTGCTGGAGCACTCAGAATCTACTGGCTCTGGGAAGTGATGACAGCACACTGAGCATCAGCAATCACGAGGGGGACACCATTAGACAGGTAGTGACGAGCACAGTTTATATGTCAGCAAGAGTATGATTTTTAAAAAATTTATTTTATTTTATTTAATTTTTAATTATTTTTACAGTTTTTTACATTATGGCTGTTTCGCTGTTATTGGCATCCAGGTGCACTTGAATAAGTCCAGCACCCATATATGCTTTGGCTTCTAGGTCACTCATGTTACAAGCAGCCAAGAGTAAATACTGCAATTTAAGTGCTAATACTGTATATAAAGGATACATACTGAGATGTTTTTGAAAAAAATGCACAGTATTACTAGTATTGCTGGTAAGAGGATTAAGAGAAAAAAGACTTGAAAATAATCCAGTTAATTTGTCTGATCTTTTGCCAGACAACACTTCGTGGTGAGCCTGCTGAGATTTATTTTTCAGTGATGAAGACGGATGAAAGGTCTGCTCAAGGAGAGAGCACTGTAAGTTTGTTTTCTTCAAGCACCTACATGTTTTATGCATATGTATGTATGTACATATGTTGGCTACTGGCTTTCATTGTGATAACTGGTTTAATCTAAACAAAAAAACAAGTTTTTCATGTGCATTTTATAGTAAATTAAAGACTAATCTTTAGTGTGCAGAGGAGTACAGGCTGACGGTTCAGATAGAACTCTTAGTAATGTAATTCAGTGGTAAATGTCAAGAAGAGACTCAAGATATAGAAGTTATGTCATGGCAGATGTTCATCATATTGCAATCTTTGACCCTTCAGGTGAGTGTGTCAGTAGACAAGAAGATACTGATGCTTTTTAATGTCAATGATCCCGAAAACCGGATAGAGCTGGCCTTCCAGCGGCGCTATGGGAACATTGTGTCCTACCGCTGGTACTGTACACGTTCACACACTTACACACACACTACCAAACATTGGTACTAAATCATGGCTGAGATATTGGTACTAATTAGTTCTCTCTCTTTCTCTCTCTCTCTCTCTCTCTTTCTCTTTCTCTCTCCCCCTCCCTCCCTCCCTCACTCCCTTCCTCCATCCCTCCCACTTTGTCCCTGTCCAGGTATGGTGATGGGTATATCCTCATTGGCTTCTCCCTTGGATACTTTGTGGTTATTTCCACACACATCAGGGAGATAGGGCATGAGCTCTATCAGGCTCACAACCACAAAGATAGCCTCAACAGTGTTGCCATCTCATCAGCACTAAACAAGGCTGCTTCGTGTGGGGACAACAGGTAAACACAGGGCTTCTGACGAAGAATACCACTATTCAGACTGTATTTGGAAAGTTGTACGTAATGGCGATGAGCATATGCTCATCGACAACTTTCACTAATATGTTACGGTTATTTCCATGCACATCAGGGAGACAGAAACTTTGCCTCATCAGGTTCACAAGTTTAAAGATAGATTTGAAAGTGTGACCATTTCATCAGCAATAAACAAGACTGCATCTTGTTGGAACAACAGGTATATATAGGCTATCAAAGAAAGAACACCGTTATTCTGATGTTTTGTAAAGGTCAAGATACTATACTTATGCTTTTGTTGCAGCATAAAGATCCATGAGCTGTCTGATCTCAAAGATATCAGCAATGTGGTTCAGCTGGATGATGAGACTAAAGGTGAGATGGTCCTCTTTCTCCGCCATGCTCACTTTAATAGGTCATTTTGAAAACATGATCCTCTTCTCCATCTGTCCTCCTGCAGGTTTGGATCAGCTGAACTGGACTGATGACGGCCAGCTGCTGGCAGTTTCCACACAGAAAGGAACGCTCCATGTCTTCCTAACCAAGCTGCCTATCCTGGGCGACAGCTTCGGTACCCGGCTGGCTTACCTCACCTCCCTGCTGGAGGTCACTGTCTCCAACCAGGTGGATGGGGTGAGGAGACACACACACACACACACACACATGCACACACAGGAAAAACAATAGTGGATAACATTTAAGATTTTACTCACACAAGAAAATGTTTTAGAATTCTCTGCCATAATAAACATCCTCAGTGGTTTATACTAGCTATGATGTTAAAAATGGCAAATCTGGAGCTATTTAAAAGGGAAAAAAATGTAATTTCCTCGGGGGTCATCCAAATGTGTTGGAGGCCAGAGAGTAAACAATGTTTAATTCATACTAGACATGGAATACAATACTAACAATTATTTTGTCTCCGTCATCTCAGTCAGTCAGATGACTTGCGTGCTAAGAACAAAACTTCAAATGACAACAAAAAGGACAGTTATAGAGGCTTGCCGTAGACCTGACAACGCAGGATTTATAGAAAATTGAGAAATTAACAAGAGGACATGCAGTTTATAAGAATGAGCCAGCAATGTTTCTCTTCTGTCAGGGATAAAAACGCTGATGACTAGATTCAATACTCAGTGTGTCTCTGTTGCTGTTTGATTTTAGGAGAGTCCTGTTGCCATAGAAGTGGAAGTTGAGCCTACATTCATTGCAGTGGGACCATTCCATGTGGCTGTGGGGATGAACAACAGAGCCTGGTTTTATGCCTTGGTAGACCAAGAACCTGGTGTGTGTGTTTATTAACCTCAGATACAATATTATGAGGCGTTTGTGTGTGAATTCACTGAGTCACGTATGAGGTAATGAATGTCTGCACTTATAAATCACTGAAATGTTTTGTGTGTCACTCAGGTTTTAACAAGTTGAAGGACATTGAGTATTTGGGGACAATAGCCAGCATGTGTCTTAATGCAGACTACGCAGCAGCGCTGTTTGAGGGAAAAGTGCAGCTGCACATAGTGAGTCATCTAATGTGTGCTTTGTTTCTCTTTTTATAGACCAATGAGTGATCATTAAACGCGCATCACTATTTACTATGTTAGCATGAATAAACTACTGATCTGTGTGTTTGTGTTGTGTTTTAGATTGAAGGCAAAGACCAGGAGGAGAAGAAGCAGATGAAGCTTTTTCCAGATGATGACGGGAAAGGTCGGATCCTTAGCCACGCCCTCACCGCTGACTTCCTCTACTATGGCACTGATGTAAGGCTATGCAGGATATCATGTCAGTCAGCTGCTCTCCTTCACAGTAAATTGAAGTCTGACTTGGTTGTTGTAATTTCTGCATCAAATGTTAGACTCCTATATTTCTTTTGTACTGAATCGGAAGTTCAGGTAGTATGGATTTTGAGTTGTAAATAACCAATTATCAGTTTCTTCTTCGTGTAATAACTAAACCACTGTCTAGTTGTTGCAAAAACAGACAGTGTCCCTTCTAACCTCTTCTTCATATTCCCCATACCCATACTCAGTTTTGTTTTTTAGGTCAACCATTTGTGCTCCCTTTGTGATCCCTTCCTCCCATCTCCACTTCCATGTCACCATTTTTCCTTTCTTTCATGTGGCAATGCACTGCTAGTCATCTGCTAATAGAAATTGTAATCTCTTTTTCTCAGCTGGGTAATGTGGTGTGTGTCTTGGTGGAGGACTGGGAGACAGTGAGCAGCTACAGTCACTCAGTCGGTGTGAGAAAAGTGTTCCCAGACCTAAATGGCACACGGCTGGTGTTCATTGATGACAAGAATGGCGGCTTCCTGTTCTCCCCTGCAAATGTCAGTACATATTTACTTAAGACATCTCTGCATGTATACACTATATACATGTACTCTGAGGCATAATGGTAGATGCAGTGGTATGTCATAATGACAGAATAAAAAGAATCTTTTATAAACTATTAAATATGGGCTGCCTGACAGCCAACTGGGTAGGGCACAAAACACGTAGGCGCAAATGCCTAAGTCCTCTGTTCAGTCACCAGCAGGCTCTGACTTTTACCGTTTGTCATTCACCTTCACACCTCCACATTTGTGTCTTTGTCCACTGGTGAAAATGGCAAAAATGTATCTTAAATAAATAAATGATGATGAATATCATGATCATGACAACACACTATAGTATTAGTTACCAAAGGTTCTTCAGTACAAGAAGCAATAGCTCAGAATAAAAATACAAATGGTGCAGAAACTCTGAAGAAAACACATGACCTTATGTTGTACTGATGTGTCAAGGTTCAGTTCATAAAGTTTACCAAGTTTATTTATATGGCCTTAGCAAAACCACAGATACCATGTACTTTAAATTGAAAAGGAGACAGAAGTACAGATACTGATGTCAACTGGATTAACAAGAGTCTAATGAGTCTGTACATGTTTCTCCAATCCAGGCAACAGCCTCCTGCGTTGAGCTTCCCAACTTCTCCCCGACCATCACAGGAGTACTGTGGGACAACTGGCACTCCGACAGAGGAGTGTTTGTAGCTTATGATGATGACAAGGTGTACACCTATGCCTTACATAAAACTACCATATATGGTAAGGAGATGCCATGCCATCACACATATAATCAGTGATAAGTGATCAGTGCCACTTCTACCTGCCTATGTGTATTTATCTCAAATATATAGGAGAGGACCCTATTGTCTTCTCTCTTACTCCTGTAAATAGGGACATCCGCTGAAAAGATTTTTAATTTATGAATTTTCAGAAGTGCAACAATCTTGACTATAGTGCACTTAAAGTGCTATTGTAAGCGTAGCCCTGTAAAAGTTGAGACAAAACAGATGCAGTCTTTCAAATTTAATTTCCTCCTCTGTCACTTTGCTCAGGCCCACAGGTGGTGTTGGTGGGAAGCACTGCACTTCCCTTTTCCCAGAAACCTTTGCTCTTGTACAACGGTGAGCTGACCTGTCAAACAGCAAGCGGGAAGACAAGTGAAGTGTCTTTGAGCACGCACTCATTCCTCAAGCACTCAAGTGGCTCAGATTCAGTACCAGAGTTCAGCAAGCAGCTCGCCCAGGCTATCATGCTCAAGAGGTTAGCCACGCAGTAAAAACTGCACAATGTGTGCTTATGGTGGACACAGCTTTAAATAGATATATTTGAGTAATATTAGAGTAAATATGGATGTGACAAAGTGCAGTCAGTGTGTGGCTGGTTTTATTAGATGCTACCTTTTTAAAAAATCCTTTTTGGCTATGGATAAAGAAATTTTTAATACAGACAACTTTACTGTAGTAACATTTTTGAACCACTACATATTGTAAAAGAATTGGAACTGGCAAGGTGATTAGTATTCTTCATATGAAGGCTTTACATTTTTTAAGTATTTTGTCTCAACAAAAAACAATGTAATGGAAATTTCCTTTGGACATATTTACCAGGATGCAGTGGAACAAATCATTGGAAAGGAACTGTAATGCCTGTCATCTTCTTGTCCAGGTTCCAAGAGGCCTGGAATCTGTGCAAGTCTGCAGGCAGTAAAGCCGACTGGGCAGAACTCGGCAAAGCCTGTCTGGTCCACATGGAGGTTGAGTTGGCTATTCAGGTCTACCGGATGAGTGGCAATGTGGGCATGGTCCAGTCACTGCAGGGCATCCAGGTACCACACACATTAGTTTGTGTGTCACACATTAAGGGTTCCAAACAATAACTTTCTCTGTCCTGACTAATCTGACATAACACCCCTTTGCTCTCTCTGTCTCCTATTTGTCTGTCTTTCCAGGGTATAGAGGACAAAAACTTACTGGCAGGACATCTGGCCATGTTTCTGGGTGACTACAATCTGGCTCAAGACCTTTATCTCTCCTCATGCTCCCCTATCGCTGCCCTGGAGGTGTGTTGGTATTAACATGTAAAAGAAAACTGACTGCACGTGTCTTATTCTGGTTTCACTTCTAAAAACCTTAAGTGTAAAATCATTTATTGTGTTGTATCATGTCTACATGTGTGTGTGTACAGATGAGAAGAGACCTGTTGCACTGGGACAGCGCTCTTATGCTGGCCAAGAGGCTTGCAGATGACCAGATTCCTTTTATATCCAAAGAGTACGCCGTCCATCTAGAGTTTATGTAAGTGTATACACACATCGCACATATACACCATTCCGTATACTTGGTGTTTCTACGTGCCACTAAACCCCTCTCTCTCTCTTTGTAGTGGAGATTATGTTAACGCACTAGCACACTACGAAAAAGGCATGACACAAAATAATAAAGTGAGTGCAATCCTGTCTTTTAGCTGTTTCACTACTAAACTGTTTTCTTTTCCCTTTGCCTTTACTGAAATACAAAAAAATATAATATTATTTACTATTACACTTACAGTACTTTTATTTTTACTAAGATCACATAGTCTTATGCCCTGCACACAGTTTGTTGTCCTTTCCACTCTGTTTACTTTTACACAGAATCATTACAAGTCCAGTCTGAGGATTTACTTTACATCAGGCTTAGATCCTTTTAGCTTCTCTTTTTATCTGTGTTGTTTTTAGCACAGTTTAGCAGCAAATACATTCAAGGCTCCAGTCTGAGGAGATATAAGGAAATAATTTGGCCTACCTACCTCCCAGTGTCTGTTCTCCCCCTTTTCATTCTGTCCCTCTCTGTGCTGTTCCAGGACCATGACGAGGCGTGCCACGCAGGTGTAGCCAGGATGTCCATCAGGATGGGTGACATCAGGAGAGGAGCCGCTCAGGCTATTCAGCACCCAAGCAGAGTCCTCAAGAAGGAATGTGGAGCCATACTGGAGAGCATGAAGGTAAATTTAGTCTCATTGCTTTCTTTTTGTAAATGATGTGTTTTGGTAAATTCCCATATTAATGATTAACAGTGTGTCGGTGCATGTTTGAAAGTGTGTGTCTCTTGTGCAGCATTGTAGTATCGGAGTTTCAACTAATGCTTTTCTGTGATTTTCTTTTCATTATTACAGCAATTTTCTGAAGCTGCTCAGCTCTATGAAAAAGGCCAATATTATGACAAAGCTGCGTCCGTCTACATCCGCTGCAAGAACTGGTGAGGAAAACATCAACACACACCAACATTCAAGCTTGCATGTTTCTCTCCTCCTTGATGTCATTCTGCTTTATGTTGCTCAGGCAGAAGGTGGGAGAGTTGCTCCCAAATGTCTCCTCTCCCAAGATTCACCTCCAGTATGCCAAGGCTAAGGAGGCAGATGGCAAGTATGTGCTTAGTTTCTGTATCTGCATCCTCTGCAGATGAATAAATCGTGGAAAGAGAATTTGATATAATGTCTACTGTGTCCATCAGGTATAAGGACGCAGCGCGTGCCTATGAAAGTGCGAAAGATTGGGACAGTGTGATCCGTGTGCTGCTGGACCACCTGAACAATCCCGAGGATGCTGTACGTATCGTCAGGGAAACACAGAGCATCGATGGAGCAAAGATGGTTGCCAGGTAGGACAAACAGACAACCAGAAACAGGCTTATGCTACTTTAATAGGGAGGGGTTTCTACTGAACGTCAGCATACCTTAAATCTAACACAGAACTCTGAGTTTTCTAACATTCTTTTTAAACTTTTTGATTTTTTAGACATTTTATCCTCTCAGACATTCAGACAATGTCTAAGAGGATAATATGATAAAGTGACAGCATTTTATATGCAAAAGGTCAAATGCCAACTTCACTGTGATGAAGTGTTCTGCAAAAACACTTTTCTGGCCCATTATTCAACATCGTAACTCAGGAACAGAGGGGAATATTAAGACCATATTTCACATTTGATCGGATGCTGAATTGGTGACACTAATCTTATGTGTCCACTTATTAGATTCCTTCACAGTCTTCCCTACATACTATGTATGATATGAACGTGGAAAGACATGGATGTAAACTGCAAATTCATTGGTTAGCAAAGCTGATCTGTCCAACATATCAGTCATAATGGTTGTCACCTATGAAATCAGTGAAGTCTATTGCAGTTCAGACAAAGAGGTTTTTTTAATAGCAACAACACCTCCAAGCACAAAGTGACACAACAGCATTTTAAGTTCAGTATTACACTGAATCACTCAAAAAAATCTTCCAAAGATTGCAACTTATGAGAAATTATGTTAATAACTGGTTGATCATTTAGGCTGTAAAATGAAAGCCAACAGTGACACTGCTTGTTCTATCTGACCAAAAGTCCAAATCATAGCTGCTCAGAAACATCCTCCTGTGTGGGAAGCTGGAACCAGCAGAGGTTTAGCTTTTTGGATTGGTAAATGCGTTAAAGATCAGCTGATAAGGAAAGTTGCTGCTGATTAATTTTCTGTGTCAACTAACAGTTTTTTAGTTTGGATAATGTATGTTTAACATTTTTTTGTATGTGCGCTAGGTTCTTCCTGCGGCTGAATGATTATGGCTCAGCTATCCACTTCCTGGTTCTGTCTCAGTGCAATGATGAAGCCTTCCAGTTGGCACAGCAGCATGGACAGATGGAGGTCTACGCAGACATCATTGGTCAGTCTGTGTCTAGGCAGCATATAGATAATTTTGCAACTTGAAACTTTTTTTTGCTAGTGGACTAAGCTGTTAGCCATCAGTGTAATTCTGAAGTTTAGCCTGAATATCTGAAATGTCGTGACTGGTAGGATTTGTGTTCCTCAGGCTCTGATGCCACACAGGAGGACTACCAGAGCATTGCTCTCTACTTTGAGGGAGAGAAGAAACATCTGCAGGCTGGCAGGTTCTTTCAGAAGTGTGGACAGTACAGCAGGGTGAGAGCCACTGATTCATGTACTTACTCATCAGGCATTTGTTTTATCATGTATGTAGTTTAAATCAACTCGCTCTTTCTCTTCTTTTCTGTCGACCACCTCTCAGGCCCTGAAGCACTTCCTGAAGTGTCCCAACAACGAAGACAACATGGCGATCGAGATGGCTATTGAGACGGTGAGGCTGTGTGTGTCTAACTGAGCTTACCACTACAAAACAAACTGGACATTCGGGTGAATGTGTGTTTTTGGATGTGTGTGTCTGTTCCAGGTGGGCCAGGCAAAGGACACCTCTTTGACCAATCAGCTGATAGATTACCTGATGGGAGAAAGTGATGGTATGCCCAAGGTAATGACATATATATTGAACGAGTACAAGTATACAAATTTTTAGGAATCATTGTTGATGAAAAACTCTGTTGGAAGCCGCATATAAATGTTCTTACTTCAAAATTGGCAAAAAATGTTGGTATAATTGGTAGGTTAAGGTCTGTATTAGATTATAATTCACTTTGTTTATTATATAATTCCCTGGTGTTCCCATATCTGAGTTATGGTGCGGAACTATGGGGAAACAATTATAGAACAAATATTGAAAAAATTTTTCTACTTCAGAAGAAGGTGATTAGAATTGTTCATCACTCTGATTGTTACGCACCAACAAATCCTATCTTTGTTTCATCAAAGATATTAAAAATGCATGATATAGTTACTTTTAAAACTTTAACAGTAATGTTTTTGGCACACAATAACAAACTTCCTTTAAAAATTCAAAACATGTTTGCACATAGAGAGAGTCATTATAGCCTTAGGGGAACACACGTGTTTAGAACAAACATGGCGAGAACAAATAAAAAAAGTCAATGCGTTTCTGTGAAAGGGGTGAGTTTATGGAATAAACTGAATGATAATATAAAAAGAAGTAATTCACTGAAAGCCTTTAAAAGGCAGTATAAATATTCAGTTTTTGAAAAATACCAATCTCAGGAATAACAAATATTTTGTTGTTTAGTCTCCTCTGTTACCTGTGGAAGTTTATAACTGCTGACTTGGTTGATTTAAAGTGTTTATTTTGTTGATCGCAAAAGACTTTACTTGATTTGTAACAGGGTTAGGCATAATAAGTTTAACTTCAGCCTATACCCTTCGGTCACCTTTGAAGTAATGTGAGGTCTAAATGTGATGTCTTATTGTTATTATGTATGTTGTATGTTGACCGAATAAAACTACTACTACTACTACTACTACTAATCAATACACTGGAACACTGAATATTTCTGTTTTGAGTTTCACTCAGGGATTGTGACTTTTCTAGCTACATGATTTGGTTTTGTTATATCATTGTTCTTTAATACATTTACCACTTATTCTCCTTGCCACTGAGTAGCTTCAGAAGTGAGTTTGCGGGTTTTTGTTTTTAAACAGACTTTCCAGTCCTTATTAGTTGTTACAAAAGAATCATATCACCATGTTCTTATATTCTGTAGCTTCTGTTTGTTTGTGTTAATGGTGAAAGTATGGGATTGACAAAAGCACAAATTTATGATTTACAATTTGCAGTCCGTCAGTTTTTTTTTGCTTGGTTGTCTGTGCAAAAGTCAGCGCTATTCACATCATAACAGAGACTTGTTTGTCTATGTGTTGATAAAATAAGCTCTTGTCAGTATCTCTGAGAAGCTTTCAGAGCCTTTAAGCTCTGATGTAGAATGTGTTCTGTGCTGCTGTTAATGGGGACAAGCAGATTAGCTGAGATTGTAGGTGTTTAACTCCTTATACCTAAGGAGTTATTTTCTCCTGTAATTTAATTTGTCAAATTACATTTTCATTAAATATATCTTAATTAATTTGTGAAATTCTCAGCTGCCGACAGTGCAAATCTGCATGCTGGCCAACAGTAAGTGACAGTAGACAAATGATATCATTTCATTTCATATTTATGCTTATCTAATGTTTCTTACTATTAGTTTTGCAAACATTTCCAAAAAAATAAAGGAACAGCTGCCCACTTAAATTTAGTCAAGTGACTGAAGCTAAAAAATATTGTGAAAAATATTTTGGAAGATATTTATTTTATTCCAGCATCATGACTTCTGATTTTCTTTAAGTTAACTGGTTTCAGATGGTAAACTGCAGCTTATACTCCCTTTGCAGATATCGATGTCTAGGTATTAGACAACCCCAGTACCTGCCTGTCAGTCTGTTGCCTTAAAACAGACACTAGTGACTCACAGACTGTGAGCACAAAATGAGAATGCCCTAACACTGTTACTGTGTAGACAAAGCCCTGAGTGACATTTCTTTCTTCCTCCCAGGATGCAAAGTACCTGTTCCGTCTGTATATGGCTCTGCAGCAGTACAGGGAGGCTGCTCGCACCGCCATCATCATCGCCAGAGAAGAGCAGTGTGCAGGTACAAACAGATTCATGCAATCACAAACCAAATGCCAGTGTACCAATTAATGCACATAATAAGTTCAAATCATATGCTAGTAATGTTTTGTTTTCTACTTCTGTGTTTATTTTTGTTGTTGCTGTTATAGGGAACTACCGGAACGCCCATGATGTGCTGTTCAGCATGTACACAGAGCTGCAGGCTCAGAAGATTAAGATCCCTGCTGAGATGGCCACCAATCTGATGATCCTTCACTCCTATCTGCTGGTCAAGGTCAGTCCAGATAAACTATCTATCATTTATCTATTATGCAGCTTCACTGGATGGAATTCTCAAAATGTTTTAAAGTAATTTTGGGGGGAATATATGCCACTGAACTATATTCTAAAACTGTCTGTCAAACCTTGGCTATCCTCTTGGCTAGTTGTCTTGTACTGTTGTGTCTTTGGCCCTGCTCTTATGTGGCATTGCCTTGCTTCTTGGGTGATCCAATCACAAGTTTACAGTTCAAAGTACAGGCGTGACTTATGAGCTATTTGTTTTTCAAAAGGCTTAATTAACAATAAAGCACTTTAAGGCGAATGACTGTGTGGTCTATGTGTTTAATCACAGGTCAGTGTGGGACTGGATTTGACTTTGAGATAATTGCAAATTTGTTCTGCTACTGAGCTGTCGATGTGGGCAGATGGAGACTTGCAAAATTGGACCTGTGCAGGACTCTGGCATTTGGTCTTTACAAATGGAAATAATATACAAGGTTTTTACACACAGAGCAGGAGACATCATGTGGAGGCATTGTTAGAGCTGTCCACTTGTGAGCTGACATTTGTTGATGAATCTCCTTACCTGAATCTGTTACTCTCTAAATTCAGGGGGTAAAGTATCTCTTAGCCATGAGTCAAATGGAAGACTTTTGTTCGATATCAGCAATGATAAAAATGTCCTCTATATATCACAGACTATGTCCTTTGATGAGAACATCTTATCAAATTGTTCTGTCCTGTAATATCATCTATATTCACCAACAGTAAAGATGCCAGTAATTATGAAGGAAAGAGCTTCTAGGACAGTCAATAAAAGGTGCCAGAAACCTCCTCATGTGACCACCTCTTTCCCACATCGCTCTGCATGACTCTCATCCCTCTTTTGTCAGGGCAACATTATGAAGAACAGCTAGTGATGTACTGTCAGAATTATCAGCCCTGTCAGAAGGCATGTTTGGCTTTTATAGTTTCTTTTCCAAAATCCTGTATCTTGACTTTATCTGGGTAAGTGCAGCATGTCTAACTATGAAAACTGTTTTAATGTAGATTCATGTAAAGAGAGGAGACCACCTGAAGGGAGCACGCATGCTCATTCGTGTCAGCAACACCATCAGCAAGTTTCCTGCACGTGAGTCGACATGCAGAACAAATCTTTCCCCACCTCTAACCTACAGTCCAACTCACAACAAAAAATCTATGTAAAAGTTATTAAACTCTGAAACTTGTTTGACAGTCGTCTCATCTGTGTGTGTGTGTGTGTAGATGTTGTTCCTATTCTGACGTCAGCAGTAATCGAATGTCACCGAGCTGGACTAAAGAACTCCGCTTTCAGCTTTGCTGCAATGTTGATGAGACCGGAGTACCGAAATGAGATCGACCCAAAGTACAGGAAGAAGATTGAGGCTATGGTTCGGTAAATGATGAGGATGTTCTTGTTCACACATACTGTATAGATTTCCTGCCTCACCTGTCTGATTCTTACTTCTTCCATCCTTGATTTGATCTCCTCCTCTGTCCTACATTGCTTCTGAATCTTTGTCTTTACGGTGCTCATGTCTGCACCACAGACGTCCAGATACATCAGAGCTGGAGGAGGAAACGACTCCGTGTCCCTTCTGTGGCTTCCAGCTGCCACAGAATGAACTGCTGTGTATTTCATGCAAGAACAACCTGCCTTACTGCATCGCCACGGTACAAACCCATGACCATTCACACACTTCTGAACACGAAGGCTCCCCCCTTTACCTGTCTCTACTTGTTTCATTCAGTCTTTGTAACAGTTTCTTGTTTTTCTCAGGGTCGTCATATGCTGAAAGAAGACTGGTCCATCTGTCCTCATTGTGAATTTCCTGCTCTCTACTCACAGTTTATTCTGTAAGTGGTACACTTGCATGTAAAAGTGAATGCCATTTGCATTTGGTTGTAGTTTTTCATAGATTTTCATCAAAGATGCATTTAGATTAATAATCCTAGATACTGCAGGGTGACTGTTTCAGAACGTGTAAAAGTCCAAAACAAAAAAAATCTACTTATTTTAATTTTTAAAATGACAAGGCGGAATTTAACTTGATGTTTTTCCTCTTAAATTCTGGTCACATCAGTCTGATTAACAAACAAATGTAGAGTAACACACAACAGGTGTACAACTTTTGTTATGGAGGAGCCCTTGCCTGGTTAAATTTTAAATATCAAAATGTGTTTACAGGTCACAAAATAGGCTGAGAATAATGGCCTGAAACAGATAAACAGCTTGTGTTCCGCTTAGGGTCAACAAAATTGCATTTATACATTATTTTTATTATTTTTTATTTTATTTTAATATTGTGATATTATTAGTGTTATTTTAAGTCTACATCTGTTTGTATGAGGCCGTAAGTTAAATAGTTGTGTGTTGGGTTATCAGCACTGACTGCTCACCCTGGAAGAGTGACACCTACCAAAGATGCTGCTCCCTGCCAAGAAAAATGTCTTGCTTTTAACGCCTTAAATTATTATTTATACATTTTGGTTTGCGTACAGATTAAACACAGGCTATATTAAGTGTTCATTGTTGATCTCTAAAAGTGCTGGTAGCCAGGTTCTTTTGACTGGACAGACTAGCTGCTTCCTTTATGCTAAGTTACGCTAACAGTCTCCTGACCTTAGTCTCATACTCAACAGACATAAGAGTGGTACCAATCTTCTCATCTGCTTCCACAGCAGAAAGTCAATATGTGTATTTCCTACAGTTTGATACTTTTCTGCCAAATCTTCATCATATTCACAGACGTACACTGAACTTTGTTTCAGGCTGCTGGAAACTGAGACGGCGTGTCCCATGTGCTCTGAGAGTCTGAGTGCCACACAGGTGAAGAAGATCTCCGACTGCTCCAAATACCTGCAGACTGATGAACTGGATCAGTGAAGAAAACCAATGAAATAGGCTCGACGTCAAACACAAGACCAAATGTAAAGATGTATATTTAGCAGAAAATGTATATTGAGATAAAAGGCCGTGTAACAATCTGTGTTTCTACACTTCTTTTGTTTCCACAAATGGTGTGCAGTCCCTCTGAGCTGGCGGCGCCTCTGTGACTGATGTGTTAGAAAATCATGTATGAATGTAACTGTACAAACTTGTGCCTGAGCAGCCACAGCTGAGGATGCCTCACCTCACACTGTGGTCACAGCCAGCTGCGTTTGTTTTTTTTAATTACACAGCTCAGGTTTGGATGAGAGGAAATGCAAACGTTGCAAAGGAATGCAAAAGTAGCACAGAGAATCTTTTTTCCAGCACACTCCTTAGGAGGCTGTGAACTTCAACTATATTCTGTATTCATGTTTGTAAAAACTTTGTGGGTGTATTTTATGATTCGAGTTTTGAATAAAACATTGTAAATGAAGTGGCTGAAGAGGCTTCAAACATTCAGATAATTATGTACCAGTGATTATTTGTGACTTTTTAGTTCTACAACTAACACTTACTGTCACTAATGGAATAATCGTATTTTCTCAAATAGTCATTCAGTTTATAAAGTGTCAAAAGGCATAATTTACCCAGAGTCTAAGGTGACACATGGACAAATGCCTTGCTTTGTACAACGAACAGCTCAATACCCAAGTGCATTCAGTTTGTTATGATAGTCAACTGAAGAAACAAGCTAGTGGTAGAAATGACTGAATGTTTGTCATCTATGCTTAAATAATGAATTAAAACAGTTAACTATTATCAAAATGTTGATTATTCATTTTCTGATGAGCAACACATCAATGAATTGACTGAACAAGTCAGTGTGAAAATGACCAAGTTGGATTCATCAGTGTTAGTCACTTAATTTTGACTGGACTGAATGTAGGTATTTGAAAGGCTTGTCTAAATACTTCTGGTCTAGTTTTAGATTGAAAACATATTTCCATGACAAATAGTCAGCTTCATTCATTATTGTTCTCGTCACTGGACCTATCCAAGCTGAATATGATTTAGATTTTCTTGCATCAACTGTGTTCTGAGTGACAGGATCAGTAATTAGGTCATCAGCGACCTAATGTTCTAATAAATAACATTCTTGTAAAGTTCTCTTTTCATTTGGAAGAAGACCAACAATAACCAGTAGTCATGAGCAACGTATTTCTCTATTAATCCTCATGAAATTTTTTACAAAATTGCAATTTACAGGAAACGATAATCTGTGCTAACCGTAGAGCAAAAGCAAAGGCATTTCTATACTGTTGCAAAGTAACAGTTCTACGTCAGAGTCACATTATTTACATTCTCAACATGTGGACCACAAACTGATGACTGAAGGAATGCACAAGACTCCTGATGAGGCGTCTTACTACAGTGACAGACATGATGGCAGGCAGAGCTTTTGATGATACGAGTCATTTGTTCAGTATGGAGATGTGACAGGAAGCTAATAAAAAACAGGAAAGATGCTTCTGAATCAGTGTTAGGGTGTTTAGATGAGTTACCTGCTGAGTTAAGGTTTCACTACTTTCTGATGATTTCTAATGGATTGATGTATGGGAAAATTATAACGGTCAGTGGTGACAGACGAGAAAAGTTTGTTTTCCTCCTGGGATAATCGATCATTTCTTCGCTTTGCCTTTCCCCTTGCCCTTCCCCTTCCCCTTCCCAGATTCTTCTTTCTTCTCCTTATTTGACTCCTTTGTGGCTTTGGCCTTCTTCTGCTGCAGAGGAACACAAGAGACGCACAAATGTGAGAAATAAATACAGACGATTCTTGGAATGAATGACATGAAACTGGTTTGCACATTATCACAGTTGAAACTCCCTTACTTTGATCATAGCGTCAGTTTTGAGGCCTTCCCCTTCGTCCTCAGACTCCTGAACATCTTGGCTCATGTCCTCCCCTCCTAACTCTGACTCCCCACCACCACCTCGGCGGCCTTTCTTCACAGCTTGCAGGGAGTACGGCGTCAAGTGAACCTCTTTGTTATACGTCCGTGTGAAAGCTGCCTTCACCTGGAAGGAGACCGACAGCACAGGTGTCAAAACTCTCTGTATGTTGGTCATAAATACCAACAAACCAGAAAAAAATGTACTTTAAGGCGCCATACTCCGTTTGTTTATATTAACAACTGTTCACATGACTACAGGTGCTATGAAATGTGTCGCACAGAGAATCATCACCCGACTCTGAAGCGCTACAGAGCATTTTAGCATGTTTGACATCTGCATTATTGCTCTAATCAGCAACAGGCAGGGAAAAAGCTCTACAAGAAGCTGTCTGCTATCAGCCCATCATCAAATTACAAAGCTAGCAGCTTGCTGTAAACATACTGGAGCATTCAGTTGCTAAAGAGCCACATATTTCCCTGAGGTGTTCGTGGACAAATGGCAAAACAGAGCCAAAAGGAGATTGAGCATTAGATTAACATTCATCATTACCATGCACCATAAAACACTGCACATGCTTGGCCTTTTTGCAATGTGCCTTCTTTGTATATTTAACTTCATTGTTGCCTTTTTTTAAATACTGTTTTTGGCATTGTTCTTGTATATTCATATTTGTTACCCTTGTATGTATGAGAAGACGCGAGTAATGAGTGTCTCTGATTTAATGTATTCCATTCATTCATTCATTCATTATCTATACCGCTTAATCCTCACTAGGGTCGCGGGGGGGGCTGGAGCCTATCCCAGCCGACTTTGGGCGAAGGCAGGGGACTCCCTGAACAGGTCGCCAGTCTGTCACAGGGCTACATATAGAGACAAACAACATTCTCTCATTCACACCTACGGACAATTTAGAATAATCAATTAACCTCAGCATGTTTTTGGACTGTGGGAGGAAGCCGGAGTACCCGGTGAGAACCCACGCATGCACAGGGAGAACATGCAAACTCCACACAGAAAGATCCTGGGCGTCCTAACCGGGATGCGAACCGGGGATCTTCTAGCTGTGAGGCAACGCTGCTAACCATCGCGCCACCGTGCAGCCTTAATGTATTCCATAAGCAGATTAATCATGGCAGTAGTTAGAGACACAACAAACTGAGGATTTCACTGCTATGATAACTTGTTTATTACTGCATCTGGCAATTAAGCCTTTGAATCAGGCGTCCAGAAAGATAACCGTATCAAGCTAAGAGGCAATTACTGTGTCAGTGTTGCATTTACAGCTTGTTATGGCATCTCACTAGTTGCCAAAAAAGATTTAATATATCAAATTTGTCAATGTGTGCACTCAGTATTGTGCTCAACACTTGTAGGAGTAAGTGGGTAAATACATTAAGCAGATTGATGCTAAGGAATGCTGAGAGCGCTGTCAGCCAACCGCAACTGCCTAAAGCAACAGTGGCAGGATTCGTTAAACGCCACTTTCAACGATTTCTTCCGATCAAACCTCCTGCTGACCTTGGAGTCCAGTCTGGAGTAGGGGTCGGGCTGTCCGCCCCAGACGCTGATCTCCATGATGCTGTCCACGTCCTCCTTGATCAGCTGGTAGTCGTCCAGCAGCTGCACAGCCTGACCAGCTCCCTCCGCCCCGTGTTTCTGCAGCGGACTTAGCAGTGCCTGTCGCAGGTAGTGCAGGTAGTCCAGGTTTACCGCCTGTCTGCTGCTCATCGTCCTTCAGGAGACAAGCAAATAAAATCGTCAAATGCTCGAGGGAGGGTTTTTGTTTGTAAATAAGTAATAAAGAACTCACTTTAAGCCCATGTGTGAAGCCAGCTCCTGCACGATGCGGGAATGTTTACTGGTGGAGGAGTTTTTGCCGAGCCAGCTGGGGAAGATTGGGAACTGAGCCATGTAACCTCTCATGAGCTCACCTGGTAACACACTGGCATAGATAGCCTACAAACGCACAAACACAGAAAAACACTCATGAACCTCTCTGCCCCAAAGCCCCACGAGCATGTGTGTCTGAGTATATTATGTTACTGCAGGAATCAGCCTGTTTTAAGTATTTTGAATTGGCAGAACTGTGTACAGCATCATCAGCACATGTACCTGCGATCACAACACTGTAAATCAATCCTTACATCAGAGGACAGTTGGACACACTCTACTTTGTTATGTATATGTGTGTATATTGTGTGTGTGTGTGTTACCTGGGTGGGCAGCAGTGACCAGTTTTGCCCTGAGCGGATCCGTCTGTCCACCAGATCACCATCAGAAATGGAGTCCGCTGTCTTACTGAGCAACACCAGGTGGGCCTTCAGATCACCACTGTGAGAAAAGACAAAGGCAAGACAATAAAGAATATTAGTGTGACATTTTGGGAGACATGCTTATTTGTTTTCTTGCCGATATTCTCGAACTGAAGCCACGAGGTAAAACAGCGAGTTTCTCTCACCCAGCAGCAGCAGGACGAACGTGTGGGTAGTTCTCCTGGACGAAGAGCGGCGCGAGCGAGTAGTCGTGGAAGAAGAGGTCGGACTTGTCGATGAGGCTCATGCGGGACGTCTCTTCCCCCGAGCTGAACACTTTCCTGCACACGTCAAACGGCCCCAGCTTCATGTCCTTACGGGCGCTGGCTGCGTCAGACTTGCACTGGTCGTACGTCATCACCTTGTCTTTGGCCGACCACATGCTCAGGTTGTGGATCACCTGGAGAGAAAACAGCCGGCACAGTGAGGAGGGAAACAGGGTGGGACATAAAGCTATTACAGAGCAGTTTACGTATGTGATGCTTTGACTTCTTTACCTGACGGACATCCTGATTGGAGGCTAAAATAATTTCATTAAGAGCTGAGGGTGGGATCTTGATTCCCTCCTTGAAAGCAATGGACATCATGGCTCCCTGGAAAATGAAAAAAATGAGAAAGAACAAAAAATAAATATTTACAATTAAAAGCTTACTTTCAAATATTTCAGTGTAAAAGTAGATAACAGACCGACAGCAGTTATAGTTATTGGTGCTGTGCAAAATTGCCTACATTCATGAGAATCCTCACAATCCTTTCAACTCCAACTTAAATCTCATTTGTAGCAGCTAGTTAGCGGTGTAGCTTGTGAACTGACAATGGCAGCACTTCAATCCTTGGTGAAAATTTGTTTGGTGGCTAGTTCAACACGCTAAGGTGCAGGACAACATGCGTGTTCATGTTAGGAATTCAAATAAGGACACTTGAGCAAAGGTTCAGGACAGTTAATGTGGATTATAGCAGCCTCCAGCCTGACTGTCGGCTCTACCAGTGATACAAAGAGCTGATGTCACAAATACCAGAACAACATTTGATTAATATAAATTTAGGATTTTAAAGACTGATTACGTGTTTTTATCTATTATCCATGTCATTTGCAAAGCATTAGTTCTTTCATTAAGTTTATTACTGGCTATGACACACATCTCTGTACCTTGATCTGTTCCACTCGCGGTCTCTGGAAGCGCAGATCGAAGCAGTAGTTTGCCAACGACCTGATCTTCTGGTGGTTACGGTCGTTGCACATGCAGATGATGGGAATCTTTGAATTTTTGATCAGGCTGATCATCTCCTACCAGGGGCAAAAGGTCAGACGTAGGTATTAAAATAAACATGACAGATGAGGCAATAACCACTGAATCAAAAGGTCAGCTGAAGAAGCCTGAATATCAGCCTGAGTTGCTAGTTGGTGTCCGGTCAGTGTTCAGGCTGATGATTGTTTTCTGTTTCTGGAAGGTTCAGAATGTTTCCTCAACCTAGTAATCAGTTAAAGTTCTCTATTTGCATTCTACAAGTTAGGGTATAAGGCCAACCAGTCCTGTAACATCTTCAGAAAATGTCAATATGGTCAGACTTTCAAAGAAATGTGTTTACCTGGATTCCTCCACGGTCCTCGTTACCCGCCATGCCGTCAACCTCATCCATAATAAGGACGTGTTTACTGGTCACTGTCTGAGATGTGCCTACAAAACACAGTGAATGAAGGCATGAATCGTCTTAATTAATGGATATAAAAACTAAAGAGTGAATCTGACATGCACAATACTTTAGGTACTCTGAAACATCATTGCCACCAAATGTTAGATTCACATGAGTGCATTCTTTCTGCTAAACACAATTTCTCAGTCAGTCCTGTGTGACTGCATTAAATATGCAGCATGGGTATATAAATTGTTGAAGGCTTTTTTTCAAATACTGCATCACAGGGACAAGCTGCTACAAGAGTAACAAGCATTTGTCTGCACTACTTCCTTTGCTGTATCCTTCACATTTTTATATGAAACAAACTGTCATAACATTTCATTCTGACAACACATCTTGTCATTTTTTGGGGTTATATTTACAAAGTTGATGCATGTGCAAATGAGCAAAAGATAGAAACAGCAAGACACAAAAAAAAATCAAAGAGGGATCACCTTTGTAGAAGTTCTCAATGCTGGTATTGTTCAGCGACTCTGCAACAACTTCCTTCAGGCTGTTTTTGCTGCGAGTACAGCTGGCGTTCATCTCCACGTAGCTGAAGCCCAACTCCTACAGTCAAAAGGGACATTAGAGCCAAATGTTCAAGAGTCAGAGTATTCGTCCCAGCAGGGAGCGATGACACTAAATACACAGAAAATACTGCACCGAAGACTGCCTGAAATATGCCCGAGGGTGTGTTTTCAGACTGACCTCACAGACCAGTGCAGCTGTGGTGGTCTTGCCCACTCCTGGAGGTCCAGAGAGCAGAGCAGCTTTGTGTCCTGATCCGTCATCTCTCCCTCCTCCAAACTTACTAAACCTTGACGCTGTACAAAACAAAGAAGTGCAAAACAAACAGTTTTTAGCACACACACATCTGCAAAACATCAACTGGAACTAAATTAGCTGAGTTTTCTGCTACCTGTTGGCTTTCCTGCCGCCCCGCCGTGGTACTTGTGCCAGTTCTGCAGCCACTGAAGCAGCTTGTTGGCGCAGCTCTTGTCCCCCTGCTGGCCAATCACAGTCTTCAGAGAGCGTGGACGGTACTTGTCCACCCACAGCAGACTGCCGCCCTCTCCCGTTGCTGATGGAGATGATGGTCCTGGGACTGAAGAAGAAGAAGAAGAAGAAGAAGAAGAGGAGGAGGAAAGACCCAGCTCCCTGCGGGCCGTGTGACCAGAGCCTCTTCCAGGTGTGGTGCGGTCGCCTCGAGTCCTGGGACCGTGACCTTGTGCAAGGCCGGTCTTTGAGGGGCTCGGGGTGTGAGGAGACCTGGAGTTGCCCTTGGAGGGAGAGATCTTCTGGGCTTTGGGGGTGCTCTTTGAAGTCTGGCTGGGGGGAGTCTTGGTCTTTGAAACTTTGCCCTAATTGAAAGAAATAAAATATAATATTCATCTTTACATGAAATGAACAGTAATAATATTTTGATTACAGATTAATCGTTTCATTTCTTGCTTTTCCAAGCAAAGCGTTTCACTAGTTCAGCCTCTTAAATAGGGAATTATACTGCCTTCTTACTTAAAAAACAAAATTACATTTAAAAGCATCATCTTAGCACAAAGACTTATCGCCTGCAGCACATGGTGTCTTGGTTTTCTAAAAGTGCAAAGATTACAAGAGGGAAAATTATCTGCTAATATAATTTTACAAGCTGGGTCACTAATTAGCATGTTGGCTTTATTACTTCACAGAGCTTAGAGACATTCAAGCTACTGGCTTGTTACAGGTCAGCTTGTTCAGTATTCTTCAGCACCACTGCAAACAAAAAAAATATTTGTATGTACCAGAAAAATTGTGTTTCAGATTAAGTTATTTTGTCTTTTACATTCAAATTTTGCCACCAAAACATGAAATACTTTGTAAACTGCATCGGGACACAGTACTGACCTCAGCTTCTGCAGCAATCTCGTACTTTGACTTCTTTCCTGGTTTGGTTCTGATCAGCTCCAGCAAACCGTCTTCATCCAAGATCTTGGTGCCAAAACCCTCCGCCTGAGCAGCGCAAGGAACAAGAGTATAAAAATTAACTGTAGAAACATTTTGGAGACAGGACAATAAAGAAAAGAAGAGGAAAGACATAAAAAGGAAAATGTGTATAAATTAGTGACATTACTGCTACTTTTAGCATTTTGTGCCTTTTTTTGCTCATCTGTAACTCAAAAACTGTTCAAGCTACATACATTTAAAAAAGGTTTCAAATGTTTGACCCATTTACTGATTTACAGTTTAACTGCTACCAAGATAACTGATGCATCATTGTATGATTCTTGGTAGACAGCATAAGATTTCGAAAATTGTACCTGTTACTTTTTGAATAATCCAAAATGCATGCACTTTAAAAAAAAATGTACTTGCATGAAATAACTGTCAATAAGCTCATTATGACGACACACTGCTTATCAGTTATATAACATATTTGTCCTTAAGTGAGATGTAAAACGTATTTTTATTTTATTATTTGATCCTCTAATACATTAAGGTTAATTCTTTTTTTGCATCCAGGAAGTCATGCCAGTCAGCATCACGTCTAATGCTTCCCTAGCTCTGTTTTTATAAAGGAAGCCTGGTTGATCACCTTCTCCAGCTTGGAGACTCCACTGTCTCTGCCCTGCACCAGGTAGGTGGTTTTTTTGCTGATGTTGCCCGTCACTTTGCCTCCATAGCGCTCAATGAGAGATTTGGCATCATCTCTCTCCATTGACTCCATGACGCCTGTCAGCACAAACACACAGCCCTCCAAACAGTTTTCTGCTCCCTGAAAAACACACCACAGCATACAGTCAGACTTGCTGAAGAGAAGATAAACAATGGCTCTTCTCTCACCACAGCAGCAGATGATGGACAGTATACTTTACCTGTGGAATCTCCTTGGAGCCCAGAGCTCGCGGTCCATCTCTGTTGAGGTAGTTCCTGTAAGCTGAAGCGTTGACCTTCTTCTTCTCTGAGTCATCAGGACTCGTACTTGTGCTCTGATTTAGAGATAGATGTCAGCTTGTTGTACTTCCTGTTTTTCTAAATTTATTTTTTTGTTCACTGCTCTTTTAAGATCAAATAAGGTGATTTAATAATAGACTATGTCCAATACGACCTGATAAGACATCTGCATGGCTCACCTCGGGTTTCTTGGGAGACGTTTTAAGTGCGGTGGGTGTCGTTCCTGCTTTGGGTGTGAACTTCTTCTCTGATATCGATGAAGGAAGGGGCTCCTTCTTGGGAGAGAATTCCATTTTTGTAATCGAAGTGGGTGTTTTGCTAGTTGTTCCTTCATCCTTTTTCTTCATTATGGCCAGTTTGGAGCTGGCTTTGACAGGGGCAGCGCTCTTCTTGGGAGAAGGATTGATCACATCCTCTGACATGCTTCGACTGGCCTTGGACAGGCTGCTTGTGCTGCCTGCAGCAGAGTCTGCCCCACTCTTTTTGGGAGTTGTGGTTCGGCCTTGTTTTTCATCTGATCCTTTACGAGCCTGGATGAGGGCACACAGAAAATTATATTTAACAACCGCTACCATCAAAAGTGAACGAGCCTTTTTATCACTGCGGTTGTTACCTTCTTTGCCTGTGGCTCCTCGTCCAGCATGGCCAGTGTTCTGGCAAACTCCTCGTCCTCGTGGACCTGTTTTTCCAGCTGAGTGAAGGCAGAGCAGAGGATAAAAAGAACAGAATGAAGAACACGGAAACCTTTGCACAGCATTGAAAAACTCTTTTAACCGCTATTATTCGTGGGAATATTTACATTCAAGTATCAAAAATGTGTCAAACAATGATTTATTGAACTTTAGATTTCTTTTTCTCATTTTGTAAACTTTTAAAGACATGCCCAGGTTTGCAAACAAAGTAGTCTTATGTTTTATTATCAAATGGCTTCACTTGTCCTGATAATCTACAGGCAGTCACACTGGGCAAAACAATAGTTTTCCTTTTTACTTCCTTTTTCAATCAGCTGATCTGTTTCTAAAACACTGCTACAATTTGGAAAACTTACATTTAAATATCCTAAAAACATAACTTTCTTCCAATCTATGAACAGATTAATCCAGTGCTTATCTCAGCTCCAGATATTAGTGAAACTGACAAGCGACTGTTCAGATTACCTCCATGTCTTCTTCCATCTGCAGCTGTCTGGCAATTTCCTCATCACTTATCAGGTCATCCATGTCTTGAGTTGGCTGTGAAGTAAGTGATTTTTCACAAAGTTAGTTTGTTATGAAAGAAACTTTATTTAGCAGGATATAATGAGAAAAGACTGATGGGTAAAGGGTTTAGCAATAATACCCAGACAGGATGATGAAGGGAAGAAGTGGCGAGGCCCGTCACAATTGTTTGTTATGACAGTTGGAATAACTGGATGAAACTATTAGAAATGTCATATTTCAATCACTATTTCCACGCTGCTTCCACTATATGCAACCTCCTTCTTCTGCTATGGTTTAATGGTTGCAAATTATTAGCTTGAGGTAATGTTTAAATGTTTATATAACTTCTAAGACTTAACCGCATTTCAATGAGTATCTATTGGCAGTAATATTGTAGATTTAGTTGCAAAGCCAAACAGCTGCAGCCACAGTTTGGTTTTAAGCCAAATGAAAAGGAAGAGCCCAATAACTTAGTGGAGGCAATTTGTCCGTTTTACGGCAAAAAAAGTTGGGGACAAAAAAGATAATTAGATCATTATTTGCAAGACAGTTAAGTGTCATCTAAAATTTGATGGTCTGACAGCCTTAGGAGAAATAATCATCACTACTCACAGCCTTTCTTTTGGTGCTGGCTACCAGCTTCTTGTCTGAGCGTTTAACAGACCCACTGCCGAAGTAGTCGAGTACTGAGGTGGGGGTCTGTTTGGGCTGAGGAGGTGGGGTTGATTTTGGGGTGACAGGCACAGGAGGAGTTTTTCCCTGCGTGAAGGGTTTGACAGGAGACTTCATCCCCTCTTTGGCTCCTGGACGAGCACTCTGTGCCTCTGACTTCGTCTTCTTGGCGCTGCCGTTCTGCTTGGATTTAGAGACTGTCTTCAGTGACTGAAAGTTGTCACTGTCGGAGTCTACAAACAAATAAGACAAGAATCCTATTAAAAGAGATGTTTCCTAAATTAACAAAACATGTGAAAACATTGCTATTGAGGCAATTAATCACAACTTAGGCATGTAGATTGGCATGACAACAATAAATCATCACCTGTTTCAGAGACATACTGCACAGGATCTTTTTTAGGAGGCGGTTCTGCCTTGCTGGTCTTCAATTTGTCTTTGGAGGATTTCTTTGACTTCCCCACAGGTTCCTCGTCCTCTGAGTCTGAACATAAAGAAACACAAGGATGCATGCTGAAGAAAAGACAGCTGATGAAAAAAATAAGCCCCATGTGCCTCAACGTAGTATCTCAAGTATCTGTTTCTTCTTCTAAAAAATAAATTCCTGGCAATGTCAAAGGTTACTTAACAGCTCTTTGGGGTTTTTAAGGTATTTCTAGGTTCCTAAAAACCTCTTATGTTCCAAGTTATAAGTCTATCTTCAAATTCACACAAAGACTGTCACATTCTCACTCGTTTTGTATGATGGCAGTGAATATGCATCTAATTTTATTAGAAGTTTGATTTGTCTGTGCTTGTCTTAATCTCAGTCATTTAGCATTTTCACACACAATCATTTACACTTTCATGCCATACAAAACTGGCTAGTACATACCACATTTTCAGTTTTATTTAAAAAGAATTGCTACACTTTGGGAAAACAATTTAAATCTGTGAGGATTCTAGAGACCTCTGAGTCCATTTAAAACACCTCAGTGGTATAGAAATTAAACAGCAGTTCAATCTGATTAAAAACAGCCATTCTCAAACAATGCACTGTACATTTTAAAGAATGTTTTAAAAAAAGTTTCTAAACAAACAATGCTTTCACTTGAATGTGATAATAGTACATCAAGGGACACTACCATCATGATACAGGGAAATCATATAATAGCACACATTCCTACTTACCTGATACTATAACTGCATGCTTCTTTCGTTTTTTCTCACTACCCTTGTGTTGCTCTTCTGTTTTCGAGCTTTTGACCTAAAGAACAAAAACCAAATAAACCCAGATGAACAATGTGAAGAGGAATAGACAACTCATTACAAAAAGAGCAGGGGATAATATAATTTCCTTGCCTTTGTGGTCTCTTTCTTTTTCACCTCTTCATCTGAAGACAGAGGATACTTCTTCTTCTTCTTCTCCTCCGCTTTGATGTTTCCATTCTGGGCTGGTTTCTGCACCGCAGGCTTGGCTAATGTCGGTGCAAAGAACCGCCTGATGTCCTGTGCACACACAGATACATATACGTTAGCTTAATTTCAAAATTGCAACAAATATTCTGCTGCCACAGCAGGATATTTGGTATTATTGTATATACGGATGTATTGCAGAAAGTAAACTTTTTAATCATTAAACCAAAATATGGCAAAAGGCACAGCCTAGTAACAAAGAAAATACATTCTATTGGACCATAATTGCCCGTAGTCAGGTGAATTATAATCACAAATGGACAGAAGTTTCACACAAAAAAGCTGCAGATGTTTTGCCTATTAGGTGAACATTTTCTCTCAAAATTCTGGACTGTGGTCACTCACATAACCAGAATATTGACTGTTCTTAACCCTCATGTCAACATACTTTTAACTAGCCTCCATACTACTATAGCATAACTAAATTACTGAAATTCAACTATGACTTTTGGTTTCCCCCCCTAAGATTTTCAGTGACCCCATCTTGCCACCATTATGAAAAATGTCTGAAGGCGCCCCTGCTTCTGACTTCAATCATGCAGAAAAATACGCATCATTTGAACTTTGTTAACAAAACAGCAGACAAATGTCAACTGCTACACAATGACAGAGCAAAAGCTGACCACGCTGGGCTCTTCGCTGAATCTCTCCTTGATAACTTAAAATAACAGGTTAACAAGTTTATCCTCTTTAGCTGCAGCTAACACTCTGCAGTGCGCACTTGCGTTTCAACAGCAGCGAGCAGATTTAACAGGATTATTTTCTCTTTATTTGACCGCTTTGTTTGCGTATACATCTTCATAAATGAGCGAATAAACAGATGAAATTTGTAACGTACCATTGTGAACACGATTTCTCGCAGTTTTGGGAAACGCTTGTTTTCAAAAAAGTAAGAAAACCCTTCAACTGCTTGGCGCGCGCGAAGCTGGATTCTGCGGTCGCCTGGCGATGACGTATCGACAGCTGGTTGGCTTGCGTCAGTGCGTCACTCAGCGTGCGGTTTGGTTTTTTAATCACAAAATAATTAACTAGAAACTTTCAAACAAAGTGCTTCAAGTTAAACAAAAAGCCACAAAACAGCTCGTACTCACATCTCAGTTTTTAATTTTAAGGTTTATGTTAAATGTTTGTTGCTGTTCTGATTTATTATGTTGATACTGTGTATTGCTATATACAATATATAAGCATATACAAAAAAAGGAAAAGTACGGCCAGAGTAAAATGATCAAAAACAAAAGGAGCATGCATATCGAATATAAAATGTATAAACTAAGAATCTGTATAGAGAGATTTAAATAAAAAATAATTTTGACCTTTTTCAAAAAATCCTCTGCTATATAAAATTGAGATCGACGAAAATTTACAAGAATACTTAGTAAAAGCAGTGTCTGTTCCACCGCTTCCATGACATAAATACATGTAACATTACCGAACCAAACACCAGACTGATAAAATAACACAATAAAGACATCTAATTTGACAGGTATTTATCTTAATTTCGCAAGACAA
Source organism: Dascyllus trimaculatus (assembly GCA_024666655.1). Lineage (NCBI taxonomy): Eukaryota > Metazoa > Chordata > Actinopteri > Pomacentridae > Dascyllus > Dascyllus trimaculatus. The sequence continues at coordinate 12,205,079 of CM045447.1, read as the reverse complement.
TTCGTAAATATAAACACATTAAACGGTCAAATGCAGTTTTTTTACATGTTGATATTTAGAATAATCTTTTTCAGTCCAATCCTCTTAAGACCAATAGGCATACATTTTAGTTTGCACTTCAAATGCTTTATTTCAGATACTTTCAGCTTAATACAAGTAGTTCTGCACCTGTGAACAAAATTATTAACTTAATTGTGCTTTGCACTATTAGATTTACTGAAAACTGTTAATGAATTACCGACACTGAAGGAATTTAAAAAATACATAATTTCTGAGTCAAGTTCTGAACACTCCACCAGGCACACCTGGAGATTTTTCACATTTAAAAGATGTAAAATGTTTTAATTCTGGACACGCCAACATTTTATGGTCACTTACATTTAGAGGTTCCTATATTTATATCTATTTCCTACATTTAGTCCAACACTACGTAAAAATCTGTTGCAAGTTATTTTAAATTACACTAATCCTAGAATGCATGGACGTTTTAACAGACATTCCTATATGACTGTTACTTATCCAACACTTCTACCTAGAAATAGAATTAAAGGCATTACAATATTTCAACCAAGTCAGTCACATATGGGTAACAAAAGGTACCAGAGACCAGAATAATTGGAAAAGGTGGTAGTTTTATTGGTCATAACAGGACATAGAGAACATTTACTCGACTTCTTGCTCCACCACAGTGGTCTTCTCGCTGATGTAGATGCCATCCAGGAACTTCCTGATGTCCTTCTTTCTGACTGTGGTGGCCTGTTGGATCAAGGCCGCTAGAAAAAGACAGAAGAGCCGAGTGTTAACACAGAAACAGGATCTGTGCAACCAGCATTCAGCTTAAGGAAAAGATTATAGTAAATTAGGGCCTGATAACCTGTGTGACAGCAGCATGAAGAAAGAGGAGATTACCAGAATAAGATGTAACATGCATGTACGTGTGAGGCAATCCACACCACATAAGGCTGGGCAACAGTTCAGAATCCATAATAGATTATATTATATGTTCAGTCAGTTTAAAGACAATCGAATATTATTTAAACTGGATAAAGTTAGGCACAAGAATCCAATTTTAAATTCACAATACGGACTGCTGGAAACTTGAGTCATGTCATTTTTAATGCAATCTAAAATACTGACAAATCAGTGCACTTAAAATGTCTTTAGATACATCTGCCCTGTTGTGTTGTCATTACATACATTTGCAGATGCAGTCATGACATTGGATTTGATCACTACGATCAGATGAATTAATAAAATCAATAATGGTACATTGTTTTTAACCATATTGCCCAGCCCAAACATACAATACAAAAATGTTTCAAATTAGAGCCACAATGCTTTGTGTGAAACATGAAATGGAGACATCTCTGAAACAGAAAGAACAATTAATAGAAAACACCAAGGACAACAGTGTAAGAAACATGCACACAAAGAGAAAACAGAGGCTTCCCCTCTGTAGGACACAAAGGCGGCTTCGACGGCATTTTCTAACCTCTACGAGTGCAGATGTAACTGTTACTGATCCTGTTCCACTACTGTTCCCTTCTCGGACACGTAAATGCCGTCCAAGAATTTTCTGATATCCTTATTTTTGACTGTGGTGGCCTGCTGGATCAGAGCAGCTGGAACAGAGAAGTTGGGGTGATAAGCAGCACATCACATAACATCACATCACACAGGGGTCACAGTAATGACAGACTAGATACAGAGCAGTCAGGAAAAACATCAGTTTTGTTGCTTTGGCTCAATTCACTGCATTATTTAAAATGAATTAAACTTTAATCCACAACGTCCTCAGCAACAGCAGGGGACAATCTGCTGCTACTCAGCTTGTTTCTCTCTCCACTGGGTCCCTGAGCCTCATGTCTAAGACCCCATCTCCCACTCCCTGTGCTATTTTTATGCACCAGGTTTATATTTCCTGGTCCAGCTCACATCTTTGAAGCATGAAATTCAGTTGAGAAAGTATATCATTGCCTGTATTTAGAAATAGCTGACTGCATATTAATTTAATGCTCCATTTCCTTTTACTTCCTTTGTGGTAAATGATGTAGCAAAAGTTGTAAAAGACACAAGGTCGTCACATTCAAGTACAGGTAGAATGCATAGTAATGTATTAAATATATTGTAAATGATGAATGCAGACAAACTCTGAACTATTAGAAATGTGGCTGCTGAACAACAGCCCAAAACATTTTCAGGTGGCAAATAGCTCTGAGCCGGAGCTAGATCGTTGGGATATAATATACAACTGCATCATATAATATGTGTATAAACTGTGGTGATCTTTATAGCTTGGTGTCCAACCTTAGACTAACAAGATGTAGCAACAAGTACAATTTGTCAGGTTTAACATTCACCAATTTCTCTCTACATTCCATCAATAAATGCCTTTTCCGGTAAAGCTCTATCAAGTCTTGCAGCAGTCATATTTGTTTCCAGCTCAAATAAGATTTTTTTGCCTTCAGTGTGATCCTCAGCAAATAATAAACACATGCTTGGCTGGATTGAGGTCAAGTGACTGACCGACTCAGTGAGACAAGCCCAGGCAAGTTTCCTTGTTTAGGGCCATTTTGCTGACAACTGATGTGGGAGTACAGAGCCAAAAACAACAAAATAATGTGTCACTGACCTGCTCACAAACACTATTGAATGACAGTGGACAAAACCTGCAAGAACTGTAAGGGTAAAGATTCTGGAAAACACGTCTTACACCGACCAAGTAAAAGGAAAAACTCAACTGAGGTGCAGTGATAACGTTTTTGTTCATGATGCTCCACAATAAAAAGGTGCTGGACATCATTCTTGCCATTATGGATGACTGAAGTCAGTGTTTCTTAAACCATTTGAATGGAAAGCAAGCCTGCTTATAAATTACAATTTATGTAGACACCTTTTTAAAAATGACAGCAGATACCAAGTTAAACTTAACTGACTTCAACCTTTTCAACTTCCCCACTCAAATAGTGTTTGTGCTCAGTTGCATTTGTCAGTCAACAGCTGTTCTGTCCCACACTCTGGAAACTGATGTGCAAACAGATGAGATCACACTCCCAGAAATACTGAGTCCTCAAAGGTGAGAATCTGCCCTAAAAGCTGCAGGATGCCTTTCTTAATAAAGGGCCTCAACAGTTGCCAAATCTAACAAGAACGTCTTCCAGTTACGCTGGTGTAGTAACCGTGGTGAGGCAGTTCAGAAAGGTTTGCTAGATGAAATTATGCTTTTTAAAAACTTTTTTTTGCCTTTTGAACTTTGTTTTCTTAAACAAAAGTGGGAAATATAAAATTTTACATCCATAACAAAGAGTTGACTTTTTGATTTTTCTACTTCACAATATTTTATCAGTGCACCTCAATGGTAAAAAGCCCATCTGTACTTTTATACAGGAAAGGTATTACTCTCCTGGTGTACAACGGCAAAAAACTGTCAGCAAACACAGTTCAGGGGATAACCATCTATTTGGAGGAACAGAAGTGGGAGGGGTGCTACACATGAAAACAGGATTTAGTAGCATTAAGTGCCACGCAGCAGATTCCACAGTTTTAAAGGAAAGTACCAGCCTTCTGTCAGTCACATGCCACCAACAGATGCCCTCTGATCTGTATGCTTTCCTTAAATGTCACAAATTCACTTGTTTGATAGAAGAGAAAGTTATTTTTATATATTTTAAGCTTCAAGGCAGCATCACTCAAATTATTGTGTCGGGAATCCAGTAAATAACATAATGAAAAAAAGTCCCACAAACTGCTACAACTTAGTTGAGAAGAATGTTTAACAGCTGAGATATATGGGTTCAAGCATGGAGATGGACCCTAGCAGGGGTAGTGTTATCATTCATTTCATCTTAATAGATCACTGAAAATGTATAACTACAGAGAAAAGGGGAGACAGACATACCCGAGTTAGACACCAGCTCAATATCGTTACCCTCCAGGACCAGTTCGTCCTTCTGGGCAGCTGAGACTGAACAATTCACACCTGGAAGAAAGAGGACAGACATATTTTATTTAAAACCCATGGGGAATATTTAACAGTGAGTAACTCGAAGACACCAACATATGGATGGGACGTGCTGGACTCCGATGCTACACTCTGACCTAATGCACAGGGCAGGAGAATTTCAACAGGGAACCATTAAATCCCACTTTAGTTAGAAATTACAGTCACTTTATTACACTTTGTCTTGGTACGTAGCGGTCATTGCAACAGGTCATCGGCTTTTTGTCTGCAGCAAACCCAAAGTAATGAGAGAAATCTATGAGGCTTGAGATATTACACAGGTGAAAATAAAAGACATCAGGTTGCCTTTCTTACATTTTGATCAAGTTTATGAATTCATAGATAATGTGTTGTTTTTGCAGTTTGTTCTAATATAAAATGACTTGCATCCTTGTAGATATTTACAGCTTTAAAATGTCCTCGGCAAGAGAAATAAAACCCATTTTGAATGGAAGGACAGCAATTAACCGTGTTTACCACCTATGAGCATGTTTAGGAGATCTAGCAAATTCATCCCAAGACTACTGAGATTTATCGACCTATAAACATTTTACTGTGCTGTACCTAAGCTCAGTCTCCAAGTCATTGTGTGTAGTATTCAGTTCAATGAGCCGACCTACTTTATGGCACCAATGGAGTTTTTTCACAAAGATCAATGGGCCACTATTTTACCATCAATTGTTCCAGCAATTTTCAAAAGTAAAGATCTCAAACATTTGCTAATTCAAGGTCCTCGAGCACAAGACGTAAATACTTGTGTTGGATATGATTGGAAACTCAACAAAGTGCCACAACAATTCCAGCACACTCACCAGCCCTCATTCGGACACGGCGGATGTACTTCTCTCCCAGAAAGTTCCTGATCTCCACCAGAGTTCCATTCTCCTGAATGACGACGTTGATGGGGAAATGGGCGTACACGGAACGCATTTTGTACCGGAAACCCTGCAGTCAGACAGAAGGTGAGAAGCGCTGATTTGGACCGATAAAGCAAACAGAGCCAATCCATGAACAATAGGCAGCATCAGTCTATACAGTAACACAACAGACAATACAACTACAGAATAATACTGACCCCACTGTAGGGGCCAGGAACAGGGCTTATCCTAGCAGTTCGACACCATTTCATTCAGCTACACATTGAACTGAAGTCTCACCAGAGTGACTCCCTTGATCATGTTCTGAACGTGGCTGCAGATGGTACGGACTGTGGCCAGCTCCTTCCTGTTTCCCCACCATTTATCCACACGAAGCTGAGGAAGACAGCATAGCAACTCACATCATTTCAATTCAACTTTATTAGTGCAGAAACAATGAGTCTATTGACAAAATCAATCACTAAACCATCCTCAAGAAATAATCAAACCATACATTTCTTTCTTAGCACTTTGGACACAAGCCCTTTAGTAATTTTTTTTATTTAAGAAAAAAGTGAAAATCATCAATCATAAAACCAAACACCACCCTCCTCTTTTATGCAACCCATTTATACTACTGTACTTTTCTAACCGTTACTAGCTTGTACGAGTATTCTTATTTTCAATATTATGGATGGTAGTTTAATACAGAGAAACAGAAAAACCCTCCACATGACAAGCATTTCTAGATCCATCTTCGTGGCAGATTGCTGCAATAACGCACCATATTCTTAATCACATTTTGCAAAAATGCTGCAATGGGTTTTCCACTTTGATTAGGCTGTTACTAAAAGTATACCGGGTTATGTAATATAAATACAGAAGCATTAAATTCTTCGTATCTGTTCTTGCATTTTGGGGTAACATTTCAGCCACATCTTCCATGTGCACTAATGTCTAACTGCTTTAACGGTATAGTTCTTAGTTTATGACACATCATACAAGCACATCACATTTAGCATCACTCTACACCAACAAGCCTTGCTCCTACTTACCTTCTTCTGTTTCTTGCCCAGCAGGCTGAGCTCCAGGTTGATGTGGTTGAACTCCCTGGTGAGCTTACCACGGGGGCCCTTGACAATCACTGTTCGCCCCTTCAACCTAACCTCGACTGCCAACGCCAAACAGAGCAAAGAGGGGAAAAAGAAGAGACAAACAGTAAGAGACCAAACTCTACACAAGTTATAGAGGAAAAAAGGTTTATCCTCAAAGTCTGCAAAAGTCATCAGTTACTTACCATCGTCGGGGAGGTCGACAGTCTGACTGCTGAGAATGGTCTTCATTCTACAAAGAGACAAAATGTGAGTTTAAGACTGTCTTCAAGTTTCAGCTGTACTGAACCAAGTTACAGCTGTGAAGCTCAGGTTAAATAGTACAGTTATCCAGGGGTTATAGCATGTTGTATACTTAACAATAGGATGATGCTATCCCTGTATTTCAACACGTTTCTTATTTAAATGTTATAAGTCTACTGTAGGAGTGTGCGAGATTCAGCGTTAAGTAGAAGAAATGGAATGCCCCCACACTGAATTGAATCAGCTAGCTTAAGGGCTAATGCTAACGGAAAGCTACATTAGACACAAATACCGGCGTCTACTCCTGCAACTTAAGTTACTTTTCTTTAACATCTTATTGAACTTAAATAACACCTAACGTCACACAAACACTGTCTTTAACAATAATAATAATAGTTAGCACAGCAGCTAGCACGAACGGAGCATCAGGCCTCAGACATACTGTCAACCTGACAGAAAACTATTAACTTATCTCCTGACAAACATTAAATAACGGTAAAATAAAGGTCATGTTCTGAAATACAACATTGTCTGTGTCTGACTGTTCAAAACTGAGCCATAAATATGTTTAATTGACGCAGATGGAGTTAGATGAAACCCAAGAAACAATCTTTCAGCTATCCTCACCTCGCCGGTAGCAGAGGAAAGGAGGAAGGAAGGACGTCACCACGCAGATGTAGAGCACGTACGTACCATGATCAGGCAGTACGAGTCAATCGACGAACTTATTTATGATCAGGATCATATATTTTGAAGGTATAGATAGGTTGAAGGTAAGCTGCGAAACATTTTATTCGTAAAAAAAACCGAGCAAATGCCACTCGTCACTGTGCGGATTCGTCGTTTTTCTGTCTGGCTATTAGCAACATGTGACGCTATTCGGCTCTGCTATGTTCAGGTCAAATCGTAAAGACCGAAATTCCAGATAACCAAATGTGAAAAACATTCACACCAGTCTCTCAAAATCTCATTTGTAAACAGTCAATGGACACGTTTTTCACGATAACCCCTACCCGGTCATTTTAATACATTAGTCTTTAAATTCTGTTCTTTCTGTAATTTTGTTTGTCTCCTGCTTTATATGCTGCCATCTTTGAACGGTCCTCCTATTTATATATTTTAGGACTTACCCTAATAATTGTTTTTTTAAAACTTTATAATCCTTAGATATTTGCTTATTTCGAGTATTTGGCGGTTGTTGAAATAGCCGGTGAGAAAGGCCTCAAATTGTAACAACATGATGTTTCTCTATCTTCCTCACTCTGCCGCCATGCCGTGAATGCAGCATCAGACCAAAGCAGCAGCTCGCCGACGCTCGTTGCCAATGACAGCCGCCTGCTAGCTAAAGTCATGGCGCTGCTTAAACAAAGTTGTTGCGTCGCTGGTCGTTTCTCCACAAACCATCTTTGGCTGAGCCCCAGGAGTGTCCCACATGTGAGTGTTTCCACTCGAATTATCTCTAACAAACAAACTTTGATGCTGTGAGTGATGTACTAGCAGGAAGCTGGTCACGGGCCTGCAGTTAACTACAGCCTGCCTTGTTTGGTAACTCAGCTGAGGAGCGACTGTCAGGATGTTTATTACTTCACCAATGAGATATTTGTTGCGTGGACTCATGTCAGTGAACTAACCTGAACCAGTGAACTAACCCTCAGTGTTTCCTCTGCAGGTTTATACCAGCAGTCTGACAGCTGCGGCCAAATCCTCCCCAGACCGAGCTGACAGAAAGAAGGAGCTGCTGAGCGATGACGCACCTGATCTTCAGGACTTTATTTCAGGGGAACTGTCCGAGAAAAGCAAGTGGGCAGAGTACAGGGGCAACCTGAAGAGACACAAGGGAGAGAGGTGAGGCAACTTCTTGTAATCCAACCATATTCGGATATACAGTAGTGCCTCCTCTGTTGATTAAATAACTTAAATGAAGTAGTTTGTGGCAACTAAAAACTTTAAACATGCCGATTAATGTCTGGATCCAGACATTAATATGTGTGTTGTGTTGATAAAACAGCATCGCAGCATTTGTCTAGTTATAGGAATTTTCAGCTTCTGCAGGTTCAAGACAAGTAGCTAATGTGTGTTATCAGAGGCGTTCAAAGACCATGTGAGACAAAGCTTTATCTGAATGGGCTGAGCTGAATCAGCGTGAGCTCTAAGTGCCCTTGCTGTCTCACTTTTCAGGGAAATTGTGAAAGCTGCAGTACGAAACAGATCTTCAACCGTCTTGACTTACATTTACTGAGCGAAAGAACAACTGAGCTCAGTCCCCTGTTAAATACTTCTTTATATATTAGAATGCAGTATTTGTACATGATGTTAATGCAGGTGGCCTCTCCTTTAAAACCTGCAGGACTGTATAAATACATGCTGCTTTGTCAAATCACAAACACTAGTCAGTCTAAAAGTATGAGTGAACAAACAGTGAAGCTGAACTGCTGGAAAGAACAGACACAGCAAACTGTAAAGATTACATTTGCATATACTGCATGTGTGTGTTTTGTGTGTATATACCCTATGTGCACTAGGTGCTTAAATGTATTGCATTATATATACTAGGTTTATGGTTGAAGTAAAGTATAATTAAGTGTAAACTATAAAAAAGTCACATTTTAGATGATTTAGAGTGTATTAGCAGTTTTTGAGTCTTATTTTTAAGCTACACTTCACAGAGGACCTAAGATGTCTGTGTGAAAAAATCTATTGAAATGACTGTAGTTTAGTTTGTAAAAGTTGTATTTGTGTCCATGAGATAGATATAATTTGACCTGTGTCTTGCACTTTTTCTTCTCTTTGGCTAGTATAGATGTTTTCTGCAGCATTTAATCAGTATTGATAACTTGTGTTACCACCCAGGAGGACTTCTTTTGGCATTGTGTTTCTATACCACCATGTACTGCTCAGTGTTTAGACTCTAGGTTGTCTCTGTTCACACTGTCTGAAAACGGGAACAGGTTGTTAATTTGTAGCAATTTATATCTAGAGCCTTTTTTGTGTTGCAGTCCAGAGAGTACACACTATTAGATGTTACATGGCCGTGCTTGTTGAGATTGACATGAGCTTTTTTATTTACGTGTGCAAGTTATTTTTTTGTGAAGACAAAGAAGAAGAAATTACAACTTATGTCAGGAGGCCAAATGTTTTTCCTGGAGGGCTAGATTTAGCTTAAGGATACTATTTGCATACTGTATTGACATTTGAAAACCATCAGGTAATTTTCAGTAATGCTTTCCACAGCTCTGGTTGTATTCGAACATTTCAGGCAACACGGCACATTATTTAGTAGAACTGCTCTATGGCAGTTTGGATATTTAAACCTTTTGAGCTTCATTGGTTGCGTCATTAATTTTCCTGATGATTTCTCAGGTGAGAGGTGGTTATTTAATCCATACATTGGAATTTCACACAAGTTACTGTTGTATGATGCACAGAAACATGTAAAATACTTCATCCATATGGTCCACTCCCTCTTAGACCGGTCTACTTTAGACAACTGTTACACATTTAGTGACTGACTCTGCTGTCGTCTCAGGCTGCGGCTTCCTCCATGGCTAAAGACAGAGATCCCCATCGGAAAGAACTTCAACAGGCTGAAGAACACGCTGAGAGACCTCAATCTGCACACAGTAAGTTTTATGAGATATTAGTAATGATGCTACAAACATACTGAGACTTTGCAGGTGATGTTATGGCTCAGCAGAGTTCCATGTCAATTGAACAAGTTTTATCTTGACACTGCTTCATGTGTTTAAGGACTGCACAGAATGCACTCATTTAAATGCACTCATTGCTTACATCAACTCACATGTACTGAGTTAAACAAATGATAAACATACAAAGAATGGTCCAAATCAAATAAGCAAAAACAAAAAAGCATTATGTGAAAATACAGATTTGGAAACTGGAAAGCATTTATTTTACAGTTTATTGATTCATAGAATAATTCATAGTAGTCCTGACTGGGAGGGCAGGTCTAAACATCCTGTGTCAGTTCTTGTGCCTTTGCAGACGAGGCCTCTGTGTGTGTTTCCTCAGGTTTGTGAGGAGGCCAGGTGTCCAAACATCGGTGAATGTTGGGGAGGAGGAGAGTACGCCACAGCAACAGCCACCATCATGGTGAGTCTCTGTTGCATCTACTTCCAGTTACAGAAAAGTGCAAAGATTTTAACAGAGATGCACTTTAGTGTCTTTACATGTCGTACATGTACACACGTCTGAACAGCTATAATATCCTCTCTATATGTAGCTGATGGGAGACACTTGCACCCGTGGGTGCAGGTTCTGCTCAGTAAAGACGGCCCGTAAGCCTCCACCACTGGACCCAGACGAGCCGTACAACACAGCTAAGGCCATCGCTGCCTGGGGGCTGGACTATGTCGTTCTTACCTCAGTCGACAGAGATGGTAATAGTTGTCACCTCAATGCGTTACTTTATTCTTCGGTGGTGCAACTTAGCACCATCTTCCAAAGTCACTTTTAAACATTTTTACAAGAAAAACAAGGAAACCCTTTCCAAGCTGGAAGATCAACATGTGTGTTCAGGGTTTTATTCCTGATAATCTGGTGCAGAATTATGCTGAGACTCACTTCCAGCTAATTTTGTTCTACTAAAGTCTGCCTTCACCAGGGTCTAATATGAGAATATGAAGTTACATAGCTTATAAATCCGCAAATGAATTATACAACAGAACAATACTACAAGTGATTTGAATGTTTACAGAAAATACAAATGCCCACAAAGTGAAGATCAAATCATAGAATACATTTATATTGGCATGTTGTTGTGACACTTTCTTCTTTTTGTTTTTGCAGATATTGCTGATGGAGGAGCAGAGCACTTTGCAAAGACCGTCTCTCACCTGAAGGAAAGGTAAAACCTCCTGTCCCTTTTGGATTCATCAAGTGTTTGTATTTTACTATCTGTGCAAAAAGAATAAATTAGCACTTTGTCATCTTCATCTAGAAACTCTCAGATCCTGGTTGAATGTCTGACTCCAGATTTCCGTGGTGACCTGGCAGCGGTTGAGAAAATCGCCCTGTCGGGGTTAGACGTGTACGCACACAATGTGGAGACAGTACGTGAGCTGCAAAGGTACTGGGACTTGACATGTTGCCACTGTGTTTTACCAGCTGATTAGATATTGTGTTGCGTTTTTATAAGATGGTAAATCCTCAAAGTTTCAAGCTTAACTTCTCATTTCTGTTTCAACATTTGAATCCATCAGAACAGGGCTTTTGTAGAATTAGAACAATAAGCTGTCTCTTTGTTTGTCCTTAGCGCAATGTGGAAATATGTTTACAATAATAGACAAGAACACTGAAAAATATGTCATGTAATCTGTTTAAAAGTACCACAAAATGTCTAGATTATGTTCATAAATAAACATTTTAACTCTCTATAATAAAGCAGGTTTGTATAAAAACACAGTGTAGTCGATAAAATGCATTTGTGTAGAATTGCCAGTGACAGGAAAGGAGGACAGTATCACACACTAACCAGCAGATGGTGCATGAGAGACGTTTCTCTGATGTTACTGTAAATACTAAATGAAGCAGAGTTGTGAACATGCTGTTTTCTCCATTGTTCTCTTTGATTATCTATTTGAACTGCTCAGGATGTCCACCTGCCATCTGATTCCAGGTTTGTTCGTGACCCCAGAGCAAACATCGATCAGTCTCTGAGCGTACTGAAGCACGCTAAGAAGGTCAACCCCACTGTGCTCACCAAGACCTCCATCATGCTGGGGCTGGGGGAGTCGGATCAACAGATAATGAACACTCTGACCGGTGTGTAAACTCTGTCTCAGTTACACGTAGACACAATTTAACATCAGGTTTTCTGATAGCGATGATGTGATGATGTTGCAGAGCTGCGAGAGGCTGGAGTGGACTGTCTGACACTTGGGCAGTACATGCAACCCACTAAACGCCACCTGAAGGTAAGTGGACTCTTCTCTTGTGTCCCCAGTATCACCAGAGCCACAGTGTGTGGCACATAGATACGCGTCATGACAGTGTGTGTTTGGGTTTAGGTGGAGGAATACGTCACGCCAGAGAAGTTTGCTCATTGGGAGAAAGTTGGGAATGAGATGGGTTTCGTCTACACAGCCAGCGGGCCACTAGTGCGGTCCTCCTACAAAGCAGGTGAGATGTCATCTTGCAGTTTTTAGAGCGTTAAATTTATTTCTTGAAGAATGCTTTTATAGATAACCCTGTTACTTAACAAACAGTGACCCTAAGTTCTTATGCAACAGGCTTAGCCAGATTGCAAAGAATGGAAAATGCTTTCTCTAACCTCGTGTTGCTTCTAGTCCCAGGTTTACAAGCGTACACCTCTTAGTGTTTTTTGTGGGAGACTATGAAATAGCAAATTGTGTCTGCAAGTGCATGTTGTTATGGAGTGTTTGAAACGCCATTTTTCAATGCTTTGAGCAACTTCAATAAAAATCCAGGCAAATCTGTTGCACTGTGGCACCAACAGAAATCAAACAAGTGGATAAAACCAACTGCACAAGAAATAGGAAAATCCAGAATGATAACTCCTATGATTTGCAATGACATTCATTTATTCAAGAAATAATTATTATACAATAGTTACAGAAAATAATCCAGATAATCAACACATTATACAGTGAGTGGTTATACTCACTGTGGGGATCATTCTTTCTTTATTTAATGTGTTTTATTTTGAAGCATGCAGGGAAGAGACAGAGTAGAAGACAGACATTGTGACTTTCTATTATTTCTTTGAAAGTAATTTTTAGTAGTAGCGAATAATAACTATGAAAACTTAAAATTTTGAGCATGAAAAACCAAACTAAAGACAGATGTTACAGAGCCTCAGCGTGTGCAACTAAAACTGTCTCAAAAAGTCAAAAACACTTGCAGGAAATAATTATCATGTGAAACTGAAAATTAACAGAAGAGTCGAGTATTTATTACTGATTTTTGCTTATTTTTCTCTTTACAGGCGAGTTCTTCCTAAAGAATCTACTGAAGAAGAGAAAAGCAGAAGTCACTGTAGCAGAATGAGGAGCTCGTAGAAGCTGCTCAGCGTCTCTCTTCACCTCGTCTCTACCTGAAACTCTACACAGTAACTGTGATAACGTGTATCTCAGTATCATAATACTCTCTCGTAAGCTTAAGCAAAGAAAATACATTTATTATAACAAGTATAGGAAGTTGTGCAATTTTAAAAAAAGGAGGGTGGGTAGTGATAAATAAGTGTACAAAAGTGACATCAACATGACTCATATGGGGACCACTGTGTCACTTCTGTTTCTGTGACAACCCAGAGGTCTGCATTTTAAGATCAAAGAGAACAAACAGCAGTGAGACGCCCACAGATATGTAGCGTGTAGGCTGTGTCTTTCCAGAAGAAAATACAGTCTGGTTTGAGCAGAGGCTGTAATTTGACTCTTCAGGGGGCCCTAAATCACATCCACCATCGGCTCCCTCCCCCCTCCGGACTTCAGGTGAAAAGCAGCTGACCTTTAACAGCGAGTTCTGTTTCTGAGCGCTTTGATGTCCGTCTTCAGGACTGATGATTTAATGAAGCAGGAGTGGTTCTTGATCCAAGTCTTGCAGCGACTCAGGGGTGAAATGATGCGATACAGAACCGAGGATACACTGCTGAACCTTTCCTTTAAAACGTGTCATGTTATGTTAGAAAAAGCACCAGTCAAGTCCAGAATGACCGTTCATCAGTCACACAACTATTCAAAGAGGTGTTTTACTCATTATTAGACACTTTTGTCTGCTGAAAAGCCAAACTGGGTAAACTGTACTTCTTCTAGTGTAAGAAGTTGAAATCATACACCTGGACATTATATTTGTCTCTTTTACACACTGGTCATTTAACAGATCTGTAAAATGCACATTTGTATGTAAAGTATTAAAAGTTTTCAGTCCACACTTTAATTTGTGCCATTTTTCCTTTTCCTACTTCAGTTTGAAATAATCAAGAAGCACGCATTGGGGATAAACATAATACTTTATTGCATTGGCCCTTTTTGTAAATTGCCAAACATTCAGAGAACATACTGATTAACATACAGTTGATGTACAAAAATAGTTTAAAAAATAGTATAAAAATTGTAATATTTGATTATCTAATTGATACAGTAAGAAAGTAGAATCACATTAATAGTGTTGCTTTGAAATGAGCACAAGACACAACATGTATCTAATGTTGTTCAGCATGGATTGTACAAAATTACCTATTTATTTATTTAGAATGATCTATTAATGTGAGTCCTCCACAAACATTCGCACAATTTTATGATTCAACGTTCAACTTCTTCCTCTCATCAAACCCACTGCAGGGGAGCAATTACTTGCACTGTTTGACTCTTTTCATGACTCGGCCTGAGAGGTGGGACCTAATTTTAATGCAAACCAACTCAGAAAAGGCTGAGAGAGGAATGTGTTGCATGTAGTGTGTGGCTGTAAAGTGAGTTTTAGACTTTTGTTTTCTTGCTGGGAGGTTCAGGGGCAGGCAGGCGAGCACCAACGCCTGCCGGGGTGTAGGGGATCCGTGCTGCCGTCACTTTCTTACCAATTGTTTCGATCTGTGGATAGAAAAAAAGCCAAATGATTCTTTGCCCCTCACATATTTGTCCTGTTTCAAACACTTTGATTTTTGTATCAGGTGCGTTGTGTTTTTTGTTTTTTTTTTTGGCCCGCCCACCTGGAAGCCGATGGCCTGGAGGTCATGGTGAAGATGGTCCAGCACTCTGCGACCATCAAATATGAAGGCCGGCTTCAGCATCTTCTTGTGAATCTTCTCATAGTCCAGTTCCTGTGGTGGCATTAGAGAGGTATTAGTATGATATTTATGTCCTCAGATTCCTTCAAAATGATGCAATTTCTTAGAGAATGAAGTGTGACTGTGACCTTAAACATGTCCCACTCAGTGCAGATGACCAATGCGTGTGCACTCTGGCAAGCCTCGTAAGGGTCTGAAGTTATAGTAACCAGCTCAGACACTGAAAATCAACAACAAACCAGTCAGTGTCAATGAATTCAGTGACTCAGCAAGTCATCATCACAGTTTGGCATCCAAAGAAAACTAATATAATGTCTGAATCTTTTGTTTAAGATGTCAAACTATTATTTCTCTGTCTCTCCAATAAACCTATTATTAACCAGCTACTCTATCAGCCAAACACTGCTGAATAAGAAATCCAGAAACCAAGAAACACTGATAACTGCTAGTTATGCTGGTTGTAGTTTAAATTATAATAATTGTTATTATTATTTTATTTATTTTTATTTGTATTGTATCTGAATCAATGCATAGCTGCTGTTTGTCCAGCAAAAACCATGTCCGAGAGCTCTGTTTTAGGTAATCAATTGAGTTTTATGGCTTATTTAGCTTTAAGTTTTTTGTGAACCAAAAATGAAAATGTAGTCCTCCACTTTCACTAGTCAAAAAAAAGGAAAAAGGAGATGGTTTCCTATGGACAGAGATGATATATAAATAAAGTTATATCCTAAACAACTAAACTACTCAGCTATTTATGTCGTGCAGTCCGTTTCCTATGTGTGTACTTCGGTCACATCTGATTCTTGCACAGTTATCAGTCTAATGTTTGTGTGCCAAGTGTCAAGTTGGATCCTGTAGAAGGTGAGCTTGGCACAATCTCTCTGTCCAGAGGACAAAATCCACCAGACATCACTTCTAATAATGCTCGCTTATCAGCACATTATATACTGTGTGTTTAATCAGCTAAAATGTTGACTTAATCGGGAGCCGCTGCCAGGGCAGCTACTGAGCACTAGGGATGGGCACTGAGGCCGGTACTAAATCAGCCCCATGGCGATTTTTTAAAATACCGGACTACCGATAAGCTCCGACGGTAACAGTTCTGTTAACGGTGCTTTAGAAAGTAAGAGGTTCATTGAGTTGTCATTGTGTCTGTCTCATCACCAGAAGACATGAGTCTGTATCTCCAACAGATAGAAGACTCTGGTGTCTGAGTAGCAGAGTTTCTCTCCGTCACTCACCTGCAGCCCTGTGCGGCAACACACAGGTGACGATGGAGGAGAACTGAACGTCTAAAACTGTGATTAAACTTCACTACAGTTGATGCATAAAATGTTCGTTGCCACAAGAGGCACAAGTCATTTGTATGTCAGAGCAGAAACACGATGAATCTGTGTGAACTTTCAGTAAAACTTTATCATATCCAGAGCTCGGAGTTCACTCCTTGATAACCAGGTACATTATGTGTGTTCTGTTTGCTAGCAGCCCGAACACGGAGTTAACTCAATTATAGGAACACAGGCTAATGATTACATAAGTAAGAAGTCAGTGTTCTCCAGCTGTTTGTTAAACCGTGGCTGTGTTCATGAATTCGGTCTGAAATTAAGAGCATCACCTGAGCTGTCGATCAGAATTTTAGTTTCATTTTCAGAGCACAGGGCAGCAGGATGTGGTGGTTTTAGGGCTGCAGGTAAACTCTGTCTGACTTCATTTATTTTCACTGTTTCTCTGACTGAATGTTGGTGTTAGAGGTAGAAGAAGCACTTCAGCTGTTTTATTCACTAAACTATTAAAGTCACAGTAAAAAAGACTGTCAAAGTCCTGCATTATTGTTATACTCAAAAGTGAAGAGTGAAAGAGGTTTCATCAGCGCAATGTATGACATTTACTTCTGTTCAAGGTGGAGCTTTTAATTCTGATATAATGCTGGACAGTTTATTGAAACACATATTGTTTTATTTTATGAGGAAAACCTGTGACACTGTCCACAGTGCTCTGATCATTTCCATCCACACAACATTAGTGTCTATAAAGTTTTTCTCAATTTCTTTAGTTTTTCTCTTTTAAAAAAACTAAACAAACAATAAAAAACAATCCAAAAGTATCGATAAGAATATCTGTAAAGTACTGGATGGATAAGCAGTATCGGTAAAAGTAGTAGTACCGTTAAAATCTTAGTACCAAATTAATCTTATACCATACCCAGCCCTACTGAGCACTAGAGTGAGCTAAACCTGTTTCTCCACCGTTTCCAGTCATCTCCATTTTTAATGTACAAACATGAGTAACACTGATCTGCTTATAAAAGACTCAGCTACACAGTAAATCTGTGCATTAATCAAAATGTCTAACAACTCCTTTAATCGCAAGTTGGCAATGAGTCATATTTTGCTGGACCAAATCTTTGTGTATCTCCAACAAAACACTACATATGGTTTAGCAACATGTTCCAGCACTGCACTGGAAACTGCAGCCTTGGTAAATACACAGACATGAACACACACCTCTTTCTGGGTTGTCCTCTGAGATGCTGGGCTGGGAGAGGTCGTGAATGATCTGCTCTTTAAGAACTTTGGGGTCATAGATGAACAGCTTGGCGCCCTCATCCATCAGATACTTTGAAATGTAGATGCTGGATGACTCCCTGGAGTTGCGAAACACACACACACACACACACACACACCGACTCAAGTATTAACTCTGACTCTGACCAGGGTTATAGTTCACTGCAGCATTTTGGCAAGTGTTCATGCTGAGTCACTATGCTCCATGTGGCACTTCAGGTCAACGTCAGGTTTATGATTAACATGCTTTAAAAGAAATGGTAAAGGTAAAATTGAATTGGAAGGAAACAAATGCTTACAAGGGCGTGAGATGAAAGTGTACTGCAAAGACACTGAAAAGAGACTCACCTTGTGTCACCAGTGTCTTTCTTGAAGGAGAAGCCCAGCAGAGCAATCTTTTTGCCCGTGACAGTGTTGAAGAGACAGTCAATGATCCTGCAGGCAAACCGCCGTCTTTGGTACTCATTTATGTCTATCACCTGAGAAAATCAGAGCCAGGAAATGAGAGTAAGTTGAATACAGAAATCTACTGTAAGACTGCCAAAGAAAATTTTAAAAATGAAGTGCAGTGCTGTATGTCTAGTTCTCACCTGCTGCCAGTAGGAAGCCACCTCCGGCAGGTTCAGAGCCTCACACAGGTACACTAGATTCAGTACATCCTTCTGGAAGCAGCTCCCACCAAAACCTAGCCAGAGTGTTGGAGAAGCAAAGAGCATTAGTCTGTGTTCAACTGAAACAGACTCAGTTTAACGTCCTGTGTGTACGTCTCTTACCCACGCTGGCTTTAAGGAACTTGCTGCCTATTCTCTGGTCCATACCAATCGCCTTGGCGACCTCTTCCACGTCGGCTCCGGTGGCCTCACACAGAGCACTGATACTGTTGATGCTGCTGATTCGCTGCGCCAGGAACGCATTGGCTGCCTGAACACACGGACAAAGCATACACACTGCATTTTTTTAGGACAGTAAAACTACAAAAATGCAAGAGACCCCTCAAAGAAAAACTTGTTTAGAGCTGTAACGATTAGGTGAGTAATCTTTTAGTCAACACATTGAAAATCAGAAGGCAATTTTTTCATCGTTTGTCACTGTTCAAGAAAAAAATACACATATACTGGTTCCAGCTTCTAAAACATGATGGTTTGATGTTTTTCTTTTTTCCACATACAGATTTTGCAATGAAACTGACCTTATACTGGCAAATGATTAACCTATAATAGGTACAATAATCATCAAATTAACTGGAAATAAAGCAATAAAGAAAAGTTAGTTTCAGTCCTGCACTCACCAGTTTGGACAGCTCAGACGACCATGTGTTGGTGGTGATGATTCGTGCTTTGGGGACCCAGTGTTCATACACGGCACAAAGCGCTCTGATCGCCTTTTGACCTTCAGCTGTCTCGTCTCCACCAATCAGGACGCGGTCTGGCTCCTTCAGATCCCTCACGGCTGTTCCTTCTGCAAGGAACTCTGGGTTGGACAGCACCTAAAACAGAGGCTCAGCTTTAGAAACAAGACCAACAACAACACATATCAGGGTTCTGCATATGTGATATAATACACACGTGTAGGTTGAGGCTGGGTTTGGTGTTGGCATCAAATATCCGTCTGATGCTCTCAGCAGCTCGTACTGGGACGGTGCTCTTCTCTGTGACAATCTTGTAGCCATCAGACACCTCTACGATCCGCCGGGCACACGCCTCGATGAACTTCAGGTCAGCCGCACGACCCTTTCCCATCCCATAGGTTTTGGTCGGGGTGTTCACCTGTGGAAGGTAATGCATTAGAAATGTTGGAAATAATTGTTTAGCTGGCCAAACTGTGAAAAAAATGCTGTGTGGTATGTGTGTGTGAGGGGGAAAACCGATGAACTCACAGAGATAAAGACGAGGTCGGCATCCCTGATGGCTGAGTCTATGTCAGTAGAAAAAAACAAATTTCTCCCTCTGCATGATTCAACCACCTCTTTCAGTCCCGGCTGAAATGGGAGGAAGTGGGAGGCTGCGTCAGTGAATGTGTTTGGAAAACATGGCACAAACAGTTACAAATGCAATACGAGCTCAGAATGACGGTTCACTAACTGCCCCACACTAGTCACGATGACGCAATACCCTGTGGTTGGGGTTGACGTAAAGAAGTTGCAAAACCGTCTGGAACTAATTTGTGCTTCATTTAGCCCATGAGGTGGAGTAATGCTTTGAAAAAAACATTGGCTGTAATGGTTGCCTAGCTACCTCTGGGCTTCTTCAATACTGTTGCAGAGTTCAACTAATTTAACCAATAACTCTTTGGATCTCAAAGGTGAGATAAGGATGTAGGGGAAAAACACACATGGCATATCAGTGCTTATCCAATTAAACTATGACCTGCTTCGCCTTGTTAAAGTTTAACCAGACATCACACAATAATCTAGATATAATAATACCTTTAGCCCATTTTTTGGGACACTGATACGTTACCTCATAAATGGGCAGAGTATCTGAGTTCCAGGCTTTGATACGAGACTCATTGACATCCACAACAGTCACTGTGATCTCTGGACACATCTCGGCGATCACACTGCATGTTGGGCCTCCTACATATCCGGCACCAATGCAACAGATCCTTTTTATCTGAAACATCTGTAAAAATACAGAGAGAACACAATACAGTAAAATGAACATGAAGCATGACTAAGCAAATATACTTCCCCGTGCATTTGAACTACAAACAGAATCCGTCCATCCGTCCTTCCTGTACATTTTCTAGGGGTTATTAGAAAGTACGATCTTTAGCAGTCGGAAAAGAGCAAAAAATGCTCAAACTTCTGCAGAGGACCCCCCCAGACACTTGTTTTGTTCTTTAAAATAAAAGCACAAAGCGAAAAGATATTCAGTTTACAGTAATGTGTCATATCAGAGAAAATTCTCACATATGAGAAGCTAAAAAGCAGGAGCCAAAATTACTTGAATCAAAATAATTGTTGATTAATTCAATTAAATTTCCAGTTGTTATCTGACTAATCATTTCAGCACTGCATTTTGCTATGTGAAAAATGTTAACGATCTTAATCTCCTGATGTGCTAAGCTTTATCAGAAAAGTAAGTTTCTTTTGATCTCACATCACCAATACACTTGACAGGTTGTTGACACCTTTACAAGTCAGATAAGCAGAGAACACTGTCAGAAAAATAACCAGCAGCTGTTTTGGTAAGGGATTCTCTGATTATCTGTCTGGCCGATTATCAAATCCAATACTGAGCATTTTCTGATTATCATCGTCATTACCTTTTAGGCCATTTCAAATAAAACTAAACAACTGTAAAACACGGCACTCTGGCTCTGATTCAGCGACTTCTCTCTACCTGTAGTCACCACTCTGGTCCCGCCCACAGCACTGTATTAGTGATCACCTGTCAGGAGTAACAGCCCTAAACACCGACGGATGAAAGTTTTCTCTTAAATAAACATCTGTAAATATGTCTGTGTAGATTCTCAGTCATCCGGGTCATGGTAATCCTCGGAGGAAAAAGCAACTGGACTTCTTTTTTAGGCTATTGAACCTTACAAGAGTCTGAAGATGTCCAGCTGCTTTATGCTGAAGCTCCTCAAAAGCCTACATAAAACATAATTAGACAAAAGCATTTCAACAAGCTCAACAAGCTTTGTGTTGAAACTTGTGTCTTTCAAATTTTGACACCAAAACTTTCATTTTTATTGCAAATGGATATAATTTCCAAACATCAGTTACCGGTCTCCTTGATTACTAATGAAAGACCTTATTGACTGAGCCCTAATTTTGACAATCAACTGTTTTTCCAAGCATGCCAAACATCAAACATCGACTAGTTCAAGCTTCTGAGGTGAAGACGATGATTTAAGTTACTTAAACACCTCCTTTGCAAAAACAATTGTCAGATTTACTTAGAATTGAAATAACCCTTTGCTGCAACCCAGTGCCACATAGGAAAGTTCATTTTAATTTACCTGTGCATACATTTCAGCGTGCTAAAAACTTTTCAAGAGTTGCCTTCTAAAAAAAGGTGATTCAGAACTACAAGCAACCTAACAAGTTAATTTTCCACATCATCCAGTTCAAATCTACTCGTGTGATGGTTTACTGCTAACTCATTCAGTGACAGTTACCAGCCTCACCGTTTCAGCCTGGCGGAAAATAAAGAGCCTTTCATTGCAGCTCAGCCACGTCTAGCAGAGGTGATAAATGAGACCTTTCTCCCTTCAGGTTAGCTGCACTCCAGTGAAGTGTAGCTGCTGCAGAGCTAACGTTACCCAACAACAGGAGCACACTTAAGCTAGTTCACCTCCTCTTTCTTAACGCTGGGCCAGAAAACCCAAAAGTAAGTAAGTGTGAATGACTGGAGGTCTGTGTTGGGCTGTTCAAAGCTAGCTAGCCGCCGTTAGCCGCCGTTACCTCTCTGCCAGCTCGACACCGGGAACTTCAGGAAGGTTCGCTGCTCCGGTAAATGTCTTCGTCCAAACGTCCTTCCGCTCCGGAGTCGCTGCTCACTTTTAAACCGTGGACGTCTTTAAAGCTGACCGCTCGTCGACCACTACAGTCACACCTTCAGGGTTTCCGTGGCAACTTTTCCAGTCACCACCTTCTCTGAATCATCAAGGAGCCGCCTTCACAACACGCATCAGCGCACACATGCTTCAAAGTAAGAGCACCCGTTATCCACAGGCACGTTTCAAAATAAAAGCATCGGTGCTGAGAATCAGAATCACAAAGAGTTTATTGATCCCCGAGGGGAAGTTGCATTCAAAGTCAGAATTATAAATACTACATATTATATAGATAAGCATACACAGGGGAAAAAAATGATAAACATAAGTAGAAACAGTATAAGCCTACATGTAGAATGTGCTTTGCCTAAGAAATAACGTGTAAATATACAGTGTACATCTTACTTATTTTTTTATTATCAGTGATATATCATACTTAAAGCTTACTGATTATTAAAGTTCCTTGAAATAAAAAAGTAGTCTTTCGACATATGTATTTAGTTATTCAATTTATTTACACATTGTAAAAAACAAGCAAAAAAAAATAACACTGAAAGGATGAAAATCTGTCAGCAAAGGTGCCAGAAAAAATAGATTAAAAAAAGGTAGTATACTTTAAGTATCCATAAAACAATGATGCTTTAGCTGATTTAAAAACAGTAAAACAGTGTCAGTTTTCAGTCACACATTGTAAAAATACTTTTTTTTTCACTGGACATTATGTCCAGTTTTTGTCAGTTTTTTTCTCTTTGTTTTTTTGTTTGTTTACAGTCAACATGTAAATGAATAAATTTGTACTGGGATTTTATTAGATAGTATCTGTAATTTAACAAAACAGAGAAAAGCAGTAAAATAACAATTTAAAATGAATGAAAAAATGAATGAAAAATGAACCACTTTTAAATCCTTAATAAAGATGTTTTTATATAACAGCAAATATCTGTATAGATATTTTAGATGGATTTGACTTCAGTAAAAAAAATTGTGTAACTTTATAAACAAACACTGTAAAAGAATGAATTACTGATTTTTGATGTGGATGACATTTACAGTTTTGCTGTATTTATTTTCTTTTCTTTTTGACAGTTAACATGCAAATTAATACTTTTTTCTGTCATTTTACTTGTTGTTATTTGTAATTTAACAAATTGGGATGATGTGGTAGAAACAAAAGTGAGATTATGAAAAAGAAAATTTGACTGGTAATTCTTATATAGATTTTTTTTTAAAAAACACATATTTAAATAATATTAAAATATAGAAAGTAACCTGTATTTTTTATAACCTGTATTTTTTTTGGATTGCAAGAATTAAAATAGAAAAGAATACATATATAATACTGAGAAAAAGTATAGCAATCCTATAGGATTTTTAGCTGAAAACGTGAAAATCCTATCAGTTTTTTTTTAGCAAGGCCACCCACTTAGTTGAGATATCTCATTGTGTCTATCCAGCCTTATGTTTCTTTCTTTTTGGTGCAGGTTTAGCTCAGTATTACATTGTTGAACAATTTGTATCCCTTGCTTTCAGAGCTCTTTAAAGTAGGTCTTATCCCTGCTTTAAATAAATCCACAGCTAAACCTAAATCATACAAACGTGTACAAACAGATTCTTTATTTATGTATAAAAGCAGGTGTGTTTTTATGCTTTCCATACACTTTGGGGGACACATACAAAATCTCTGAATTGCTGCAAAATCAGTTTGTGGTTAACTTGCAAGTAGTTGAATGGAGGGTTGTTACACTGTTTAAATATATCTGTATGGGGAAACAGCCACTGAAAAATGGTTCCATAAAGAAGTACTGCCAGAAAAATGATAGTTACTGGATGCAACTGCTGTTCTATGACTATATGCATAAACATCTACTGGGCTTCACCATTGGTTGTGTGGAGAGGTCAGACTTTAGCCTGTGGCAGCCGCCCCTTTACTCCACCACTGACATTTCCTTTAAGTAACTTTAGACCAAATGCAACTGTAGACCACATAAAATTCTGCAACTTGGCTAATAAGGAATGTTTTACTTGTCAGCTCACAGGCTTTTGATTTGATACACCTGCTGTCAGAATGTGTCTTGCTTGCTCATGTCTTATGTTAAATAAGAAGAAGCTTCAAAGCACTAAAAACCTGGGCCCGTATTCACTAAGCGTCTTAGAATTTTCTAAGAGAGCTCCTAACTTAGCCTAAAAATTCCTAGCAAGGAATCTTAGCTTAAGAGTGATTCAGGAAGTTTCTGAGAGCAACTCTGAGCAAGGAGGGCACACAAACTTTATCTTAGTGAGGAGGTGTGGTTGACCCCGTTGCTAGGTGTGACGCAGTCTTCTAAAGGCTGTGATTGGTTGGTACAAAAAGGGGGAAGGACAAAAGAAAAATGCGCTCCGCGCTCCTCGTAATGAATGACAGTAAAATGAACCCATCATATAATTTGGACTGTATTCAGAAACGTGTAATCTTGACATTAATTTTATGCCAGGAAGAAGCAAAATTAAATTAGTTGTGACACAGCTTCAAATGTTCTAACGTACCTCATTAAAATGCCGATTATATTGATTTGCTTATTGTCATGTTTACTGTCCATGCTGGTCATTTTACTACATGTGTTTGATATTAATGGTGGACACAGACTCAGCCGTCAGCAGGTCCTGTGATGCTGTGAGAAGCGCTGGTACGAGCTGTAATCCCAAGCGAGAGCGGAGATTGAAATTAATAAATTGCGCAACGATACGAGGCTGTGAAAGACCGTAATGGTCTGACTGGTCTCTGTGCTGACAGATGGTTGTCACAGACCCAAGTCATCACTGCAACACTGGTGCATTTTACCTGTGGTCAGGTATCACAATGTTGCGATGACTTTCATCTGAGGAGTTATTACGTTACTGTGCTGAGTGGGACAGTAAACTCATCCCTGATGAGGTCAACTACAAACATTATCTCTGCACGATCGAGCCAATAGTGTGTTATTAAATCACTGTCATTTAACGTCTTTTAACGTACAGAGAATATCTCTCCTTCCTCTCGGTTTTTCTGCCATCTTGTCTGTTAAAGACACTCTTAGGCTTCTTAAAAGTCCTCCTCCCTACTCCTAACAGTTTCTCACCTTAGGAGCTCTCTTAAGGCCTGAGACGCTTTGTGAATAACTTTTATCTTACCAAAGGAAAATTCTTAGAAAAATCTTAGAACTCGAGAAATTCTAAGATTTTTCTAAGAATGACGTCACTAAGAGCTACTTTTAGTCTTAGGATGCTTTGTGAATACGGGCCCTGTTCTCCGGGTTAAACAGGCTTTATCATACAGTCTGTACATCACGACTGTCCACATTTCAGCACCAACACCGATCAGTAAACATCAAGAAGAAGACACAGTTTGCGTGCCTTTAGTTGACAGACACGCACACAATCCAAAATCCCCAAAATTACAAAACACCTTCCATGGATGATGAGTTTTTTGCCTCATTCACTTTGCTCTATAGTTTCACCTCTATTACAAACTGAAATGCCCGAAATAATAAATACAGCTTTACCACAAGAGGACAGTCTGTAACAGGTCAGATAAACCAGACTCACTAATAATAAATGCAACCCTGTAACTTTATTATTCATTTTTAGAATCCGTACCTAATCTGACCAGGTTCAGTCAGTTTCCCAATCTTCAAAATCTAAACAATTATGTAACAGATGATGCACCCAGAGTGAAACCAGGAAGATGATCTCTAGGTCACTCCCCAAAGACTGATCTTGAAGGCTCTGGAGTATCCCTGAAGTTGTGTTTAGAAGCGCATGTCCCCATTTAAAACATACACCACATAGTAATGTTTGAACGAGTTTGTGGGACATTGATCACTACGGGTCTGTTAACGGCTAATTTAGCAACAGCAGACAAGGCCATAAACGTAAGTCTTCACAGCACTCATTCATCAGGACAACGGTGCTTGACCATGTTTAAGTTGTAAATCCCAAATGCTTTTCTCTGTACAAACTTGTTTAAAGTGTCCTTGCCATCCCCAAAGTCAGAGGGAGATACAATCAGTGTACTGTGGTACTGAATAACTTAAAGACTTTCACCCCGAGTAAATGTTTTGGAGGACATGAAAAATTACTTTTATTTTAAAATCACATTCAATAAATTCACCATTTCAATTAACAAAATAAACATTGTTGAACATAAAACGTGCGTCTAATGTTAAACAGATCAGCTTGTAAGATTGTGTGGTAGGCAAAAATAAACTCTGATAGGAAATCGACAGCAAAATTAGCAGAAAAATGGTATTACAGCCTATTGATGCTAAACTGTTACTTTACAGTGCATTTTGTAGAGTACATAACATGGTGAAGACGAACCACCACATGTTACTACAATTAATCACATAAGCTTTAAACTGCAACGTTTCGTTAAAAAGCATATAAAAATATAAACTTGCACTAACTGCAAACTTGTGTCTCATGAAATCTGACAGAAATATAAAATTCAAACTTAGAATTCAAAACAACCACCAACAGATGTTCTAGCGGTGCTACGGGAGGTTTTTAATGTCATTTTCCAAACGGGATGGTGTGATTTGGAGGACTCCAAGGCGGAGGTGGACTGTCTCTGAGTATTGCTTGTATCCGTCTTTCTTCTCTCTGTCTCTTCTGTTCCAGATCTTTTCTGACCTGTTGGGAAAAAAAAAAAAGCTTTTCCTCGTGAGGAAACACAACATCCAGCTGATACTCAAAAACCTTTTTCACAGCATGTCAGTTCCAATTTACTGTCGTGGCTGCTCGAGATGGAGAAAGTTTGATTTATTTTAGTCAAGTAGTTCCTAGCCACTTCCAAAGGGTCCCAAAATGAAACTTTGGGGTGATGACATGACTTATCGGGGAGAAAAGAGGGTCTAACAGACACATTTGAGATGTTTTTCAGACTTTTCTTTATTCTTATAATTTGACATTGCTGGGCCCCTAGTGTCTCTTTGGCCTAACTGTTGTGTGACAAGGGGCTCAGATAGACTTTTCAAAGGGCTTTTCAAAGCAGAAAACACGAAACTGTAGTGAAATCTTTAACAAGGGGCTGTATTTTATAAATTCGTGACATGTTTCCTAAGTAAAAAATGAACCTGAAAAGTAACTTCAGCTGTCAAGTGAATGCAGTCAGGTAAAAAAGCATAATATTACTATCTGAAAAGTAGTGAACTGGAAGTAGTAAATAGGGAGAAGTTAAAATACTCAAGCAAGTAATGAATGTACCTAGTTACTTTTTAACTGGGCAGACCTGTCAACATTATCTAGGAATTCAAGAATTCACAATGCCTGTGACTGACTGTGAGGTGAGAGACCATCTTTCTCAAGAGCAATAACACAATCCCAGTACATCTGACATCAGTAATTACTAATACTTGTACTTACCAGCCAGTTTTCATACATCTCTAAAGCCATCTTATCTCTCTCTTCTTTCATGTATCGTTCCTCCTCTGCTTTATTTAGCATTGCTTTGCGCTCTGTTGTAAGTTTTTCATGGAGAACATCTTTCTTCTTTTCACACCTTAATCATTTTTCAGAGAAACAGAGTATTAGAAGAGAGTTACTCTGTTGATGGTGTTTCTGTGATAGGTATGTGATGAAACATGACATCCAGCTTTGACTGCCATCTAGTGGTTAATAATGTTCACAACAGAGTGTGTGTGTGTGATGGTACAACACTGTCAGACGTCGCCATCAGTTTAGAAGGATTACTGAATGGGATTAGAGCGCACAAAGGGGCCCAAAGGGTGAGGTGGCGTCTTAGCAAAGCATTGGTTCAAAATGACTTGTTAAATTACTTTATGTTGGAAAGTCAACCAAAGAACTACAGGGAGACAACTATAAAGAGACACGAAATGACCACAGAGACTAACAGCTACCACAAAGATACACAGAAATACTACAAAAAGACACAAAATGACAGCAGAGACAAGAAACGACTGCAAACACACAAAACAACCACAAATAGATGGAAAATGACCACAACGAAGCATAGAACGGCCACAGAAAGGACCACAGGCAGGCAGGCACACAATGACTGGAAAAGGACACAAAACAACCAGAAAGTGACACAAAATGATAGCAGAGACTTAAACGACCACACAAGGACAACAAATAACCAGAAACAGACATAAGACTACTACAGAGGAGCAAAAACACATCCATAAAACAACAACAAAGGACCACAAAGACACAAGAAAAATGATAAAAAGGACATTTTCTTTATATCTGTGAGTCTTATTTATGTGCATGAGGGTATTTTAGTGTCCAGAGGCCCATTATCTTAAAATTTGTCCACATCTTGAATTTGTTTACTGAATGTAGCAATTTGAAATGCACTATGTCTATGTTGCAAAGGTCTAAATGTTTACTTTCAGACTACAATTAAATGTTTATAGTCCAGCATATACACAGTGTACAGCATGAATTCCTGCTACTCAGCCACTAAATACAGTAACATGTATAATCTTCTATCACTAAAGGCCAGAGCACAGAGAAATGTATTTTAAACACAGTCACTGATTTACACTCACCAGTTAGAAAAAGCAGACTTGCTGTCTCTCTGTCTTTCTTCCTCAGTTTCTTGTTTCTTCAGCTTCAGTTTACTTTCAGCTTCTTTCTGTTTTCTGTGCTTTGCTCTGAGTAGGTGATCGTGCTCATGTTTCCATTTATCAAACACCTTTAAGTATTATAAAAATACAGATTAACATCACATTTACACAGGAAAATGCTACAGTTACAATAAGAGCACTGTTTACCTGCTTAGCAGACTGTCTTTTTTCTTCTTTCTCTTCAGTCACTCTTTGTTCTTTTAAAATCATATCTTGACGTTCTTTGGCTTTTGCTTTGAGACTCTCTGCCTTCTTTTCTTTCCATGCTTCATAGGATGCAACAGCATCTTCCTTTTTAGCCTCTTGCTCCTGTGAGTTCACAGAAATATGGTGAGCGGCATTCACTGACCTTAAGTAACCACGTCTCCTTTGTAATCTGTACAAAAGGAGAAGTTGTTCTGTAGTTTGTCTCCTAAAAAAATTATTTACCTTGAACTTTTTCTCCTTCAGAATTTCCTCCTTCTTCTTTAGTTGCATGTTCTCTTTTGACTTTTCTTTTTTCTTTTTAAGCCACTCCTGGTAAGAGGAAGCAGGGAATTTACTACAGATTCTCTGATGCCCTCTACTGACATAAACAATCAGTGTGAAATACACATGCACAACCCTCATGTCCAGAGGTTGAGTATAAAAAATGTGATTTATGCCTGTACAAGACTTGAAAACTATGAAGCGCACACATCAAAATTGACAACTCAACATTCATTTCTCTGACCTGGTAAATGGCAGCTCTGAGTGAATCTGCTGCTTGTGGCTGAGACTCTTGCAGTGAGACTTTACGGTCCAGAACTTTGAGACTTCCCAAATACTTTGATTCCACTTTCTTGGAGCACACACTTTGAGGTCTCTGTGAACTTGAAGTCCTAATTAAGATAAATCAAAACTATAGTGACATAAAAATCATTCTGTTTTACACATGGAGCTCTACAGGCACAGCTTGCTTACTGACCTGGTGTCAGATGATTCTTCAGGGGCATGAGAGAGTTGATCTGAGTGAACTCCTGAGCATTCCTGAAGGGAAACAACAGACACATTTACTGAAACTACAAACACTTAGAATGAGAGGAGGATCGTGCCAAACTTAAGACTAAAGATCAAAGTCATGCTCGACGATGTATGTCTTACATTAAATTCTTCAAATGATGTAGAGTAGTTTCTCTCCTGCTCTTTGCTGTCATCAGAAATGAAGCCATCTAAATTAATCAATCAAATACCAGGTGGATTAATAACAGAAAACTACAATTAAAAAACACTGAACATGCCAGTTATTACCTCTGGATCCAGAACCAGCTGTGGACTTGGTGAGGAGTTGTGAGTGTTCACTCCTATTTGAAGAGGATTTGCTGGGGCTGTAAGAAGCTGTGTGATCTCCTTCTGTCCACTACATTTAAACAACATAACAAACAAGGGATTGTTTCTTGTTACTTTGCAATTTAAAATACTGAATAGCCATACACTGAGAAACACCTGTGGACTGCAGCTCCTTACAGCAACACTGCTGGATGTATCACTTGGGAGAGGAATTGATGCAGAAGAAGTCTGGGGCCTGCTGAGATCCAGAGACCCAGTTTCTTCAGCTTGCTTCTCTGTTGCATGAACACTCAGTCCGAGAGTCCTTTGCCGTGGTTTGGGTCTAGGTGGCTCCCTCTCGGTGACACAATCTGAACGACATATGAAGTATATATCTAAATCTGCACTGATAGTTAGAGGCACAGCTTGTTATGTTCTTATAAAATGGATGTGTTCTAAACAGACCTGCTAAAGCTGTGTGACTGAGGCCAGATGCTGACAGCTGTGGAGTCTGGAAGTTTTCTTCCCCAAGAGAGTTGATCTTTTCCCCTGGAGCTGGAGTTTCGATCATGCTACCATCAGACGGTAAAGGCAACGACGTGTCTAGAAAAGTATCATCTGACGTTTGGAATGAAAGGGATTTACTTGAGTTCTCTCTTGTGATTTGCGGATGGGTAAACTCTGCATCACTGTTTTTAAATTGTGTGTTATCTTCACTGATATTTGTGGAGTGCTGTGAGGAAAAGGATCCATTATATTTGCTTTGTCCCGCAGTAGAGGAGTCCGGGGGCTCGTTTTCATGCGACTCTGATGCCGTTGTGTCGTTTGAAGGAGAAATGCTTCTTTGTGATTTCAGGAATGAAACTTTTTTTGTCCTACTATTTTTGCCGTCATCATCTGAGAGCTCAAAGGTGTTGGTTTTGACTTTGCTCTTCCCGGCCTTGAATGCATCAGTCCTCTTTTTTCTTGATTTGAGTAATTCATTTAAAAAATCTGAAAAGTAAAAACATGAATCAACCATTAAACTAAACAGACAAAGTAATAATACCTCATATTCCTTGTGAGATTCTTGTGGAGTTCTTGTGTACAAACCAGTCTTATTCAGACTATACAACAGTATGAATGCAATGCGATATTTTATAAAATCCAGCCATTCTTTTCATCACAGGGGAGTAAGTATTTGTTGTTCCAACACACGGCATCTCTCAAACAGAATGGCTTTCATTAAAGCAACCATGTACGTTCCATATTGTAAATGATAATGGGCAGATTGAGAGTGGTGTCACTGACCATAAATCTTGAATAACGTTGAAGTTATCAATGCTGGTGAAGTTGGTGGACATTTTGGTGGGACAAGATCTGGTTGTCAGACACACGTGGCAGATGACTGTCTGTCAAACCCTGCTGTTTGAATCACTTTCTTAGACCACAAATGGCGGAACTGTGGACATTTAAGGTCCTGTCTACGGCCTTAACTAATATGCCAGTATCCAGCAGGCCAGTTATTTTCATCTGTGACATCTTGTCATTTGAAAAAAAGCTGCAATTTAATGAGGTGTTTTATATTCACTGATCAAAGGAGTGTCTGTTTACTGCTCACAGTATCTGATCACTGTCCTTTAAAGCCACACCTGAACAGTATGTGGAGTAACTCAATGGCTGAGTATTTGTCACTAGTCGAACAGCACAAAACACTTTGTATGCACAACTGATTAAGTTTAATACTTTTCTATACGTAACAATTTTAAAAAGATCTGGCCTTTTTTAAGTCAGAAAAGAAGACCATTTGCGTGCAGCGTTTATAATTTTGTTCAGTGAAAAAAAAAGATGCTCCAACATCTTACCATCATCATCCACATCGAAGTCACCATAGTAGGAGTAGTGATTTGTTTTTGTTTTGCTTGCTCTGGTAGAGACAGCAGCCTGGAGTTCATCCTACAACGACATAATCGCAGTTTAACATGATGCTTCATAACAGACTCCAAGTGACTGTCTAAATCACTATTTCTTATTTGGAATCATAACAACACTGCATGCAGTGAAGCTCTTACCTGAAATGTTGTCCTTTTCGACGTTTTCGGGCTTTTCGTGTAAGCCAGTGTCCTAAAGTCCTGAGTTGTCATCCTGAAAACTACAAACCGTTTCTCCTCATTGCGCGCACTGCATTAGCATGCTAGCTAGAGTTAGCTCAGTCTCGTTAGCCATTGCGCTTCTTTTTCCGCTTTTGAAGTTAAATTAGCATCAGTCAGACTTAAATTGTGCCATGATAACCGTGTGCTTCACTACACAACATAAAGCTGGTGATAAATGATAAAAACCTACAGCCAAACTAGCCTAGCTGCTGTAAGCTAACGGAGTTGTTGACGGTAACCCAGGGAAACCTGTCCGATTTACCACTGCGCATGCTCGGAGGATTACCAAAATAAGACTGTGGAGCTATTGTTTAAGGAGGTATAGAAGTGTCTGTATTAAAACAACAGTCAGGCACACATATAAACACTAAAATAATGTTTCCTGGTGTAGTCATCCCTACTATTAATATTAGATGTTTAAAAAATCCGCTACAAATACATTTTAATAAAGTGAAGGTAGACAAAATCCAGTTGTGCAAAACTAGATTCCAAAGTTCAGATTCCAAAGTTTACCTGGAAAAGACACGAGGCTTAAATCCCCCCTTTTTAAATACTATTCCACTGCAGCTCAGTGGGGTAACATGGTCTCTGGAAATACAAAGTGGGCATTTTATGTGAAAAGGACTACAACTTGGAAATCTCCCTACTTGATTTGTCCAACTCCGGCTTCTGGATTCTGGACTTTAAATGAACTGAATACATTTTTGCATAATGAGGACTGTGGATTTTGTCCGCCAGGCACATCATGGGGACTTGAAATACCTAAAAAATGATAAGTTTCTACAAATAATACCCGTCATTTGCACATTAATAAATCAGCGAGAGAAACATGTCAGGTGGATGCCACAGTTCTAAATACTTTGCTACAAGTAAAAGCATTATGCATTGCCACTACCAATGTACTGCCATGCCAGCAGTGTTTTCTTGTTATGGCTGATCAATATGTAGTTCAATGTTTAACAAGCACCACCTGTTTAGTATATAAAACATAATCTGTAAAGTGACTTCCAACTGCAGCTGTACAGTAAATGTGGGGGAATAAAATATACAGTAATTCCTTAAACTGCACTTAATTCCATCACTGGTTATACACTTTAATTGCTTTGTTGCATTTATAGAAGGAATTTAAAACAAATAAATAATTGATAACATCCAAGCAGACACTTCTGCAGTTGTATGCATTTGCAATGCTTCAGTGGGATTAATTTGACAGAAAATGAAAATATCAAATACATGCACAAGAACGTGCTCGATTCCAACAAAACACAGCCAAGCAGTGAGACTGAAGTCTTTTATTTTTTTCTTCTGTTGTAGGAAAAGTGCATAGTTAAAGCCCTTTTACTCTTAGACAGTAACAGTGTAAATTGAGGTCTCCTGTGATACCAGACAGTCCACTTGTTCTTCTCAGTGATCTAGTATGGCTTCCCCACTGCATTATATACAACATGTATGTTTACACAACACTTTCCTTCCTTCAGCTCTTTCCTGCCATCACCCCAAGGACTCTAGAAAGTACAAAAAGTTCAGAGAACAATTGCCGATATGGAAATGAAGATGAACTCGACCCACAGATGTCACAGATCATGTCAATGTTTTAAACTCTTGCTATTTGGTAAAGACTCTGCCTAATACACATCTAGTAATGTATGATATAAATGTTCATATATGACAATAGAGAAACAGCACTGTAATGTAATCTAACAGGAATAACAGACACACACAAATATCCATTTTCTTTAGTTTGTTTTAAGAGAGGGTTGATTCCTCTTGCAACTTTGTAAGTCTGTAGCGTGTGTGAGTGCTTGATAGAAGAAACAAATGTGATTTGTCATTGTACTGGTTCATCTTTACAAAACTTTTGTTAATGCTGATAAATCACCTATGAAATGAATTAGATGTAAAACGAATCATTTGCTTAGCAAAGTTCTGGACTAATCAACAGTACACCACATAATTATAGAAAAGTCTTACTTAGCTTTCTTTGTCTATTAAGTTATATATAGTTATCCAGTGAGGTGGAATCATTCAGCTGCAGGACCCAATGTGATTGTTGAGCGAGTGGCTCTGGGAATATGTGGGTTGAATGGTTCTGTTGTTGTGTGTGGGTAACTAAAATGGAAACAGTGTTTCTGTATTACAGACATGGCTGCTGTATGACTGAATAATGTTCGCAGTGAGATATGTCAGAAAGATAAGAAAACATGATTGTGGAGCATTCCCTCCTCTTTCCATTACAAATTTAAGATAAAAATAATCTCATATTGCTGTTTTTTAACAAAACGTTCTTTACATTTCTGAGCCACAAATTCACATTGGCACCGTTAAAACACATTTTCACTAATTCACTACTCATCAGTTTAACATGCTACGATATAGAAGCTGTGAAGTAGAAACTTTGGATTGCTCTTATTGTTCAGACAGCTGAATCACTACATCAGACCTTCAAAAAGGAATGAACAAAGTGCTAACAAAATTCAATGTTTGGCTACTAAAGTTTGTTTCTCGATACAATTTTCTTCTTTTATGCACAAAAAATTACAGTACACACACTCGTCTTAATATGACAAACTGATCTTGTCTGTGCCGAGTTTATTGTCTCCATCCATATGCCTGACATTCATTTCATTTTGTGAAACGAATCTGTGATCTTTAAATATTCTTTAAACTCACTTGCATCTCTTATTACTGAGGAAACCGTTTTCTGTGCACCAAATATTTTGCTCACATTTTCTACATTAATACATAACTCGTTACAAATGTTTTACCATCTCAATCACACACACCACAGTAACCAAGACAGATGTTCTTGGAAATCCAGTATGTATAGCAGACCTGACTAGATGCTGGCTTCGGCATGCATGAGATGTAAACATAAAGGACTACTTCACTGCATTAAAAAAATGTGACTGTAAATAAAATCCTATTCAAATTCAGGATGTAACCTAATCAAACAAACGTATTTACTTCTGTCATTCTGCTGGTTTGAATATGCCATTAAGACCTTATGTGATATGACATCATTACTGGCACTGTTTAGAGTTTGAACTTTAAAGTGGAACTAGTGGAATGTTTCAGGAAAAAGTAAAGAACCCGCCACCGTTTGCTACTCAGCAAGCACAGGAACAACAACTTAACTACCCGGCAGGGAATTCTTTGCTTCCCCTCCCCTCTCCCGCTAACATGTGATGCGTTCCTTCATTTTGAGTTCACATCTGAGTCTCTGCAGATGTGTCAGCACCAGAGCTGGGATCAGGGATGAACTCCAAACAAGGCCACACTTCATAGTTTAAGACTTGGTGAAGTGTCACATAGAGCCCAACTGATATCTAAATATTACAATGTTATCAGACGACCTGTCGTATTAGCACATAGGCTGATCGATATGCAGCATTTATGCTAATAGTCATATGCTTTTGCTGTTATTAAAGTCTACATTATATCTACTGATGAAAATGCAGAAGCAGAAAAACTGCAGATAGTGTTTATATTGTGTGTTTATGTGAGAAAATGATTATTAACATATATATTATTAAATTAAATGTCACATCTGTACTGGCCTCTCAATCCAGCATCAGCTGGGCTCTACTACCGAGAGTCGAAGACAGATCTGCAGCGGTATGAGAAGAGAAAAAATCAAAAAAATATGAGAATGAAGGTTGACAGGGAGATGACACTGCCCTGGTCACAGTTGCTAACTAACTGTGCAGCTCCAGTGAGAGCAGGTGGATGGTTACTGGTAGTCTGGCTCCAGTGCTAGTCAACAGGTGGTGCTGGGGGCTCTCTTCTATCGTTCTGCAAAAACAAAATAAGGAGTTCATTTTTTAAAAACAGTAACAAACAAACAATCTGGTTGATGCAGTCAATGAGCACATCCTGAAACCAACATCCTGACAATGAAAGGTAAACATATGATTTTATAAAGATATCTGCACTTGTATTAGGTGGTAAACACTCAGGGTCTGAGTCAGGGTTAAAAGCTCCAGTTTAGTTTGTGGTTCACTTTACAGAGTAAATATTTAGCTTGTAGGCTCCTAGTTTTGGGAGAAAATGGCTCATCCTTATAAATACTGACCTAGCAGCTGTATGAATGGTTCCTCTATTTGGTTAGATGCTGCATCCTTTTTAGAAAGAGACTGGTTTGAACACATTTTAAAAAACACCCAGGATGCAAGTCACAAACTATAATAAAGTAAACCAATCAAAAAAAGAGCATTGTTTGTCAGCCTTTGATAACATGAGAGGAAATCTCCAGTCATGACAAATAGCATTTAATGCACAAAAAGATCACTATACTGAATATTAATCTGAAGAATAAGCACATAAAGTGACTATAAGAAAATGCAGAAATGCATCAGTGTATCTGGATGTGCTTCAGTAACCAGGTAACTCAAGAGGTACCAGGGCACATGGGTAACCAGAGAATGCATTTACTTGCTCTGGGATAACCTGATCACTGTAAATCTGTGCACACTCTACGTGCAGCAGGTCAGTAATCTGATATCTCCTCTATACCTGACCTTGTTTTGGAAACACAGGTTATTTACAGAGAGAAAACACTGCATTAGTTCTGATTTTTGTGGTGCAGATTTACATCACAGTGAGACGAACAGGCAGGCAGACAGTAGGAAAACAAAATGTGAATTTCCTCTTTTTTGTTTGTTTGTTTTGGCTGCATATGTTCTTTTGGTCACTATCACAGGCATGCGGTTTCACAATATTTACCCGTTTATTTGTATGGAGAGATTTTAAACAAAAAGTGAGAGTATGGCTCTGATATCTTTTGTGAAAAGTCATGTCTTGCTTTAATTATTGCAGAGCAGCTACTACTGCTTGTCTGTTTAATGAAAACTTATCTGGAAATCAGGATGGACTTTTATGAACATGTCACAGTTAAGTGCCTACTTTGGTTCTTGGTGCTTTTTCATACAGTCGTCGCTGCAATCTAGTCAATACAAAGTAGCCGCGACTGCAACACAACTGCATGGATGGTATTCGGCTTTGACTGATCACGTGGACCCGTTTGATGTCAGACCTTTGGACTGAATGGTCACTTTGTGGAACATTTGGACTGGAGAAGCCATTCCAAACAAAGTATTTGACTGCTGCCACAGTGCTGTTTACAGCGTGTCACAGCCATCAGTGTCGTGGTTGGTGTTGGTTGGTTTGTGTTGATGTCCTCTGGGTTTTTGTTGCAAGTTTGACCACAGTTTGGAAATGAGCCAAACTGCTCATGGCTGCTTGTCTTTGGGGACTGTTGGTTTTGGGTCGCATGTTCTTGGTTTTGGGCCGGATTGACTGCTTGTCATTTTGTGGCTGTCATGCTGTGTCAAGTTAGGGAAAAAAAAACAAACCACAATGCCAACAAGGTTGAGCTGTTGACCTAATGCGAATGCAGTTCATCTGTGGAGTGGCATTTATTTATTGCTGTTTATTTTTGTGGAACTGTGCATGTTGGAAAAAGACAAAATGAGTGAGACAAGTGAAGTAAATTATGAAATGGAGGACAGGAAGAGGCTGGTCACATTGGCAGCCAAAATGTTAGCCTGCAAAAATGAAACTCCTCAGAGGGAACGTCAATCAAATGTGAAAACAATTAAATGGCTCGCAAATGAAATTAAAGACATAATGAAAAGAAATGAAAACAGAAAAGCAGCACATGAATTACTTATTTTATTACTGCCTTATGGCAACAGTAGACCTGCAGTGACTGGTTTAAAAGTGTAACAAATGGTAAATGGTCTGCACTTATACAGTGCCTTTTTCTACTTTAGTGGTACTCAAGGTACGTTACAATGTGTTTCGCATTAACTTATTCACTCACACACATTCACATACTAATGTGTGACAGCTGCCATGCAAGGTGCCTGACTGTCAACTTCGGGTTCAGCGTCTTGCGTCTGGACACTTTGGCATGTGGAGAGGCTGGGGATCGAACCGCCAACCTTGCGATCAGTGGACAACCTGCTCTACCCCCTCAGCCACAGCCCCCACAACAAGATACAACTGATCTTACAGATGATGTAGAACAGTGACTTTGAAAGTGGAAGACACTTTCTGCAAATGGGTCATGTGGCTGCAGATTTAGCACTTCTTGCAAATTCAGACATTTCTCCCATTTCCCGCCAGGCAGCTGTCGAACTACAGGATAAAATCCCCACACTGATGCTCCGCCTCACATTCCCTCCTTCTAGTCAAACATTACGGCAACATCCAGCACACAAGAGGAAATATAACCAACTTAGCGACAATAAGTCGAGTGTTGGAAGCAGGAGAGGCAAACAAAGATCTTCTGGCTCAAGCTCCAGGGTTTCAAGTGTCACGACTTGATGTATAAACACTGACGCTGAAGTGGCTGCTCATATTGTATGACAAAAACTGCATAAGGATGAGCACTTGGAAGAATAGAAGGAGCAGGAGGAGATGGAAACAAAGGTACTGGGAGCCTTGAAGAGATTCAGTGTTTAAAGTAATTTATCTGAAGTGTCTGGTAGTGTGGAGTTACATTTTGAGAAGGGACTGCAGAAAAGGGAAGCACTAAATGTTAAAGGAGATCCTTTGGAACCAAAGTTACAAGACACACATCCACATGGACAAATCCTACCACAGCATGATGCACCAATTTAGAAACACCAATATTTCACACCAATAACTTCAGATTGCTTTATTTTTATTTTTTGTAAATGTGTACATATTCCAGATCGCTTTAGGGATAGTACCTATTCTTTTTTATTATTATTTTTATCTTTATACTGATTACTCTATTACTTTATTTTATATCCTACTAGTGCTGTCCTTTTCCTCTTCTATTACTGTTCTGAGCTACTGTGACAACAAAATTTCCCTTGTGGATGAATAAAGTCTGTCTAAGTCTAAATCTATGTCTAATTTCACAACATAGATTATCCACACCACTTCCACAGCTCCTTCGACACGCTATGTAACGATAAATGTGACATATCTAACTGCATTATCTGCCTCAAGCAATAGTACCCATAGAAACCACTTCTTAGTCACTGAAAAGAAAAGCAACATCACTGCATTATTAATCCAGCAACAGCGTCTCTTTTCCATGCCCAAGAAGGAGATTCCAGTGTTTGATAGTGACCCACTTTAGTACCAAATGTTCATCAAGTCCGTAAAAAAATAGTAAATAAATAGATAGATTTATCTACTAAAAATTCAGAAGACTGTCTCTTATCTGAAACACTACGCAACAGGACATCTGAGGACAACCTGTCAGAAGTTGTCTACATATGGCTTTAGACGGACGTTTCAGGAAGTCTTTACTACTGGCGTGTTTTTGGCAGCAACCATAAAATTGCTGCAGCTTAAATGTAGAAGGCTTCTTCATGGTTGTCAGTTAAACTGGATGACACAAAAACTCTACAAGCGTAAACCTCTTTCTAAGAGGATGCTGCAATGCCATAGAAGATGTCAACTACACGCGTGAGCTTGACATGCCTGCTATACGCTAGTAATAATAAGGAAGTAAATATTAAATAAATGGAAGACTGCGGCCTGTCATTTCCAGGAAAACAAAACCAAAGAGCTACCTGTAAGGATACGGCAGAAGTGAAGAATATATCTTTTTAGAAATCACAGATGCTCCTACTGTGAGCAAAGATGTAAGAGAGTCGAAGCCACAGCCTCATGCAAGAGTAAAAGAGAATATCTTTGCCAAAAAACAACAAGGGAACTAAGCAAAGGGCTGTAAAGAGCCGTTTTGTTTTGTGGAGGTGGACATGCTTAAAAGACGTGTCGACAGTTGGAAACGAGGACGTTGGAATCACGTTCCCAAAAGATAATGGAGCATGTTTTGGGTGGTCTGTGTAAAGCACACATCAGCAGAGACTGCAGGAAGTGACTCAGCTGCAACAAATGTGGTTTAAAGTCTCCCAAAATGCTGCATATTAATCAGAGTAAGAAGGAAATGGCCAAGGAGTGAGCAGAAATAAAGCACCCAGCTGCAGACAGTGCTGCAGCCTCTGTTCAGACAAGTGTCGTTACTGGGGTCACAGAGTTGCAAATTCTCAAAAGTGCCTGTACAAGTAAGGCCAGGAAGGGGAATGCAACTGAGCATACTTAGGCATTTGTTGGCCCAGGAAGCGCTGCATCATTTTGCACAGTGGACCAAATAAGTGAGCTTAATCCTCAAGAAAGATGAGGAAATATGAATCAACTGAGAATCATTTGTTAAAGGGAGGTTGTTGAAAGCAGCAGTGCTTCAGAAGGGACTAGTGGTGGAAACCAACTTATGTAGAGGATTTAGTGTTGGTTTCAGTTACACTTTGGTTGGAATAATGTTAATTATGGGGACACATTGTATTGTAATCATTTCTCTTACTTTGCATGTCTGCAATAGATTATCATAAATGGCCCTAATTGGATCAAGAATCCAAATTTTTTGTTTACATGACATTTAGGAACATTAGCTTACTGAAAAAGACGACTGTGACCTGATCATTTCAGTGCATGTAAAGGCACTGAATGACACATAAAAATATAGGATAGAATATAGGAAGATGATTATGAGGGTATTGAGTTTTGCTCTGGGCTTCACCAAGCATCTTATCAGTCTGATAAAAGATTACATATGTTTATGCACTGAGTATGTGGTCACTACCACAAGCACTTAGTTTATTTTTTATAATTACATGTTCCCTTTTACAGTTGCCAGCCCTTGTTGCTCTTGTACCCAAAGCCGTTTTCCCCTTTCAACATGAATTTCTCTGAAAATCTGTGAAAACAAGGCAGTAAATAGTTCCAACAGGTACATGCCTAATAACTAGAATAAATAATTTAAAGTACCAAACTGTCTGTTACTGTTTCTATTAACTATCTGTGCTAATAACTCCATGTTTTTGCTAGCACTAACTTTTAACATTTCAGATGTCCTTGTTATGTAAAACGAGTTAAATCGGTACTGACATTGTGGGGTCCAGTGGGTTTTCCTGTAGGACGGTCACCCCTGAGACTGGATGGGCGCAGCAGAAACAGGACCAGAGCCACCACCACCCATCCCATAAGAACAATGGGGAGGGTCAGGTCACCTGCTCCACCCACTGACCCATTGGGACCTGGCACTGAAGACAAAAAACAATTCACACGGGTAATTTAATATGTCTTCTTTGAGAGCATGCTCCAGTTTCCACATGCTATGACATCAAGACAAAAACCACAAAGTCAAATGTGAACTACATTAAAAAGGGGGCATACATACATTCCTGAGGACACTCTGTGTCTGTGCAGTAGGACTGAGATTGTCTGAGCTGAAAGAAAATTACAGAAGGACAAATTACAGACCACCTCTACCTCCATCTGGGAAGAGAGAAAACACACATGGACAATAAACACACAACCAACTGAACTGTACTTCATAAACCTGGACTTCATGGTTACAGTAGCAATAATAGCCCCTATTCACATTTCAACCTTGTAAAACAACCTGCTGATCTCTGCCTGCTTCCTGAAATATACTTAATATCTCTGACAGGCAAAGGCTGTGCAAATTGCGTAGGTATTTGGACAACACCCTCTTGCGCTTTAAGCAAATCAGAAGTCTCAGAGGGTGGCTTCAAGCTCTCAGCCAACTGCAACCTGCCATGCAATTTGCACCTGTGCCAAAAAAAGTAAATGAGGTAACCAAGACACGGACACAAAGTGGATACAGGCTGTATCGTTCATTACTCATTTTATGAAAAGTCTGACTTCAT
Source organism: Dascyllus trimaculatus (assembly GCA_024666655.1). Classification (NCBI taxonomy): domain Eukaryota; kingdom Metazoa; phylum Chordata; class Actinopteri; family Pomacentridae; genus Dascyllus; species Dascyllus trimaculatus. Next base: position 12,163,302 of record CM045447.1, on the reverse strand, counting down.
CTCTGACAACACACTTTGCATTAGGATAAGTCAGAGGATATTTCCAAGAAGTGAAACGTCTTCGCACGGCAGATCTGATAGGCTCTCAAGATAAACACCAAGCAGGAACCAGAATGTGTTGGTTCAGTGTCACTCAGGAGCTTTTCATTTTCTTCTTCCCTCCTTCTCTAAAGACTTTCATTTTACTTGCAACTTTTACATCTTTTCTTCCATCTCTCAACTTTAGTTGCAGACATTTTCACTTCACATTCCGTACTTTGAAAACCTGTCCCTCAATTCTGCCGTAATCTGATCTGAAACTTAGATTTTAGGTGACATTGAAAGACTCTCGGTTCCATTGCTTACCAAGTTGATGAGGCGCCTCATAGCATACTCCTGAGTGCAGATGCACTCACAAGGGTCAAAGCCTCCCTCTGCCATTTCTCACCAGACAGTATCCACCTTGGAACAAAAAATACGGTATTTAACTAGGGCATACGTGAACAAGTGAGAGATACCTAATGCTACCTCTTGTCAGTGCTGTACTCTATTGTTGTTCCACAAGCGCACACAGATTAGGGGAGGAGACTGTTCAGCTAGAGACAGTCAGCATTACTCTGTGGCAGTATTATCTTTCTGCATGGTAACAGTAAGAGTTTTTGATTATACTCAGGTTTTCCAGCAGTTTCTGAACATGTCAAAAAGCCCCACTTTCTGAAATCAAAACTGTATAAATTATCACATTTCATTGTAACAACCATAAAAGTAAGATAAGAAATACAGATTACAACAAAAGTAAGTACAGCTTTGTGCAAAATCACTTAAATGTGAAATGAATATATGGCCTTACAATAATTGCATTACTTCAAAAATTGAACAGTAGGTTAATAACTCTTATGTAAAATTACACGTGAACAGTTTAGGTTTACTATATTAAAATACCGGTCCTGCAGTAAAAACTCAATGCAGCTAAAATCAGAGCACCAGTCAGCACTAACATTCAAATCTTTTATTTTTCCACTACTTCATACATCCACTTCTATTTTAAATGACAAACTCAACTGTCCTCAGCACGGAGGATAACAGATTTCTGAAGAGATGTTCTGTCATTTTTCAGAGACGGTTTTTTCAACTTCTCTTTGTAGGAGCGGTTGTGTTGTTCGGCTTTAAAATACCCTAAAGGTGTTCTATAGGATTCAAGTCAGGCCACATATTTGGCCAAGTCATCCTTTTCATTTTGCTCTTTAGAAACTCGTGGGATTTTGGCAGCATGCTTAGGACTAATATCACGTGCTGGAATAGTCCTCTTTGTCTCTTTGTTATCTTGTCAACCAGTATTTTGGTATATTCACATCTTTAAATAACATCTCCCCATCACCTCTATTGCGCATCCAGCTTGTGCCTCACTGTCAGGACTATGCATTCACTGTGGCAGTCGTGTCCAGCTTCACAGCAAACATCTTGACCATCATCTGACGACAGAATGTGCGGCCCACATGTTGATCAGCGTTCTTATCAAGTTCTATAGCTGAGGATAATCCTGCAATTTTTTCCCGAAGCGTAAGCAATTGTTTTTCTGCTTGGATGCAGTTGACGTTATGCAGTTACCTTCATCCGTCTTAACTGTCACAGAAACTCGAGTTTCCTTTTGATAGCCCCTGTGCCGAGCATGAAGCAGCTGCCTGCCAGTTTTCCAGAGCTAGATAGTGCACTGATTATACAATCTGTGGTACAATTTTAGCTGTATGTTCACGCAGATAGGCTAATAGGAAATCACATGTGTGCTCAGCTCTGCTTCAGTGATCACTGGTTTTCTGACTTGTGTGTCAGTGTGCTGACTTTTGTTGAACTGAGTTTTTACTTTGAGATCTGGATTTTCAATACATTAAGCATTCATTTTTGGTCTTTTATAAGAGGAAGAACTAAAGAATTGTCAGATTAGAAAAGATGCAACTATTGATACCTGATAAAAATTGAAATTTAAGTAATAATGCACAGGGGTGTGCTCACTTCTGCTGCTGTAAATAAAATGTAACTGATGAATGTTTGCCTCTGACCTTTAAAGATCTATTTAGGTCATTAATGACAACATACCATACACTTTAGAGTTGATTCTAGCAGCCCCTGTTCATTAAAAAGTATAGTCTGAACCAATTTATTTTATGGCGCACCTGACTTCACGATAAAACCAATTACGAGTCGCCCCATATAAGCTAAGCGCCTCCCAATAAAGTGGCTCATAATTAAAAGAACTTATCTAATTACTTGACACCCAGCTGTCATTGTGGGAGTGAGGTGCAGATGAAAGAGAGCAATTATTACTCTGAAGAAGAACGGAATAGATGCAGTCTGAGAGAATCTGCCAACAAAAAGTTAGTATCAAATAGCCTGGAATATTAACCTATGTGAACAACATACAGATGGTTTGCATTAGTTGTAAGGGGGAAAAAAAACATCAAACGCACAGGTGCCTAACCATAGTTGTTCAAATGATACAGAATATCTGAATCTTACACCAACACTGAAATGAGGATTTTTTTCATTTTCCATAACATCATGTTGTTCTATTTTGCTTCTCTCTATATTTTCACACTACCACACACAATCATTTCTTGGAAGAAATTTGGCCTTTTAAAGAATAATCTCCAAGATATGTACAGAATAGTTGAAAAATAAACACTTTCTATGGGAAAATAAGTAATGGACACAGCTCCTCTAAATTACATTAATCCTGCTTTGCGAAGCTTTGTCTCGACTGTCTGGCAGTGAGAATTGCACAGCTTCTGACAAATGCTTATTTAGATTCTAAACTTTCTTCTGAATGTCACGTTTCTTTTAATCTGTAGCATCAGCAACTTTTGTTGGACATATCCTAGCCTGTTCTGCTATATGCTCCATCATCATCATCATCATCCTGGTTGCTGTACTCGTTGCTATGGTTGCTCCTCTCTTCAGTTCTGACATGCCAGTCATTGCTGGTTGATGTATAGCACATCATTACTGGTGCGACAGGGAAGAATGTAACCACAAGCACCATATTTTAAACTCTAGTATAAAGCAAAATACAGAGATTTACTGGTTCCTGGAGGACTTAATCAGTATTGAGTGAATCTGTTTGCCAAGGGCTTAGATGTAAAAAACATTTTTGTGCATATGTAAAACTACCGCAGTCAAGCTTTAAACATTTGTTTCTTTTTATTTCATTTTCCTGTAGTCAGTCCATCGAACCAAAATATCGGCCATTTAATCAATTTGTCCAGCTGCAGCGTGCACCACAGTAAAGTGAAAAGTCAAACATGTTTTAATTGACTGAAGTTTATGGATACACACCTTGCTAAAACAAATTCAGCCCAAGGCAAATGTTCTGCAATAAATGACGCTCAGCAGGGTTACATTCTTAAAAGAATCAACTTTATGGCCATTTTGAAGACTGTAGTTGGTGGTGTTGAAACTCTACTGGCTTAACCAAACAGGAGGTGCCTCCCCTTTAGACAGTAGACTAAATAACACTAACATCCCTCTGTATAAAGCAGAACAACTAAACAGCAACACATACAGTTAAGTCAATGTCTCTCTCAGACATAAAACAGAGCATTTTAACTTCTTGAATGCAGGAGGCAACGCAGGACTGTTGCATTAGGCTGCATTAGTTTTAGCATCTAACATGTACACGTTGTATTTTCCATGGGTGTCAGGCTGCATATTTGTACAGGGACGAGCAGACAAACCCAGTGGCCAGTTCAGGAAATCCAATCAAAGGCAGCAGTCACCGCTTCCTCATTAACCAACACTGAAGTTTTGCATTAACATTATTTTGCTTTCGAACTAATTTAGCTTCACGTTAAACTAGCTTCTTGCTAATCCAACCAGCCGAGCCAGAGAAAACTCACAGCCGTGTCTGTTTTTCCAACCGACTATTCATGATTGGAGACAGATGCGACGCGAACCGAATCAAAACGCGACTTACTTGAGCTTTGTGATGTTTAGAAAACGGTAACCGTCTTTAACGGGCCCGAGCTGCACGGTTGTTCTCCGCAGGGACCATCAAACTGCAGACATATCAACCCACCGTCTGTGTTTTGTTTAATACACGTGAACCGACCACCTATTCTTCACGGAACACATCCGGGACCTCGAGGGGCTGGTCCCAACGGGGCGAGATAAACGTCTCCTATTGGCCCAATGCTTTGACGGACGGGTCTTTGAGCCAATCACAGTAAGCAACGACCAATCCGTCTGGATAGTAAACAAACAGTCCAGCTGCCTGTCATCATACAGAGGCACATCGCCTTCCAACATCTGTTACAGTTGTGTAACCGAATATAGGGTGCTGGAATGCAGTCGAATACTTTAGTGTAAAAAAAGTACCTTAAAATTCTACGCGAGTATTTCAATTTTTAAGCTACTTCCTATTTCTATGTCACATTTCAAAAGTAGATAGAGTACTTTTGCACATTAATATTATTTTTACATTTAAAACATGTAGTCAGGCTAGACTTATGTTGAATTATCATGAAGAGGTGACATTCTCCTTCATAATAAACACTTTGACACTGAGTTTAAATGCATGATTTTTACTTGTACCTGAAGATTTTGCCAAAGTAATATTTCCATTTATACTTCTGAATACTTCTTCCACCACTGACATAAATATATACTAATCCAATATGAATATCTGACTAAAAGTCCAAACTATGGCCATACATTTTGCACTCAGCTGGCTGCATCTTCTGTAACCTATCCATTTTACACAGAGATTCCATGTGAAAGCCTGTTTACCAATAATTTTTAAGGCAGTTAACATTAGATTATTTCTTCAACAACTCACTTCAGTAAAAGCACAGAAGAGCAAACTGTGCTTAAAGTATAAGGACTGAACGTAAATCTCAAGCAGAACAGTCTTTCTGTTTCTTACTATATTATATAATGTGCATGAGGCATTTAAATGTTCTTTGTGGCTGAGGATACGTTAAGTTTGACGGATAATTATATAATATTTTGTAAACCTAAGTAAGTATTATGGATGCTAAAATCTGCAAAGGACTATCTATAGCATCCACATAGATGTAGCAGGGTATAAAGTCAGTGAGTGGATGACTAAACAAGTGCAAGTACCACAGAATGTACAGCAGCACAATCAGTCTTCACAATCAAATCTGTTTGGTTAATACAAATAACAACAGCTTCTTCTCTTTGCTTTATTTCATACTAAAAAAGGTACTGAATAAGAAGTGGAAGCAACTTCAGGAGCAAGTATGATAAACCATGTCTTTATATAAAATAAAGGTGAGTCAAACATAACATATTAACATATTACATGCATTGAATTATTATGATACTTTTTTCATGTATTTTAGAAGATGCAGTAATGATTGTATTACCTCGATCATTAAAAAAAATCCCCATTGAAGGCCTGTTGTGTAGACTTTGTAAAGAAATAACACAGGTAGTCAAATTATTTTCCAAGTTGTAGCTGTCAAGTCTCAGGAGTGAGGAGTGAGGAGTGATAGTAGTTGAAATGTCATCTGAGTTGTCACTGGAGTAAAAATCAGTTACACCTGTCAGCCTCTTCTGTTAACTTTTTTTTCGGGGGGGAGCTTCCTGATCCCAGTTTATACAAGAATAAACAAAATCCCCACAGCCAGATGTAAAACCCTGACAGTCACCACAGTGTCACAGATCAGGTGCGCTCAGCATGCGATGAGAAATGTCCTGAAGGCGAGTTTCAAAAGAGCTTAAACCCATGTTGTCTGTCACTGGAGCTCATTAATGAAAGTTCCAGTTTGTGCTCCATGCAGCTGCTCGCTGAGTGCATGTTCTGGACGGACTGACGCTGCGCGCTGGCAGGCAGGCAGGCGGTCGACGGCAACGGTGAGCTCCATCTGAGGTAAACAAGAAGCCGTAGACGGGGGAAAGTGAAAGGAGCTCCGTAACTGTGGAAAGCACCGAGCAGGCAGTCCCCACACAGACAGACAGCACAGGGAGAGAGGCCCCGGGTCTAGCTTCGAGGCGGCAGCAGCTCAGCAGACACAGCCATGGCTAACATCGCGGTCCAAAGGATCAAGCGGGAGTTCAAAGAAGTTCTCAAAAGCGAAGAGGTGCGGTAACGTTTATGGGCATTTTATTCATTTGACTTCTCTTCAGCTCCTTCTTTGTTTTGTTTTTTCAACTCTGTTAAAATATGCAGTGTCAGTAGGTGTTATGGCAGAGCAGAATTACCTTGGTCAGGTCTCGGTCCTGTGTTGCGGTAGGTGAGGCCCAGACAGGAGAACTTTAGCTAGCTTTAGCCTCGCATCAGGTCGAACCTCTCCTGTTATGTCAGGTGGGTGTGTTCAGGAAACACCGGGGATTCAGCCTTGTCAACTGACAGGCCCTCTATTCCTAACAAACAATGCAGCATACCTTTGGGTAATTACCCCACTAAAGCAGACAAGCTTTGTGCGAGCTTTAACACAAGCCTCATATAATGTATCGTAGCCGTTTAGTACCGTAAATTAGTTACTGTCAGGTCGGTTGAGCAGCTTTTAGCGTGCTAACGGTAACGTTATTTTGACATATCATCCGCAGTTAGCATTAGCATATGGTGTTTTGCTATAACGTCCTTAAACTGAACAAACTTATGAAACATTAATCGTCTGGTTGGTGTGAATGTGAGAGTGTTGGGGTCTTTTTTAAGCTGTATCTTGTCAGACTACTACCTGTCAAGTCCAGGTAATGTGGGTTTGTAGTTAACTTTAGCTAGTCCGGCTTCATTAGCAGGCTATCTGTGTTGCTAACGTTAATGTCCGAATGCTTTGCTCTGAAACTCTGAAACAAACCGACTTGATTTTTCGTATATATTTACACCACTTGTGCCTTCAACAGCTAACGCATCCTTAGCTTCACGTTTGCAAGTTGAAGTGTGTGTTTTCATACTTGAGGGAAACGTGTCAAGACATAGGCTGAGACCTGAGATTAAAGGGTAATTCATTGTATCTGTCTCATTTGTCCCAAACAACAGACAAGTAAAAACCAGATTAAAGTAGATTTGGTGGATGAGAACTTCACAGAGCTGAGGGGTGAGATTGCAGGTCCTCCAGATACACCATACGAAGGTATTGCCACACACCTGCACTGTGATGACTTGGCAAGATATTTATTACCACACTTGAATGCTAGGATGTGTCAGGCTGTAACATTGACATTTTCCTGTGTTTTCTAGGTGGCAGGTATCAGCTTGAAATAAAAATACCAGAAACATATCCTTTTAACCCACCAAAGGTATGTGCTTTAATATTTGTCATTGAGATCATTTCAATACATGCTTGCAGCGTTACTCTGGTTTGCATCACAGTTTTGGAGTGCTAATTGGGTTTTGTAAAACCTGAATATGCTTGCTGAAGTTAAATAGCATGATATTGTAGCTTGTAAACACCTTATTGAGAGTTCTGATCGCCATCAGTCCACATTTGTAAACAAAAAAGTGAAAGAGAAAGTCTGGTACTTGTGACGTTAAGGGGAAATTTTATTGTTATATTGGCTTTTGATTTCCCGTGGCCCAATGAGTCATACAAACATATCCCATAAAATTATCTTGACAGTAAAGCTACATTGCAGTATCGCAACAGTTGATGGCAGTGTTTCTTAAAAACCCATAAAGCTGCCTGTGTTTTCCTTAACCAGCTAATTACCTTCTGAGCAAATCTAGGCATTTTATCACACTGTTGTTAAAATGCAAATATCAGGTGCTGCCACGAAGCTTTTCTGGCTCATTAATTTGTAGTGTTGCCCAGACAATTGCCAAATATACCAAAACATGTTAAAATGACAGCTACCTTAAGGTGCAAACGGTACAAAAAAAATCTCAGACTGCTCACAATTTTATATCATCTCTACCCAAACATACATTTAAAAAAAAGGATAAGACTTACTATCAATACCTTAGCATGCATGTAAGCAGTGTAACACATTGCAGTACACGTTCTCTTTTCTACCACCTCACCATTCTTGTCTAGATAACCTGTCACACCTGTCTTTCGTAGGTGCGCTTCATCACTAAGATCTGGCATCCTAACATCAGTTCTGTGACAGGAGCAATATGTCTGGACATTTTAAAAGACCAGTGGTGAGTGAAAAGTATCTGCACCGGCTGCACTCATCATTCCGCTCTGCCTTCCTCTCTCAAACACAGCAGAAACAGCCACTTTAATACACTTAACTGCTCCTTCTTCTCATCTGTTTCACCCAGGGCAGCTGCTATGACCCTGCGGACGGTGCTGTTGTCTCTACAGGCTCTTCTTGCTGCAGCAGAACCAGATGATCCACAGGATGCAGTAGTAGCAAACCAGGTGGGAAGTACTCTTTGTTGTTTTTTTTCTTGATAGAGTAATACTGCTCAGCGCTTTCCTTTCTTATTTTTTGATGTCAGATGCTGCAGAATTATATTTTGGTACATGTCTCCCGTTCATTGCCAGTCCCTAAATATACAGTCTGTCTCTCTCTGTCTTGTTAATTCATTTTTATGATAAATTTCGCTCACTTAACTTTCTCTCTGAATCCTCAGTATAAGCAGAACCCAGAAATGTTCAAACAGACTGCGAGGCTGTGGTCTCATGTCTATGCGGGTGCTCCGGTCTCCAGTCCCGACTATACGCGTAAAATAGACAAACTCTGTGCCATGGGCTTCGATAAGGTCAGAATCTTTTTCTGTTTTTGTTGTACTGTAACATTTATATGCATAACAGAGCACAATGTGGAACAGGAGATTTTTAGAGGTTTTGTTTGAAAGGAAAGCTCAAAGTCAGAAGCCAGGAATATTTTTTTTTAAAAATTTATGGGTTTTAGATTTTCAGTTGTGAATATTTTAATTTTTTCTTAATATGAAGAATAATAAACGGAGTTTTGGACTGTTGGTTTTGAGAAAACAGAAGTTGAAGGTTTTATTTTTGACTCCTGAGAACGTACCGTCTACACTGTCTCCACCGTCTGGGACTTTCTGTTTTTAAAGAATTATATGGACAGAATGATGAATTGAGAAAATAAGTGGTACATTTTTCGATAACAAATTTTTTTCCTTTCCTACATGCATTTCATTCAAACGTAGCTAGCATTAGTTTCACAAACTGAAAAAAGCTGCTTAGTTCGCATGAGTGTTTTTTTTTTTAAATTATGGAAGCATACAGCTTCCTTTTTTTAAACTTGTCTTTTAGTTGTCATTTTAATTTTATTTCTCCTTTCTCCTTGTATACAGAATGCAGTAATAGCGGCCTTGTCTTCTAAATCCTGGGATGTGGAGACGGCGACAGAGCTGCTCCTCAGCAACTGAAGTCCAGCCAGGTGTGAGGGTCCCAAAACTCCTTTCATCATAGCATCAGCTCCTCCCCGGCACCATTCCACCATTGCCTTTTTGTTAAACAGACAACACCCCATTCATCACGGCAGTCTGAGCCCTCTTTTGTAAAAGTTTACTTTGCTACAAACTCAACACCGGTAGCACCACAGTTGCCAATATGCACACCACCCTGTTGCCTGCCTGTCCCATCTATTCATTATGCTGAGTGTTTTGTTCCACTGACTCAAAATGTGTGTTCTTGTAATAAGCCCCGAAAAACTTTCAATCATGCATCTTGTCTTCCATGCCCTTTTTATGAAGCCCTTTTCAGACATGGGATACGTAACGTTGCTGGTTTCATCAGTCTGTTAAAGTGACGGCATTCTGTTCTTTAGACATCACTTGTTCAGACGTCACTGTTACGTGAACGCTCCTCATGGCTTCATTCAGAAACACCCGCCACAGTGATGGAGAGAGTCATGGTATGGGCACAGTATTTATCATACATGCAAAACTGGACAGTACATCAAATGGCATAATATACAGATAATTATGTATATCCGCGATGTAACAAATACTTAACTGCAGTTTATAAGCTGTGACAGTAAAGAAACATACACAGTGTGAGATCCTGATCGATCCTGTCTCCGTACCCAGATCATTTATAGTTACAGGTAGTTAATGAAGCTATTTCTCTTGTTCCACATGCATAGATGCACATAACTCGTTCTCTTTTCTGAAATGGGTCCTGCTGCTGTCTGATGCTGCAAGTATTTAATACACTCAAATGACAGATTCCTACAAACGGCTGGAAGCACATTGAATTTGCCATGCAGTGCTGTTTTCCAGAAATCTTACTTGGTCAGATCTAGTAGGATTGTCATCGCTACTTTTACATAAAAGTGACCAGAACACTCAGTCAGACTTGATGTTGACAAGTTCAGATGCCGTCAGGTTAACAGGGGAGAGCACATATGTGAAAGGGGCTTTGCATCTGCTCTGAAACTTTTTTCATCAATTTGTTTTTCTTAATATTGCAAACGGTCAAACAACTGCCATTGCCTGGTGGATTTTCCAGGGTAAAATGTAAGGGAAATCCTGCATACTGCTCTCACTCTCCATCATCTTCCTTCAGCAGCCCGTTGGACCGTGTGTCAGATTCTCCCTTACGGACTTCTAATACTGTAAAAGTCTCGCTGGATTCAATTTACTTGACTGGATAGTGCTGTGCATGAGCAGTGTAATGGGTTTCTCCTCAACAGTTTATCATAGATGCTTCAATCCACTGCAGAAGTTTGGATGTGCAAGTTTTTCTTTCTGTATGTAGAATAAGAGAAGATCACACACATGCAAACATCCTCCGACATCTGCACACACATGCACAGAAGAAAAAAGTTATCTGTAAATAGATGCGTGTAAATTTGAAAATACAATGGGGATATACTTTTTTTCTTACATGGCATTGTAAAACAAATTATTTTAAATATAAACTATGCCTAGTTTACAATTGTATGGAGAGATATCTTTTTATGCTTTTGTGATCCATGAGAACTCCCTCTGAATGTCATGGTGTTTTTTTTTCCCATTTTCTTTCTTACTGTTGTTGTTTGGGGGTGACACAGCCAAAAATCCTGGCCCTAGTGGTGCAGGAGGTTAACAGCCAGCTCAGGCCCCTGAAGGTCATCACATGCCTCCTTTTCTGCTACACCACAATCCAACTTTTTCTTGTGTCTTTTATTGATCTTGCATGTTCTGTTGCCTTTAGTTCATTTGGCCAAATGATGTAGTGGGTGTCTGCTCGATTTAACATCCCGCCAGACTTGTGGATCTCGCATGACTCTTCCAAATCAGAGACACCTTGGGACCTCTGCACAGAAAACCACCAAGTCTTGGTGTTCCACATGTAGGGAACCAAAGCATTTTCTCTTGATTTTACCAGTATGTTGCTGGAAAATGCTTTCCTCTGCTGTGAACAGATTTGTCAGTGCAAAATGAGTGGATCTGAATGTCATTAAGGATTTAGGTTTGCAGTGTTGTGGTGTTTTGTTTTTTTTAAAACTCATTTCAGAGCGGCCATTTTCAACCACATTGTCAGCCACGGATTAAGGATCTGTTCACTGTGGATGGAGGTGGAGCTGTACCACTCATCACTGATCCACTCTAGCAGCACTCAATCAAAACTTTGGCCATATTTACAGGTATATAGGTGATGACCTATATTCCCAAACATGCTTTATTCCACAGCCAAATAAAATGCTCACTGAGGTTGTCTTTGAATTAAGTCTTATGAGTAGTAAAAGAGGCTGGAACTCCTCTTTAAGTCTACCAAGTAGATAGCAGGCCTGCACAGTGTTTTCACGTATTATGATTTGAGGTACATGGACTGTAAAGATGAGCTCAACATGTAGAGAAGCGGGGTGTAGATGCATCCTCACGCAGGGCTGTTTGTTTTTTAAAGAGTTATCTTCCTTTTGCTTGACCTCCAGCTCGGTCCCTACCAGCACACTGACATGAAACAGTACGACATGGAGTTACGGTGCAGCCTTCTCTGCTGACAATGAGTGAGTTTCCAGCCAGAGCCAAAATACTAAGTTGAGAGGCAGGTAGAAGGCACACGGCATCTCCTTTACTTGTAAATAGTTGGATTCAGTTCTTGATAAAGAGCCATCCTGTAATCACTAGAGTGCACTGTCAATGACTGGATCTACGTTTTGTAAGAAGAAAGGACAAAAAAGGAAAGAGGCCACCTTCCCATCTTCCTGGTGTTCTCACTATGTACAATATTGCACGATGACGAAGCATAAAAAAGGGGCTGTTGCATCTCAGTTTCTCCACTTGGATTGAGACTTATTTTCCTTTTTCTTGGAAGCAAGCATCAGCAGTATAAAAAGCATGGTTATTTATTGTGACAGTGTCATGTTTCTTTGATTAAAAAAGTGGAAAACCAAGTGTGCTCGTGTTTCTGAAAGACAAATGCACTGCACAGCAACATCTAAAAGCATTTATTTTTTTTGGAAAAGAAATTTAAATATGATCATGAGAATAGGCATACTTTTAACTACATCAAAAATAAGTTGTCATCAACACAACCCGCAAGGTTTCCATTCACTCAATGCTCAAAAAGCAGGATCAACCCAACAGAAACCTGACAAAAGTACAAAAAATATTTAATTGTAAAAGATGAACAAAAACCTGAACACATACTTGTATAGTAATATATCATTTATGCATTCCAAAGTGAAGTAATTCAGCAGTAAAAAACCAAATGTAATTCAAACCCAGCTCGATTTCAGAGCCCCTGACCAGTCAAGGCGACAAGGCGGCGAACCGAGCTCGGAGCACAGTATCCAGAAATGCTTGACAGCTTAAATTTGTCCATTTACACTGGAAAAAAATCAAAAGGCCGTCAAAAGCATTACAGGTGGCAGTTCAGAAACCACCAACCAGAGTTTCTACCCGGCCTTGTGACGCTATAACCAAGCTAAAGCACCTAAACATACCAAAGTTAGAAACCTAAACATACCAAAGTTTATAAAATTTTGGTGCCGGTACATCTGTTAAACGTATTAATGTTCCCATATTTCAGTCACATACTGCAAATTTTTAACTGTCTTTAGATATTCAAAAAGATTTAACTGGAGAGTTGCACAGGCGTATATACAAAATATAACTGTGTAAAACTGGTGAGCTTGAAATAAAAATATTGTGCAACACAGACACAAGGAGGAAGAGGTCAAGAGACATATAGTAGGATTTTTCCCAGGGAATTTAATAAGCAACAATCATAACCAGATTAAAACGTTTGTAAAATGTCCATCCTGTTTTTTTTCTTAAAAATGGCTCCACAAAAGAAGCAAAGAGCAACAAACACAAAGGAAAAAATAATAACATGTTTCTGAATAAGACCTACATACAATGAGCTTCAATTCTTGACTACAAGTTGTTTAAAACCTTCTAGGATGTCAGTGTTGTGCATGTGTGTGTGTCCGTGTGCCTGTGTATGTGTGTGTGTTTTAAGAAAGGTCCATAATGTATCCAGGAAAGCTTTAAGAGTCAGAGGACTTGTACATAGGGGTTGGGAAAGTATGAAGAAGAGTCTGGGCCGTTCTCTACAGTCTTGAGTTCACCTTCACCGGTCTCCTCTTTACCTGAAAGACAACAAAGTCTGGACTCAGTGATGCAAATATCTGTGGCTGCTTACTGAAGTATGTAGACTATCTCTTTAACAGGTTACAGTCATCTCATTAACTATTCAAAGAGCAGCTTGTCTGCTGAAGATCAGTAGGATTAATTACAGTCAAGCAACTTTCTTGCAGTTTCAATTCAGAGTCACACAAAACATATGAAGTACCCTCATAAACATGATTTAAAGTAACAGTAATCTGATTCTTTGCAGCAATTAGATGAGAAGATCAACACTACTCACATGGCTTTATCACATTTATCCCTACAAAACCAGGAATGTAAAAATGAAGTGCTATACCAATTTATGTATGAGGGAAAAACACTGCTGTAATCACAAACTGTCATTTTTACATTACTGTTAAGAGTCTGGCAAATGAAAAACTAAGATACAGCTAGTGAACATTAGAGGTTACGCTACTAAGCATATTTGAACTTCAGTCAGTGCCGGGCTAGCTGTTTCTAGTCTACGCTCAGTTAATCACCTTTCTTTGTCCTTATCATACAAACAAGACACTGGTATTACTGAAGCTTCGAAGGAATACAAAGTGCATTTCCAAAATATTTCTAGTGTCTAGATAGTGTGATACGGCTCTCTAAACATCCTGGATCAAACCAACTCACTGCCTGCTCGCCTGCCTTCCCTTGACTGATGAACTCTCCCTGCCTGCTAGAGGGAAGTCCCCCTCCTTGTAGACTTCATGTCTCCTCTGCTACACGTGGCCAACCAGACTGCACAGCTGGCGTGTCCTTGTGAGACGGGGTACCTATTAGCATCTGGGCTGGACTCCAACTCTATCTCAATGTCACCTTCACTGTTTAGGAGGAGGGTAACGTTCCCTACAACTCTCCCTGTCTCCTCTCCAGGCTCCACGTGTCTCACTTTTTCCTTCACTTTGCTCACAAATGGCCACCTGCTGACAAAAAAAGTTGACACCTGATGCTCAAACTGAGGTAACAAGCCTTCCTTTTTGTCCTGACAACTTCCATCCAAATACTTTTTACCAGACGGTCTCCTTTTTCTCAGATTTTTTCCTCCACTCTCACCTCTGCAAGTCAATCTGTCTCTTTGTCCCTTCGTCATTCTGCTGCTGCTGTTTTGACATCTTGATGTTGATTGACTCTGCAGACGGGCTGGAGTTGGGGTCAGCGGCTCTCTTCCTGCCTCTGCCAGCAACCCCCGCTGGTGCTGCTGCTTCTTTTTCAGCCGCGACAGGAGCAGCGGCGGCTGTTTTAGGCGGGCGGCCACGCCGTTTAACAGGTGAGGCTTCTGTCCCGGCGTCAGGAGTTGCATTCTGACTCGGCTCCTCCTTGACAGACAGCAAGAAAAGCTCAGACTAGAAAACAGAACTTAAAGTTGCTAAACTTGTAGCTCCTGTCTGAGTTTACCTTCTTCCCCTCATCATTCTTGATAACAGGGTTCTCGTTGTTTTCTTGCGCTCGGCTCACTGATGACTCGATGGGAGCGCTGCTGTTACTGCGAAACACATTTGAAATGACAAAGATAAAACGTGTTACTTTCCGATTATGTGGATGAGTGATGACGTGTATGTAGTGTGCATGTGTACCTGTTCTTGTTGATCGTTGAACTCAGCGGAGAGGAGTTGGTGCTGGTGTTACTGGCTGTGTCTGAAGCTGTGGTGGTCTTGGTGAAGATCCTCCTCCCTGGTACTGTCAGAGGCTTGTTCACAGCTCCCAACACTGGAGCTGTTTTAGGCTACGTAACAAAAGGGAAGGAGTGACTGGGTGTAGATTATGACGAGTGCTACTTGTAAAATCTATAATTGGATGAGGTATCACTATGTTGTGTTCTATAGCTCTTACTGCATTACACCTAAATATTCAGAAAACAGACATTTTCATATTGGTATATCTGTCTTGTTTGCAACGTGTGAGCTACTGGATACATTGAATTTCCCCAAGGGAGGTGAATTAATTATCTATCTCTCCATCCATAGCATATTTTCACCTTTCTCCTACCCACATCATCATGTACTGGAATTTCTCAATAAATCAAAAATGTGCTTAGCCTGTCTTCATTTCCTCCACTGTACCCAACTAATTACTATGCATTACAAACTACAACGTCGACTGTCTGCTGATATTTACTGCTGAGATGTGTTGTGCATTTACCTTCCCAGTGAGCAGCATTTGTCTCATCTCTGCCATCAGATACTCTTTATCATTTTTGAAGTCCTGTGGAAATGACAAGAGAAAACCCTGATTAGCATAAACTGCCAAACCACAAATAGTACTTAGAGCAGTTGTGACTTTGGCTTTTGGCAGTACATATGAGCGCACTTTTATAAATTTGAATGGATGTCATTCTTAGTAAGAATTTTAAAATGTTACAAAGACACTTAATGTCTTCACAAGGACAGGGAAATTTGCATTTTTGTTTGAGATGTTTAAAAAGTTCCAATTGATACACTTTTAAAACTCACAAGGGCAAAAATATTATCAACACATCTGGTGGTGTGTGTGTGTGTGTATTGCCTTGTCCTGTATGAGGAAGAACTTGGAGGGTAGGACAGGGTCTTTCGGAGAATCCAGGTGACATGCAGTGCTCTTGTTGGCGATCACGAAGAGAGCAACATCACAGACGATGTACAGTTTCTGTAACAACAACAACACAAGAAACACTGTTGGGATCGTTTGATAATCTGGTTACGAAAATTGCTAAGTGCTTTCCACACAAATAATGCATACCAATGAACATAAAATCCTTATGTTCTGCACAATAGTCTGTCCCCAGTGAGGTATTTGTTAAAATGTGCAGACAACTCTGATGCAAAAGGTGCTATAGCTACAAAACAAGGCCTCAAAATTCATTAGAACCAACATGTGTTACAGATTGGAAACTATGGTGCAGGACCAGCCAAATCCAATATCCGTAGAACAGTATGTCAGTACTTTGCAAGGGCTGCTGCAGTATGTACTGAAAGCATAAAGTAAAAGTATGCTATTTGGAATGCAACCTATGTTTTGTTGTGGTTCGCTACATTGAACATGTTTGTGTGTGCATACCTCATTGGCCTTTGCATCTTCAGGACACTGAGCATCCTTGGTTTGTTTGATGTTCTCTACCATCTTTCTCAGAAAGGCATGACTGTTGTTTTCATTCTTGGTCATCAGCACCTCTAGCATGAACCACAGGCACCTACACACACAAGGAACATGTTACAGCTATAGTCATCCTCACTTATGTATGCTACCATAGAGCTAAAAAGCAAGGACATTTTTTAAAAGATAGAAAGCTTGAAACAAAACCAAAACAGACTCACTCTTTGATGTCTTTGAGTTGTTCATATTCATGTGGTTTAGTGAAGTCTGGGTCATGTGCCAGAAGGTGGATCATATAGGGGACAACATACTCAGGGAGAAGAGAGACAAGTTTTTCTGAGGGAACAGAGAGAATAACTCATTTTAATGACCATGTATGTTTCCTGCTCTTTGTTTTCATGAGCACTTTCAATATGAAAATAAAAGAGTGGAAACATTATACGTCGCTGATGTGGGAAAACAGGAGTAGTGATAAAGAAATATGTAACAAAGAGCAATGTAAACACCTAATTAGGCATCACATCAATCATTCAGAGCAAACTACGCAAATGTTTTTCCCCATCATCTTTCACTTTGAAGTGAAGTGACTGGAATATTAAACCATAAAATGACACCTTGAGGGTAAAAAACAAAACAAAGTACAACGTAGTAAATAAGCTAATTATTTATGACATACGTAAAACAAAAAAATGCTGTGACTTAAAACATCAGATCGAAGCAGTGACAAGGAGACTAATGTTTCTCTAATTAATCCATTAAACAAACATTAAAGCCACATTTGAGTCATATTTTTTTATGTTTTTTTCTGATGCTCCTGTAATTACGTCATCTTGATTCATGCTGTTCTTCTGCAAAGGTTTAATAGCTTCTGACTAAAGAATTCATATCAAAAGCTGTTTATACCGATGCACCAAATGCCTTATATTCACATAACAGTAGTAAATGGAAATGTGCATTGTTTTCCTGAAGATTAAGGTAATACTTGCTCTAACCTCGGATGGGAACTGTACTCATGTGATCTCTCACAGTCTAAACTTCTATAACATAACAAATACATTACACAGCTATGATCTTTACAAGACAATAGCAGCAGTGTGTAATAACGGAATATGAGGTTTCAGTATGAAAACATCAAAAGGCTGAAAACTGACCCTGAGCGAGGGGGTTTTGTTTGATGTACTCTCTGCGGACGGAGATGTTTTTGAGGAGGCACTGTCTGGCATGGGCGCGGCGCTCCTTTACCGGGTCCTTGGCA
This sequence comes from Dascyllus trimaculatus, assembly GCA_024666655.1. Lineage (NCBI taxonomy): Eukaryota > Metazoa > Chordata > Actinopteri > Pomacentridae > Dascyllus > Dascyllus trimaculatus. The sequence goes on along the minus strand of CM045447.1, from coordinate 12,145,513 downwards.
CAGAGAGCGAAGACGGCCAGGTACTCCAGGGGCAGCAGCAGTTTGACGAGAGCCAGATGCAACTTCTGTGCAAAGATCTGACGAACCTGGTAGCACTCGTCCTGTACGTAGCAATAAATGTTAGTGGAGTACTTAAAAAATAATAAAAAATTCACACAACTCAAACAAAAAGAAGTAAACTCAATGAAAAGAAGTTGAGAATTGGTGTCCAACTTGTGTACATTTTCTGTTTTACTAAAGGCCATTGTCACTTTTGACTAGTTATAGTAGGAAAAGATCAGGTGGAACTAATAACGTTAACTATATCCAATACTGAAGTCTGTAAAACGATTTCAACCATTAATATTGTTGTTATCAACATCTGCTTTTTAATACTGTGACAAATGTAAATATCTTTCATTTTAAAAAGTCTATTAAATGAGATATAAAGGTGAAACTGACATTGATAACGAGGCCGCAGAGCTGAAACTGCTCAGGTGTGATGATGTCATGGTAACACGGCTCTTGAGCCAACTTCATAATAGCTCCACCTGCAGCCAACCTCAGACGAGACATGTCTGATTTACTGTGAAGAGAAAGACATAAAAAGGGGAAAAGATAAGGACACATGAATTTAAAAAAAAAGATTTTATAAGTGGCAAATTAGTTGTCCAAGTGTATCTCAGCATCTGTAATAATCTCTAAATTAATATGGAAACTTCATTGACTGCAGCTTGTTTGCAGCTGATAAGCTTCTAACATAATGGTACTGCTAAAACTCCGTATCTCAGAAGACACAAACAATGCGCTGTATAAAGTAATGGAAGTGAATTGGCACGCGAAGGCTTCCATCCAAAGCTTGCTATTTTTAAACTCACTCACACGAGCTATAAACAGCTATTCTGTGACTCAGCACTGTGACTTTCAGTCTGAGGTACCTGATCTTCTTCTGCTCCGTAAGGTCTCCCTCGCTGACCAGCATGGCTGATAGCAGGCGCAGGGTGGAGTTTGCTGACTTGGATTGGTTATTCTTCATTCCTAATAACCAACGCACCAGTAGCTTGATGGCCTGAACCTGGGGAAACCAGAAAGGCAGAAATTACTTGTTAAAGAGGAATCCTCACGTCTTTCATCATTTTGTTTCTACAAAAACAGAAATTCAAAATAACATCATTTGAATTTCTGTCATCAAAACATAATGACATTACATAATTAAAATGCAAAACAATGCAAAATATGTCTCACAGAAGTGTGTGCCTCTTACCTTAGCTAGAACTTCAGGTGAGACTTCCTCATCAGTAGTCCACAGCTTCCCATTCTTGTTTCCCACCGACTGGAGACACAAAGCCACATTTTCAGTCTTTTCTTTGCATATACGTACACTACTCGATTTAACATGACTGGGTGTATTTGTTAAAAGTTTCTGTACCAATGCTATGAAAAAAATATCAAAACTACGCTCCACGCACCCTGTCATTCATGAGCAAGTCCTTCACAATGAAGTTTGCCACGATGGATTTCATTGGTGAGGCAAACTGATCTGGGGCCAGCATGGAAATATGACCCAGGGACACGAGTGGAGTGATGAGCTGCTCCGGGACGTCTGCGTTCAGACTACGTGACAGAGGCTGGGGGTGAAGGAAGAAACAACATGAATGCATCCATACAAATAAATGTTCAAGAAAAGAAGATATACATAGACAGAAAAATAGGAGACACAAAGATGACGTAGGTAGATCCTTGTAAGCTGTTAAAACACAGTTGCCTACCTCAAAAATCTGTGCCAGCTGCACCTCCTTGTTGTTAAAGATGGCATGGATACAGTGAACGGCCTGTTTGGCCTGGTGAGGTGTGCCTCGCTTGGCTTTCTGATGCAAGATGGGAATCAGAGTCCTGATGGACACAAATGAACATTAACATTAACCCAGATCTTCTGGAAGGCCAGTCTAAATTGTGTATTTGAACACACAGAATCAAGTACACTAACTGTAACATTTTAAAAGACCAAAGAAACTTTTATAGACCTAATCTAAACACATGTAGACTCCTGCCTTATAAAATGTTCAACACAAGCCCAATAGACTTTATGAGTTTATCATTTAGACATGTACACTCTAAAGACCAGTGCCATTTATCCATCTCTTACGATCGTATCTGTTGTAACTCTGTTTCAATCTTCTGCCCAGTGTTTCTGAAAATCTGGATGGCAGCCTCTGCCACTTTGTCGTCCTCCATCTTCAGACACTGGAGCAGAGACTCATAGGTCTCTGCTGAGTGGAAGGCTGTGGGGTGGGTAAATGACAGGACCTAAAAACAGAGTGAGAAGGATTTACTTTGCAAAATGAATTTGTTTATCCAGCATATTACTTGTGCATAAATATAAAATTCAGCCTTAACAGATCACAATAGCATTTTTGTCCTCCATGTTTACTACAAATAGAAACACATATACTTCACATTTTTGGCATTAGCTGCCATGTAATTTAGCATGTTTGGTCCAAGGTACCTTCAATAATTCCAGTCCAGAACGGATGGCTGTATCAGGGGTAACACCCTCCTCATCATCATCAGCTGTGCCCTCAATGGACTTGTTCAGCAGCTTAACCAGAGCACTGAAACAAAACATAAATTATTACCATCCTTGTATTAAACTAATCAATACCTATGTGACTTTTCTGACTATTTAAGCACTCTTAGATACAACAGAGTGGTAAGTATTACAGGAAAACTGGGACACTGCATAACTAGATGCCATTCAGTGTGTGTATTTCCTCTCTCGTGGTGTTTTTCCATCAAGCAGAAAGGGTTAAACCTGTGCCCTGACTGAAGCCTGCAGTGACACTTCACCACCACTAGGTGTCTCAATGAATGAGAAAAGCCTGTTAATGGTACAGTGTTACACAACTACAAGGAAACCCAGATAGTGCATGAAGCACTCTAAGTGAGATCGGGAAAGAAACACTACTGGTCTGGCATGTGACCACACTATTTTGGTTTAGCATACAAAAAAAACAAAACAAAACATACCCAAATCTAAACAGGATTTACAAACCATTTCCCTTGCTGTCAAAATTAATAAAAATGTACTCTAATACATTTTGCTGGAACTATGTGAACATTAGCTAATGTTTTTAGTCTGTTGGCAGAAAAAAAACATAGCACTTGATGTGCTGAACATGCCAGGAATTTACCAACCTGATGGCCTCAGAGTCGATGTGAACAGGGGCGATGCGCTCCAGCAGGAACTTGACCATCTCCAGGAAGGGGTTGGTGGGCTGTTTGGGAAACGTCAACTTCCGAGTGATCTCCCTCTGCACACAGGATAAACAGTGAACTGTTAATAGCAAGATTCATGGATGTGTGCTTATATATCTGCACACACATTTACACCATATCATGTTTTACTACATCTGGAACATCTTTCCCTTATGTATCTTTATTCCGTAACTCTACAGTTGTGATCATAATACAGTTTCATATTTTACGTAGCACATAAAAAGGAAAAAGCACATCTGTCATTGTCTCTTGGCTCTGTGCCAGACTTCAGAGCTGGAGAAACCTGACCATCACACTGAACATCTGCACCATATTCATTTTATGGAACAAAGTTGTGTGTTTTTAAGTCAGAGGGCATTTAATATACAGCTTAAACAAACTGTTTGTAGTAAACATTACAATTTGATTTTAGGTACATGTTTTTTGACTGCTACAGGGTAGATTATAGGCTCAAAAACAAACCCACAGAATCAAACACTGTGTTTGTGCTCAGCATGTTAGGGACGTTAACACTTGTGTGCTGTGTTCAAGATTAAAAGAAGATACTGTCAGTGTTTCTGTGTGTGACCATTTATGCTAAGGGAAAGAATGTGTTTCGTGTCCTCTCACCACACAGATCTCAGCTTGTTTGCAGGAACATGTCGGACTGATGAGCATCTCCAGCTGGACTCGGAGCTTCTCGTCCTCACCGAGAACCTGATTAAACTTCTTCATGAAGTCCTGAGCTTTTCCAGCATCTGGTAGATTTTCTGTAGAAACACAGTAGAATGTAATTAGGAAGTCAGCTACGTCAGCTAGAATGAACCTTAACCATTAAAGAAATGACAAAAAAGACTGATCTGAGACATTGTACTATATATGATTTTAAGTGTGTGTTTGTTTCCAACTTACTGGCAATACTCATCAGTTTTCCAAACATTGCTGTATTATTCGCCTCAGACTAGCAAAGAATGAGAAAGAAATGTGTTACCAGATGCATTGGCACATGTATTTCTGTGTGTGTTTTGAAGAAAAAATTGGAATAGATAATTAGTATGTGCATGTGTTAACGTACCACTGGCAGCTTGTGAAGGTCGAGCAGTTCTTTAACGAGGCCTCTGAGCATGTTCTGACACTTCCACATTTCGTTCAGGGCCCTGAAACAAAGATCAATTAGACAAGGAGCAAGGAGAAACAGGTGAGATGAGATGGCAACAACACAGAGGAAGATCAATCTCCTGTCCTCGTGACATGTACTCGATGACCCATCAGTGGGCAGCTACAGGGCTGGGTTTCTGTCCCATTTTTCAGCATTGAGAAATGTGTTTATGGCAAAAATATAGGTCAGTGTTCACATGTACAATCTGAAATGGAAGTGTATTTTTGCTGAGAGGTGTCAATATTGTAGGTTTACTGACTTGACAGCATTCGTGTCCAGGCAGGCGTACAGGTAGTAGAGACATTTCATCTTTTCCTCTGTGTCAAGACTGTGAGGGACCATGTACTGAGCAAAGATCTTCTCAACTAACAACCTGCAGAAAGACAAAAAGAATTTCCATGACTAATTTTAGTTTTCCATTAGGGGAAGTCACATCAATATCACATTTGACAGATGGGGCGTTCTGCTGTGTCACTGTTATATCTCCAGCATTGAATAAACAATCTGTCGGGTGCAATGCCAGGACAAAAGAAATTCATCTCAATAAAACTCTGTGTAGATGTGGGTCATTTTTAACAAAAAGACTATTTACACCAATTTTCTTTCCCCCCAACAAAAGTTAGTTGAAGTTGTGTAAAATGCTGCACTGAACGTATCTGTCAGCCTAGTCTTTTAGTGCTGGACCAGTTCATGAGTCATTACATCCAAAAGACTGTCCAGGCGCTGCACTGTGCCCTTGCAGTTGAGTTTTTCTTTGTGTGAATCTTTTTGGCATTTGTGAATCAAATACTTTACAGTATCATATTATACATATATGCAGACAGTTAAAATGGAATCCACATAACGTGTGTTCTCACTTGTCGTCAATGCTGTTCTGATAGTAAATGTGCAGCAGTTTGTCTTTGATCCAGCTGATCTTCAGGGCAGACTCCTTTCCGGCCTCATGGTGCAGACAGTATTTCTTATAAAGCTGAGCCAGGCCCATCATGGCCTCTTTACGCACACGCCACTGCAGAGGGAAAGAGAAGAGCAAAGGAAAACAGAGGGCTGAATTAAATTAAGATTAGGAAAGTCAATTTACTTTTCTGATTTTATGAGAAAAGTAATCTGGTGTTCAGGAAAATTGCAGCTTTGTTACAAACACAAAGGCACATTTAAACCTTATGAAAATACAAAATGTTAATGGGGGAGAGATGTTATTAAGGACTCAGAAATGTTATTGAAAAAACGTATTCAAGGTCCAGGACTGCTGATAATTCAACTGAAATAAGATAATATTATAACTTCTACAAAAAGTTGAAAGAATAAAAAGTCAATAAACTCACACACTACAGTTATACTGCAACATCTACACTCTTAAACATAACTGTCTCACCCTCTTGTCCAAGGTCCTTTCTCGTACAAAGCCCAATAGCTGGTCATTGACCAGGTTGAGGTCTTTCTTCCCAGCGTTGATGATGGTGACAATGACGTCATGACGGATGGCTTCCTCTGGGTCATGGGAACGCACCTTCAAGTACTCTGATTGAATAAACCAGAAAAATTCAAGCAGCTACATCTTAGTTACAGCAAAGTGTGAAGTATGGATTAAGCTACAAGGAAAAGAAGAATACTATCCAGACAACTTTCAGGGCAAAAACCACTATCACAAGATAAAGCACACCTGTCAAGTCTCTTGCCAGGTCAGGGTGGTTCATGAGGCAGTGGCTGGCAAACTTCACACACTCTAGCCTGACTGGTACATGGATGTCATTGAACCTGGGAGGAAAACACATCAGTTACACATAATGAATTCAACTGACTCATGCATCACACTTTGAAAAACTGGGTGATTTAGTAAGTGACTCATTGAGGAAACACAAACTAATAGGACCATAAAGGACTAAGAAGACAAACCTTCACCTGCTCACTCTCTGCTTAAATATAAACAACTCTTCTGCTGTTAACTTTGTTGTGCTGCTGCTCTATATACCATTCACCTCTAAATCTAACATTAAAAAGGACACCCACTGCAATAACCAATACTTCAAGGTACAAGAACTACACAGGGAGTCGTTCACCAACACTTGAAAAATGATAACAGGATCTTTTTTAAAAAAATATATCTTCAGAAAATACTGGTATATGTTCTATAACAATTGTATTATCAATAACACCTCTCTCACTTTCCTCATACCCTCTCCTGATTGAACTGAATCACCCTAAAACACTCAATATACCCTGCATTGTGTTGATGCAACTCACCGTCCTAAGAAACACTGCCACAGTGGTCTGTTCTGCGAGGCCAGCTCTGAGTCTTTGGCCCCAAACAACTTAGCTAGCAACCGTACAACAGCCAGACGCTCCTCGCCATCATTACTCTGCAAATACAAAACACACACAAACAAATATTTTAATACAGGTTGCATTTTAAGCTCCTCTTCAATCTCTTATTATTGTGTGCATGGTTACACTCATGTAAACAGTATGTCATCAGTGTGGACATGGTATTGGCCGTCACTGAGACCATCAGTACTGTGTGTTTTCTGTTGTGTAGTGTGTTCTGTACTGTAGCAAAAGCCTCTGTATTTAATTAAAAATCCTGCATATAATAAAACCTGCTCCTAAAATTATTAAACAAGCTAAAACTGATTACATGAAGTCTCTAGCTTAAGTTGTTAATTTTTAGCTTGTCGTAAGAAAAGATGATGTATTATGGAGAGGTAAAACTACCTAAAGCTGAAACATCAGTGTGCTATTTGGCTAGTGACAGGTAATGTAGCCTCGTTTTCTAACCCCAAGCAGAAATGAGTGGGCCAAAAAGGTCCGGTGAGCTCACTTTTTTATGAACTCACACCTCCTAATTTTTATTTTCATTTTAAAGTTTGCTGTCGCAGTTCCTGGTAACATGGGACATCTCGAGGGAATTGGGAGAGTCTGGTGTGTAAAATATGAAACACGCCCCTTTAAGCTTTAAAATCTGGCAGATGGTCCATTAAACATCAACATTAGCCTACAAATAATTCAACAATATAAAAAGTGCACGATTATTAGTAGTAGGACTAATTTGGTTGGGTTGTTTGGTTAGGTCTAAGGTATAGTGTATCATTCTGTTTGTTTTGAGTGTGACTGTGTGACTGTGTGTGTGTGTATTGTGTTAACCTTAAGTTTGAACTCCAGCTGTGGCATGACAGAGGTAAGCAGCATTGGGTCAATAGCAAACAGTTCCTGGATGAGGTCAAAGACGTGCTCTGACAGGTCACTGACTGATGACTTGCCCATCACTAAAACCTGATTGAAGAACTGAGGGGGAAAAAAACTCAGTTGAAAAATTACTGAGGAAGATGTACTGTTGACATAGACAGCAACTTTTGCTAGAATCCAAAGACATAAAAGGAAAAGAACCCAGGAGGCAAACTGAGAAGGACCAACTAATACAAGAAAAAACTCTGTTGAGTGCAGGATGGTACGCACATTTGCAATGCATGTCTCAATCGTCTGGACGGTCCTCTTCAGCAGAGTCTTGGCAAGATCGTACGCTTGCTTATTCAGATTCTGTTCCAAGAAAAATTAAACAGCAGTTGGTTAGTCTAACTATGAATATTTTACTGAAACACTAACTGATACACAGCACTTTCAAGCTTCTGGTCAAGGCTACAAGGCTGCTTATTGCAAATATTTATCTTTAAATTTCATCAGGAATTTGCTCCATGTCCCAAATGCTAATTTTGTAATTGATTTTAATTTTGTACTAAGTGATGTTTCTATTTAAAAGTGGTTTTCCATATTTAAAAAAACACCCATAATTATTTGTATCATTCATATTATCAATATTACTATTATCATTATTATTAAATAAATCAATGACCTGACAGTCACATAATTATATCTGGAGATCTTTCAAAACAATGCAAACTGAATACAAATAAATGGTGTTGTAATTTAATAATATACTGCATTTTATTGTCTTACCTTGTGTGCAGGGATGAGGTTAATGAGGATGGTGTCCAGCAGCTCTTGTGTGACTCCGTCTCCCTCCATGATGATAGAACTCATCAGGTCCATCATGTGCATCTGCACTTTCTGGTTATGGCTGTTACTGTGGAAACAGAAAGACAAGAGACGTAGACATTTTAACCTGACACAAGAAGAAAAATAATCAGTCATGAAATTAGAACGAAGCAGGTATTAAGATCCTATTCATGTTACAATGAATTGTAGTGGTAAATGAACAGTTCAAACATACAAAACATCAAACATCATAATGCTCAAACAAGATATATATATATCAGTGGATGTTTCCATGTTAGTGAAACACGTTAAACTCTGGGATAAAAGGGGTCTGTCATACACAATCAACAGAAAAGGCCTTACTTGATGACAGAGAAGAGTGTTTTGAAAAGCTGAATGAAGATTTCATTGCAGTCCTCCAGTTCAAAGCAAATGTTGTATGACTTCACCCATGCCAGGTTCTATGGAAAACACAAAATCCACAAACATGTTATTCCTTCTGTAGCAGTCAGCAAGTCCACAATATACTTTCTTGAACTACAATCCACAAGGAAATGATATTTTGGGGATTTTCATTATTTTTTATTATAAAAAATTGACTTTCTTTGACTAACAGATGACAGAAAACTAAACTTTGGACAGCCCAAGGTGATGTCTTCAAATATCTTGTTTTGTTTGATTTAAACTCCAAAACGTAAAGATGTTTAGTTTACTGCTAAATATAAGAGACAAGTAGAAAATTTAGCTATTTAGGAAGCCTAAAACTGAGAACATGTAGTAATATTAAAAATAATTTTCTTGAAAATGACTCAATAATCGTTTCATAGTTAGCTCTAAGCACCAGTAGTTTTCCCTTCTATAGCCTCTTGGTTCTACCAAGTAATCAGCTTACCTCCAGCAGGTAGAAGTATCGGTTGAACTGAGGGCTCTTGGTATCTTCTAGTCCCTTTAACTGTCTGGTGATGAACAGGAAGATGTCCTGCAGAAAAGACAGCAACTACTATAAACATGTCACCAAAATACATGTTTTTGCTAGTATTGGTAAGCTATCAAAAAATGAAAAGGTTTCCTGGAAAGCCCTCAAATACCAAAGGTTTGTCCAGAAGAAGCAACAACAAAGTTGATCACTGGGGTTTTTCAGTCAATATTCACATACATTGCACAAGGGGGTTTTGCAGGAAAGATCTATACAGCGCTTTGTCACAGTAATCCTGCTGCAAATTTAATCTGTATTATATCAATTTTATTGACTTCTAATTTAAAGAAGTCAGACTGAATTCTATAATAACACTGGTTTTTAAGAACATTTCTATTTTAAAAAAGCTGAAAGATGAGTCTGGATGAAATGAAGACTAACGACTCTTAGAGGGTGAACTGTTTACAACGCACTCAACTATTATCTAGCAAACAGGACATTAACTGCATATAGCTCATAGACTCTGCAGACAGTTGCCATTTCAGCTTGAGTTATCAGCAACAGTTTGGACTTCTCTTAGATACTATTACCCCGAGGACAGTGCCCAGCCCAGGGTCAATTCCTAACCTTGAGTTTGTCATGGGAGGTGTAGGGGGCTTCAGGAGCATAGATCCTGAAGATGTCAGCCAGACAGCAGGCCACCAGTAGCCGTACGTCTTTATTGGGGTTCCTAAGGAAGAACTCTGAGGCGAGGTGGAGTGCCAGGCCGAGGTACTGCTGCTTCTCCTCTTCAGAGTCTTGATCCATGTCCATGTAGGTTTTCACCACCATCTGTTAAACAGGGCAACAACGGTGGAGGGTGAGATGAGACACATTTTCAGCAGCCCAAAATGAAAACAAGCTGCATAGTTTTCTGGTGTCCTTAGTGTTTTGTCAGTTGTCATGGGGGGAAAAAGTACTGCACTGTGTGCAACCTTCTACTACAACAGCTCCAAACTCATCTGTAACATGACAAAATGAAATTATAAAAGCAGCACATGGACGCAAGTAGGAAATTCATTCAAATCAAAGCAAAACAAGCACTTTAATCCTAAAGAGGCTCTCCGCTCTGGCAGTAACAGTAACCATAAATGTAATTGTAAAATAAATAGCTGAAAATCATTTTAGACTCTTGATTCAATAAAAATAGAAAAACAGCACCAAACAGCATGCTCATATCAGAAAACTAGTATTTGCAGACTAATTGCAGACACATTGGACTGGGTGTATACTTCGGCTGGCAGCAAGAAATTGGAGTACAAAATTGGGTTTGAGGTAATACAGAAAAAATTTACACCACATAAAACTAAGAAGTCAATTTTTCAACAATAAAATCTCCCACTCCGTATGTTGGATTTAAACAAACAAGTAATGAGGTCCTATCTTTGAAAATATTTTGATTACATCCACGATTTTAATGGAACGCGATTTGCTATTTTTGACAGTGATGGAGCAAGAACAAGCAACGATGAATGTCAAGCAAGGTGGGTACAAACTGTGGACACATGTGCTGAGCAGCTGAAGCAATTTTTCAGAGCAACTTATAATCCAGAAATCACTGCCAGACTCGCATGTCAGAGCTTGTTTAAAACAGCACTTATGCAAAGGGATTAATGAGAGTCCTAAGACACAACCATGCAGTCTAATTGTGGCCAGACAAACAAAACTGTGAGCTAAATTAAGCTAAAACCTAGAGGAGCTTCAGAGTTCTGTAAAATGTCTCAAAGCGAGTGGGATGCACATCTGACCCATTTATCAGGAGTTACTGAATTCAGTTTTGATGCCAACAATGTGGATTTAACATATTAAAAATAAAAAAAATATATAAAAGCAGCATCAACATGCTCTTCTTTTCCAACTAGAGAAGAGTTAAATTTATCCCACTGCAGGCAAATATTCGGCCACTAAGTCCACACCCTAGTCACTAGAGGCTTTACAAAACTATGATAAGATAGTGTGACCAGTACACAGACACTCCTTTCTATAAAAGGCCATGTTAAAATGCAGTTTTATTCGAATAATGTGAGAGTAAGACAAGCACAGGTTATCTGCATGCTGGAAGCTGGCACGTCAGTTAGAGCTGTAGCCAGACACTTTAATGTCCACAACTTCACCCTCTGCGGTCTAAGAAATCGTGTCAGACAGCAGAGTACAACAAACTGCCACATGATGCTCTGCATGGACGCGTCAACAACAACAACAACAACAAGAACATGATCCTGTCCTCAAACTGTCTGCCATCTTTGCCAAGTCTTTCAAGAAGAGTGGGACAACATTTACAACTTGATTAACTCTATGCATGGCAGATGTGTCATTTGTTAGTGACTTTTGACCCCGCTCTCAATCTGCCCATTATTATATACTGATATAGAATAGAAGCTTTATTGTCATTGCACAGCGAGATGATATGAAACTTTGTTTGGCAGCAATCTCTTACAGCAGCTACATATCAAATATGTAATGTGGAAAAAATATATTAAAAACAGTGTTCATAAATAAATGTATATAAAAATCTAAGGTGCAGATTAAAAAAATGTACAGTGTTTATAAACAGTGCAAAAGAGTAGTTATTGCATTAGTCCAGATTACTGCATAGGAAGGGCTGAGAGTACTGAGGCAGTCAGAAAAGAGGGAGAGGGGGTTATCTAGTATAGTGTATACTTGGTTATTTCATGATGTTCATTCTGTTGTAAAGATGTCATGTGTTAGAACAACACATTTTTAATCTAGTATGCTAAAAAGAATGCATAAGGTCAATTAAATTTTACAAGGGTCATTTTATTGGCAATTTTTCAGTGCTTATCAGGTTGACTTTAAATTGCCTTTGCCCATTTGGATTTTATCAAAGCAAACAAACAGGAAATTCAGTTAAAATTATACGTTTTTTTCTTGGCTAAACACAAACCTTGGTGTTTCCACAGGTTATATTCACATTGCTCTTATCAAACCCCTCAGTTCTTATGGATAAGCAGTAGGAAGCCATGCTTTAAGCTGCCACTTCCTCTGTCTGTGTGTTTGTGTGTGTGAAAGAGAAAGAGCTGAAGCATAGCACTGGAGCTCTCAGCAGACAGGCAGCCAGCAGGGGTGGGGGATGGGCCAACAGCTCCAGCAGACTGCAGAGCAACACACTCACTCCTACACACATTTACACTGTATATACACACAATCACCCCAACCCTGGCTGTTCTTAGCTGAAACAGTCACAACCCAGCCGAGGAAGGCTCTCCACACAGGCACAAGTGTGTGGGCCTGTTGAGCTGCAGAGTATGTAACGCTGCAACCTCAATTTATTGTAGAGTATTTGAAATTTGTTTTTTTTTTAGCTCAGTCTGAAAATATAAGCTGTTAAATGGAAGCTAAGGCAAAGTCCAAAAGTACACAACGGCTAAATGTTTCAGCAATATTAAACAACAACTTCATTCTGTATGTCATGCAAGCTGCTCTGATACCATCTAAGAGAGAGAACCATTTCCTTCCCATGGGTGGCGTTCAAAATGCATCTTTACCCTTTCTGCCTTTGTTTCATTCAAACAGGTGGCAGTCAGTTTGAATCCTGCAGTTAAGACCAAACAGATATTAGCACACTGTGAAATAAATGCAGCCCCGCACCATGGTGAAGACTGGTGGCACATGGGGCTAGAGCAAAGGCACTCTGTAGTTGGGTAAAAATGTGAAATATGGCTCAACTTTTGTCATAACATAGTGTGATGCAACTAAGTGGCCACTTTATTGGTAAATACCTTATGAGAACTAAAGCATCAATCCTATTTACCTGGTGATTATCATGACAGGGGACACAATTGCAGTTTTTGCTCCCAATAATCCGACAAACTCAGTGATCTGTTACTCAAACTCGTCATCCTGGTAATTTTTTCCTTATCAAAGTAAGCACAAACCCCACAAAAACACTCCCACGCATTTTTTCGGAACCCCAAAACTCACCAGTAGTTTGAAACAGATGTTGTCTTTTAAATAACAAGGAAGAACAATTTTCAAGATTTTCACATTTTTACGGGTTTTTTTTTACTAATCATGTGTGACCTATGTTTATGACAAGAAAATCCAAATCCAAACTTATTGCATATACATATTTAATCAAAAACCCTGTATTATACATGCTTGATTTCAAAATTCACCAAACATTAATAAGGAATAAGCATATCCTACAAAAACTAAAAAATCTATGCTTCCCAGTACAGTATGGAAAACAAATTAGTAAGATCCATCCATCCATCCATCTATCATCTGTACACCACTTAATCCTCTGTAGGGTCGCGGGGGGCTGGAGTCTATCCCAGCCAGCTCAGGGCGAAAGCAGGGGACACCTGGACAGGCCACGAGCCTATCGCAGGGCTACACATAGAGACTGACAACCAAGCACACTCTCATTCACACCTACGGACAATTCAGAATAATCAGTTAACTTCAGCATGTTTTTGGACTGTGGGAGGACGCTGGAGAACCTAGTGGAAACCCACGCTGCACAGGGAGAACATGCAAACTCCCCACAGAAAGATCCCAGGGGTCCTAACCGGGATGCGAAACGGAGATCTTCTAGCTGTGAGGCGACGCTGCTAACCACTAAGTCACCGTGCAGCCCCAATATTACTAAGATTAAGAGGAAAATAAAATTTACTGAGCAGAAACATGAACACAGCACGGATCGAAAACAGTACACAGTGGCGCAAGTTGTTGGAAGATACATTCAGCACAGTGAAATATCTTTCTAGAGCTGATGTGCATAGTAGCGTGATAAACAATTAGTTTGCAGAGGCTGCAAAAATCTAAGTAGTAAACTATCTATAGCATGTTGAGCCACCATTTCAGTAACAGAAACACCTGCAGGCACCTGGGAAAATATACACATGTTGATTTCTTTTTTTTTCTAAAATAAAGAAAGAAAAAAAATCAACTTTTATTTTCTCTTTTTAATGATATATGGCACTATAACATGCACAAAAGGCAATCTGAGTTTATTCTACCAGGTGTCGGAGGTGCAGGACTTGATACTGCAATGAAAAATGAGCCCACAGTGAGTAAAAATGTGACAGGAGTTAAAAAAAAAAAAGAACAACAACAAAAAAACACCCACAGACTTATTTGGATTCAGAGGCTTTAAAACAACAATTTCTGGTCTAAACACCCGGTTTAGTTAAAAGCATCATCCGACACTACTGTGATGCACAGGCATAGCAGCACAAGCTTGATTCATGAGGCTGGTCTCAAATGATTACGAGTGGCTCAACACTGTCTTTCTTGCCAAGAGACTATCACCACTGTCATGTTTGTGTGGCAAATATGGAGCTCCAGCCCAGTTAGCTGAGCTTAGAATAAATCAGGGGGGAAACAGACAGCCTGACTCTGTCCAAAGGTAACAAAATACAAGTAATAGCAGTCAGAAAGCTTAACAATTAACAGAGTTCTAACTAGTGCCTTTAATGTATACAAAACCACAATTTAGAAAATGATGTCTCACTTCTTTACAGGAGTTCTGGGCAGTATTATTTCTTGGTTGAGCCCACCAACTTTTTCCAAGTCCTCACAGAGAAAACAAGATGCCAAGCAGGCCATATCTTTAGCTTTATGTAACCATGCAAACACAAGAATTGTATCAATCTTCTCATATTACTCTCTGCCAGAGAGTGAATGAGGGTATTTCCCAAAATGATAAAATATTCTTTTTACTAAAAGATTTTTTTCTTTCACAAATAAAAGTAAACTCTACAGTTCACATTCAGATCAAGCATATGCTGTCTTCCTATTTCTCATCCTTTCTTTAGTTTCTGAACACAGTGCTTTTCTTTTGATAGCTTAAACCTACATGATCAGTCTTTGCTGTTTAAAATGTTACCATTGTGTAAGCTCAGTTAGCTATCACCCTTGCAAAACTAGCATCATGTTTACTTGTCCTACTTCACTGAACATGTCAGCACTAGCGACTGAAAGATGTTAAAACCATCAATGCACACAGCTATATGTCCCGACTTACCTGGCATGATAGGTAAATCCAACCACTCCCCACTACCAGCAACTAATCACCATCAGCAATCAGACAAATGGCAGGTTTACACTTGTGCTGACTAGATTAAAGGTGCCTGCAGTGGCCATGAGTGTGCATTTCAGGAAAGGAAAGCAAATGTGTTCCAACCACACATTTAAATGCAAGTCAAACAGGGAATTCATACTGTCTGGAATAAAATACAAACTGCCTACAAAAGTGGAAGTTTCCTAAAATGTAGCTTGATGTGCTGTTTCTTCTTTTTTTAACGTTTCGTCAATCCTCTATATGAACTTGGCCATTTGTATAAATTTGTTAAGTACTGTGTTTTTCCATAAATGTCAATTCAGGTGACAAAAAATGGATTTATTTTAAGATGAGATGCCTGTTTTTCCTTAGTTTAGCCTGGCTAAAACAGACACAGCATTTTGCAGCAAACCAAGTGCATGTAGCCATGTCTAAAAGGACAAAGATGTGAAGAGGGCTGGATATTGGCAACAGTCTCCCGTTTCCTCCCCCCACAAAGTCCAAAATCCATTCTTTCAGTTAATGTTTCAGTTACATAAATAAATATAATACAATTTATTCTGGAAACTTTGGCTTTTCAAACATTCAACAAATGAGCAACAGTGTTGCTTCACTGAAAGTAAGAATGTAATGAGTACACAACATAGGCTAAAGTGTAAACACATTTTGCCATAACACATCATTAGACCAAAGCTTTTTCTTTTCGGGACAAAAAGGGACACTTGTTTTTAGGCCTATATGTGTAATATATTTGAGTAAGAGCAATAGAAGACCTGCACCAATGACAAAGTCAAAATCATTATGCATACTGTTGCATAATGTGGGATTGTTGGTATTAAGTAACTCAGTACAGTCATCACATTAATGATAACTTTGAGTACGGCCATGAAGAAGACTGAAGGCTACTTTCTAATTCATTTGCACTATTTGTATTTATATGACAAATCTGACTCATAATGGCATGTAGCTCGGTAGGTAGCACCAGCTCATGATACATCCTAGCCAGAGATCATTTCTCATCAATAAACATCAATGTGCAGGGTCATGTATTCAGTAAATCTCTTTAGTAAATGCAATCTCTGGAACAACTGCAAAATGCCCAGTTTCACTTAAGCACAAGTCACAAAGCCGAAGTCACAATTATCCCATAAACTGCGGTGGATCCATACAGTTTATTGGAATGTTGTGACTCAAGGCAGTCAATAAAACCAGTTATCTACAAGGTTACTTTCTAATATAAAACACCATTTTGTGTATGCTGTAATTCAACAAAAAGCAAAAAAACTGAACCATGCTTTTTTTAAACCCAGGACCAAAGAAAGTAAGACACAAACCAACAGCTTTATACAAAATTTCCTTGACTTAGTGTAGCAAATCCAGGCCACAAGACTAATACAGGTCAGGGTAAGAATCATAATATAAAGGACAGACTCAACAAACACACCTCAAATGTATGCTATAAAATCTAAGGCTATAAATACACAGATAAAGAAGCTGTGCAATCTTTGTCCACAACAGAATGTCTAGAATGACTCAATGCTACGGGCTGTTGACGAAAAGACAGAATAAGTGAATTATCATCTTTAAAAAATAAGCTACCTAATTGCTTCCTGCTCTGCTCAGTACAGCACAGCACAGTACATTCTCTGATTCAGCACATTGGTCCAGCATGTCAAGGCCAAGGGTTGTGCACTATACTACTCTATAAACAGCTCTAAGATGTCAGGAAACCCTTTCAGTATTAGTGTAGCAAACAATCTAATGTGATTAAGAGGAGTCACAGGATCCCTGTAAACACAGATGCCAACTTTCAAACTACTGCGGATTAGAAGTGTGGGTAGAAGGGTAGGATATCAGGATGCACTGTGAAAAGGTTTATTACCTATGTTTACAGTGTTACAGTGTTGTGAAAGAAGTGGCCAGTAGTGATGAACCTACAGAAAATTTTCAACTAGATAAGAAGATCCCCTTTGTTTTACAGAGCTTTATAGCGAGTTCAGGTCGATGTTTGGCTCTCTGGCCCTCAATTTTACTTTTCGGTTCACTTTCACGAGTCCCTTCATGTTCGGTCACAGCAAGCAGCAGTTATTGACAAAGAAGCTGTAAAAACCCACTGTACACTATCTGACCAGTATAAAATGACAGACATTGTAGGCAACTAGCCAGTAAATGTAATAAAGTGTGAGCCAATATTGGTTTTCAACAGCCAATATTTCCCTCAGGAGTTGGTTAGACAAAACAGAACTTAAAGAGTGGACTGATGATGTGCCAGGTGGCCACAAACATGACTGGAAAGAATAATAATTTTGCGTCATAAGAACTACATGTGTAAACAAGCAACAGTTGGCAACTAAATTGGCCATATCAACTAAAATGTGATGTCAGTGCTGTGTTAATAACTTTTTTCCTCTGTTCCCAAGTGACCAGAAAAAATCTGTTACTGCAGGCTTAGAGAAAGTGTGTGTAATATGGTTGTACTCAAAATCACATATTACTGCAAATTATTTCTAAAATTTAGGTATATATCACTATTCTCAGATGTATGAAAAATCTGATATGAACTATCAAACCTGTGTTCAATTAACTGTGTTCAGTTGTCAAGCATTACATATTACAGAAGGCAAAACTTAACAACTCATCTCAGCTGCACCAAAATGGCTAAACTGACAGACAATTGGTTATTTGTACTCCAAGCATATTATCATTTGGCTTGTCCAAGTTAGCTTGGGGCTCTCACACATAATATATTCAATGCTTCATTTGTTTTAGTAGTGAGCAAGCTGGGATCCTGTCTTCAGTCCTTGTCTGACTCCTCAAGTTTTACTTCTATTTGAATAAGTCAGCAGAATCTTGCTCATAATCTGTTTCATTACTGCAGCTGCTTTCCTTAGTCTCCCTTAAATGTGACTCACTGTTTGATCCCTTGTAGTAAAAATAGCTCCAGTGTGTAATGTTTGCTTTTCTTGTGTTCACATTTTGGGATCATCCCATTTTTCCAGCCTCAAGGGAATAGGTTGAGGGACTAGAAAAGCTGGAATCTTGTGAACAATAATATGTCCTGTTTTGTATCACGCCACATTCAAGTTTAACAACATCATCATATCCTGGTGGTAACAATATGATTGTGAGTGTTGTTTACAGGCAAATCATTGAAAATTGGGAAACCAGGCTGTCACAAGAGATTAACGATTACTAAAGACTAAATATACAGCAGTTTACAAAGTTATAAGGATTTTGGCTTTATGCCAGGACCTGGATACTTTATAATGAGGTTAAGGTTTGCAGTAAATGTGTTTGGACAGAAAGGAGTCCCACTAACATACCTTCAATCGTTTGACCACCTCATCGTTGCTGATTTTGTCCGTAATATCTTTCACTCCAGGAGGATAGATTATCTTTCCGTCCCCCGCCGGTTTCTGCTGTTGCGGGAACTCCATGCTTGTTGATGTCTGGTCCACACGGTCTTCTACTGGCCTCTATGGGTCAGAAAACAAAAGTTCAACACAACCATGCTACCGCACTTAGCAAAACCTCGTTTTAAGCATCATTCTCATTTGCAAATCACTAGTTCTGTCCACTAAAATTGATAAAGCAGCACCTGTATATTTAACGATATTCTAATCCAGTAAACTTTCCACGCAGAAAGCCAACATTAAACCAGCACCGTGCATATTATTAGCTTACATGCTAAATTACCACAGCTAAACATCAGCTCTAGATTTTCCGTAAATTTCTCATAATACACCGTTTAAATACAGAAACGAACTCCACTGCTATTTCGGTAACATCACAGCAATTTGAACCGCTAAGTTGTTGGGAAACCACTTTACAAACAACACGAGTACAGCCGGTGTATGTCTACTGTCACACAGGTTATCAAATTAGCTAGCTAGCTAGTTTCAGTGCAAACATCATTGGCTAGCAGCTAGCTTTTTGCGGGAAGTACTGTTAGCAGCGAGCGGCTAATACACGTTAGCCGCGCTAACTCGTTAGCCTACTCGCTAGCCTAGGCCGCAAACTATTCAGGTACCCATCACATCTCCGGCTACAATCACAGAGGAAGTGAAGTATCCTATCATCTTTGCCTAAAATAGCCATGGTCGTGGTCAGTTCCTGTGGTTTCCAACTAATGCGACTACTTTGTGAAGTTTAAAAATGAAGCTAATTTACTTGTTACTGTCTTTTTTCAACTTCCAAGCATCGCTCCGTACTGCCGCTAGTTCACAGGCGAAGAAGGGCTGCTACCGTCGCCTTGAGCCCTCCTCTCTCTCCACCAACTTGCCCCACGGATGATTTTGAGCACCCTAACAAATGCTAAATTAATCTATTTTCAAAAATACAAGTACGACTTCAACCCCAGGATATTTGCCAAGCGCTTCCTCGTTAGTATTTACCTCTCGAATGGGCCGTTTTAATTCATTAGTCTGACACAGGTTGGGCTTAGTTTTCGGCACAAAGCTCTCTGTCCGTTCAGTCAGTGCTGTCTGTGTGAAGGCTGAGTGCAGAGCGCCTCCCTCGGTCTCACCGCAGTACTGCAGCCCCAAATACATGGCGGGAGTCGGAAACAAACAGCTCCCACACTCACTTCACTTTCTGTTCCTGCCCACTGTGGCTCCAACGCTGGAAATGTTGCACGCAGTCCACTACGTTTTCGGTCAGTTAGGTGTAATCGCCGCGTTTAATTATTTATTAACATATATCTCTACATTATGCTATAGCATATTGATGTTTTTATATCTGTTTTTTGTTTCTTATATGCTGTGTATATACTCAGAAGGAGAGACAAAGAGAAAATGTGCCACTACTAACATTAATCATCACCATCAACCCTATTTATAGAAGGTGTTGCAGTATTTTTAAATGACTAACGTGACAGTCTGATCTCTGTCAATAATTTCCTTTTATCCTCACTACTATCATTACTCCAGCTGCAATTACTTATACTACAGTAGTGGCAATAAATTCCGATATTATCTCCTAAATAAAAAGTAATTAACTGTGAAATACTGCCACCAAGGGATCAACTGGTAATCAACAGTCGAAAACTTTACTCAGTCGAAAACTTTACCCATTGCAAAGTCCTTGCCCAATTCACATTCTAATATTTAAGTATCATTTTCTTATGATGTAATGTTCATTTGATTGCATGCATTTATGATAATAGGGCCAGGTCATTATTTACCTCTAATATGGACTGTTTTTCATATGCAGTTGATACATATATTCATATGGGTGTTAATATACAAGAAAATCCATTTATCTGTAGGAGCACATAACTCAGTTTTCATCACAAAATTGCCCCTGCAACAAATGTCAAGTAGCTTAAAGTGTATTTCAAAAACTCTCATGCAAAGGCCTTATCAAATACATTTGTTGAAGCATCATATTTGAGTATACTTTTGCGGGTAGGCTATACCTTAATATTTATCTAATGGTAAGTTAACAGCCTCACAGATCAAATTATTTTTTGATTAAAGTCCTACTTGTTGATGCATTGCTGACAGTATTCCATATTTTTAAATGACTAATGTGATATTCTGTCAGCACTGATTTCTTGTGGCAGATTCCTTTTTTATCATCACTACCATCGATACTACAACTGTAACTATTATACTGGTGGCAATAACAAAAACAAACTCTGATGTTAATCTTTCAATAAAAAATAATGAATGATGACATACTGACACCTAGGGGTCAAAAGATAATTAACAATTGAAAACTTGACCCATTTCAGGACTAATGAAATGGTTCAAGTTTTATATCATGTCATTTAATATAATATAATATTTATTATGGGTTGGGTCTTTACTTCCCTGTATAATGGGCCAGTTTCTATATGTAATCAGTCCATGTATTCATTACTAATACGGGTGTTGTTCTACAATCAACTGAACAACTGAAAAATATGGAAAAATGGCACATGCACAACAGCCACACTAATGAGCTGAAATTGCTGTATTGATGTGATCAAATGAATTCTGACACTGCAAAAAAAAGTAACAAATTCCATTGTTTCAAATTCAAGGATTTTGCACCATAGTAATAAGGTTTGCCTTTATGTCACTGCCACATATAAAAGTTGCTGCACACACAGAATAACAAATAGTTGTTAAACTCGGTGACATTGCCTAAAAGCCTGTTTAAATGGGGCAGTGCAACAGAAAGGTGCCTTAAGATGCACACACAGAATTACATCCACCTATGTGGAAATTATAAAACAAGTATGTCACACAATTTAATTTCTAAAATATCAACCTCCTTCAATAAGCATCCTGGTTACATGTAAGTCTACTCCTGATTTTAATCTTTTGGTGACAATTATCTTTCTAAATGTAATGATTTAGTGATGTTTGTTAAATTCTGTACATTCTGGTTCTGCATAAAAAGGATATTACAGGAAATGCTGTGTTGACATTTTTTTGTGGATTTGTTCTATTTTGAAAAATGTATTGTATTTTTTATAGCAAACTTATTGGGAAACTTAAAAACTCTAACTTTTGCAACTTTAAGGATGACTGTGTTGTTTCATTTGTTTATTTTTTGTTACTTTAAAGGTATCATATGGTGAAAAATCCATTTTTATTGTGTTTGTGGTTGTTATAAAGCTGTTAACATATGAAGATAATTACTTCTGCCAATCTTCAAGTGGTCGAGGTAGCCACCACTTATGGTTTGAGGTGGCTGATAAGCAGCCAGAAAGGTTAAGCATGAATCAAACCGATCAGGGCAGGGAGAGCGATGATGTTGTGGTCACCGAACAGCACTTACTATTAAAAACATATGATGACCTCAGACCTCGAATAAACAAAAATGACCATATAGCTGCCAGAAATCAGAGAGGTTGCAAGAAATTGCTCATTGACTGTCAATTACAGATGCAGAGAGAGTCTTCTTCCTGATGGGGTTCATACAGTCATGGTGAACTGAACCATCTTTGTAGTATTTGGACCTGAAAATATTTTTAAAAAACACACATTTTGGGTACATGTGAAACATTCATTAATTTGCTGAAAATCTCTGTTTATTCCACAGCAGTTTCGACTTTGCTCATAGAGGCCATGGCAAACTTTTATTTTGAAGTGACTGTAGATTCCCGGAGTCACCCAGTCCGACGGACCTGCCACCATCCGTGTTTTCTGATGTATGTCATTCCTACAGTGGCTGTTTCCACCACTTGGAGTGCTGTTACAGACCATAACCTTGAGTAGTTGCACTTTGGTTACTCCGGTACAACAGCGGCATGTCTTCGGCTGCGGGCCACCCTCCTGTAGCTCCGCGGCTACTCAGCTAGCTCTGTTAGCCGCTAATGAGAGCACACGAAGGTTGCTTCTCGGCCTCGGAATGCCTCGGAGGAAGAAAAACGACCAGAGCCCGGCGAGGCTTCCCGGCGGGCCGCCAGAGGGGGGAAGCCTCGGTCACAACTCGGGTTACCCACTACCTCAGCTGTACGAGGGGGCAATGGCGAGCAACTTTCCAGGCAGCACGTCGGTGTCCAGCGCCGACAAGGAGAAGATGGTCAGAAGCATGCAGGAGATGTTCTCACACCTGGACCCAGAAGTTATTTACATCGTGCTCTCCGAGAGTGAATTTAAAGGTGACACAACACACGGAAGGCAGCTGTCGAGGCTGCTGGGTGACTGTTAGGAAAAGTATTTGTTATAACCTGGCTAACCAGTTAGCTGTGTAGCTTGTTGTCGTGTGTTTCTGACAGGGCAGTTCACTGTACGGGATTACTTCACACCGGAGGTCCCATTAAAGCTCCATAAGTGTTTCTGACAGTGTAATTTAAAGATGCACCTTTGCATGTTTTTGTTTACACACCCGGGCACCCTCTTCCGCCTGTTGCACCTGTTTAGAGCTATGAAAATGCTAAAGTATGCATCTTCATTACAGAAGAATGACAGATCCTGTGTGTTTACTTATATATGTTTACTTATATAGCAGCGAGTGATTCTCAAAAAAGTTAGGCTCAACTTAAACAGAAATGAAAACCGAAACATTTAATATCTTCTCTTTTCTACTACATAGAAGAGTCAAGGTGGCAGTGATATTATTCTGAAATTGAACTGCGTTGCTTGTTGAAATGATAGGACTTGTTTAATTCTGTTTAGTGTTATTATCTGAGCTTCTTTCTTTATACGTAGTTCTTTTTGAATTCATCAATGCACATTCCTGTAAACTGTGTTAAAGTGGCAGTCGAGCACTAAAGTTCTGATTCATGATTTGCAAAGGTTATAGAGAGCAGTGTTCTCAGTTTCACTCTTGTCTCTTTCTTGGTGTCTGGCCATAGTTGAAAATGCGATGGACTCCCTCCTGGAGCTGTCTGTGGCAGCAGAAGCTGCAGCCCCGATCCCTTCTCCTGTGTCTGGCTTTGAGCTCACTGCTGCAGCCCTGCTCAGTCCAAGTCACTTCTCTAAACCAGCACCAGACCCAAACTCCTCCAAACCATTGCAGCAGCCTCCATCTCCTCCCTCCACAAACCTCCTGACAGAAGAGCTGGACCTGTTAGTTGATCAGGAACTACAGACACTAACCGCACTACAAGATCTAAAGGAGGAGCATCACAGCAAGTATTTGCCTGCTGGTGCATCCCTTTCCTCTTTCCCTCCACCACCTGTCCCTCAGCAGGCCCTCCCTGAGCTGCTTCAATCCAGTCTGGAGCCTGGATTCAGAGGGCCCTCTGCCGAGCAGCCGGGCCCAGTGGGAGGCTTGTCTGGAGCTTCCTCTCCACTCAACCAGCTCAGCACGTGGGAAGACGACACTGCTGAGGGGCAGCAGTCTGTTGTGGATTTCACACACCTGATGACAGAAACATCTGCAGACAAGTCCAAACCTCCTCTGGATCTGGCAGCTTCAGGGCGTCCCTCAGCTTTTCAGGTGTATAAAAAGCAAGACCTACCACACGCTCCTTTGGACAGGACTCAGCTCATGCACTCTGATGCACTCGTCGGTGGAGCAAGATCTAAGGTGAACATGCTGAATCGGGAGCAGATTAGCTCCCCTTGGAACCCAGAGGCCCCAGTATTTTTGCCCCGTATCCATGGAACCCAAGGCCCGGCCTTCATTACTCCTGTGGCTCAGTCGCCCTCCAACTGGCCCAGCCAGCCCAGGCATGCCTCTCCCTGGCTGAATCAGGGCCCCGTCAGTCAGGCACCTCTCAAACCTTCTGCTACTATTCCAAAGTCCTGGGCGGTATCTGCTGCTCCGCAGGTCACTGCTCGGTGCAACAGGCTTCGTTTGGAAGGGAAGCTGCTTGTGCTGCTGCGTGGAGCTCCAGGATCTGGAAAGTCAACCTTGGCAAGGTAAGAAACTTTCAGTAGTTTAAACAGTGACACACAACATGTGCCAGACTAATAAACAACAGCTTAACAGAAAGTACCTGTTTGTCTGGCAGACATACTATCACCAGTGTTTCTTGGTTTGTTTGCTGTTTTTGTTTTAATCTAAGAAATCACAAATACACATTGTGTCAAGATTATTTAGTCTTTTTCTTTTGGCTTGTCAGGACTGAGCTTTTAGGATTGCTTTTAAAATTGCAAGTTGTTTATGTAAAAAGCATTACATGGTACTTTATCTTTTCTTTACATGCTGTGTCTTCTACCTTTTATTGCTACCTTGTTTGCTTTGCTTTTCTCTGAAAAGCACTGTTTTGAAAAGGGCTATTTGTATAAGGTTTTTTGGCTTGTGTGCAAAGCTTTCAAATAAGAAAAAAGACGTTTCCATTGTCTTGATTGAGAATTCCTTCATAATCAAGCAAAGGGATATTTATTTGTAATTTAAATGATTGTAACAAAAGAAACCTTTCATGACTTTAACCTGTTCCTTTTGGTCACTACAGCATGAAGAGAGTCTGTATTACTTCTCACTCACTTACCTTCCAGCAGCCTGGCAGCCTGTAGTAATGTTGAAACTACAAATCAGAATATTTTAAAACCATGACAGAGATTTTTTCAAACTGGTGGATGCCTGCCATGATCACATTATCTAAATATTAACAAGATTAGATTTGTCTTCAATGAGGTTATTAAACAAAAGTGTGCTACAAAAGTTAGTATCCAATCAAGATAGCAGAGTCGTATGACCAGTCACGGTTGCATAAGAGTCATGGATGTCTGCTGCAGCAATCACAAGCTGAGTTACGTCACTTGAAAGCCGTCTTCATGTGTGTCTCTGCAGAGCCTTGTTGGAGCAGAACCCAGGGGGAGTCATACTCAGCACTGACGACTATTACTACCATAATGGAACTTACCAGTTTGACCCCACTACCTTGGGAGAGGCCCATGAGTGGAACCATAAACGAGGTAAACAAAATACACAAACACACAGAGACAGTTTTGATATGACTCCAGAGCTTAGCTAATGAACAGGCCTGTTTGACCCTTTAAAGTATTTATTACCTGTGTGACTGATTGCCATTGTTTTGCCTTTAATTGCTCTGTTTTTTGACCTCAGCTGACCTAAAACAGTGAATGATTATTTCTCTTGTGCTGTCTGTCCTATTCCAACTTTATCCCACAGCCAAGGAGGCTTTTCAGAGGGGAACTAAACCCATCATCATTGACAATACCAACATGCAGGGCTGGGAGATGAGACCTTATGTAGTTCAGGTCAGTCAGCATTGCAAAAAAAACATGACATTTGGTAATAGAGCTTAAGTGGCTAATTAATTCTGCATTGGCACTAACTGCTGCTTTTCATAAACCCCATCGTAAATACAACCTAAATGCTGTAAATATGTTAATCCTCTTAAAATACACTTTTGCCTAATATCTGTAATTTCACACATGCAGTGTGGTGTCAAATTACAATACATGGGTCAGAAACTCTTTTCCAGTGACATGCGCGTAGTTTCTAAAGCAACAAAAATGTCGATACACATAGCATTTCAGGTATAACTGTAATGAAAGTGACTGGAAATTATGCAGTATACATAAATTTGTTATGAATCTCAAAGAGTTACTGGTCCTGCATCTGTTCTAGGCACTAAAACATGGATATAAGGTGCTGTTCAGAGAGCCAGACACCTGGTGGAAGAACAAACCCAGAGAGCTGGAGAGGTGAGAACAACAGAGGAATTAAAGCAGTGTCTGGTTTTAACCCTCTGAACCACAAACTGTTTTTTGTTTTCTTTTGCTCCTATCAAGTTTTGTACTCACCAAGGGTCCATTTTTTCCTCTAATATAAAGTGCTGCAGCTCTGTGGAAACAGCACAACCATGAGTAGGGAGAGAGGGAACTCAGAAATGATTTCTGTGCATTATGACACAGTTATAATGCCAAGTTCAACTTTTTTTGCAGTATTTTTTATGAAAGGACTTGGACTCAACATCTTGTATTTACAATTGACAGTATTTTCCAAGTGCCCACAGGTGTTGCGTCTCTGGTTGTACAGACACAAAGGTGACTCTACATACTACACATATTTTTTGACGTAAACCTTTTATTTGTTTCTCTGTGAACACAGTCTGCAGTTCAGCCCAGTACAGCTGAAAATAAACTGAATTTATGTCATGATTTAACTGTTGGTCACAGTTAAGTCAGTCATGAGTACACAGTTGCGCTGACAGGCACAGAATTTTCCTTGTTTTTTCTGGTCTGGTTGGCACAGATGCAGCATTGTTGGCAAATGTTTCAATGAGGCATGTAGAATAAAGTCATTTTAAACTCAGATTTGGTTGAGTTTCCCCGACCAAGCAGCACGTCACAGATGATTAGATTAAGTGTCTGAAGGTCTAAATCTGACAATTCTCTCCATTTTATCAACTTCTGGCACTGATAAATGGTGTCATTATGTCAATTTTGTGAAGACAACATACCTTACAAACCTCCCGGGGGGTGTTGGGGTTCAGAGGATTAATGTAGAATGTAATCTTCTTTTTTTTACTGGTAAAGAGCACAGTGCTGTTGGAGACAGTTTTATATAATGCAGTTCTGTGTGTCTGTGTTTACTTGCATGCTTATGCGTAGACGTTCCACACATGATGTGCCTGTGGAAACAATCCGCCGCATGCTTGACGGATATGAGCGCTTCGTCTCGATCCAGTCGATTATGGGCTCACAGATGCCTGAGAGGAAACGGCAACTCCTGGAGAACAGAGGCTCACAGTGAGTTTCACTCAAAAAGTTTGTGCCATTGACCTGACATCTGTTTGTATCAAATTGCGTTTGGATGAGAGAAGACTCGGTTGTAAAAACATGAAAAGGAGGAGCATCTAATTTGAGAGTCTGTGTGAATATTCTTAAAGTCAGATTGATTTAAACAGTAGATGTTCTGATGAACCTCTTGGAATCACTTTCTGTGTGAGATATTTAGACACTGTCAATGTAGAACCTTGAAAATCTCTGTCTCACTGAGCTGCAATCTAAAGTTGTCTTGATATACTAGTACGTTATGACATTAATAAATAATAGCACTGTTTACAGATTGTATTCAGTATATTTTACTTTGCAATTATTACTTCTGTCAACTTCGAATCCACAATCTTAAGATTTTCTCTGTGAACTGTTAGTTCGCCGAGACTTGTATAGGACTTGTGTCATAGTGTTTCATTTTTTTTTGCAATTACAGCATGGTTGTCGTTCATTCCAGGACTTTAACTCTAGCTTAGTGTAGTTGCAGACGTGTTGAAAAGCTCATTTCTAAGTGACTGCAATCACAGAAAGAGAAGTACAAATTTCCAAAACAAAGAATTTAATTTGGCATTTACTCAGTTGATTTGTCTTGCATTTCCATCTCTATGTTGCTTCAAGTGAAAACTGTTTTTTTACATATATATTAAAAGGGATAAGTCTGCTTTTTAGAAATGCACAGACAGTTAAACATTTCCTGGTATAAATTTATGCACATCTGATGAGCAGGAATCATCCAAATCATTGAGTTTAGTTGGTTGTTGTTATATTTCACCTGTCACCAGTTATATTTACCGCAACGTTTTTCCCTTTCTGTTGTCTTTAGGCCACTGTCTCCTGAAACACCTTGTCCTGACCTCGTAGATCAGCCTGGATTGACTGAGGGATGCAAGAAATCCCGTCCTCAGCTGTTTTCCTCCCTCCCTGATGTGTCATCTGTTGGTCGCTCTGGAGAGGTGGGAATGCTGGAAGACGGCACCCACAAATCAACCGAATCGCTCAATGTCCAACTCGGTGAAACATCTAAGGAAAACCCTGAAACTTCTAATGGGGACAGCTTTGATTTAGGGGACTTGGATTCTGAGCTGGACAACCAGTTGAACCAGCTGAATCCTCCAAATGGAGACCAGAGAATCCCAGACTGTATTGTGGAATCAGTGATGAATGAAGATTCATGGGGAACTGAAATGCCTGTTGCTTTCTCTGAATCTATTGCACAAAGAGTGAGGAGAGAAAGGCCAAGCAGGAGGTCTGGTTTTGACAACATGGAACCTGCAGATCTTGTAAAAGACACTAACCAAGCAGACAGTGAGGCAAAAGAGAAAGAAAAGACAATGGAAGAGGAATTAGAAGGAGCTGAGTTAGTAACACACATGGGAGAGAAGGGAATGCATAAGGTGTTGAATTTTGCAGGAGACTGGCCTTCTGAAGGGTCTCTCGAGCAGCGACAGGTGAGAAAAAGAGAAACTCATAAAGAAGTACAAGGGAGCAAAGATGAAGATGCATCTCGAGAATACAATGACCATGAAAAAACAACGAGCACACACTCGGGCCCCAATATAACCGAGTTTCAGAAGCTTCTTGATATTATCCAGACTGGTGTTGTCACAGCTGAGACCAGCTCTTCCCACTCACGCTCCATTTCGCTGAGTTCGGGAGAGGAATTGGAGAAAGAGGACGAGGCAGGTGGCTGGTTTGAGGAATCCCATGGCAGTAGATCTA
The DNA here is from genome assembly GCA_024666655.1 of Dascyllus trimaculatus. Taxonomy (NCBI): domain Eukaryota; kingdom Metazoa; phylum Chordata; class Actinopteri; family Pomacentridae; genus Dascyllus; species Dascyllus trimaculatus. Next base: position 12,116,300 of record CM045447.1, on the reverse strand, counting down.
ACAGTGAGGAGAGAAAGCTAAACACTGGCAGGGTTAACATCAACAGAGGGGATCTACCTGACTGCGTGTTAGACTGGAAGGCAGCTGACTCTTGTGTTGTCAGGGAATTAAAAATTGATGATTGGGAAGGACTTAAAATTGAAAATGAAGCAAGTACTATCACAGAAAGGATCGACCGAGAATCTCTATCTGTGGATCTGAAAGCACCCAAAGCAGAAAATTCTGTTTCAGCTCTCTTTGAGAAAACTAAGGAGGAGAACGTAGCCCACAATATTGAAGGCGAGACTGGAACTGATGTGGACAGCTGCACAGAGAATGGCAGAGAAAGTAGAACTGAGGCTGATGGTTGCCATATCAGTGACACATGTCAGAGTATTGTGTGCGAGGGCTCTGTGGAAACAGAAAGTAGTCCCCTTAGTCAGGAGAAGAAGCAGCGTCAGGGTCGCAGATCAGGCAAGCAGTGCAAGCTAGCCCTCACTTTCACTCAAAACTGCCCTGATTCCTTATTGAACACTCTGGACAGCCCCAATACTACAGCTCAAGACTTAGACAACAGTCAGAACAGCATCAACTCAGATGTCAAACCTAAATTCAACCCTAACCCCAGTCTTGACCTTGAACCAAACCTTGAGGCCAGATCTGAGACAGACATGCAGGAGGCTCTCCCTTTTCCTCTGGTGGACACAGGCTGCTACACTCAGACAGAACCTCAAGACTTTGCTCTTCTTTGGCGTCTCAATCGTACAGATAGCCCCGATGATGCGGTCGTCACTGCAGGCCGCCACACCGGTGACATCAGAGTCGTGTCTGGCGACTCTTCTCGTTTTGTCCCGGAGCTCTCCTCTGCAGTTTCCGCAGCAGTTGCAGTTCACCCGTCTGGCCACAGAGAGGTACCCTACCGTGTAGTACATGAGAAAGGCACACAGGTGGAGGAGAGAGAACTTGGAGTAACTCAAGACCGGCTTGAGAATCTGCGCATTCTCAGTCGCCATTTTAAACTAGTGAGTTTTGACACATTAGAAGACTTGTATGACAAATGTCATCAGGACTTAGAGTGGACAACCAACCTGCTGCTGGACTCTGGAGAGAGGTTCTTCAGAGATGAAGATGGTGAGGAGGCGGAGGACAGTGCAGCTGCTGAAGATGGCCATTGCCCATCCACTCCGTGTGAAGCTTTATCTGAGACTGTAGAAACCAGTTCATGTTCTGTTGTGTTAGATCAACATCACCCTGAAGACTGGCCAAAGAGAGAGACGACTGTGATTAAGGAGGAAACTCAGCAGTCAACCCGTGAAACAGTTACAGAGTCAGATGAGAGCGCCAATAATACTGCTGTGTCTAGTTTGGGAGGTGCAGCTGTTCCAGTTACGAACAAAGATCATTCTGATACAACCCCAGACTCATCTCCTCAAGCAGAACCTAACTTTCCTAAAGCAGTAAAGGAAGGAGAGAGTGGTGAAAGCCCTGAACACAGAGTTATATCTGAGCCTGACCTTGAAGATGGAGCTTGGGGTGGAAGCTTTGACAATGGGGTAACAATTGAGACTGAGGACGACATTGCCAGCTTGGATGAGGTCAACCGCCTGCTGCTGGCTAACATAGAGGAGATGGAGAGAGAGAAAAAGAAGAGAAAAGAGGAGAGACGAAGCCAGCACCTGAGTATTCAGAGTGTGGAGCTGAAACTACCCACTGAGCTGGCACTACAGCTCACTGAGCTGTTTGGTCCTGTTGGAATGGACCCAGGTAACTGACACCCAGATTTCACACTGAAAAATAGTTTTTCACCAGTAAATTTAAAACTTGCTGTTTAGACACAGTTGTATGACATGCTGTGGTTATACTTGATATGATAGGTCATGCTGGGAGGAAGGGTGAAGAGCAGGCTGTACATAAGAAAAGTGTCTCAAAAGACTTTTATGCTTGTTGCACTTTGTTCTCAATAATGCTGTTGTTTTTTTTATCACTGAATTGCTTAACGCCCCTCAAAAAGTAAACTGCTCTGCTCCTCAGAACTCACATGTTTGCATGTGTCCTGCCTGGTTCCTTATATTCAGGTACCTGCTCAGCTGATGACTACACAGTGCAGATGGACCTGAACCTGGCTAAACTCCTTCACCAGAAGTGGAAGGAAACCATCCAGGTGAGGCAATAATTCACCAGCATCCGTTCTGTCCAGTTATATATGTACTTGGATCTACTGTGCGTGAGTCTAAGAGGGTCTTTGTTTTTTTGTTATGTGTAGGAACGGCATAGACAAGCAGCTCTTTCCTTTCACCTGCTGCAGGAAAGTGAGTTGTAAGACACACAAGCACAATTTTAGATAAAATCCATGAAGCATCATGGAAAGATCGCAATAGCATATATTTTCTAATCATGTGTTACATAAAGTACACACACACACACACACACACACACACACACACACACACACACACACACACACGTTTGTCAATACCTATACAGTAACAAATAGTATATGCACATGTAGAAGTATACATTTAAGCACATGTCTTAACACCTACTTTGCTTCTCAACTACTAAATATCGATCTTTGAATGATCAGGTTCAACACACTGGGGTGACTCACAGGTGGCCAAACCTGGAACACAAGACCGGACACCGACAGCTAATTTTCTGTTAAACACAGATAGTTACATGTCTCTGGACAGCCAGCCAGACGCCTTTGGTCAGATGCCGTACATGGATCACTGGAATGCATCCCGTCCACATGTCTCTCTTCGAGATATAATAAAAGAGGAACAGGCTTTACAGGAAAACGTAAAAAAGGTATCATACGCCTGCTGTTTTTGCATTTTCTGCACATAAAGTTCTTTTCTGTTCCCCTCATCCTAATGTCTGTCCAACCCCTATCTCCTTCAGACCAGACAAAGTCGTACAGAACTCGACCGACGTGATGGAGCCACATTGTTGAAAGAGAACCAGCTGTACGCCCTGTTCCCCACCATTGACAGGCTTTTTCTCCAGGACATCTTCAGAGACCACAAGTGAGAGAAGAACTTTGAGACTGTACTCCATTTGTTTGTGAGACACTTTGATCATGTAATTATGAGAACTCATTCCAGGACTGACACAAACATGCTCTGTAAAGCAAGTACAGAATGTATGGATCTGATGTGTTAAAAGGGTTTTCTATACCTCTGGTGAACTCATACATGTGTTTGTCTTTGCACAGTTACAGCCTGACTCAGACAGAGCTGTTTCTTCGCTCTCTATTGGACGAGGAGCCTGTGAAGACGGTAGTTGCGCCAGAAGCCCCTCGGTCGGACCACCACAGAACAGCTAGCAAGGAGAGGGAAAAGGTATTAATGATACAAGCAGTGGGACAGACGACCTATTTCTCTTGACCTTTGTATCTATGTTTGCTGCACATTTTATCAAGTATTTGCCATTTGTTGATTCCATAATCAAATGACAGCAAATGGGCTGCCGGGGCTTGATATAATAATAATATATAACATAAATATAATGCTATAATAATCTATTATATATCAGTCTGCCTTCTTCCATTTTTGCAAAAGCTTAGACAGCTATGATGCAACACTTCACCACAGTGCTTATAGATTTTTGTATATTTCATCTAAACACTATAAAAAGAACACTTATGGCATCATTCAAATCTCAGATAGTAATAAACCGGTGAAAGGCTTCTGTAAGAGTTTAAATATCTGCAGTATTTGAAGAAAACATAAATGCCTTGTGCAGATCGGTATCAAAATGTCTAAGTCATCTACTTTCCTCACCCCTTATTAACTGTTTTTTCTCATTTGTCAGAGGCAGAAGCCCCAGGAATCCGCTGTACCAAACTATCAGGACACAGAGGACCCCGAGTACACAGACTTCCGGGCCGAGGCAAACCTACAGAGGAGCCGACAGCTCGAGAGTTTCTCGAAGGCTGCAGAGGCCTACAGGCAGGGGCGCAAAGAAGTGGCCTCATTTTATGCACAGCAGGTAAGTGACTGAGGCAGAACGGTTTGCTTTCATAATTTGCTTTCATCCTAGCAGTATTTTTCGCCTGTTGTGCGTTTTTAAAATAATTTTAAAAAAGTTTTGAAGTTGTTTTGTTTATATGTAATAGCTTTATCCTCACTGAGAGAATATGTAGTATTAGTTAGTAGTATCAGCTTTCTTGTGTTATGTCTTAAAATTGAAGTGTGTCTGTGAATAATTTGATAAATGCTCTGCTGAGGAGAAAATTAAATTGTATGTACTCTTTTCTTTGTTTTCAGGGACACTTGCATGGCCATCGGATGCGTGAGGCCAATCACCGTGCAGCAGTTCAGATTTTTGAGAGGGTCAACTCCTCGCTGCTGCCCAAAAACATCCTGGACCTCCACGGACTGCATGTAGATGAGGCCCTGGAGCATCTGGCACAGGTGTTACAGGACAAAACCACAGGTAGTCAGCAATATACTGTATACACTCAGTATAGATCCTTATAAACATGCACCTCTCATTGTTAATCTGATGGAAAATTACCATGTGGGTCCAATGTAAAAGTTACCCTCGTCACTTTCACGTAAAAGTCTCAGCATTGACCTTACCAGACGTGGTTACACTTCAAAACTGCACTAGTCTGAATGAAATGGTTTCAGAAAAATAAAAAGGCTGAACATGCAGAATGTGCATCTTGTAGCGTTACCACCTATATAGATTTATTATCACAGCCTTTATCTCATGTCTTTCGCATTCTCTCTGCTGCTGTCTGTTCCCTCTCACTCACCAGGTGCCAAACATCACACAAGTACGGTGTCTTTCATGTCTAAAAAAAGCTGCAAGGAGCAATAACCGGAAAGTCACCTATGTATGAGCGAAAAAAGCCTTCGCTTTAGTAGATGAACATGTTCCATGTCTGTAAAGGACTGTTTGAGGCCAAAGGGAGCATGTGAAAGATGAGCCTTGCATCTTGAATCGCTTTCGTACCTATGGTATGGTTCACTCGGTTTGAACCAAAACAGAAAAGAAGCTCAGATATCCTCAACTAAATGTGTAAAATTGATGATGTGCGCCTTTAAGTCCAGACGCCAACCAGGATTGTCACTGGTACGTGGTGCATCTGAACCATATTACCAATCACGACGCCCAGCTTGCGACCTTTTTAAGCTGCTGTTTCTGCCCCCCTTCAAAGTTTGTGCACATTGCTGCTGTTAACTAAGTTCTCTGTATGTCTTTTGTTCTTCTTTGGCCTCTTTCTGTGTAGATTGTGAGCAGGGTCTGTGTCGACCTCAGCTCTCTGTCATCACAGGAAGAGGGAACCACAGCCAGGGGGGCGTGGCCCGCATCCGCCCCGCCGTTATAGACTACCTCACCAACAAACACTACAGGTACACACACACACACACACACACACAAAAGCAAAACGCCCGAGCCAGACATGTTCATCTTCACCCACCTTTTCTTCTATCTCTGCATCTCTCAGGTTCACTGAGCCAACGCCAGGCCTTGTGTTGGTCTCTTTGAAGTGAGAGGAACCAGTTTATTGGATTCAAACTAAAGCTGCTATGGAGGACAACTCTCTCTTTGTCTGCCATTTTCCACACCTGTGATGCCAAATACCATCATTACAGTCTTTACAGTGCGATGCACTCAGCCTATGTGTGTCTTACTGCCGACAGTTTTTGTTATTCACTCATCCTGTCTCTCTCTCTCTTTATCTATAAACTTCCAGATATGTAATGGCTGGTTAAACGAGGTTATTTTCAGTTCAGATTTTAACATTAAATCTATTCTTTTTCTGTGTTTATGGAAATGGACTGCATCAGTGTGAAACACAAACAAAGGATATTTTTCTGTATCCGTAAAGCAAGAATACATGTATACTATATTTTATATTTAAAAACATTTTAGTGTACATTTGCCTTTTGTGTGTTTTAAAGAGTGAAAATGTCCTGTTTAGCGCGCTCCATGTTGAATAAGTTATTTAATCATCTGAACATTTATTAATCTGGAGTCCTGTTTGAGACGCAATGTAAATATTTTATGCTGCTTAATTTGAATCACGATCGCTTGCTGCCTGCTTGGAGGTTTCTTTTTTTAAGATTTTAAGTAATATGACAGTCTTTCTTGAGACATAATTTAAAAAGCATTGTATTTGATTTCAGTTATACATTCACTGTTTTGCCATCACTAAGTCAAATTCTTGGAAGAGAAAACACCAGCCTGAAACTCCACACATGATCAAAGGGCAATAACCTCATCAGTTTGAACCTCTACTGTGACACTCGTCTCCGCAGCTGCTTCTGCAACATATTACTCTTCGTTTACTTTTGCGTAAGTCCAAACAAAGTTTATCTGCTAATATATTGATATTTAAACTCAGGTGACAATTTAATAATTCTAAGTTTTCGTCTCTTTCGCGGCCAGTTGATTGTGTCTAGCCTGGTAGCTTTTTAAAACACATTGTGCCAAATTTTGTAGCAGCTGTATTGCTAATTTTGCTACATTAGTTTTGTAGACCTAAAAACTCTTCTGTTTTTTTTTCTACCTGTGTAATATTTTTTCATAACAGTGCAACAACAGTGTTAACACATTTTATTGGCTGTACATAATGTTGTGAGCACATGAAGTATGAGGAGAATGTTGTATTTTTGTAGTCATTTGCTGGTAAGGTTTTACAGAGCATATAACATGGAGAAATAAAACTATTTGTTTACAGTTTGTGGACGTGTTTTTGTGGGTCAAAGCAGCTTTTATTTTTGTAGCAAAATCTGTAATTTAGTTTTAAATGTATCATTTACAATTGAAGAGTCTGGATTTAGAATTGAAACATATTTTTCAACTAGTGGAGAAAACATAGTGGAGGTGACTAAAACAAATCCTCAGCATTTAATGCAATGGAGGATAAAAGTAGTAATTTATGCATAGTGTATAACATTGGATAAGTATTGTATAAATCTTTACATTGATGCTCAATATTTAATAAAAGTAAATGATAATGAGAATAAACATTTATTTAATAGATGTTTCTAAGGAGCACTCCACTGATTTTCACTGACTTCTGACAAAGACTGAAGGCGGTCCATTCAGTAGTTATCCTTATGCCTCTGCTTTATTCGACCGACTTTGTGGCCCTGATTATTACCTGCTTTAAGGAACTAATTTAACTCATCTAACGCAGTTTTCCATTTGTCAAAATGTGATTGGAGCCCCTACACTGTGACAGAAGCGTTACACATGCATCAAAATGACTTGATTTTATTCAAGAGGGTTATATTTTAAAGATCATAGCCCATATGACTACCATCCGTAGATCATGTGATCATGTTACAGTTTAAACAATATGCTCCTTACCAAACTCATACAGCCTAAACATTAAAAATAATACTTTAGGATTGCCTACAAAAATCCTGATGTCATGCCTGACTACACTACAAAAAATACTGTTGGGTTCACCAAAAAAATTACGCAACAGTTTGAATCAATTTTTTTTAGTGATGAAAATTCTCATGAAATTGTGCTCAACCAACAAGATACATCGAGTTCGGAGACTGAGCTTTTCCTCTACAATAAAACATATTTCTAATTACCAGTCTTCTGAAATTGTAAAGATAGGGAACAAGACTTTAAATCCTGAACTCAAGGGTAAGAAAAATGAAGTTATGTAGCCAGTTTCATTAGATTACATCGACTTGTATTTAGTTTGAAATGAACTAAGACAGAAATTTGAGTTTAAATTGCATACAGTATTAAGTTGATCCAACAACCAGCATTAATGCTTCAATCCAACCCTTTAAATTAATGATTGCAACTTAAAATGTTTCTCTAAATCAGTAGAATATAAAATATAGAATATAAACTGCAAACATGTCTGATTGTTTGGTTACAAGAAATGTTAAAATACTGCAACGACACTTTTTTTCTTTCACTATGGACCTGAATTTGCCTATGTTCGCATGTTTTGAGTGTGTGCTGCAGACGTTTGCAAACTGGACAGTTTAAAAGAAGCGTGTGATCTTTTATTTTTTTACAAAACATCTGTGACTGAAGCTCACTTCTTTTTTTTTTTATTATTCTCAGAGTCTTCCTGTAGCATGTGGCTGCCCTTTTAACAGTAAACAGCCTTCGACGTGAAAAATCAGCGGAGTTCCCCCAATAACAGTGGAGATCATGCTGGTCTCTCCAAGGATAGATGGCACAGTAACCAATATAGAGCAATATATCCTCATGTATAGGTGGTTTACTATTGATAACTAACCGGACTTCACATTGTGTCGCTCTGTTTGCCGCAACTGCCCACAGCACCTGTGTGATCACACATGAATAAATCCCTCTTACTAAAAATCCTTTCTTTGCGCCCGCCGTGCGCTCCGCTGCCGCGTAAAATGGCACGCACAGTGGCACAAATCCACACGAGAAAAAAGAAACGCGCACACTTTAAAGCACAGCTGCTGTGGGGGAGGCGAGCAGCAGTGAGTCACACCTCCACACTCCAACAAGCGGATGCGTTTTACTTGCCTTCATCTCGTGTCTTTCTTCGCTCCTCCACCAACCAGCCAGATATTTAGGAGGGTGTCGCAATATTTGGCCTCTGCTTCGGTTCAAAGTGATGGCGACGGTGGCGGTGGCGTTTTAAAGGTGGCCGGTGTGACATTTTATCACCATGAACTAACTTTTTTTTCTGGAGTTTAAAACCTGTTTTCTGCCAGCAACAGAAGTACTGCATTCAAAGGCGGCAGCCAGCATCCGTTCAAGATTGAGAAGACCGACAAGAAAGGTAGGCCCAACTGTGCTTGTCTTAATCGTCTTTATCTTCTCCTTTGCCTCGATGCAACGTCTTTGAGGAACCAGATTTGATGTTGTATTCTGACATTTAATAATCAATCAATCAATCATGATCCTTGTAGAATAAAATAATCAGGTCATTTCACATGTAAATCTTTAAAATAGAATAAGTGAAGTCCTCAGTGTGCACTCTGAAGAGTTACCACTGAGGAGTGCAGATACACAATATGTGTGTCACACAACATTTTACCTTGAAAAACGTGTCATCTTGGATAAACAGAGTGGTATAGTTGCATCACAAAAGGGACTGGTTGTTCCTTTTCCTTGCCTTTTTAAATAATTTACCTTTTAGCAGCACCAAACCGAGGCTGATTGTAGTAAAAAAAATTGCTTAGATAGTCAAAGTGTGGAAAATCCACTGATTCAAGTGTCCCATCTACGTTAAAGCAGGTCTTTCCATCTAGATGACTGTATGTGACATGGCAGGCGGTTTTGAGGTTATCGCTCACTGTGTGGCTACTTAAACAAGTTTAATACAACACAGAAATCAGAAGAGACCACCAGTAGATTCTCTTTAGGCCCTGCGGTAACTGTAAAGATGAATTCCTGTCACTGTATTAGATGGAGACGTCCTCGGCCACCGTCAGCGTCAGATTGTGGTTTAAACTGCGGAATCAAGGCCGACTCTGAGGTCAAAGCGATGCATTAGAGCAACTGGAGACAGCTGGATCTCACTTATCAGCTTGATAATGTCACACAGATGTGGTTAATGAACTCCTGTTTGAGGCTTCAGGATCAAGCTGTGAATTGTGGGTCACACCCAAACATACAGAATTTACTTCCGTATTTAAACAGTGCTTTGTAGCTGATTTCTTCTCCATGCTTTTACTTTTCTTCTGTAAACATATGTATAAATAATAGCCACGCTGATGTCATCTTCCATGGCAGACTGCATGTTGCATGAGAACGAGCTGGCAGCTGTGTGAAGAAATACATTAATAACACCTGAGTTTAATGAACAAAGCTGGGGCATTTCTAACCATTCTGGGTGCTGTCTGATACCTCGTGTTGATAACGTACCGTCTCTTCATCTCTCTTCCTCAGTAAATTTCCCTCTTCGGTGCCGAGAGGTTCGGTCTGTCTGGACAGAATGACGATCTTCTTGATTGTCAGAGAGAAAGACCAGAACCTGAACAGGCCGCTGCAGAGACCGAACGGAAGTGAGGCGAGCTGAGATGGAATAAAGAGAGAAGAGGTTATGTGAAGTGTGTATAAAACTGTGCTGACTGTATACATCTACTGTATATTAGAGACATTTGAGGAATCAGCAGAGGCACGTCAAAGGTCAGTTCAATTAGCTGAATGACCACTGCAGGAGAGCGTCTCTGGTGATGGATTTTCCTAAGAGCCGGGCTGCACATCCCCTGCTACCAAACCTACAACCTGCATACGGAAGTACAGCACACACAGAGTGATCGCTGCTTCAAACTTCCTGGCGGACCCTGTAAATCGACCAGAACAGCGAGATCTTTGACTTCCTCCGAAGAACCACAAACATCTTAAGGTGTGAGATAACTGGAGGCAGCCATGAACGGCTATCAGGAGATGTCCGTGAAGTGCGTCCTGGTTGGGGACAGCGCAGTCGGCAAGACAGCCCTGCTGGTTCGCTTCACCTCGGAGACCTTCCCGGAAAGCTACAAGCCCACAGTCTTTGAGAACACCGGGGTGGAGGTGTACATGGACGGCGTGCAGATCAGTTTGGGGCTGTGGGACACGTCGGGCAATGACAACTTCAAACAGATCCGGCCGAGATCTTACCAGCAGGCCGATGTCGTCCTCATCTGCTACTCTGTGGCAAACCCGAACTCTCTGGCCAACGTCCGACACAAGTGGATCGCTGAGGTTCGGGAAAACTTGCCCAAGGTGCCGGTGCTGGTTGTGGCGACCCAGACGGACCTGAGGGAGGTAGGGGTGCATCGGGCCAGCTGCATCTCACCGATGGACGGGAAACGCGTGGCTCATGAAATCCAAGCTAAAGGCTACCTGGAGTGTTCCTCGCTGAGCAACCGCGGCGTGCAGCAGGTGTTTGAGTACGCGGTGCGGACTGTGGTGAAGCAGGCCAGGAAACAGGCCAGGAGGAGCATGTTCAGCATCAACCAGTGCAAGGCCTTTTGACCTTGATGTGACGGACACCTGAGCCTCTCATAAGACTTTTAGCGTGCTGTTCAAACTCAGTTGGCCTCACAGAGGTGCGAGAACCCAATATGTGATTTCTCAGATATAACTTTTTCACTAACCTCCCAAAACGTATTCAAACTGAGAATGCACTGATTAAAAAATAAACCCTATGGACACTCATGCATGTGTACAGAGGTGGAAGAGGACCTTTGCTGTGAGATCCAGGGAAGTAGTCCAACATAGTGCTTAGTCTTACATGGAGCTATGTCTAATGGGACGAAGGATTTTTGTAAAAGACTTTTACTTAATTGTAGTATTTCAAGCTTGGTGTGTCCGTCTCGAGTTGCATTAGCAAAGTGAACTTTTAAATGCAGAATTTACCAAATAAGTGCATTTACTAGCACAAATAAAAAGACACGTAATTTTTGATTACGTCTGCCATGATGATGTACTTTTCACATTTGAAAAAAATCAAATGTGGAAAACTCTTTTTATTGAAGAGGAATGAGTAAATAATTGTGTGTGTCTTGGCAATTGTTTGAACTATCAATAACGTCGATGTCGGCTCAGATAGTGTGACGCAAGCATTCTGTTAGGTTGTACATAAAATATATTTCTCTAGATTTTCTTCTTAGAGGAATTGCATTAGATGCGACCAGGAAATAAACCATTTGCAGGTAAACCTGTTGACAAAAATGCCTACAGGTTTCATGTTTTCTCTTTTGTGTATCCTATTTAAATATGTCAGATTTATTTAAAAGTTTCTGTTTGACATGTCTACACATCAGCTATTACAAAAATTTGAATTACCCAGTGTTCACAGTTTATTAAAATCCTGCCACGTATTAGTGGCTATTGTGGATTTTTGTGCGTCATATTGTTTACTGTATACCTTCTTTTAAAAAACACATCAAAAATATGAAGACAAGGCCTCCAGTCTGCATTTTTTTTCTTTGCGTGGTGTTTGTTGAACAACACAGTTATCATTTTTGTTTTAATTTATGTGTACAGCTTGTGTGATTGTACAGTTTTAGCCGTAATGGACAACTAAATGAATAAACACGGGGAGGCAGCACATCTGAAAGGTGGAAAAATCAACATTATTGTCAGTCATTTATGGCTTTTCATTTGCCATTCATGTACCTATATTTATCATTTTTGTCTTTTTTGGTGTTTGCTCATCCCTCTCCACGTTTATCTGTCTGACATGGTCCTGAATAAACTTAATAAGACTCACACCCTGGAAGAGGTGTAATTTATATTTTGTATGAAAGCACATGGTCCAGCTTGTTTTCATTGTCTTATAAAGGCAGCTTTCACATAGATTTCTGTATTATACGATACGCCTCGTGTCCTGACATACTGTCCTGACATGTTTTGCATCACATACACGTCATATAGAAACTATATGAACTACTAAACTGCCAGATTACATGTGATTTAAATCTGTATGAGACACATTGTGCTCTTACACAATGCTGGAAATTCTACATTTTCACAACATACATGAGAAAATCCTGATAGGCTTATGGAGATGAGAAGGCTGCAGACAAGCAGGAAACCCTGCTCTTATCTTTGACTTGATTATAACAAGCTATTTCTTATCTTTAATGGTTGACGAGGTCAGTAATTTATGCTGCCATGTTAGGTACTTGAATATCGAGCATCTGTATAATCTTATTTCATAGTCACGGGTAGCAGAATGTAAAACTAATGGCACACACACTAGATAAGAGGTGGAGGCATAAACTGATGTAGTTCAGATCGCAGATGCGACTTTAAATTTTAGTGTCTTTCCCAGTCAAAGCTTCAGTTTTATTTATAGAATCAGTTCAAAATTACAAAAGGATTTTAGAAGCTGTGAGTTATCAGTAGAGCCTGGATCTGGGTAAAAAAAAATCATAATAGTCCTAAAATTCAAAAGTCTTATAGCCTCAAATATATCTGTATAGATACTGAATTTGTCCATATATATATATATGATGTGTGTATAAGATGTCTTAAAATGCACGTCAGAGCACGATATGAAGGCTGTGCGTGTTAAATGTTTAATGTTTTAACTGAATGATAATGACAATGAAAAAAACCCATAAGGCGACCAGGAACAGCAAACAACCAGGAACGATGCTCAGAGAAGCTGTTCCTCCCCCCTCGTGCGTTCTCCCGCTCTTTCTCTACACATCTCATGTTTTAATGTGGTATTCAGAGCTGCTGAGGATGAGAGCTACAGCACACACTTTTCAAGGATACGCTGAAAAACACATAACCACATCCCAGTGCGCACACATATACCTATATACACATGCTATACACAGACTCTGTAGGTCTCAGCCGGTTTGTCACTGACTTCACATAAACACTCGCTTAGTGCTGACAAACCTACGAATACAGTCACGTAGACACGCAGGAGACCACCTGAACAACTTTATATAAGCCTCTGCAAGCCCACTAACTCTGCTGTTTGAAGCTGTATATCGTGACAAAAATCAATCCAAGTATCAGGAGTAATAGCCTTTAATGGTATTTATTATTATTTCACTTTATTAAGCCTCAACCTATTTCCTTATGCAAGTTTGTTTAGGGCCCTAAAACGTTGATCATCTAATGTATGCAAAAATAAATCACGTGTTCTGGCTATTTACACGTTTCTTTACACAACAGCTCTTTTACTGAGTATTTTTTAGTGCTCTTCAGTTGTATGTAGAGTGAAACTAATGTTTTGGTCATGTTTTGATCTCTAGGATTTTAAATCAAAACATCACAAGACGTATCGCTGAGGTTTTTTTCACTATAAACAAATAGTGTATAAATATATGGGTTTGTATGGTTACGAAAAGTAGGATATATATCCAAAAGTATGCTAAATTTCACCTTATTATTTGTGTGGTATAAAATGTGAAGCGTACTTTAGTCTGCTGGTTATGATCTCACATTTTAATACCTAAAGTGGAGGACACATCAGTTTTATAACAGTTTTTTATAACGGCATATTTTTGAAAGTACTATAGTCCAACAATGCAGTTCAAATTAAAGTACACATCTATACTTCTAATAGTGTGTGCATGAAACAGAGAAGCTTCACTCTGACTGTTCAGCATGTCTGACTGCCTGCTGTGGTCAGAGCTTTCATCTCTCACTGTGCTCTCTGCCACAGCTACCACAATGAGATGTCACCCTCTTTCTGTCTCTCTTTCTGTCTCTAATTGTTCTCTCTCTGGTGGTGTACAGAACGGCACTCTGTGGAGCCACTTCACAGTCAGCAGGTCGTGGATGAACTCGCTGCTCAGGTGCCTCCGACTGATCCGAAGAGCTACAGAACAGGCAGAAGATTTTTGACGCGTCACAGTAGTCAAAGCACAGATCTAGCCAAGGCTAATACTTATGGCTGCAGTTTCATTGAGGTGCTGCTTCAGAGCTTTGACACTGAGATTTCAATAGACTTCACATTTGCTTTTGCAGATTTGCCAAAAACGAAAATAGTCACAAGGATTTCTCGTTATTTTATGTTTTAACATTGACATCTGACTTTAAACAACAATTCTGGCGCCAGTATTTGTGTGGCATTATCAGAAAATCCTATTAAATACTTTACTTAAACTCAGGCTGTCTATCTTCAGTGACATTTTCACAGCAGACCTTTAATTTGTCCTTACAGACTAATGATGGTGGATCCCTTTCCAAGTTTCCCAGTAAGACATGTCCACGTAGCAACCAGCTGACAAGTACAATACCAAGACTGTACAACTGAAGCAGCTACATGGAAATGTGTGATTATTTAATTATTTATTGCTGTGCTTTTCTCACTGTAACACGTCAAAGTGACTTCTGGGGGGACAGAAGGAACATTGCCACTGTAGTAAAAAGCCTCACTGTGCAGCTTTATTCCATAGAGGTTACAACAGGTTTTGGCAACACAAATGCTCCTTGTTTGCACGATTTAATTCTTAGTTTTCTTGCTATGTGGCTTGTTGACAATGAGGCCAATGTAGAATATCACCAACCGCATTTTTCCTGCTCAAAATTACCGTGAAACTGAATGATTTGTTCCACTGTAGATGAGCACTGTTCACCAGACACCGCCGGTTACTGAGGAAGGACGATCATCATGGTATGTACACACATTTCCTTCGCTGTCACCACTTTTTCGCTCTTTCTGTCTCTACTTTTCAGTCTTTGTCTCTCACTGTCTCACTCTGCCTCTGAAAGCTCCTCACTTGTTTCCTTTTCTGCTCCAGTTTCTCCAAAATAAACAAATCCTGAGCGGTGCCATCATTACTGAGCCACTTAACCTCTTCACTTCTTACAGTGCATGTTCTGTTATGATTTTCAGTGTTCACCACACAAGCACACATTTAATCTTTTAGCCTAGTGACTCTGTTTTGTCCTTACACACACATACACACACACACACACACACACACACACACATGCACGCACACGCTACATATCAACAACACACACTGAGGTCAACATAGAAATGAAGATTAGAAATGGTTTACAGACTCTTTTTTGACTCTGACTCTGACACAATATATGTTTCACACTTTCTTTCCTTTCACACACAAACACACACACACACACACACACACACGCACACACACACACACACAATGCTACTTATCAACAACACAATTAACATAGAAATGAGTATTAGAGATGGTTTACAGAGACTCTTTTTTGACTCTGACTTTGACACAATGTATATGCCACACTTTCTTTCCTTTTACACACACACACACACACACACACACACACAGGAAACACCTGTCCTATGCGAGCTCAGTACCACAGAAACTGAGTGACACATTGACACATCACATCTCTGTTCTCTGCGGAATAAAAAGCACAGCTATGTCAGTAACATTGCCTACGACATTGTTTGATGCATCGGTGAGACTAACGTATTGATTTACTCTGAACTACAGGGAACCTGCGTCGTGTCGTGTTCAATCCGAGCACTGCTATAAATTGTTTTGCATGTTAAAAACAGCCTTTCGAAAATGAGTGCGAGATTTTGTTTTTCAGGTTTTGAGTAAAACTTCCTTGTCACTTTGCAGAAAGGGTTTGGGTGGTTGTCATAGCTGCAAAAACACAATGAAACTACCCAAAACATACTCAGTCAACTGTATCAGCAAAGGTGATTTCTCCAGCTTAATTTTTACATTCTTAAAATTTACTTACTCTGAAACCTGAGCTAATGTTCAGAATTTGAGAAACAGACCTGCTGCTTTAAAAAGCTGCAGTTTGACCAGTAAAGACATGACATGTCACTGACTGACATTTGTCGCTCCCTTTCAGTAACGCTTTGCGTCACATTTACAAACCATCAACCAGTAGCTCTTCTGTTGCTGCCCACTTCGGGGAACCTTGAAAGTACGTTGAAGGACGGAAGAGCCTTTAACCAGACACCTTTAACTTAAGCTTAAATGGTCTCTACAGCATATTTTAAACTATATTTGAATGTTTGAGGAGAGCTTGTATTTTTAAATCTTGAGGCTGAGTTACAGGAAAGTTCAGCAGAGGAAACCGATGCTCACACACTCTGGGGCAAAATACTAAGCTGATACTACACATGAAGAAAGAGAGAGATAGTGCGTTAAATACACAAAAGTGTTACCCTCTAATTCTGACTGACATTAACTTCAGCTATATATTCACTCATTCTTGTCGCTACTCAGCTTTCATTTATTTCCTACACTGTAAAAAAAAAAACTGCAATATTATAGAAATGTTTTTTCATTTTACAGATATTTTCCTGTATTTTTTTAAATGCACAAAAATATCAATAAGATTACAAAAATAAACAGTTAATTTACATGTTTAAAGTAAAATAACATTAAAAACCTGTGATTACGAATAATGGTAGAATTAAGTTTTTTCAAGAAAATTTAAATATTTTTACATAAAGAGACTGTTAAAATATATTTGCAAATTCATTGTAATTTTCACAAATATTTCCTATTTGTTTAATAAATGAAACTCATGAACTTAACTGATGACATATATTTTTGATCAATCAACCATCAGTTATCAACAGTTAACAGAGAAAGAAGAATTGGTTCTGCAACTTTACATAAATTTGTTTGTCAAATTAGAGATATTGTATGGAATTACAGCCTTTTTAACAAAACAATAAAAAAGCTTAATTAATGTGTTATTTTGTTATGTAATGTTGTTCTCATTAATTATAATATCTATAAGTCTTAGTAATCTGTCAAAATACAGTTTCCATCATTACTATTAACACATGGAGACTTTGGGATCCAGCAAATGCCCTCCTCTGGGTTTTCTTCCAATCGTAACACTGACTGAATACTTTTCTTCTTCTTTTAGCAGTAGTAGTATTTTAGTAGTTTCATCCAGTGCTGTCTTTGTCATAATTTCACTGAGATCTTTCATTTTTCTTCTGCAAATCAACCCACATATAGGATATAAATCCACAAAAAACAATGACAAAAAACAAAGCTAAACAAAAAATATATTAAAAAAACACATCACGCTTTCCCACAGTGCTCCTTGCTAAATGATGAAAACCAAAAGTTGTCACTAACAAAAAATGGTGTAAATCAGCCATTTAAGATTGTCTGAATTCAAAAGAAGCTACAGCTACTGTACAGTGTTACAGAGGTCAATCACGTGTAGCGTCTTTAACAACCTGCAAACAAGGCGAAGATGAAATCTAACTCTTATCACTGATCTACAACCAGCGTACAGCTTTACAGTCCTGATGTTGAAGATTCCTGTTCACAGATGAGACCTGATCCTGGATCTGTGCGAAGTCCATTGTCATGTGACATGTATGACATGTGTCACATCCTCGTCGACTTGTGTGTTTGTTCATCTTGAGTGACCTGAGCGTGGGTAAGAAAGTGTCACTGTATGTGTGTGACTGACACATGTCATTAGCTATGTAACGCAGGAAGGTTTCTGTGTGTGTGTGTGTGTGTGTGTGTGTGTGTGTGTGTGTCTGTGTGTGTCATACACCTGGTTGTGGTCATGTACACAAGTGGATAAGGCTGCAGGCATCACATTTCACCCAGTGCCTGTGTGCTATGTGATACTACCGTGTACCTGTGTGTGTGTGTTTGTGTGTGTGTGACCGACCCAGGTCCTGTTCCACAGCAGCAATTACACACAGAGACAGTGACAGAGGCGAACTGCGACTAACAACTAGCGAAGCATTCAGAGCTTCTGACAGGATGTAAGATTTTGAGAATTTTCTGTGGTCTCGGCTGGCTCAGCCTCAGCAGGGGGAGAATGGAGATCAGAATCGAGTGACAGTCAGGATTTGGACCCGAGCTATCTCAGCCACTGCTTTGCTGAATAATTGATCCCTCAGCTTGTGACTGGTTAAAAATGAGGAAGGCAGCGCTGATGATTTGGATCAGCCTTTTGGTGCAAGGTCAGTTCTGCATGACGGATGAGTTTGATGCCTCTGACTGATCCATAAGTGATACTCACGTCTGTTTTGTCTTCCTTTTTCACTGCTACCTTTCTTGCCTCCACAGTTTTCTTATTTGTGTCTAACATAACTTTTCATTCTTCCTGGTGTGCTGCACCCACCCTGTGATCTCCTATTGCCCCCTCAGTGTCCCATTGTGCCCAGGGTCATTATGCCCGCAAACTTCTGAATGACCTGATGGAGGACTACTCCAACGCCCTGAGACCGGTAGAGGACACAGACGCAGCCCTCAATGTCTCGCTGCAGATCACCCTGTCACAGATCAAAGATATGGTGAGCAGAGACGAAGCTCACATATGAATCATTGCTCTGCACAGAACCAGAGCTAGGACCCTCGAACCACACACTGAAACACACAACAATGCTTTAGAAGTTTTAGATGATCATAGCACAATATATACTATGTATAAAAAGTACAAATACGCTGCAGCCACTGTTATATAAAGCACTTACCGTGGCTGCACCATTACATTATGTGGAACAAGTACTGAACATTTTGTACGTCGATTACATACATATACAAATTTTTCCCAAAATCACACAAATGTATTTCATCTCTTTTGAAACTTTATCCATTAGATTAGAAAATATTATGTGAATCTGAACGATGCTTGGCCACACAACACACATTTATAGTCAGTTATAAAATTTGAAAGTTCAAAGATTTTATTAGATAAATGCTCACACAATTTACATGTGCAGAGCTTTGAGGCTGTTCTGAAAAGACTGCTGTGCATTTAACCTGGGTTTGAAAAGCATGTTATCTTGAAAAAATCACCAAAACAGCACCATTTATCAGTTTGTTCTACATGTCTCATTAAAAAATGCCAAAAATAAAACCTGTACTTTGCTCAGAGTATGAAAAATTAAAATATTTTACACTCCTCCACACACAAAAAAAGCAATGACAGATTCTGCTTTGACTAACAGTTTGGTAACAAAAATTCTGGCCTGAACTTTATGGCTGAACTTGGAAAATGATTGCACATGTTGATTTCTCTCAGCGTCTGTAAAATAATCTATTAAAGACATTCAACTCTAATTTTTTCTTGTTAGATGATTTATGATGTCATAAAAATATACATTTTTGAGCTCTCTTTACTTCTAGCCATGGCTGTGCTGTTTCTTTAGAGGTACAGGACTTTAGGTTACAGTGAAAAATGGGCTCACAGTGAGTAAAAATGTGAGAGGAGCAAGAGATACCCAGAAACTGCTGGGAGCAAAAACAAGAACAAAAAGAATTAGTGAAAATTTATTGTAAAGTAACAAATTACAGAAATTTAAGATTCTCCAAGCAGCACTGATACAGTGTTGAGACACAGCTGACAATCATATTTGCTTGTAGCATGCATCTAAAGCCAGAATGGAAACACCATGTTGATAAGGCCCACACACTCTGTGTCCACTTTCACACAACAGCTTTTTGAGTTTTGTCTCTCTTCTTGTTTTATCACTGTGGTAAGTGATGGTCTTATCCTGGACTACATGAGAGGTGTTTCTAATGTTCAGCCCCCATCATTTATGTAAATAGAAGGGCACAAAATAGACCTCAGTCATAAATGCATGATTTAATTTACAAAGACTACTGAATATCATGAATTTTGTAAAGATAGATGTTATGGCAGTTCTGATGTATTTGCATTGTATTGAGGCCACTTAATGTAAATTAAGATATTATTGTAGCTACATTAATGTACTGTAGCCCTGTAGTCCATAAAAAATATACCAGATCTCCTATAATTAATTATGCAACTTTGTCAGACCCTCCCTGACTGGCAAAACTCCGCATCTTTGAAACTCCAAGGCCCCAGTTTGTAGCTCAGCTTTTGAGTAGCATGTATCCATTCTCCTGGCCCAAGCTGAGATACCTAGTAGACGTCACCTGAGTCAATTTCTCTGATTGACAAAGCTCCTTTTAATGTCACAGACGACTTTATACAGCTGTTTGTATAGATTCTCATTCATCCAGGTCAGGATAATCCTAAAAGCTTCAGCAGAAGGCAGCTGGACTTTTTGTTTATGTTTCCTGAAGACGTTTCACCTCTCATCTAAGAAGCTTCAGTTCTAACTGACTGATGGGAAGTCCCAGCTATATTTTGTCAAGTCACATGGCTAACGGATCATTAATGACCCCAGACTCACATGTTTAACGGTGTGAATGATTGTGATACAGACAGGTCACTCATTACTCAAGATGTTATTAGTTGTGAAACTTTCTGGGGAGATATCTCAAGACTGCATTATAAGTGCCTGATAAGTGGTGACGTAGACCTCCTCCTCTGTTTAGGGACTGTAGCTCCATTTGAACATAGAAAGAGTTTCTTAAGCAGAGTCCCTTATCTTTGTTTGTGGAGCTATGGTTTAGCCTCCTTCATGTGCAGGTCTGTGCACTCCTCGCTGCACTGGGCCATTTATAAAGCTGCTCAGCTTGTGTTTGGGAGTTTCAGCCTTCACCCTAAGGATGGATGAGAGGTGAAACTTCTTCAAGAACCAAAAAAAGAAGTCCAGTTGCCTTCCACTGAAGCTCTTCGAACTTTATACAGATATTTACACAGATTGTGTTTTACCACTAGAGACCCTGTATAAAAATATGTGGGTTGCCTCTAAATTCACTCATGGTTCTTCATCTACGGCCACAGAACGAATGTGTGGTTCTCATATTTTACTGACAGCATTGTCTTTCAATGCACTGCTCATATCTCTGTATGAGTCTCTCAGAAATTTCAAATGTCTTCATCACATTCTGGGATTCAACCTTTTTAAATGTCATCTCTCTCTCTCTATCTCTTGCTGTAAATGTGTTTGTGTGTGTAGGATGAGAGAAACCAGGTGTTAACCACCTACCTGTGGATCAGGCAAGTCTGGCATGACGCCTACCTGAAGTGGGACAAGGAGGATTATGACAACTTAGAGATGATCAACATCCCCAGTGATCTGGTTTGGAAGCCGGACATCGTCCTCTACAACAAGTTAGTAACAAAAGACAGAGTAGTAAACACAAAGAAGGGAGGAAAGAGAAAAAAGACAGAGTGAAAGATATAGATGGAGAACAAGTAAATTAAATTAAATTAAATTAAAAGGTGAAAAAATTTGCAAATGGTTTCCTTCCTTTTTTATGTCTGTGTAGAGCAGATGAAGAGTCGTCAGGTCCATCCAACACTAATGTGAAGCTGCGGTATAATGGAGAGATCATCTGGGACTCTCCGGCCATCACAAAGAGCACATGTGTGGTGGACGTCGCCTACTTTCCCTTTGACTGGCAGCAATGCAATCTCACCTTCGGCTCCTGGACCTACAACGGCAACCAGGTACTTATAAACATGTGTTGATACGGACTGAGAAAGTAAACAACTTTTTATAGTCAGGTTTCAAAAAAAAAAGTTTTTGAAACTTAAATTTTGATGGCAAACTTTTGGTCCAGTCATAGTCCTGTTTGATGATTTGCATGTTTTTTTAAGTGCTGGTTTGCCATCTTTCCTTTGGCAACAACAAGTCCAAACAGTTTCTACATCCATCATTCTGACTGTTTGTGTGAGTTTCATTGTGTTCATGTGTTTCCCCACACAGGTGGACATCAGTTTGGGCATGGACAGTGGTGACCTGTCTGACTTTGTGGACAATGTGGAGTGGGAATGTCACGGCATGCCGGCTGTTAGAAACGTCATGATGTACGGCTGCTGCTCCGACCCTTACACTGAAATCACCTACACCCTGCTCCTGAAGCGCCGCTCCTCTTTCTACATCTTCAACCTGCTCCTGCCCTGCTTCCTCATCTCGTTCCTGGCCCCGCTGGGCTTCTACCTGCCGGCTGACTCTGGGGAGAAGGTTTCCCTGGGGGTCACAGTGCTGCTGGCGCTCACTGTCTTCCAGTTGTTGGTGGCTGAGAGCATGCCACCAGCAGAGAGCATGCCCTACATAGGTTTGAACTATTCTTAGCATTCATCCTTTTTTGAACTATTGAAACTATAAAAACTAGTTTCTTGCCATGTTACTTGGAGACAACATTGGCTGCATCTTTGTCTTTTTGAAGAAACTGAATGTTTGGGAAAACTGATGGTATGACTTTTCAGATCCCTAGTGATGAAGTCAGGAAGTAGTACGAAATGTGCAACCTTGTGTTCTATAAATAATGAATGCCATGTATGTGTTCCCCTTCATATGTGTGCTCTTCTCTGTCTGCTTCTGTAGGAAAGTACTACATCGCCACTATGACTATGATCACAGCCTCTACTTCCCTCACCATCTTCATCATGAACATTCATTTTTGTGGTGCTGAGGCCAAACCGGTCCCTCACTGGGCCAAAGTGCTCATCATTGACTACATGTCGAAAATCTTCTTCGTCTACGAGGTGGGGGAGAACTGCACTACACCGGAGAGTGAGAGAACCCCGCTGTACCCAGAGGAACCCATGAGCGATAGGGCCTGCTACCACGACGACCGTTTTAACGATGGCTACTACTATCATGACAGCGATCCGTACAAGTACAGCAACGGCCACAGCGTGCACCATCACAATAACCATCACAAAAGCCAGGCGAATGGGAGGGCCAACAGCCGGCCCCACCATTATAACAACCATAACAATCGTGCTTCCAGGCTGGAGAGGGGTGAGGCAAAGCAAGAGCCCCCACACCGCTACCACCACATCAGGAGGGATGAGCTGGACTACCAGGCCGCTCCTCATCCGCGAAACCTCCAGCACCTGAATGGGGGGCTTAAGGAGCAGATCCTCTACCCCTCAGAGAAGTATCAGATCCCCTCCTGCCCTTGCTGCTGCCCCTGCCCCCAACATAAACAGGTGACACCGCACGCCGTTTCTCCCTTTACCACCACAAACTACTGATCTGATTACTCTTCTTCTAAAGTTTCTGGAGGAGCTCGCTTTGAGTGCTTGCTTTAATTCAACTGTGTGTTCTGCAGGTGGTGAAGAACATCCAGTACATTGCCAACTGTTTCCGTGAGCAGAGAGCCCAATGTGTCAAGGCAGCAGAGTGGAAGAAGGTTGCCAAGGTGATGGATAGGTTTTTCATGTGGATCTTCTTCGTCATGGTCTTCCTCATGAGCATCCTCATCATTGCCAAGGCATCTTGACGGCTTCTTCACCATCTTTTTATCAACATTAATCCTCCGATAAAGTTGGGCCTCACTGTTACTCATTTCTACCTTAATGCAACATCAGATAAATCAAAACTGTTTTGTCCACAGGGAAATTGTGTTTCCTATGTCAGTATTGTGTTGTGTGTGTGTATGTGAGTAGGTTTGTCAGGGTTCATCGTTTTGTTTTGTTGTGCTTTGACAGAAGGAGGACAAGGTCGCCGCACACAATCATCCCTTTAATCACACACTCACACAGAAACTCTGCGAAGCTACTTGCTTAGTTAATGTCAGGTGTACTTGCATGTGTCACGGAGCAGTGGAGCGGTAAGACAATCTAGGCCGTGCCTTGAACATGCGTGGACTCTCCATTATTGATGAGCTAACAGCCAGAGATCCCGCTATAGGCATTACATTTCTTGCATTGTGTTTTAAGCAACCAGGTGCCGCTGTTTTCCAGAGTCAATTACAGGAGAACCAGCAGAATAACCTTAAATACTTATGAAACAACTGTATGTATGATCAAAAAGAGGGACAACTAAGCAGCTGAGCAGTGAATCAAATGTGCACTTATAATGATTGTCACTGGACTGCATAAGGTACGGATATCAAAGCCACGTTGAGCTGGTAAAGAGTTCTTTTGTTTTTCTTTAGATGTTCGAGATTGGTTTACAAGTTAAGACTTGGAGCGAAAGGATGAATGTTTACCTGTCTTATCTCACAAAGATCCATCACTTTTAACACAGTACTCCTTAAAGCCTACCTCCCAGGAATGAAGGGTGGATGTACCACACCTACTGACTGATTTACATCCTGCTCATTGGTCCAGTGAAAGAATACACCTTTGATATTGTGGTATTAAATACGGCTTTACTGCCACTCTTAACAGCTTGTGTTGTGGTTTAAATGTAATTTATTGTGTCATGGATTGTCACTGTAATGCTCAATGGTCCTTTTCTGCAAAATCACAAATTTTATGTGTACAGGCAGTCATTTCATTTCTCTTGATCTGTTTATGAAGATGAACTAATATTCAGCATTAATAGTCATATATGAATCAGATAAAAAAAAGAGACAGAAATCTCTCAGTAGCAGCAAAGGTAAAAATCCTGTGGAAAAGTATTTTTAGGAACACTCAGATGTATGGAATCTCTGCAATTATATTATGATACACTCAGTATCACAAACAAAGCTCCCCAACAGTTCGGCAAGACTGCAGAGGGCAGGCGAGGCCATGAGTCCAGTTTAGTTTCTGTAGACATTTCCATTCTACAGAGAGCCTCCAGAGGGCAGATGTGCTGTCATCATAAAAGATTCAGTTACTCACTGTCTGAATGAATGAATGAATGCTCTAATGAATGAATGAATGAACTCCATGCAGGACACAGTGCACATGTAAATACATTTATTTACCAGCCATTAGACAACTTAATAATGACAAAAGACATAAATGACAGAGAATCAAAGAATCAAAAAAGTATCAGCACATCCTCTGAATGGGCTGTAGTTTAAACAGTTTGTAGAAAAGCACATAAAGCCACATGAAAGTGAAACTGGTAAAGTATAACTGAATATCTGGTATAAATAATGCATTTATTCTGCAAGACGTTGTTAGGCTTACTGCTTTG
Organism: Dascyllus trimaculatus; assembly: GCA_024666655.1. Taxonomy (NCBI): domain Eukaryota; kingdom Metazoa; phylum Chordata; class Actinopteri; family Pomacentridae; genus Dascyllus; species Dascyllus trimaculatus. Next base: position 12,091,198 of record CM045447.1, on the reverse strand, counting down.
TGACAACATTTACAGAAACTTTAATGCAGAAACACTGAAGATTTTAAATTTAAAAAATATAATTTAATCAAAACGAGAGAACAATAAGACATTAGTTCCCCCACAACAGAACTGTATTACTCATGATTTGACAGTGGCTCTGACAGCAAGCAGGAGGCATAACAGAAGAGTAATGAGGACTGTTTTACTAAATTCATTTAAAAAATAAAGCCAAGTGTAAATTGCAAAAAAATCAAATAAATATTAACTGTGTTTCTGTGATGGCTATTTCTAATGTAAGACGTAACATCAGGCAAACTGAATATATCAGGCTCATGCTAAAGGTCAGTGATATCTCTAATTATAGATGTGCCCATTTTTACTCCAAATATATATCACCCTAGATCCACCGAATGTCTTACTTAGGGCAGCATTTTAAAAACATTGCAGTAATAAAGTCACACAAAAAACAAAACTCTGAATAGATGGCAGAACGATCATTTGTGAAAGTAAAATACCTCAAATCCAAAAGCCACATTTATCCTTGTCTTAGTGGTCTCGTGGCACAGACATACTGGCAGCAGGTTGTCTGAAATCTCAGCACATCACGATTGAAACGGTCAATAACTTGTCTGATTGATTTCATCAGATGGACTGACCTTTGCCTCCATCTGGTGGAGTTTGTAAACAAAAACAAACTGTACAAACTGCAGTATTAACCCACAGTCCAGTGTGTGTTAAGCAGAATTATATGAGAGTGACATTAAAGATGACATTCATTTGATAATTTCCTGTCTCCTGGAGACACCAACACCTTATGTGTTACTGCATACATTTTTAGCCGTGCTTTTGCAGACTTGTTGTCCATCATGAGTCGTTTGGTCTGGTTGACATGACGTCAACGGTGACAGGAGGCTGACTAGTGTATTGATCCCCAGTGGTTCCTAAATGGTAACTACTTAGCGTGTCTGTGGGATAAAGAGACCAAACAAGGAAATGACTAGCCTGCTGAACTTTGATCACACTGACTCCAGCTTATTACCAAACCTTCTCCCAGATCTTTTCCTCAGCTGCACCATGACCTCATGCTGGAGTGTGTATTCTCAGTGAAAGGACCTGCTGTGCTGAGTGTTTCAGAGACAGACTATTGGACTAGTGTCGCCAGACAGATTGTAAAAAACCTAGCAATGATGACAATGGTTAGAGTTCAGAGCGGGCTGTAGGGTCAGACACAGTTGCAGTGTAGGGATCTATATAGAGCTGCAGTATTTTCATTTGCTCCCAGTTTGTGGAGAATAGTGAGCAGAAACAACATGTCATCCATCACCAAGCAGCAGTCTTCCATCAGCTGTGCACGTAAGTCTGCATCTTTCTTTCTTCCTTTCTTGCTTGCTTTCAAGCTCATCATCACCATTATCATGCTTTGTCTCCTCAGGCAGAAAGGTGTCCTCCTCCACCACTGAGCTCCGACTGGTTTTGCTGGGGAAGACGGGAAGCGGGAAAAGCTCCACTGCCAACTCCATCTTGGGCCGTAAGGTCTTTGACTTGAAGGTCAGCAGCACCTCCGTCACCAAGCGTTGTCGCAGGGCTGGTGGAGAATTTCGTGGGAGACAACTGATGCTCCTGGACACTCCGGGGTTGCTGGACACTCAACAGACTCCACAGGAAGTGCAGAAGGAGTTGAGGAGGAGTGTTAGCCTCCTCTTCCCTGGGCCCCATGCTTTCCTGATTGTTATTCCGATTGGGAGGTTCACCCAGGAGGAGATCGATGCAGTGCGGCAGATCAAAGAGGCAATGGGCTCCCATGCTTTGAGTCTGTCCGTGGTGGTTTTTACCCATGGAGACCGTCTGAAAGGAGGGACAACTGTGAAGCAATGTCTGATAGACAGGTATGGAGATCTGGCTGAACTGGTGGCCGGATGTGGAGGAAGGTATTGTGTCTTCAACAACCAGAGCTCCAAGAACAAGGGGCAGGTGTCTGAGCTGCTTGCCCTGGTTGATGGCATGATGCAAGCAAATGAAAAAAGTTGTTACACCAGGAAATTACTTCAGAAGGCGGAGGAGGATCTGGCTCACCAGCTGCAGGAGGAGAGCAAACTGCTAAATGAGAAGGAGGAAACGTTTAAAAAGGAGCAGGAGGAAGCTAACAAAGGCTGCTGTAAAAGAGAGGTCCAGATGCTCCAGCAAAAATGCAAGAGAGAAATGGAGGAGCTGAAGAAAAGCCAGGAGTCTGTGAAGGAGAAGTTGGAGAAAGTGGCAAGAGATCGGGAGGAGGCCTTTTGGCAAGAGATGGAAGAGAATGACAAGAAGGGGAAGGAGAGGAAGATACAAGAAACAGTGACACTGGCAGAGATCCGCAGGGTGGATGAGGAAAAGAGGGAAGTTCTTCAGAAAAAGCTTGAGAATGCTGCTAAAAAGCTGGAGGTTGAGAAGGAGAAGGAAATGAGAAGATCAGTGGAGGAGAAGATCCACAAGGACGAAGCAGAAAACAAAAAGAGAGTGAGAGAGAGGGAACTTCAGCAGATACAGAAGGAGCAGGCCGTCAGGCGAAGGGAGGAAATGAAGAGAGACGCCTTGCAGAAAGAGCTGAATAAACTCATCCAGAGACTTGAGGAGACGAGCAGGAAGGAGGAGGAGAGAAAGAAGCAAATGGAGGAAATGCTCAGGTTTGAGAGAGAAGAAAACCAGAGAGAAAGGGACATACAGATGAAAAACCAGAGAGCAGAGAAGCGGCGAACCGTGGCCCTCCAGCAGGAGTTAAGACTCATCAAAATGGAGATTGAGAAACAAAAAGCGACTGAAGAAAGCCTCAAGAGACAGCTGGAGGACAACCTGCGAAGGGGACGAGAAAAGTGCGACCAGGAAATGTCAGCGTTGAAAAAGCAGTGTGACGAGAAGTGTTCGGACATGATTGTGAAGAAGCCTGCAGAGAAACACAGCACAGTGACAACTGTGGCCGGATATGTGCAAGAGATGGGACTGCTGGGGCTGAATGTAGCTTTAGAGAGCATTGGAGCTCAATGCTGGATACGATAACAGCAGAAACATGTCATATTTATCTCATGATGTGTTTGGTATGACCTGGTTTACTTCTTATTTCTCAGAGATGTAGCCTAAAAGTATGATTTGACTTTAACATTGCTGTTATTTGATTCAACCATTAACTCACAGTGAGGACAAGAAACAAAATGAATTCCCATGTGAAAGCAATTTCATTTCAACAAATGGATGTAATTCCTTTGTGTGTCCTAAATCAGCAAATGGACAAAAATAGCACAAAGTCTCAAAAACGATGGGGATAATCTGATTATGAGCTGCCCGCCCTCTGCTTAGGACTGCTGTCTCTGTTTCCATTATCTAAATCTGTATTCAAACAAAAGCCTATTGCCACTAATAAACATTATTGTTTGAGCGCTATTTTGGACTTTCATTGCCGATGTTGTGACTTTCGCTGTGCCATGTGGTTTTGTCCACAGTTAAAAGGTCTGGTTTTATAGTACGCCATGTGCCTCTTTGAGTGTGTGTGTGTGTGTGTGTGTGTATGTGTGTGTTATTCAGAGCACTTGTATTACTCATGTTGTGTGGATAATATGGGACCTGCATCCCAGGCTGAAAAGGAGAAGCAACAGCTAGTCCTGCTCTGTCCAAATGTGAAAAATCCTTCTCGACTTCATGTCTGCACTGGTCGCCTGGTGACCTCGGGGAAACAACAAGACTCCAGGAAGTTGATGCTATTAGTCTGGCACCAATCCTCCCTGTAAAAACCGCACTAGGGATCAAACAAATACGTTAACTTGTGATCCTTGGTGCAACTGAGAGAATAACTGTGTTACCTTCAGACAGATTCAGACCGACTGTTTCCCCCTGGTCAGTCAAAGCACCTGGCAGGATGTTGAACTATGTCTTTAAACAAAGTAGAAACAGGGTTCTCTGTACAACCTCCAGCAACACACAGCTGAAAAAGATGCTTCTCTGCTTGAGGACATTTCCAGAGGAGAAGAGGCGGCTTGGCCACTCTGATTAAAAGTCCCATATGGTAAAAATCAATTTTTATTGTGCTTTATGGTTGTCATAAAGTCAAGTCAAATGTTGTGTTTGATCTCATATGAAATGTATCTGAAATTTAAATAATATTAATTTAAACACATTCATTTGGTATTTAGGAAACATAGTATTGGACTTAAAAGTACTCTCAAGGTAAAATAAACCACCCTATGAAGGTTTGGTTAAAAATGTGATGCTCTTATTACTACGTTTTATTTTGATGAGGACTGTCACGTGACCACAGGTTAGTTAGGAAGCACACCTGTACTATTATTGATCAGATGCGATTCGGCTGCTAAGGAAAACTATAATAACCAAAATAACCGTAGTCTGACCTGTCAGAGAGACGCACACGGTAATTTTGTGATTTTTAAAAACCTTTATTTGTTTCATATTTGTATATGTTATGTTATAAGTGCCTTCACGTGGACGTTTTGGTACATTTGCTGTTGCGAGTTAACATATGTGGATCCGTCTATCAACTGAGGTTAGCTTGAGAGCCCTGTTGGTTGAGTCCGTCTAATTACAGGCACTTTCTTGAAAAACTGTTAAAACGACTGAACGATGTTTATTTGGAACCTTTGCTGGATTATTTTTTTTCTAGTTTTCAGAGTGTCTACTGACAAAAGAGGGAAATAAATGTTCAAAAGAATCTGTATGATCCGCGGCCTTAATTTCATTGGACCAGTGTAGTTACAGGTACAATAGTCCAGCGTATAAGTAGCAACAGTCTAAGCCGGGATTTTCTTTATTTTAAAGAGTTAATGGACAAATTCTGATTAAAAGTAACTCCAAGGGCTTCAAGAGTTAGATGATCTCTGAACAATTTAAATGGAACCAAATAGACTTTGATTCATTTCCTATTACATCCCTACATTCTGGTAGATCTGTCAGGGAGGAACTTTGTTAAAGGAACATTACCTTCAAGTAACAGGACACAGAAACAAATATAAGGCAAAAAATATTAATGAATCAAAGAAGTAACTACAGGGACAACAAAGTTATCAGTGTCCAAACAGCTGTGAATACAACTGTCTCGTTGTGCAGAGTTCATTGTAGATTTTCTCCAGCTTCATCAGTCCTGGTGTATGTGACCTGGTACTCTGCAAAGACTGTTAATTCCTGCTTTGAGTCCACACGATTAAGAGGGCTTGCAAGACTGTGATAATATCAGAACTTGCCTTTCCATTTAAAAATCATTTTTAAAAATAAATTCTTCAGCATATTTATCTTTGACAGCTGACAGTAGTGGACAGATGGGGAACTTGGTGAGAGACAGATTGTCCACTTATGTTTAATATGACTCAGTAAGACACAATTATTGCACAAATATTTTTTGTCCAGAGGTTGAGATGCTTAAACTGCTACAAACTTGCTGTGATTCCACCACAGACATTTGATGCACACAGTTTCCTCCCTCTCACTCAGTTCACTGCCTGGACTTTGACTTTTGATTGATTACAAAACCTGTTGATGGCCTGCTGCATCCTGCGCTGTGTCTGTGAAGATTTGGAGTTTGTTGCCTGATGGGATGCCAACCTAATGAAAGGAAGCGTCAGGCTGCTCCACCAGTTTCAGCACGAAGGAGATAAGAAGTGAAGGCAGACTGTTCTGCTTTCTTAAAAGTTATCAGCACATTGAAGAAGCAGGCTCAGCAAGTGTCACTCTCAGCACCTCCATGCGGTCCACATAGTGTTGCCGACTACATCGTTCTCCTGCATAGTCAGTGCTCTTCTTCCAGTTTCCGTGACTTCTCCCCAGACGCAACCTGCCCTAACATTGGTGTTCTCATTCCAGGCCGTCTGAGTCGGGATGACTGCGGGTATTTCCAGGACAGATGTCCTGCTGTCACTGTGTGATGAGGGCCTCGGTTGAACATGTCTGCCAGGAGCGGCTGAGCAAGAAGGTGATGACACCGAGGAGAATGTGGCTTATTGAGAGGGGAGAGAAAGCAACCAACGCACCATAGTGCAGTAATGTAGTTCACACTTTGCACGCATCTGCAGTGAATTTGAAAGACCTGCGACACACATGCAAGTTGAATTGCACAAGGAAAAAAATTACATCTCATAACATTCATTTGTTCACTCTTTCTTCAGGAAAATGATTTGACACAATGAGAATGTAACTCAAGCAAACATTTCGGTCTGCTGAACAAGATAAGATAAACTTTATTGATCCCTCACCAGGGAAATTTAAATGTTACACCAGCTGGATACAGATTAGTCATGAAAAAGCAGGTCAAGAAATACAAAAGTACAGTAAGGCTAAAGAATAAAAATAAAATAATAAAGGTCTCATAGAGACAATATACCAGGCATGGTGAATATGCATGGATATGTGTGTGTGTGTATATATCTGTACATGTCTATTACATATGACATGTACAGATATGACATGATGAGTAAACATAACTGACCAAAAGAGCTGTAGCAATGGATATAAGTGAGAAGGTGTGTTTATGTATGTGTTTTGTGTTTGTACTGAATGTCCACATTAAAATGCCTGGTTTATGTTATGTTGTGCATGTCATGTTTACTGGCTTATTGTCTGAGAAAATATGAAACGATTAACCGAAGGAACTGAAATTCAAAAGACTTTCTTGGATGTTTGGGGTTCAAAAAGGGGGGAGGAAATGGCAATCGCAAAAGCAGTTCTGGGAAATACAAAATACTTTTCTCCTGTCGTTACTATTTAGTCTTGTTAATAATGCAGCAAACAGATAATCATGGATGAAAAATCTAGACCCACATTAATAATTTCATAAATATAGGTTCAAGGAATCATTCAAGTGAAATGAGTCAATTCAAATAGCCTCTTCTAAAACATTAGAAGAGAAGTCTCATGAGTTGCCTACAGTGCGTCTAAGATTGCGGATGGGAAATTATGAATGAAAGATTGACTTCAGAAAATGAGTTGTGAACAAACTTGTCTCTTTATTTTCCTTTTATTTTAAGTACACACCATGTGACGTAATTATATCCAGTTAATTTTAGATAAATTTATTGATAAGTCAGTTTGTTTTCAGTTGTTTCATCTTATTCCACTGGTCAGTTTTGCCTTGCAGCTTTATTACATTACCCCAGTTTTCTTCACAGCTCTAATAAGCAGCATCTGTTTTATTTTATTTTTCACCCTTCTTTATCTTATTTTTATAGCTCAGATTTTATTTTATTTAATTTTCAGTACATTCATATGGAATATTTTATGTAAGTAAAAGTCACAGGGAAGAACTGTAAGTCTTTGTTATGAAGTTAAAGCACTGATTCTTGGTTTTACTGCTGCCATGTTTACAGCAGTTTAAGTAAGTTAGTCTCAAGTTAGGCTTCAACAGAACCACTAATCAGTTGTGCGTGTGTTGAGTGAGATTTTAGAGAAATTGGATCAAAACATCGGGACAAAAGGTGAATTGTAAAATAGTGATGCGGAATGAAAGGGGAATTACAGAGATGATTAAAAATGGCTCGACGTGATTTCTGCTTTTCTCAAGTGGCAAACTTCTCTGCGCGTCTCGGAGCTGTGTGTCAGCACTGAGTAACAGCTGGTGGTGATGTGGTCCCCTGAAAACCTGCTCTGCGCTCAGAGCAGCAGCACAGACCGGAGCAGGACGCACGATCTGCACCGAGAGCGACTGTTCAGCCTCAAGTCTTCTCTGTTGTCAACACGGATGGGTTGAATTCTTTGTCCTTTCAGTTTGACATGCGGCCGAGGCAATGAATAACACAACCGGCTTGGCACCGCTAGGAGCCGGCAACCGGGAAGAGTTACCAGCGCACCGAGTTTTAACGGGCTGCGTCCTGGCGCTGCTCATCGTTTGGACGCTTTTAGGTAACTTCACAGTGTGCGCAGCCGTTTATCGCTACCGGCACCTGCGCGCAAAAGTGACCAACATCTTCATCGTATCTCTGGCTCTGTCGGATCTCCTGGTCGCCGTGCTGGTGATGCCATGGAAAGCTGTGGCCGAGGTCGCCGGTTTCTGGCCGTTTGGAGGCTTCTGTAAGACCTGGTTGGCCTGCGACATCATGTGCTCGACGGCCTCCATCCTGAACCTGTGCGTCATTAGTGTGGACCGGTACTGGGCCATCTCCAGTCCGTTCCGCTACGAGAGAAGTATGAACAAGAAGGTAGCCTTCGTTATGATCGGCGCTACGTGGACTGTGTCCCTGGTCATCTCCTTTGTCCCCGTGCAGCTGAACTGGCACCGGGCGGAGATCGGTGACCCGGCTGCGGAGGATTTGGCGCACCACGGTGGGAGTATGGATGGGAGCTGTGACTCCAGCCTGAGCCGCACGTACGCCATCTCCTCCTCTCTCATCAGCTTCTACATCCCCGTTGCGATCATGATTGTCACGTACACCCGCATCTACCGGATAGCCCAGATGCAGATCCGGATGATATCGTCTTTGGAACGGGCGGCGGAGCACGCGCAGAGTTGCCGCTCGGACGTACCTGAACTGTTTCCTCACCTGTGCACGGAAATCGGTGCCAGCTCGTATCAGTCTCAGATCAGCCTTCATCCGGACTCTCAGCGCTCTAATCAGTCACACCGTGAGCTCAAAGTCTCCATCAGAAAAGAGACCAAAGTCCTGAAAACTCTGAGCATCATCATGGGGGTCTTCGTCTGCTGCTGGCTGCCCTTCTTCATTCTGAACTGCGCTCTGCCCTTCTGCCCCGGCCCAGGGGCTCCAGGGGTCCAGCGTGGCCCTTACTGCGTTAGCGAAAAAACCTTCGACGTGTTCGTGTGGATCGGCTGGAGCAACTCGTCCCTCAACCCGGTCATCTACGCGTTCAACGCAGACTTCAGAGACGCGTTCTTGCGCCTGTTGCGCTGCCGCGGACGACGCTGCTTGGCGGCGGTGAGCGCAGCGGTGGAGACGATGATGGCGAGCAACGAGGCCATGAACCAGAAGCGAGAGAGCCCGCTGAAGGTGAGGCTGGACGTCTCCTGTGCCACGAACCCCAGAGGCAGTGAGGACAGCGGGAACACCACGATGACTGTGTTTTACCACAGAGGGACGACCTCGGAGCAGGTGATGGACACCGAGGAGAGAAATGACAAGGACAGACTGACGCAGATACCCATATGAGTGACATGGTTCAGAATAGACAAGTTGAGGGGTCAGAGAGTAGCTCCAACCCTGGCTGTACAGGAGAAGGAAAAACAGCACTGAAGCACTATGAAGTTTGCACTTTAGTAAGTCTTAGTCAGCCAAACATGCAGGCCGACCTTGTGTGATCATAAATAGCACATAGAGACTATGATCTCTGTTTTTGCCACATATCTGAAAGTCACGTGATGTCATTTTCTCTTGTGGTTTCATATTTTGGGATAATTGTAGGAAGAGCTGGTGACTATAAGTGATAAATAAACAACTTAAAACCTGAGGCTGGAAGTTAAATGCCCTAAAGCAAGATCAGATGGCAGATATTGACTAGATATCTAGTTACTTCAGTTCACTAAACATTCACTTCAACATTGAAAAGATATTCTCCTTCTTGCTTTACGTAGTCTTTTCAAGCAATTTTCCAGGAAATCAAACAGACCTGCAGGATGGTCAGTGGCCTTGAATCAAGGCTGGGGACGTGCAGTCATCTCTCCCTCATGTCTGGTTTAAGTGTCAGATAAGGAGGGATGCTAGAACACCAACATTTGACATTGCTGAAGTGTTTTTTTTTATGGAAAGAAGTAACATTATTTTTTACCCATTTAACTTGAAAAATTCTATAATTTAGCAGAACAATGAACTCATGAGGAAAGGGGGTTTTGCAGTGTGACCATTCAAGGTCAAATACCAAGCTTTGTTCACTCCCTTTCCTCGCCCCGGAGAGAGATTTATCAGAGGTCAGGATTTCTTTGAATCTCTAGAAATGGGATTATATAACTAACTCACATTTGCACCTGTCAGCTTTGCATCTTGGTGGATGCACTGTGCACTCTATTTCCCCCCTCTACCTCCTGAAAGAAACAATCATGAATAATTTGTAAAGGTTGTTCCTGCGAAAGATGCCCTGACCAGTGAGAACACAGAAGCTTTTATGGTGACAACACTCAGAAACACAAGATGTGATTCAATGCAGTGAGGTTGATGCAGGAATGGGGACCATCAGCGCAGAGGCTCGCACTCTCATGTTCCTGTTCTGTGATGAACTTTCTGCATATGAACATCTGTTAATTTTTGTTTAATGAGACTTCCTTGTTACTATTAAATATGGAAGCCAACCTCAAGAAGCCACAAGCCTTAATGGAACCAACAAAACATATGATTCCCTTCTCTTTTTTGTTCATTATTATAGAATTTAAAGAAATGATTTGATGTTTTGGAAACTATTCTTAGTAAATATCATGAACCAGCAACCAGAAAACTGAGCTGAGCTTGAAGAAGTAACACAATCTGCCCACCAGCTCCTCCTAAGTCACTCACCTGCTCTTTAAAAGTCTAAAACTTGACATAGTGTAGTCTCTTTATTGAGTCAGACTAGGTTTCTAGGCAACAAGTGGAGACAGAAAGTCACTGTGTCTGGCTAAGAACAGTCTGGCACTTATATAGCCACTGAAAAACCATAATTTATTTATTTTTTTTACATTTTCTTTCTGCGGACTAAGCCAGCGAGGTATCTTTGGACAAGAGCAGGCAACCTGATTCACTTTTTTAATCATGTGCGGTTAGTTTGTCAGACAACGTTGTGGTTATATGTTCACCATTCTAGAGATCCAGAACAGCAGCTTGAAAATGACTTTGAAGTGACTGCTGGTTAACATGCAATCTTAAAGGGCTGGCTTTCAGTCACTACTTCACACTTGTTCTTTTCCCTGACAGCAGAAACTGAAAAATATGTAAATGAGAACAGCTTTATTGGGAATTAGATTGTGTTCAAATGCAGTAAATGTGAGCACAGAGAGCCGGAGAGAAGCAAACAGATGTAAACACTGACAGAATTTAGGTTGCAAAAACGGCGACATGAAAAAACATTAACCCATACACAGTCTTTGTTTAATAATTTCAAACTGGTAATAAAGTTTACACCATTTCGGAATGTTCCTTAATTTCCACAGAGCTCTGACCTGTGGCCATATGATCAAAACTAATGCTAATATTAGCCACGTGAAGCACTGTCTAGTTGTATGTGATTAGATTAATGACAGAAGTAAACGTCTTTGTGCCGTAACAGCTTTTATTCATATATCAAACCTCATAACAACCACGGAACAAAAACGGGTCTGTACCTTACCGGACCTTTTTAAGCAGTAGTTTGAGATTTTAAGTGGAACTGAACTTTGGATTATACGCGGAGCTCACTCAGAAACATTTAAGTTGCAGTTTCCTTTAGCCTGTAGCGTCCATTTACCTTAGTTTTCATCTATGTTTCAAACCTGCCTCCTGAAAAGAGTTAATGAACCAATCAGGATTCGTGACATGCAGTTCCTACCAATGCCTTTTTGAAATTTGTTGCGTGTGCACTAGCTTCTTCTGTGAGCCTCTGCGGCTTTGCGTATCACTGGAGAAGCATAATTAAGGCAATCTCATGTCTGTGCAGAAATAATGGAACCACTGCAATCAACTCACATGCAGACTGAAAGGAGGGAGAAATGGCTCCTGGTTTAACACATTAAATCTGTGGGAAGGGATGAAGTTTCAGAACATTATTTTTGCCTTTTTGGGGGTTAGGAGATGATGGATGTTGTGGGTGCAGCTGCCAGGCAACTGGTAGAGCAATATACAAATATATTGTTTTCATTTGGAAGAGTAACATGCAAGATATATTGAAGCATTTCAAGTGTTGGCAGGTGGATTTTGGCTGGTTATCTTTGGTCGGGGCTCCAGACACGAGTATGAGTATTAGTTTTTTTTTCCACCTAACTCTTGGCGAGAAAGCAAATAAATGTATTTATTAAAATGTTGACCTATTTCTTAAATTTACAGCAACAATTAATTGAGTCCCAACATCCAGTTTCACTATAAATGTATGGAGTAACACATGTTTTATCTGTAGTAGCCACCAGCGGTAGCATGTTTGTGTCTGTGCAATGCGGGACTTGGAAAACACAGTCTACTGTGTAATTGTTTCCAGGGGGGAAATATGTGCATCCTTATGGTATTCGAGTAGTAATGGGCTTTTAACCTACATAGGACATCCATCAGCTGAAGGCGTGCAGTGTGTGTAAGAATAGTCCCCATACCAAAGAAGATTAATTAAACAGAGGTCAAATAAATTTTTTAAATGTGCAGATGTAGGCTACTAAGTGGGAAAAGTCTTTACAGATCTGACTGGAAGGCAGTTCATGGTAAAGTGATTACTTCATTTAGTACTGACTGACAAATGTCTGTCCTTATTTTATTCTTGTGTCACCCAAAAGGAGCTCATTGCATTAACATTCCTCCCAGGGTAGTTCGCCGAGGGAAGCTTTTTATGGGCCACACCTGCCCGCTTTGAATGTGTGAGACTTAAATGAGCCCTTGAGGCTGCAGGCAAATCAGAGCAAGTGGAAGGAAGAGAGTAAGTGTCAGAGGGAAGAGATAATCGATTTGTGTGCTTCAGGTGGGAGAATTCATCTAGCAAAGGTGACTTCTGCCCTGACGTCTCAGCATAGAGAATTTTAAGTGAAGAGTGAGTAAGTGTTACTTACAAATAATATTCATGTTAAATAAGTTTGGCCAGCCATGGGCATATTACATATTTAGTAATATGTAATACTACTAAACATGTGTAATATTACTAAATATGTAATATTTAGTAAAAATCAATCTTTCATTGATTTTTAAATGAAAGAGAAGAAAATGCAACCTTTGCAGCAAACAGACATGACGAATGAGCCCCTTTTCAAATGTTAATGCAGTTACTTTTTATTTCATGAACTTTAAAATAGAAAAAATTAAACGGTAATTGTGGCAAGGTGCTCTCCTCTGCTTGGTAGGTCTGAGAACGTCATTGTTAGGAAGCCTGAAGTGGTAGCACTAGTTGAAATAAAGCAATGCTGATGCAACTTCTATCTATTTTGCAGTTTGTATTGCAAAACAAAGATTTGATCTTCTGTCCTACATCGCACGGCGACTCAGATTTATCCTATGGACCCTCTAAAAGGGTCACGACATCAGGATTGGTGATACGTACGTGTAGATTCATCTCACTGAATGAAGTTGATGTACAGTCACATCAGTTTATAGGTTCTTCGTACCGATCCGCTCAGACTGGTAAGACATGCCTTTTAGAAACTTTTAGAATTGTTTTCTAAAGTTAAAACAACATTGTCTCGCAAATGTCTTTTAGAATGTGCATGTATATGTCAAACACATAGACTCCCATCCATGTATGTTTTCTCTTATCCAAAATCTTTCTATCTGAAAGACCTTGTAATCCCCTTTGGTCTCTTTCAGGCCAACAGATCATGTTGTTGCACTGTTTGCTGCAATAATCCTCATTCTACAGAGGGAGAGGTCCCTGGTCTCTGCATTACTACAGATTTATTTACAATTATGTCTACATGAATCTTCTATCCTATATATCCCTTCAATTTAGTGTTTGGGAACGCCCTGAACAAGTCTGAGAAGTAAATACTATGCGTTCTTCATTCATGAGTGTACATTCAAGTGAATAAATCTGAATAATTCGGGTTGAAAAAAGAATTGGGTCAGACAAGAATGAAAAAGGAAAAGAAGAGAAAAGTGGGAGAGTGTGTGTTTGTGTGTATGAGAGAGTAAACTCTGAACTATAAATGAAAGGAAATGAGGATTTAAGGGAGGAATGTGGAGGTTTTTTTTAGGTCAGGGGAAATGCAAATGCATGGAAAGGTGGCTGGGACAGTAAAGGAAAAAGTTCACCAAATCAGTTTTCGCTCTCATTTTAGTGAATATTTACATTTATTGCTATTAGCCAGGCTTAAAAATTACATGTTGTCCTACAAAGTAGATTTTTATCTAACCAGTAAATAATAATTTTGATATATATGTTGCAAGTCACACAGAGAAAGACTTAACTCCCACAGTTGCATTAGAGTTTTTCAATTTTGTAATCAAGTTAAGTCATTTTTGCAAAATTTCCGTTATATAGTATAAAGACCTAAAGCGTTTATCCATTATTGTGGTTGTTAACAACCATGTTCTAAAAGCTCAGCAGCTGTAGAATAAAATACAAAACTAATTTCTCAGATGCTTTCGAGCTTTTTAAAATACCATTTCTTTAAAACTAAACATTGTAGACCTATCCAGGTTTGCACATAGTTATAAGGAGAAATAGTCATCTGGAAATCCACTATAATGCTTGTAGTTTTTTACACACTCAGGACGTCTACAGCAGTGGTCCTGCAAGAACACTTTAAGGACAAGAGTTCACACAACGTGTTTGACTTCTCTTCTTTTAACATGGGGAAGGTGCCAGAAATACGTCTGAATGGGTTGAATAAAGGAACAGTGACGAAGAAAGAAAAACAAACAGGGAAGGGCACGAAGAAGACGCAAAATACTTCATTAAAAGGAAGTAAACATTTCCAACAGACCGCCACATGTGGTCGGTGCAGCTGCGCACAGCTGGCTGCCACTTCTTATTCCTGCTGCTGTGTGAAGCAGTTGAATTATTAGTGAAAGCCTGCCACCCCTCTCTCTCACCGTGTCCTTCTAAACTCTATAAATAGACTTCAAGAGAGGCACAGGCTCTGAGGGAAATAGTGGAGTTTATGTCTTCCTGGTGAGAATGAAGCGGATGTATTCGAGAGGAGAGTGAAACCCAGTGGCAGAAAACGGATATTACATTCACGAAGCTGTGTTGGAGGATTTGAGCAAAGAAGAATTAACACATTAATCTGCAAGTGCATTTAAGGAGAAGTTAAAATAATGTGTTTAATTAAACAACGTTAAAAATAAATAATTAATCTGTGCAGCATTTAACATAAACAGCCACCAGCCCTGACACTTAGAATTAAAAGCAGGACAACTTGTTTGACGGTTATTTTAAGACATGGCAACCCACTGCTTTGTAGTCACTGTTCTGCTTTTTAAAGAAGTTTTAAGTGAAATAAATACCACAAGGTTTGACAGGTGTATGATCATTTTTTATAGGTGCATTAGAAGAAAATGATCCAGACAACCACGTACTGCAGCGACACACTTACATTGTTCTCAGACAGACACTGTGCTGTCTTTGTCTGCAGTTGTGGTTCCCATCAGTGGACCATAGATTTACCATCAGTCCACTGAGGACCTGCACACAGTGTAACGATGCAGACGCTGGAGTTTTTCTGCAGGTATATGTGAGATTAAAGCAAAACAGCAATTATCTGATGTGATCTTTTAGTGACTGTATAGTATTTTTGATTCTTATTTTGATGTTCAGAAGATATTCTCTAAATCCTAGATGGTTTTGTTAAATTTATATTTTTCTGATTGAAAATCTGAACAAAAATAAGACCCTAAAACCAGCCGTTTGCTGTTATAAGTCCTGTAAAACCTTTGAGATATATAGGACATGCACTCATTTCTTGTTCTTCACCTAAATCTCTAGAGGCTAAATAGTTTACACCTCCCTTCTGTCTTTGCCACTGAGACCTGCTTCATTATCAGCAAGACATTGACTTGAAGAGGGAACTAAAACAGAGTGAAGCACAGCACACTAAAGTAATTACTTAGTCTTACTAACGGATAACTACTTCCTGGTTAGGAAAAACCTTCATGAAGTGTCTCAGTAAGGTGTTGCACCAACACATGCCACCAGAGCATCTTTAATGTGCCATGGCATCAAACCCTTCAGTAAACACGTGACCTAAGAATGGGATTATTGCATTTCTTGGAAGACACCACTCCCTTTAGGACATAATTGCTTTCTCATAAAATAAAGGTGATCACTTGGAACAACTTTGTACTGGTTTCCAGGTGTCTCTTCACTCTGAGGGGAGAGATGAACCCGAACCATGGCAGCAAAATGCCCCTCACAGCCCAACGGAAGCACTAGATCCGTTCAATGTAGAGGTCCATGTTTCGGGCCTGTTTTATTTGTCAACCCGACTTCAAAAATCAAGTGTAGAAAAGAAAAAAATGTGTTCGACAAACGAGAAAACAAACACATGGTCTTGAACGCACCCCTTCGATAGCTCAGTTGGTAGAGCGGAGGACTGTAGGTGCAAATTGCAGAGATCCTTAGGTCGCTGGTTCAAATCCGGCTCGAAGGAGGTTGTTTCTTTTAACGTGTCACTGCGATTTCCATCACCTTTTCCCACCTGAAGGCTCCAAACGTCTGGGGACACTGTCTGTCTGTGGCAGAGAGAGAGAGCATCAGAACATGATAGGAGAATACAGCAAAAATAAGTGCTGCAGTATTTTTGATTATTTAATGACAAAAAATAAATAAAAGATTAATTAAAACTTACGTTTTGTGTTTGTTGAACTTTTAGTAGCCCTTACTGGTACGAGACTTTAGTTTCTGTATTAATATGACTTGCAGTTGCCCGGAATTGTACATGTACCTTTTCCTTAGTAGAAAAAAAAGCTTATCATTTGAAAACCAGTTATGTTACCTGTTCGGTGTTTTGAAAGCAAATAAGGACTGGCTCCGTTTTCCATCCTCCCCAACGCTAATCTGATGCTGAGATTCATATTTTACATTCTCTGATACGTCGAGCACATCGACCAATCAGCATTGAGGTTCACAACAGAATAAAAAAAAAACTACGGAGTCCCTGAACGTACCCCTTCGATAGCTCAGTTGGTAGAGCGGAGGACTGTAGGTGCAAATTGCAGAGATCCTTAGGTCGCTGGTTCAAATCCGGCTCGAAGGAGGTTGACTATTTTCATATATTTCACCACCACTGAAAATCCACAGATAAACTTTTCCCTTATCACTATCATACTTCAAATGCTGGTAACTGCTCTACATAAATGCAAATGTGCTTTATTCAGCATCGCATGGTGTTTACTTGCGTATGTGCCCATTGAGCGACACTGCAGCCTTCAATTCGTTGTGCTTGAATGCAGTTTGAAAAACAGATTTTTATTTGAGTTTGTAATATGTTATGAAAGAAATATGGGTTTCACGAGGACCTTGTATAACTTAACAAAAATGTAAAATTAAAACTCAAGTTAAGAAAAACTTCGTTCCCTGACCGGGAATCGAACCCGGGCCGCGGCGGTGAGAGCGCCGAATCCTAACCACTAGACCACCAGGGAAAGATACCCGTGTTTTCTACATAAAAATAGAAATCCTTATACAGTCTAGATCGTTCTAAACGGGCTAATATCAAAGGTTATTTATAAAAGTTATTTCACTTGGATTTTTGTGTATCTGGAAATAATCTTTAGATTTATTTGTAATATCACATCCGTCATTTGTCTTTGTGTTCAGGCTGTAATTCTTAATTGCACGTTTACAGCTGAGTTTATACTAAGCATCTGTCTCCATAGACTACTACTACTCACTACTTAGTCTTATTCACTATTATTCACTGATTGAATTCTCTGTATTATACTATTATACAGAAAATCAAAGAATTTCAGTCTTCTGGGGAA
This sequence comes from Dascyllus trimaculatus, assembly GCA_024666655.1. NCBI lineage: Eukaryota > Metazoa > Chordata > Actinopteri > Pomacentridae > Dascyllus > Dascyllus trimaculatus. Next base: position 12,073,685 of record CM045447.1, on the reverse strand, counting down.
ATGTAATGAAAAAATGTTCCCACTAGATGGCGCTATTAAGCAGTCAAATAATTTCTATTTCAGTTTTTGCCGAGTGCTATGGAGTTCAGAATGATTATGATTGTTCAGAGCACCACTGTAGCTCTGTTTGTCAGATTTAATACACAGTGGATTTTATTTCTCACTTAAAATGTCAATTTTCAGTTACTGTTTCTGTCACAGATGATAATTTAGATGAATGAGCTGAACAGATGGCTAGTAAGGTGTCTCATTTAAAAAGCTCAATAAGAGTGTTTTTGATCTGGTGTTCTTTCGTTACTTCATTATTTTTTCTAATTGATCAACTGATTTTTTTGTGTCTGCAAACACTTAATCAAGACAGTCAACTTAAAATGAAGACACAAACTCAACAATGTTCCCTTATTAACAAGTACACAAGTGTAATGTTTCATTTTATTTATGCTACTAAGCAACCAGAGTCAAGTGCAGAAAGTCTAGAATGTTTTGGAGAAACAAAAAGAACTACTTCCAGCGTCCAAAGTGTCCAACCTGACATGATGCATGAATCTGAAGCACATGATGAACACAAAGACAAAGCTCACAGTGGTCAATACGTGCTCCCAATTTTTTTCTTTTGTCTGAGGGTTAAAACACTGACAACACATCCATCGGCAGGTAATGAAATGATAGAACACTGTTACTGTAAAACTAGACCCTTAAAATACTGACTGCATGCAGCCAAAGCACACCTGAACAGGACACAAGCCTTCAGTTTTCAACACTGCTGGAGAAGAAGAAGAGTTTTTTTAATGTCTTTTGTCACATTTGGTTGCATTTACACAACACAAAAAAAGGTTTAACTCTGTTTTATCGATGAGGAAATTACAAGTCACAAGGGCTTAATGCACCAACAGTCCCACCTAGGGATCCAGACTGTGACTACATTTTTTTTTTGAGAGTGCGTGAGTTGAAATTTTAAGTGATCGCATTTGTGCGAATAAACCATGAAGCTGTTTAATGTCGATCTAACTTTCATGGGCAGCTACTGCATTAGCTATATTGGTGATAAATAGTACTTTTGTAATTTCAGGGGCTCTGTCAGTCTGACCCTGACTGATGGGTAAAAACAAGCTGTTTAGCTGGTGTGTGTTCCGACATAAAGGCAGCTGGTGGAGAAAGACTGGTCCTTGGTCATCTTGAACAGTTCTGACAAGAATGTCTTATTTCATGCTTTTCAAAGTGTTCTTTGGTTACACACCTGTCTGAGCACACCACAGATAATAGGCAGAAGCTAGCCTTCACAGTGAGGCATTCAGGGAACATCGGTAAATTTAATTTTGTCTCTCGGTCCAAAGACATGCTGAGGTTAATTGATAATTCTAAATTGTTCGTAGGTGTGAATGTGAGAGCACCTTGTTTTCTTCCTCTGTGTGGTCATGTGATGGACTGGTTACCTGTCCAGGTGTACCCTGCCTTGGTCTAAAGTCAGCTCAGTTGGGCTTCAGCAACCCATGACACTACAGAGGATCAAGAGGTGTTTAGAACATGGATGGATGGTTCAGGTGCTCAGTAAGGAAAGCGCTTCTAGAGTAGATGCTTCTAATAGTGCTTTTGCACACTCCCAGTGGCAGACATTGGGAGTTCAGTGAAAACGGAAACCACATTTTGTTTGCAGTCAGACTGACTTTGGTTGTGTTGTGACAAAAAACCAAAGGTTTGTCTCCACTTACTCATTGAGTTGCTAACTATATATTTATATTTGATATTATAGATAAATATAAAAATATATAGAGTAATATGACTAAGAATTGTTGATTTCAGAGTTTTGCTAGGGCACCTAAACCATGTAACATTAATCATTTCATAGGCAACTCTTTTGTGTCCAGACTTCTCAGCCTTTCTAAATTGTGCATAAGTCGCTTGTTATCTTGACATGAAGACTCAGGATCAGATTGGCGCTGAAACAGCATAACCTTCTTTTATGATGACACGCTAGAATCTCATCTGGCACTGCTGCCTTAGCAGATTTTGGGGGTCTTCTTTAATAACTAACGTTTTGCAGATGTGTGGCCAAGTGGCTTCCATCCTAGAATCTATTCCCCTTCCTGCAGGAAGATAAATGGTCGAGGAAACATCATTGTGTTTTGTGACAACGCAGCATCAATTAACACTATTAAGAGTGCCCGTCAGTTATATCTATGCTCCGTTTCTCCAGTTTCAGAAGGTATAAATTACAATTTTAATGCCAAAATAGTAGCTCTAATACACTGACGTTATTTGAAAAATATGTCAAAGATGTATAGGCTACATATTAACAAAGTGTAGACCTGACTTTCTCAGCCAATTACAGTTTAATATATTCTAAAATGACAACTTGTCTTGGACCAACTGAAATGAAATAATGAAAGGCTATAGTATGTTGTCTCGTAAGTCCAAACCTACTCATTTGGCACTCTGGGCAGGTTGACAAATCTTCAACTCTTTAATATTTAAACTGAATATCTGGATTGTGGTATCTGTACATTTATAAGCTGCAATGCTACACAAAAGAGAATACAGAGAAGACTGTTCATTACAATTCAGACTGCATATACATCAGGAAATATGGCAAAATAAACACTGTAAACCTGTTCACTTATGGATGGATTTGTTGGTGAGGTTTTATTTATTTATGACAAAGTGACGTTTGCAATAATACTTTGGACAGGTAATATTAGTACAACATGTTTTTCATGATCCTCTGGCAACAAAGCCGCGGTAGTGTGTGGTCTTTATTGAGGGAAGGTGCCCACTGCTTTCTAGCTTCTAGTTTGGTGAAACTGTCCTGCTCCTCAGACATCCACAGGTGAGGTACTTCATGGCGGTCATGCTGACGTGCATCAGAGGACCCAGGTTAAAGAGCATGTGGTAGAAGGCGTGGACAGACAGGCCTCCAGTTTCATCAGCGTATTTCAGTGCTACGATGGGCGTGTACAGCGGGTTGGTCAGGTTACGGAAACGTGGGCTGCTTGCTTCAATCACTTTCTTGATGCACTGCAGGAAAAGACATACAATATGCAATCAGACTTATAGGATTAATCAGGCAGAAAGATCAGATACAGTGATGCTGATACAGGCACAGGTAGACTGCTCTGAAGGCACTTAAGAAAACATTTGACATTACATTGTTGGTTGGTTGTCCTGCTGGGATTTCAGTAAATTTCTTCTAAAATATTTAAACAACTATTAGAAGGACTGCCTTATAAATTATATTGCTCTAAAGCTGAATCCTACTAAATTTGCTGACCTCCTTCTAGTTCCATTGTTAGCTTGACATTTTTGATTTTCAGTGAAATGTCTTAACAACTACTAGATCTTGAAATATAAATGAACCATATATGTTTGTACAAAAAAAATCACAACACTCAGTGCAACATTTGTTGAGATGTTTCATCTGCACCAAAATGGTAGACTGACTAATTTGACAGGCATTGCCATAAAGTATGGCTATAAATAGCTATCTAGAGTATATTTTTCATCTGTTGTGTTACAAATGCGTTCCTGAAGAATCGCCACCTTATCACGGTGGAGGGGTATGAGTGTCCCTGTGATACTGGGAGCTATGTTGTCGGGGTCAGTAGCCCCTGGTAGGGTCTTCCAAGGCAAATTGGTCCTGAGGGAGGCACCAGACAAAGAGTGATTCAAAACACCTAAATAAAATCTGTAAGAAGAAAAGCCGCCACCTCGTTCAGATTAGGGAAACCGCAGCCCCCTCCTGGAGCCCAGTGGTGGCGTAGACTGGTTGTGGAGACATGGAACACCACCTCACTGGTGGGGAAGGAACCTGACTGGTCCGGGAGGTGGTGCTGAGCCAGCTACATATAGTTGGGATCACCTCCGTGCACAGCAGGGGTTCTGGAACCAAACTCCTGGAGAGAGGTTCCAGAGTTACTCAGGGTGAGAGGTGCCGGGCGTGTGTGGGGATACACCAGCCCCCAGCTGAGCGCCACTTTGTTGGAGTTCTCCCCAGAGAACAAGAAGGTTGCCTCTCTGCATCTGTGTGTTGCACAGGGGAAATCTTGGACTGTTGCTTGTGCTTATGCGCCTTCCAGGATCTGGGTGGTATCCTGGAAGGGGTGCCACCTGGGGACTCCATAGTTCTCCTGGGTGACTTCAACACTCACGTGGGCAATAATGGAGAAACCTGGAGGGGGGTGACTGGGAGGAACAGCCTGCCCGATCTGAACCCAAGTGGTGTTTTGTTATTGGACTTCTGTGTGAGTCATAGATTGTCCATAACAAACACCATGTTCGAGCATAAGGTGGATCATAAGTGTACTTGGTACCAGAACACCTTAGTCCAAAGGTTGACGATCGACTTTGTAGTCGAGTCAGTTGTTATCATGATATCACACTTCTCAGCCTCCCTGGGAATGTCTACTCTAGGGTGCTGGAAGGGCATTAAACTTCAAACGTTGCACAGCCAGACTCTCACAAAAGCTCTCCATGGCAAACTTGGAAACAAACACCACCCCTAGAAAAATTCAACATGTTTAACTTCCATTTGTTCACACCAAGAAGAGTTTCACAGATCTGCTTGTTTGTCCCTGTTAGTGAGGACATACATTTATACTTAAACTATATTACCTCCTCATCCATCCTCACCTCCATCCGTTCATCATCCACCCACCCATCCGTAGCACTGAAGCTGACAAACCTGTTATTTACTCCCTGTGTCATTTAACACCTCACCCCGCCCGCCTCCTCTCCCCTCACTCAGCACTCCTCTGTCCCTGCTCACCTTGCAGTCCCATCACACTGCTGACCACAATGATGTGTCCCCCTTTCCTTTTCTTCATATCAGGCATCACCTCCTTGATCATGCGGATCACCCCGAAGAAATTGGTCTCAAAAACTTTCTTCATCTCTTCAATGGGGATGCTCTCCACTGGACCCACCAGGCCGATACCTGCATTATTGACTGCTCAGGAGAAGAACAAGGAAACAAGGAGGACAGAAGAGAAATCAACATCAGTTTTAGACCCTGTAGCAATCCCAGGTACAGCATGTTGAAGAGGCCTTCACTTCACTTACTTAAGACATCCACATGTCGATCTTTAATGCCATTAATACACTGTTTAACGGACTCGTCACTGCAGACGTCCAGTACAGCCAGAGAGAGAGAGAGTTTTTCCATATGCATCCCCAGCAGCTTCCACCAGCTTATCTTTGCGTTTCAGATCACGCATCGTGGCTATTACTGCAGACAGGAGGGTGACAATCAGAATCAGAATCAGAATCAGAATCAGAATCAGCTTTAATGGCCAAGTTTATACACACAAACAAGGAATTTGACTTCAGTGTATATTTGCTCTCAGTGTACCGTATGGACAAAAAAACCAAAACAACATAACTGTATGTTGAGAATAAGATAAAAAAAAAAAAAAAAAAATTGAAAGCAATATATATCTAAACATAAACATCCATCAGTGGCAATATTTACAGTATTTACAAGGAGAAACTGTTAAGATCTGAGGAATCATATTAACGTATTGTTTCTATGAATTTGGCAACACATGTTGTGCATCATCTCTGTCTGTTATGTGTGTGTGTTTCCATATGAGTCGTTATCACTGAGATAAAGGACAAACCGACACAAACTATTGTTTTCCTGCCTTGTTGAGAGTCTGGAACCAAATTCCTGTTCCATTAGGTTACATTTACGTTCACTGAATGAATAATAACACTTGCAACTACTGTCAAAGTTCCTTTATGCAAGACACGAACCACAAAGGGGGGTTTTAATGAAAAGATCTGACTTGAAACTGCAAATTTAAATCTTTTATCACAACAAAACCTTCATCAGTGTGGTTTGAAAAATAGCCTCACACATAATTATGCTTCTTTTTTCCATGGACAGCTTCCAACTGTGAGTTTGTGAATGGATTAACACTCCCTTCCCGCAACTACCCCTTCAGGCTGCTGCTGTAAATAGATGATCAGGCAGCCTGCCCAGGTACATGAGGTTAGATACAGACAAAATATGCAGTGCCAAGCTCGGTTCACTGGCTCAAGTTATTTGTGGGCAGACACAAGATGCACACAAATTACCAAGAACCTTGTCTTAACAGTCTGCCTTTGTGCACACGTGTGTTTGTAGAGTTTTTAGGTGATAATTTCCATCCTGAGTGCTCCTGCATTGTGCACATTTCCTGGTACAGGAAATATGTGTTATCTGAAATAAAAGGTCACCAAGAACTGTGTTTTCCAACATAAACATTATTATGCAGATGGAATACAGTTTGTATAAAATGGTGAAGTCTTTTTATACCAAAGACACACTGTGTGTGCCTGAGATCTGCTATTGAGGATAATTTGGATGGAACAGACGAGCAGTAGGAGGCAGCTTTTGGAGGCGTGAATACGGCCTCAGTTTGGAGTAGATATGGTCTGATACCACACTGATTTCATTTCTCAGTGGTGAAACTTGTGTTTTACTGTATTTGCGACTGGCAAAAGCTGCTTCTTGGCATCCCGGCACATGTGTCTGTTAAATTGTCTAAGCTTCAGAGATCTGTTTTATTATATTTTTGTGCAAGTGGCACAACCTGATTAACTGATAACAGTCGTCTGTAACATTTGTGACTTTATTAAGATTGGGACTAATTAACTGAAACTGGTCTCACTATATGGCTGACAGAAATGACGCAGCACTTAAGAGAGTCTTGGGTTTGTGCGGGTGTTCCAACGTTTATAAAATCTATAAATACCAGACTTTTCTTGATTTAGGTTTAACATTTATGCAAAGTTAAGTGGAATCTCAAAAGCTGAACAACAGTGAACACCAGTGAATAATTACTGTTATCATCGCGATACAAAGCTTTTTGGCAGCCTATTATTTGACAGGTATGTGGCCTCTACTTATGAGATTATTGAATTTGCAGCTCTGCTTCTGAAGACAGAGTCCTTACGTCAGTCAAGTGTGACCTCTGACCTCCTGTCGGCAGAGGAAAAACTACAGGCCAGGGAGGTTCCTGTTCAGGTTCCAGCAGTTCAGACTGCTGTGGTATTGATTCACAGTTGTTGTGTCAAAATTAAATCCTCATTTACACCCACGTGATTCATATGACTTTCAAACTAAGACTTGTTGGAGATTTAAACTGCAAACAGCATCTCAGCTTTAATTCAATCTTTGCTGTGCAGTCGATTCCACGTAGACAGTTGTTTTAATCTTCATAGTCATGTGAACCATGTAACACTCTGCAGTCATGATGTAATCATCTTGTGTGTTATCACCATAGAAGAAGACAGCAGAGGATAAAGCGCTTGTTATTTTTATTTTTATTATTAGTTGTATTATTCTATTAGACAGTATGTTATTCTATTATTGAACAGTTTTTCTTCTCTACGTGCAGTGCAATATAAATACAGTCTATTTATATACAACACCAAACAAACTAAATTAAATACTAATTGTCTCTGTCATAGACTCACCATGGTAGCGCTTCTGCTCATCCTTGGCCAGCATCACGGCCATCCTCAGGCCGATACCGCAGGAGCAGCCGGTGATCAGCACCACTTTCTGTCCGGGACTCGCCATGTCTGCTGCCAAACTGAGAGCTGGAGGATGAGTGGAGATCTGAGGAGACCGTAAGAGGATAAAACACACTGACACACAGTCACATGGGCTAGTGGGCAAAGCTGCAGCACAACAGGATTATCTGAAGCTCAGTGGTGGTAAAATAATATTACAGAAAACCAAATCTCCACCAGGCGTGGCTGTGAAAGTTAGAAAAAAGAAGCCTGAAGTTGGGTTTCTGACTGTCAGTGTAAAAACAGTCTGTGTAATAATAAAAATAATTTTAAAAAAAATTGGAGGTTAAATTTTAGTGTCATATAGATGTCAGCGTCTGTGAAGAGATGTGGCGCCACGTGGTGGTCAATAAGACTGTTCTTCAAATGAGACAGTATTTCTATGAAGGGAGTACATTTTCTACTCATCTAAATTCAATAAATATGACTAGATTAAACATGAGGATGCCACTTAATTCCCTGTGTTCTGGTGAATATTTAAACACCAAGTTATGCTGGAAATGTCTTTATTATCTAACAGAAAACACTAAATTCAGACATTAAGTGAGAACTCAAAGTATAAGGAAAGCAGTAAGACTTGCAGGCATTCTGTATTGCTTTCAAGTATTTGCTTTCCTGTACATCAGTTTTCTTATTTTTATCCTCCCGGCTGAATAAACAGACACATAGGCTGGATTTAGTCTTCTGTCTGCTCAAGTGTCTTGTGTTTGTGGAAGTAACCTCTTTATGTGCATGTTACAGGTACATAATTACATCAGTCAGAAATGAATTCATTTGTATTCACTTATAAACCTCTGTAATACTAAAACATGTATGTGTTTCAGCTAAATTTCTGCTCATGTTAATATTTTCTGCACATTCTGAACGTATCAAACCAAATCGTTCATTTATATGGCACTTTTGAGACAACTCACATTGACCAAAGTGCTGAGCAGTCAGGCAGGAGCAGAACTGTGTGGACAAAAGCAATACAGGATGAAGGCTTGTCAAATCAAATGTTTAGAAAAACAACATAAAAAAATAAACAAAAAAATACTCTAGAAAATAATAAAATAATACCATTACGAGGAACCAAAAGCCGCCTAAAACGTACATGTCTTGAGTTTTTTTTGATGTAATTGGAGAAGGAACAGTTGATTGAAAGAGGAAAGATGCTCCAAAGCTTTCTAGATCATGGGACAGTTCACAGCTGTTGTCCTCAGGGTGTAGGAGGCGTAAAGAGTAGACATATGAAAGTTCTGAAATGTCACCAGCTGCCCCCTCCATACATAGCTTTCCAAACACACACACACACACACACACACACAAGTTAAAGAATAAAAAAAAGTTTGTTTTTTCCACAGACGCATTGTTGCACCTATGAGTAACAGCTTTTCCAAATAAAAGTGATTCTTTCATGTTTCTAGTTGGGGGAGACAAATACATGTGTTCTAAATATTGAAGGTGACGTATCTCCAGTGTTCCCCCCCGATATCCACACTTGTGCTTTTGGCAGAATCACAGTCACAAATGAATAATTACCAGGGTTTTTTTCCTGCACAGAGGAATTTTTAGTGCCACCACCAATGAGGTTTAAGCGAGTCCCCAAAGAGGATTGTTTTAACTAGTGCCAAAGGAATTACCACCAGCAAGTGATAAGAACTGAAAATTTATATTTTTAAATAGGTTTTGTGATTTGGGGTTTCATTTACTTAAGTTTAATTAACATTTTTGTTTATCCCGACTTCAGAAATAACAGAATAATGCATAGATTTCTGTCAAATACAGCAGCACGGACTCATTGCCTTTACGTGGACAGATCATGCTTATTGTTTGTCACCCTCCAAAGGCCCAATATGAGCCTGGAAAAACCCTGATAATGACATGCAGAACAGGTGAAACAGTAACTACACACAAATGAAAGCTAAATCTCTCTTTCTATCTGTCTTTCATACACACACACACACACACACACACACACACATAGGATTGTAGCTGCCAGTCACATGTATAAGACAACCTGCAGCAGAAGGTAGGGACTTAGGAAATATGCCTGGAATCTATTTTCTTGTTCTTCAAAAAGCCTGTATGTATGTATGTGTGCCTGAATCCAATTTACTTTTGTTTCCAAAACACTGCTGTTACCAAAACACAGACCTCTAATAATCATTGTACATCGCGTTAAATGTTCTTTCTCCTAAACCATATAACATGTATTTAAGCATCTGAAGAATATGCCAAAAGTCTCCAAATGAGGCTGTTTCTCTCCATCCACAAAAACACAAACTCGTTTGTGCATCTGTGCATTAGATGAGGGCTAGAAAGCACTCATGGTTTCACTCCAAGCCTCAACACAAAGAGAGAATATATGTAATGACATTTTTGACATTTCTTTTTTTTGATGCACATCAGATCACACCAGGAGCAGTTAGTCATTCCTAATACTCACATTAAATTACCCTGTCAAGTGTAGTAAATGTCCACATATGTAATCTAACTCATGCACGCATGTTATATCCTTTTAAATATAGGTCAGATTTGCCCCAGCATGCACGTGATCCTCATAAAAAACAGTAAAGGACCATCCTCTTCAACAATAGAGACTAATGTAAATGTATGAGGCAGGACAGGGTTGTGGGTGCATGTATGTGCATGTGCTGACTTCAGATTCTGTCAGCCTTTTTCATCCATAAACTTCTCCTGAAAACTCTGCAGGAGTGTCTTAAAAACTTCCAGTAAGCGGCTGCTTTATTTCAACTTTTCCCACATCAGATTTTAAAAATGGTAAAGCCTAAAAGAAAGCTCAAGAAGCAAGTTTTTTTTGTGCATGTATGAAGAGTGTGGTGTGTGTATATGTTTGAAGAGAGAGTTGGGTGGGCAAAGACAGACAGGCACTGGAATTTGGAATCTGCAGCAGCATATTTTTATTAGTTGGGCAGCACCGTTGTCCTGTCCTAGCATGCTGCATGTGTGAGTGTGGGAGAGAGAAAGACTGTGTGTGTGTGTGTGTGTGTGTGTGTGTGTGTGTGTGTGTGTGTGTGTGTGTGTGTGTGCGTGTGTGTGTGTGTGTGTGTGTGTGTGCCTGCTGCTTTGGAGTGAATCTGAAAGCTGCAGATGCAAAGTGGCACAAGCCTTCAAAGTTCATGTTGGATGTTTTCTATTAAGTCATGTAGAGAGCAACATTAGCAGGCAGGTTTTTAATCTAAAGCACTGAAACAAAATGCAGATGTGCTCTGTGGCATGTGCCAATATTGGCCCGACAGAGGCACCACACAGTCCCTTAAATCACTCAGACAATAATGATGCTAATAATTACACGTGCAGTAATTATGTTTCAGCACAGCCCCAGCAGTCTGAGGAGGAGGGAGAGGAGGGAGGGGTCCCCCCGGAGAGGGGAGGAGAGGGGAGAGAAAGTGAGGAAAGTTCTGTGCGGGTGCAGCAGAAAACACCTTCCCAGATTAAGTTTTTTTTTCCCCTCCCCTGCAGGTTTGTCGTCTTGATCCGTCCATGCAGCGGTGAAGCAGCAGAGAGCAGGACGCACAGAATCACCATCACTCCAATCCGCCTTCATGCATGCGCGCTCTTATTTGCCAGCTGTCGGAGTGCGCGCAAAGACGCACGCAGGAGACGCGCTTGTAGACTGATAAATCTCTGTGGCGCGGAGCAGAAGGTCCTTTTCATTGCACGTGGAGCGCACGGGAGCCACGAAGGAATTACTGGCTGCCTTATCAATATCACAATAGCAATAGCCTCCGATGAGATATGATGGATCGATGGAGTCCAGTGCGGGAGACGTGGCTGCTGCTGCTGCTTGTCACATTATTTTACGCTTCAAGAGCAGGTAAGCTGACATTATCCAGAAATGCTAATTCTATGTTTTTATGTAAATCCTCTAAATTCTCTTTCCTTAAGTAAACTGATAGAACCTTTAATTGGTTCCTCTTCTTCTTCCTCCTCTAACGGTGTCACATCACTTGTCACCACCTGCCTCCAGGCCCTCCTTAACCAAGAATGTCATCTTTAACCCATCCTCACCTTTATTTTAATCTTTTCCACTAAACACTCTCACCGTCAGCCACTTGTGCATGTAGCCAGAGTTTCATTTGTTCATAGGTCACTTCCTAAGACACCCCAGTCTCTCTCCCTCCCACACATAAACTTCTCCTCCCTGTTATCTACTTAGGTTCCACAAAAACAGTTTTTGGGCTCTATTTGACAGATGATGTTGTCTTGTCAGGTCATGCAGGCCTAAAGCTTACTGAGCTGAACTACCCCTTTCTCCGGGCTCCTGGAGCCCACTGCACATTTGCTAGACAGTCGAAAGACATCGGCCTATATGTCTAGACTTGTTCCTCCATACCTGCTGCATCACTGTGCTCTCTCATACAGCAACTTACAGGATATTTAACCTCTGCAGCTGGGTAATGGAGAACAGACTGAGGCAAATTAAAGTGAGCTGTGCCCATGTGTGCTGGGGACTCTTGGTTACATACAGCAGCCCCTGTAGCTGCACTTGAATCATATGAGGAGGGCTTTAATCTTCAGGGCCTGGAGAACCAGGTGCCACTGATTCCTATCAGCAGAAGTTCATGTGCTCCTCAGCGTGCACAGTAGTCCTCCTATGGTCACTATAATAGTTCAGCTTCTCTACAGGGACATGATGACAAACAAAGAGCTTTAAGTGTCTGTTTTATTCCGCTTGGTCCAGATGGGCTGCACCCTAAACATAAAGATAGATGAGTCAGGTTACATTTTAATATTGAATGTTAAATTAGAAGTTGTTTGGGAGCTGTTAATGATATTACATGATCTGTAATGAGTCACTAACTGTGGTGAAACTGATAAATTTTGCATTTTTATTTTTTCGGTAAAAAAAACAGGAACAATATGGGTGATATGTTTATTTTCTTTCTGGCTGAAAATTGGATGAGAAGACTAAAACCACTCTCATGTGTGCTTGGTAAATAACAGCTGGAACCAGCAGCTGATCAGCTTAGCTTAGTATACATAGCGGAAACAGCTAGCCCTGTTCAGTCCAAAGGACACACAATCTGCCCACCAGCACCTGTAAAGGTCAGTAATTATCACACATTTAGTTTATTGTTTAGTGTATTTTTTTTAGAATACTGTACTGTTCCTTTAAAAATTGAGCTTTAAAGTTCACTCATGTACCTGGAAACTGCTCTAGACAAAAAACAGCTCAACTCAAGAAGGAATATTGATCATATGAAATGAGGGAAAGCCTCAGACCAGCTACTGAACAGACCCTGAGGTGAGCTTGTTCAGTCCTATAATTACATGTATAATGTCTTATTAGGCTTTTAAGGCCCACATCGTCAGCATTTCCTATTTAAAGGGCTCGAAGGAAAATCCAAGGAAAACGTAAAAAAAACAACCTCCAGCTGAGCATTGCAGCATTTGTTTCCTCATTTAATGACTGTTTTATATGCATGTCAAAATCCACCAGCTTGTTTCAAGACTACATCAGCAGTCCAGTGAGCAGGTGACTTGGCAAACAGTCCACCATGTTGCCTCCACCTGCTTTCACTGAGAAGATGCTGAGAAAGCTGAAACAGTTTATGTTGTGTCTCAGTAACCTTTAAGAAGAACGAACTGTCTGCCTTTATCCTGGAGCTAAAGGAAAAACTGAAAATTTGATTTAAAAGTTTTCAAGTGCTTCAGAGGCTGTCAGTGTGTGCTACAGTATTATTATCCGAACACACACACACACACACACACACACACACATGCTCGAACCTCACTCTGTCTGTGAAGTTCATTACTGAAGTGACTAATGTGACCTCTGGACCTTTGAGGTCATCTGAGGTCAAACTAGCTCAGGGAGTGAACCCTGTGACATCTCTCAAGGTGTCCTTGTAAACAAGAATTTATTAGAAAATACTCCTCCTGGTAAGGAGAAGCACAGATTCACTAATATCGAAAGCAACACACACACACACAGAACGCTTCCATTTTCCTCTTAGTGAAGTTAGTGAACAGACTCTTGCATAACACCTGTTATTAAAGTGTCTTCAGCCACACGTCCCTGTTAATATTGTGCTCACTGTAAAATGCGGTCACACACCTGGCTGTCAGCAGGTTGGGCTGGGTCTGAATTATGATCATAGACATCCCAGCAATGTGGTCAATTTACGGTCAAGCTTGTCCTGCTCTGGCCTCAGGTGTTTCAGACACTTACCTGCCTCAGTGTCTTTGTGTAACAGGTAGCTTTCAGCCTGAGCCCAGCTGTTTATTGCTCCCAAAGTATTCAAAGTATTCAGGATTCAGAAAGCCTAATTTGTTTAGTTGGTTTAGTTTAGCGTGGGTCAGTCTGACACTTTGGTCCAGACTGAAATACTTCAATGACCAGTGGATGTATTGCTGATTTTTTTTTGTCCCTTTCATGATGGATTGTAATGACTGCAGTGATCCCTCAGCTTTTCATCAAGCACCGAGTCAGAATTTACATTTGACAAATGTTTTTTTAGGAATGCTCAGGAAACTAATGACATTCTCATCCGTAGCAGCTATATTTTGCATTTAGTGCTTACTAGCAAATGTAAGTGTGCTAACCAACCAATTCTCATTCCTATGGTGTCAGATACTGCATCTCAGCGTCTCGGACATATACACAAAGTTACCTTTGGCATTGGTGCCACCTGCATTAATATTCAACACCAGTAGATATGTAGATTTTCCAGGTTAAAACAAACTCATAAAGAGGTTTGAGGGGTGGAGGCAACAACTGAGGTTTGTGACCATTTTTTTTTCACTTTGTCTTGCTTTATCTCAGTGTCTGCTTTCATTTTCACTCACTGTTGAGTTGCATTCAGGGACCAAAACTGCTTAGTTAACCCAAGGAAAGGGTCACAGTTTGTATCAAAATACATTCTTTAAGCAGATGCTACAAGGCAAACATCTCATTACCTAAAAGCGAATGACTGTAAATACACCAGCAGAGAGCATTGGTTATGCACTCAAAGTTTTTATTTCTGAGGCTTACATATTTTTTTGACACTAATGGGTACACAGTGTGTTTTAATGTGATGGCAAGGGGTCCTAATCAAACAACACTAGGTGGCAAATTAGGAGTGAAACTGCCAACAGACTGAAATAAGATAAGATAAAAAACAAAGACATTTCTACCTTTAATGGGAAAAGTGCTTTACATCAAGCCTCTCATTCACTCATTTTCACAAACACTTTCACTGATAGTCGGGGAGCTACAATGCAACACATTGGCCTCTCCGCTGGGAGCATCTGGAGCATCTGAGATCGGGATTCTAGATGTGGGGGATTTTGTGCAGTGATTGATGAGAGCAGTCCTTTAAACTGGCAGTTTACACAGAATTGTTTTAAATGAGGGTTTTAGGTCAGTTAGATCACTTCGCAGCATCTGAAAGCGTTCTTCACGACAGACATTCACAATAAAAGTGACTAACAACTCGCCAATTAAGCTCTCTCTTTTTTTAAACCAACAATACAGCCTTTATGGCTTTTACTCAACTCACATAGAAAGTAAGTTATGATTTGCTCGACTACTTTAACATGAAGATGATATTAAAGCTTTTTAAAATATAGACGTGACACTCTTTAATTCTGAAGCAGGAAGGATTGCCATGGAATTTGTACAGACATTCATGACGGATAAAGGGTGAAATCAGTCCTGGGTCAGGAAACAACTTACACAAGTGAGATGTGGAAAGATGAAACCTGCATTGGACAAACCCTGACATTAGTCTTCCAGCCATGTAGGAGACGTCTTATGTGCAGCAGTTAGACATCTGAAATGAAAAATAACTCTACATTCATAGATGTAGAGGGCATAGATGTCATTTTACAAACCAACCCAACTGGGTAATAGTTTGTACCCTCTTTATGGACAAATCACATCACATACAAATTATCTTTCAAAACAACCAGTCTTTAAATATCTTTAAACATGATTGTATTGGATATTTACACTCTCATCTCTGTGTATTGAAATTCTATATTTACAGTTTTTTTCCATGATGATGAACTCTTTCTGCTTTAAAATCACTTTGAAATGCTTCCTCCCGACTGCGCAGATCTGTGAAGTCTTTTTACCTCCTCCCCCATCTACATCTCAGCCGCTCACTGCAGCTTGAGCACACCAGCTCACCTAGATCTCAAACAGTAAAAAAATACAATGGCAGGTTGTAATACAGGAGTGATTCAGCCGCTCATGTTCAAACTGGAAAACGGTTCTGAAGAAGAATAATGATACAGAGAGCCCGCGCTGTAAGCTGATAGAATTGGTTCCTCAGGTTTGTTATGTATAAAGTTCTGGCTGTCTGTATCGTTGTTTTTGAGACTGTCATTGGTACTGCAATTTCAAGGTGTGTCTTACAGCACTTAAAAAAACACCAGTTGGTCTTTAATATACACAGTACTTAGATTTCTGATTGAATAGCTGCAAAATTAGGGACGTTTCTACTGTGCTTTCTCTGTACTTTCAGTTCTAATTACCATGTACACATGATAAACTAAGATGGTTACAATAAATGCCACAGTAGAAATGCCAAAAATAGATTACTAAAATTGAAATTTGCTAAAACAATATTTTAAAAAAATGTAAACAGAAATTACACTGATTTCTGAAATATATATATATATATATATATATATATATATATATAGAAATTTACCCTTCACTTCTTTTTTTTTTCATTGTTTCGCACTATTTCAGGTGTTCCTTATGTAATTTCACCCGTTGGTTAAATAACACTTCACTGGGTGATCCTATTGCTGACTCGCCAGAAATTGTTTCAAAATTCGAGCTATATTTGGATGGAAACCCTGTTATGCATGAACATTACACAATACCCGCCGCACATCTGTGAGCCATTACATATCACAATTAGCGCTGTTTATCAAACTGTTCGTTCTCTGTGCCATGCTGTAATTGAAATCAGATTTATCTTAGGTTACTGCAAATCCACTTGTGTTGTATCTGTACAGAGTAGCTTTCTTGCCCAATCACACAGTCAGCAAAAACAGATCCAACAGAAATCGATGATTGGTTTCTATAAAAAATCTGGAAACCTGTTAAATCGTGGACGATCAGATCATTAACAGTCCATGAAACGGTTCAATCTGACTGATAGTTGGGTGTTTCTTTAACTTGTAAAACAGTGGCAGCCACTGTCCAGCACTTGGCAGCAGAAAGATCAAGTAAAAGTAGTAATAATTTGATGTATGGAGCAAATCACCTGGCCTCCTCATTAATAACAAATGGGTGTGTAAAAGGTTCTTCAGACTTATTTACAAGAATAATCTGTACATAAGTCTTTAGTGTTTCAGTTGATTATTAAACAATCTGTTCTGCACTGTCGTCATTTTATTGTATAGAAATATGTGTCCAAGGAAGATTAACATTATAACCAACTGCAAAACGTGCCTAAGTCATAAATAACATGTCCTGCACAACCAAAAATCCCCCCCGCATGTATTGCTGATGGCATTCATTAGTGTGTTTTTTTCATTCGCTCTGGCTGTAAATCAGTCTTACGTTTGAACATAAGCTCAGTCTTTGTTCTCCAAAAAAATCAAAGCCGCCATATGATGCAACATCCAACAATAATAGAGCACAGAGCCACATAAAGCAACGTGTAACTGTCCGAGAAGCGCTGGAAGCCTTGGACTGACAAATATTGATGCAGCCTTTGATCGGTGTTTGAGCGGAAGATCAGTCTTGTTGGAATGAAAGTGCAACATGTGAGGGAAACTTTTTGGACAGAAACGCCAGAGATGTTGAGACTGAAGATGAGTTGTGATTTCAACACAGATTCCTAGAAGGAGTTTAGGAGCACATATCTGTCTGTCTGTCTGTCTGCAAGCACTGATATTAAGAATTCATCTAAGTGTGTGTGTGTGTGTGTGTGTGTGTCTGACAGCAGGAGAGACAATCCAGTGTGTTTCTTTGATCAGAGCCAGCTGAACTGTGAGGAAAGCAAACACATGCTGCCTCTCTCCCTTTCTTCCCTGTTTCTCTCCTTCTCTCTGGCTTTAATCTCCCTCTTTTTATCATTCGCTTGGTTTTGTCTCTGTGGACAGAAATGTCAAGTGCTTCAGGGACGTTTGAGAGAAGTCAGCAGGAAGAGAGAGAGAGTGAGCACAAGAAAGAGTAAAGGAGGTAAAGGACGGTAATAACAGGCTCCTGGGGCAAATCCTCTGTGGGGGATTTGAACTCTGGTGTGTTGTGTGTTTTTGTGCGTTTTGGTGCAGCGTTGGAGGCTTGACTAAACCTTAGTTCTTGTTTCTCCACAAGGCATGTTATTGCATTCTTTGCCATTACTGAGATAATGACAGACTAATCGCAAACACACACATACAGCCACACATGTACACAAAAAAGAAAAAACCCTTGTCTCCACTCATACACACACAAACACTGACACACATCTGGTTTCCAGAAAATCTCTAGTCTTTCCAATATGGTGCCAGTTAAGTTGTCCGTGTGTTGTTTGTCTGTCTGCTCCACTGTGTCCTACTTGTGAAAAAGTGGAACTTTAAGCAGAGAAGGATCCCTGAGAAAAGACAACGGCTCCACTTACACTTCACTGTGTTGTCATTCAGCATTTTCAAACAGATCCGCTCAGCTCAAGTCTGGCATTGTTCATCCAACCATCCATTCATTCAAAGTTCAAGCTGTAGTTGGCCAGTACAGTGTCTTTGTTCAAGTCTTCATGGAATACAGTGTTTCAGCTCTGAGTTAAATAGCTCACAAAAAAGTGTGATATATAGTCTTCAGATGTGGAAACAGAGCACTGGTATTGGATCTGGAATATCAGATGAGATAACTGAACTGGTATCGGTAGATAAAACGTTGGATCGGTGCCCTTCTGTTAGCAGTACAGTCAAAAAGTACTAGAAAGAGGCACATATTTTTCATTTTCTCCATACTAGTGGTGATTTTTAGGTGGTACATTTCGTACAGTGGAAGGATAAATTAGACAAATTAGCATAAATGTAAGTAAATCCTTATATATAGTATTTGTATTATATATTGCAGTCAGTGAAAATAACCCACAGACACTAAGATTCCTGTTGATGCTCTTACAGGCCTGTCCTGCAGCCATCGATGTTTTTGGTTGTTTTGAGAGGTATTTGACTTCCGTCTGGTCTTGTGCAGGTGAAGCACATGATTAGTCAGATTTAGGTCAGGCGAGTGACTTGGACAATCAAGTACATTCCATGTTTTGGATCTTTCTGTTCAACTACAGTTGTTCTGCTTTATGTTGAGGCTTACATTTGACATACTCTGCATGTGTGTGCATGTTGATCACGGTGCCCCTCACACCAGAGTTTAGAGCCTCAGGATAACAGCAGCAACTGATGGAGACCAGAACACACTGCTGTGTATATACAGCACACTATGTGTGCAGTGTGTGTGTGTATGTGTGTGTGTGTGTGTGCGTGGGTGCGTCAGAGAGAGAGTGTGTGTGCATGCACATTATGTGGATGTAGTTTTTAACTTGTACGTTCTCATTCATCAACAGCACAGGGCAACATTAGCTGATGCTTTTAAGTGCGCATGGAGTAAAAGGAAAGTTTCCATGTCTCGTCTTGTCCTCTGCTGCATTCAGATGTCAGTGCTGCCGATCATTTCTTGGTATGTATGGCTGAAACCCTTCTTCCTCTACACACTCTTAATGAGTGTCAGCAGCAGTGTCACCCTCATGCTCTCGTGTTCGGGCACCTGAATCTACATTCTAGCATATTTTAGCCATAAGATAAGCATGTTAACAGCTGCTCATGCTCTTATATTACCAGAGAAACAAAAGACCTTATACCTCCTATACATTTTGTGTTGCAATCCTATGGCAGTACAGGGTCACTGAAAAGAGAGAACATAAAGACAATTATGCATGTAGTTTAAAGGATATTAGGCAAAATACTTTTGATATGCACACAAGATGTGGACGTTCTGATCCATGGGTCCTCTGTAGTCACTGCTGGATTAAATGAGGACTCAGTGCTCATTACTGACAACTATTAACCCCCTTAAACCTCCCATAAAGACCAGATACAGTGCACTGCTGCCGGCCCAATGGGGGGGCCCTTTTATCTGTTATATCACACAGTAGCTGGAAGGGGCCCCTCACAGGGGGATGTGCAAAGAGCACCAGATACCAGATTATTCAGAATGTGAGTGTGTGTTAGGAAGCACGAATGAGCCTTGTGGAGTTGACATTAGATGTGACTTTATTGTTATTCAAATACTCAGGTCTCAGTGTGGGTGGTGCTACTTATTTTTGTTCAGTAAATGATTATGATGTTTGACCAAGCACAATTGATTGAATGCAATTTATTAGTGGATTGACTTACTATTTTTGTGGAAGCAAAGAGGTGGAGAGAGAGTGGAGCTGAGGAAGGCCATGCAGCTTTTCACTGTGGATTGTCTTATGTAGGCATCTACCTGACTACATACTATCAGTCTTTTAATTATGCATAACATTAAGCCTTAATACATTTTCAACAGGTGAGTCATACAAAATATTCACTCTCTGTACAGTTGTTGTTAACGGGGACATTAGCTTTAGAGACAGTTTTTTGTACCAAACTGTAAACATTTTTATTTCTGCTGTAAAGTTGCACATTTTAACCTGCAGGCCTATGAACACCGACCTGCTTTTAAAACCTGCTTCAAGTGGACATTCCAGGAACTGTTTTTGGCAATTCTGCACTGGCTTCATTTTTCAGCCCCAGAGGCTATCGCCTTGACAAAATCTGTCCACAGTTAGACACATATGTAAACACCTGCCAAAGCACTCCAATCTACCAACAGAAGGTGTCTTCATGACCACATTTTGCCATGATGACACGTATACACAGACGTACACAGTGAAAACAATACCCGCCACACCGCTGCCGCTGGTGATCATTATCTGTCGTTTTACTCTTCATTCTACTCTTCGGGTTTAAATAAACAGAACAGCTTCAGTGAGCCTGAAGATCCATTACAGAATTTATCACTTATGAGTGCGTGCTATCATCAAATTGTTATGACGATAAGGTTCTGTATTACATACTGTACTACTACTTAAAAACTATCCAGTTGTAGTTTTAAACTTTTATTTGGGATGTGTTGCTTTAAAATTCCTCTTAAACTTGATTCCCCACTTTATTACTTTATTTCAGGTTAGCTGAAAGGAATTTGCTGTGGTGAACTCACATTAACAAAAGAAAACCAGCAACTTCAGGATACACAACCCCAGTGAGGGAAACACATTACGTACTGTGTGGAGTCTGTGGGAACAGATTTATAATCAATGTCAAAGCAAATCTGGACATTTTTGAGGCTGCAGTGGATCTTGTCATATTGCATTGCATTATATCCTAAGGTTTGTCTTATATTGTTGCTATTTTATGTAGCTGAGATGCATAAAATGTGAACTTTTTAATGTAATAAGGTCCATTGCGCTGTCTTTACTGCACTTTACGCCACTTTGCAGGTTCTAACTGTACCACAGAATTGATTCAAAGTTAGTGGTCTCAACAAAAATGAACCTTTTAGTGTAGGCATGGTAAACACACTGCAGGACTCAACATTACATCACGTTGAACAAGCGTCCTTATTTTTCTGGACCCTCTGTGAACTGAACATCTCTGAGTCTGCAGTAAGCAGTCAGAGCACAAAACACCAAACAAATAATGTAAATGTTAACTTTTTATAGCTGTTTCTCAGCCCATAAAGGGATAAAAAAAAAAATCACCGGCAAGTTTTAACAGAATGAGTTATATCTCCAAGTAACGTGATGCCAAGCACATTAAAGACAGGATTACAAGCTAACAGAATGCCAGCAGGCAGGCTGGCAGACAGACAGACTTACATACAGATGGACAAACAGACGGTGAAGCTGAAAAAAGTGCAACAAATACATCTGGCATTCATACGCAGACATTATGCCAGCCTCATGTGTGCATACCCATGCACGTGTGTGAGTGAGCGTGTGTGTGTGTGAGTGCATGCAAAGGTGCGAGGCAGATGGAGGCTTACGTAAGTCTCAGAAATACGTGTGAAAAGGAGCCACACCAGTAGAGGCATGCCCTCCTCTCCCCTACCAACTATTATTTCTTCTATTTTCCCTCTTTATCCCCTCCTCTACCTACTTCCAATAAGTTGCACATTTCTATGCTGTCTCTCCCCCAACTCTCGTCTTTTATATCCCATCTTTTTCTGCTTAGGCTGTGTGACCATTGTGTCCACAGCATTCAAAAGAGTGTGTGTGTGCATATGTAATGCATTCCTGCTTAAACTACAACTGTTCTTTAGAATTCAAATTGTCTATTGTATGTTTTGTGTTTCTTTGTGTGTGCGTGTTCTGTGACATTGAGCCAGATCATTACCAGAACACATGTGTTCGTTATTGCCCTCTGTTATTAGATTAGTTTCCTGTGATACAAATGTTTGAATGTGTGTGCCAAGATGGGTGTTATTGTGTGATTACACCAAGCTTCTGCAGCACTTATGTTTCTTAGACAGAGACGGAGAGATTCAGAATGACAGACTAAAAGAGAGAGAGAGCACAGAACTGACTGATAAAGTATTTCATTAGGTTTTTTCTTTTACAAGATAGCTTAATTATAGGGGTAACACTTCCCACATATCTCAGAGGTAACATCACACACAAACAAACTGCTGTGTACATCCACAGAGGGTTGTCAGTTTGTCTGTGTATTTATACCTTTGCTAATGAAAATATTTTTTCTTTTAATGTTCGGTTAGTGAGCTGCTTTCTCTGTGGGTTTGTGTTGGGTAGGAAATGCCCAATGAGTTTGTATCAGAAGTTGTTTGGTGAAAATAGTTACCTGCTCAGCAGAAGATTTGGAGAGAACTCCACCAGCTTTTAAAACAAGTGAGAAGACCCATTAAGCTTTATGTTGATCAACAATTTTAGCGGTGCTTTTAAATTAACTATAGATTTTAAGTTTAACTCTAAGTGGATTAGAAGATTAGTCCGTGGTTAGTAGATACAGCCATCATAGCTGTTAATGCAGTGGTCAAATCCAGTTTTAATCGACTCTAAATTGAAGAAAGGTGTTTTTCCTGTCATGTCTTATCTGCTGCAGCTTTTATTCACTGTATCTCCTGCTGTAAGAAGTGTTAGGTGAGCGTGCCTGGTATTGTTTTCTGTGTCATGACTAGAGCCCCATATTGGTTGGTATATAAACACACACATTCAGTATGTTAAAGTTGTTTTAAAAATTTCAAGTGTTGGGGATCTTGTTTAAAAACTTTTCAATATACTGCAATGTATTTTACAATCTCGTAACTAACATACTGTGAACACATCACTTGAGTCTGCACCACCATCTGTTGAGCTGTGATATGTACTCTGCTACATGTGCTGCAGTCAGTGCTGAGAGGAGAGTAAACAATTAAGTTGGAGCAGCTCTCCTAAACACAATAAGTGATAGCATTATTTCTACATTACCCCAAAGCATCCTTTCCTGCATTTTGTTCTAAAAAAGAAGTTTTAAAATCAGTGCATATTGAACAAGCTTATTACCGTCTGTGGTCAGCCTCCAGCCATGACAGAGGATAACTGCTCCAGCAGTACCTTCAACATCATAAAATGAAGGAGGATGTTGTTGAGAACATCGGTATTTTCATCTTTTGCTGCTGCCACTGAAGTGTGATTGTATCAAGCTTCTGCCTGTTATGTGGGGAGCAGAGCAAACCACTGTGCTGTCATGTTAGTAAAACATCAACAGATAATCAGTTTAGAGTCTGAAATGGAGATAAAGTCAATTTTTCTTTCAGCTGCTTCAACCTTGCATGAAGTGTTCAGTGCACATGAAGACACGCGATAATATAAGCTCCACTAGTCAAACACCTCAATGAATAGCTTAAAAATCAGCTCATCATCCAACCCACACACCCTCTCAGCTCTTTTTTACTCTTTGCAGCCAACCCCATTGATGTCCTGAAGGTCCTGGAGCTGTCGGAGAACATGGAGGGTGTGTCGCTGGAGGCAGGACTGTGCACCAGCAGGAAGGGGCGAGAGGAGACAGACCTCTCCTTTAAAATCAACAAGAAGATTCAGCTGAGCGCGCCCACCAGGCAGCTCTTCCCCGGTGGGTTTTAATAGAAGTCTGTGGGCTGGTTTGGCAGAATAATAACTGCGTGTCGGTGTGAATGTATTTAATTGCGTGTAGTTGCCATAATGTGTATGTGTGCTCTCCCTCCAGATTTGACATTTCCTGTGGATTTCTCAGTGATGACAACAGTGAGGGCCGTAAAAGGCTCACAGGTGTTTCTTCTCTCCCTGTATGACTCACAGGTACGTATCATTCATGCTACATCAGGATGTTGAAAACAAACTCTTCCCTTAAAAGTTTATTTCATGTTTCTGCTTTTTGTTACCCACCATGTTTTGTCTTTTGACTGTGTTCACCGTGTATTTTACAATAAAATTTTAATCTGATGATTTTGAGACAGACCTTGAGCAAAATCCACGAGCTCTGCGGGAGGCACTCCTACTGGGTTCAGGAACACAGCTTGTCCTCAAAATAGGAAATAGTTTTGCCAGTTTCGTTCCAGATTTGCCAAAAACTAGTTGAAAGGAAAGCTTTGCTGAATCTTAATTTCAATATTATATACAAGTATGCCATATATGGTTTGTGTAAATGGGATATTGGCAGTAGCTGGAAAGTATTAATGAACTTTATTCACATGTGAGAACAACCTACATCTTTCCCCATTGTCAGTTTACCCCATAAACCCTCTTTCCTTGTGGTCTTTGTGTCTGTTCTTGTCTCAGGGCACACAGCAGCTAGGTGTAGAGATTGGCCGCTCTCCTGTATTCCTGTATGAGGACCACGAGGGTCATCCATCCCCTGAACTTTACCCCACCTTCAGAAAGATCAACCTGGCTGATGGCAAGTGGGTAACTGCACAGGCGCCTGCACACACTTTTGTGTTTATCTTGCGTTTCTTTGTTTATTCATTTGTTTATCAGGGAC
This sequence comes from Dascyllus trimaculatus, assembly GCA_024666655.1. Taxonomy (NCBI): domain Eukaryota; kingdom Metazoa; phylum Chordata; class Actinopteri; family Pomacentridae; genus Dascyllus; species Dascyllus trimaculatus. Next base: position 12,049,163 of record CM045447.1, on the reverse strand, counting down.
AGTGCACATTAATGAACGAAAAATATTCCAAAGGTAACCCAGAGGCTGTTTTTCATCTGTAGTCCCTAGACAAAGAAATATAAATTTACACAGTCACAGAGATCATTCATAAGCCTGCAGAGAAATAAGAAAACCAAGAGAGAATAATATTGTTATTAAAATCATCCTGCGGAACACAGTTATACTTGTTAGCTGCTGTAAAAAAACATGCAGCGCATGCTACAAACTTTCCCTTTTGTGGATGCAGCAGGATTCTAAAAAGAGACATAACACGCTTTGTCAACAAGGTAGACCCATAAAAAGTGATTTTCTTCTTCTTCTCTTATTGTTTCCAGGTGGCACAGAGTAGCCTACAGCGTGGAGGGGCAGTCAGTGACCCTCTACCTGGACTGTGTGAAGGTGGACACCTTGGACCTGCTCAGAGGTCACGACCCCCAGGTCAGCACTGAGGGTGTGACCGTGTTCGGAACACGCCTGCTGGACGATGATGTGTTTGAGGTAGGAATGTCTATGAGTGCTTATGTATGTTTATATACTTATATGTGCTTGTCACATCCTTAAGTTGTGCAAATTTGTCATGTTGTTGCACATATTTAATGAAAACATGAACAACAAACCATTCACTTTGTGCAGTAGAAACTCAAGTGGATTCAGTAAAATCTGCAAAAAACATGGAAAAAACCTACAATGGGTTAGAACAAACAATAAGTCCCTTGTGTGTGGTGAGAAAATGTTGCTGCTTGTTCCTGCTTGTTTGATTTATCCACGAAAAGGTGAAAAATGAGTAAACATGACGCTCTTCCCTCCACACCACCCTCTAGTGGCTGTGAGGATGTAGTGCAGTTTGAGCTCAGCAGCAGCCTGTTATTATAAATATTTATTGTTTGAGGTCATCAGTAGTTATTGCAGAAATTAGCACAATAAGCACTGAAACAAAAATCTGTAGCTGAGTAAAAAATACTTGCAGACTGAGTTTTGTTTGTGCTGCGGTGTGAGCTCATTTTGACATACCTCAAGTGCGAACTGTGACCTTTGTTTTGAGCTCAGTGTCAGGTGGTCCATCTGTTTAACCGAACAGCTCCCAGCCGTGTTTGGCTTGACTCCTTTGCATGTGCAAAATAGAGGAAAAGGAGAAAGAGTTTGTGTCTGACTGTGGACTTTATGTGCTGGCACCGCTTGAGACTGAAGCTCTGGAGACGATTAACTGCAGAACAACGATAAAAAACAGCCTCTTAAGCCACTTTGATCTGACTAAATGAACACATACAGTCAAAGATGAAGACATGAGAGACACATGGATATGTAATGTCAGTCATTAAATTAATGACACACTGTACAGTAATGACATCCTCAATGCGACCTAGCACTTCATTTGCATTCCTGGTGACTTATGTAGAGTCACAGTTTTTTGTTTTGTATGTGTTTTTGTGACACAGGGAGACATCCAGCAGCTGCTGCTCATCGATGACCCCAGAGCCGCAGAGACGTACTGTCAGAACTACATCCCAGACTGTGACGCACCGTTACCTTACGACAGCATATTAGCAGAGACTGAGGAGGTGAGTCCCCTTCTTGCAGCCAAACAGAACTAACCCACACAAGCGCTGAAACGCTGATAAGAGTCTTTCAGTCCTCCTGGCCCGTTGCACACCCACTGCAAGGTGTTGAATGCTGTAAATCCAGACTGTCGCTTAAAAATGAAAGGAGCCCCAAAGGTTACAAGCAAGAGGAAAACCTTTACAGGTATTTATGAGCATTTAAGAAACCAGAGATGACAAAAAGATGGATGTTTTAATTATGCTGGTGACGTATTTACATTATCAAATCCTCTCGGCGTCATAAATTAAAACATCACTGTGGGCTGTGGAGAAACGATCACTCTGTGGAGGGTTAGATAATTGTTCACCACTGTTTAGTTTCCATTATGCAGTAAATATTTCTCCCTCGGACACACATACATGTTTTATCACCTGTTGCAGATTAAAAAGCATCACACAGATGCCTACAGCTGTTTATTTCCCTGCTGTACGTGTGATGAAGCCATTTTGAAAAAGTTATAAAAGCTGTGAGTGTCCACTGAGCTCTCACCCTCCCGCACTTTGTCTCTCTCTGTCTCTGAATCCCTCGCTCTTGTACAAAATCACATTACATGGCTTTGTGGTTCAGTGTATTGTGCCAGGTTCTGTGTGCCAATGCTCCGCACTCCTGGGAAAAGTTTCAAATCCTCTTCCGCTACCGCTGTTTGATTTATCATCTGGCTTATAGCTAAAAACACTGTGGGATTCCTGTTTCCGTTTCTCCACTGTAGCTCCTCCAGAAATGCAGTTGGCATCAAGACGGCAATATATAAACATGGGATTGAGGAACTAATGAAGTCGTCACGCTGAAATGAGCTGGCTTAAAGAAGACTAGGCCAACTTTAGCTGTGCCATGGGCAGAATATGCCAGACTTTCATTGAATTTTTCATGATATTCTCCGTGTAATAGAGCAGTCAGTCAGACAGGCTGGTAGAGAAAATGTTTTTTGATAACTCAAGAGTCATCTTTTATGTCCTGAGGGTTCTAAGTCTCACATTTTTTATTCATGTTGGAGGTTTAATTCATTCATTTCAAAGTCCTGTGTGTACATAAACACAAGTTGCTGGGCTCTTTGTGATCTGTTTTGGTTGTTTTGTGGTCTTCAGGTGGAGAGAAGCCCTAGGAAACATGTCCAAGAGTTCGAGGAGTTTGACTACAGCGACCACTATGAAGATCTTTCTGTTTCCACCGTGACTGCAGGTTCTAATGTCACTGAGTACGAGGTGAGAGTCAGCAGGAAGAACAGCAACATGAGCTTTGAGTTCCCTGCGTCTTGTTCTGTCCCTCATAATTTATCTTTGTGTGTGTGTGTGTGTGTGTGATGGACAGGTTGTAGAGTACGAAGATTATGACAACTCAACAAATTACTACCACGTGAACGAGTACGAATATGAGGAAGAATATGATGATCGCTACGGACCAGCAGAGAGAGAGCGAGAGACCATTCTGAACACACAGGTATCAAGAGTTTATTCATTTTGACATAAAGTAATCCTGTTAGGAGAACAGAAACTCCCCTTTGTGCATCTCAACCATCTCCAATAATGCTGCTCATATCTCTCCACTCTCACCAGGATTTACCAGAGAAAGGAGAGAAAGGAGAGCCAGGCATTTTGGGACTGGTAAGAAAAACCTCGAGATGTGTCCGTGAATATTGTCTTTGATCAAAAATATTTCATCCAGACATCTTTTATCTGTTCCTGCTCGTCTTTGGCAGGGTGCTGACAAGATATTTCCTGATCTAAATCAGAAAATTGATTTTAGAATAGAGTGAATTCTGTTTAGATAGATGTCGTGTACAGATGCTTGAGATAAGACTGTGATTTTAGCATGTTTTTAAAAGACGAACTTTGTAGAAAATGAGTTTACATTTGTCAGTTATGGAAACAAAAGAGATGTAAGAGCACTAACAAGTAATATGATCGATGATATGATAATATAGTATATACCTTGGAAAAATATGACTTTGTCTTACCGCACGTTATAAATAACATCCGAGGTTGTATTATAAAGTTGTAGGGAATGTTGTAAATTAATAATCAGGATTATTTTATTTCAGTATTAGAATTTGATATCATTTTTGGATTAGTGTGAATAAGTACTTTGATTGTAAAGTGTTTTGTTTGCTGAATAAACCACATAATGACTTATATATTCCATAAAGAAATTCTCTTTTCACTTTTCAGAAAATTTAACTAAGAACTTAGTTCATTATTTGGGTGGATTATTTCAGTTGACTGGTAAATGTCCCTTATTTTGGTAACATGAAGGGATCCTTAAAATATTAACATGGGACTTCATGTAGTTGTAATGGTGCTATTAAACGGTCAAGTTTCAGTAATGGACTCGAACAATCTGTACTAGTCAGGCTGTAGGTGCAGCATTGATGGTCGTACATACAGTCAGGTGTTGAGTTGAATTGGTATGACTGGTATGACTGGTTACATCATAAGTGAGGATCCTCAGAGCGTTCCATGTGAATTTTTTTGCAGGGAACACAGATAACAGGACCATATGGGCCTCCAGGACCTGAGGTAAGTGAATTTTACTGCATGACATGTAACCTCAAACACATTTTTCTTCAGTGTTCAGGTAAAAGAAAAAAAGAAAAGAAAAAAGTCTTTGCACATGGAAAATGCAAACACAGCTGCAGCGGCAATGAAAATGGACGTGTTTAATAATTCAGATTATTTAGATTCCATCAGTCTCAGCTGACCGCCTGACTGTTTGTCTGTGTGTGTTTGCAGGGAGAGTCAGGACCTCCTGGAGTCACAGGGCCAGTGGGACCTCGAGGAGACCCTGGAGAGCTGGTGAGGACTCTGCCCTCTGTTTGCTGAGTGAGTCCACCACACACCGGCATCTCTCTTTAACCCTCCTTATCTCTCTCCTCTCAGGGTCCTCCAGGGCGGCCAGGCCTTAATGGAGCTGATGGGATACCAGGTCCCCCAGGAAACATCATGCTCATACCGGTAACTCGTAGATACTGCTGCGTTCCCTGAGGCCTTACAAGCTGCAGTGCTGTTGCTGTAGCGTTTATTTGGTCCTGTGAACCCTTAACAAAGCCCCAGGGCGAATAAGAATGTTTAAATGTTGCTGTTGAGAAATGTACTGGAGACTGTTACAGAAATGCACCCTTTGCTTGTCTTTGAAAACTTCCAGAAGCCATGTTTCAGCATGTTGCAAAATATATGTGGTGTAATTTATGTGCCGAACCAGTCAACTGTGGTTAGGTGAACCAACATGATTATTTATTTTTATTTTGATCCCTTTAAATATTAATCTTTGGACTTGAGATCCTCAGGTGACTGTAAAGGCCATAGTGTAGGATTCATGCTGTTTTTATACTCATAAGGCATTCAGTGACCCCTGTGTGAAAGCATTCTGCATTGCATATTTCTCCCCTCATTTTTTCTGCCTTTTCCCTCAATTTATCTCCCATGTAAACTGCACAGTCTTATGTAAGAGCTGAGCAGCAGTGCAGCCTGATGGCCACTGGGTGGGGTGTTGAGTTCTATTTAGGAGCATCTGTGCTTCTGTGTGTGTGCAGTTCCAGTCAGGTGGTGATCCAAGGACAGGTGCTGTGGTTTCTGCACAGGAGGCTCAAGCTCAGGCCATCCTGCAGCAGACCAAGGTACACAAACATGAATATTACACAAGCATACACAAACACACACAGAGCTGATTTTGAACTGCATTTTGTGGGTTGCTGACTCCTGCAACTCACTTCTTCCTCCTCCTCCTTTTAGCTGGCTATGAAGGGACCTCCGGGGCCGCTTGGCCTCAGGGGCCGACCTGGACCGCTGGTGAGTGAGCTCAGATTTGTTGTTATTACAATTGTATTGTGTGTCTACACATGTAGGCAGACAGACAATTAATCCCAAGGCAGCCTTTTTTTGTGCAACTGAATGCTGCTTATTTTTTCCGATCAGATGAGCAGACATATTCAAACATGTGTGCATACATAGAAATAATGTTATTGTAACACCATCTAATATACAGTTAGTAAACATGATATGATATGTACAGGATGCAACATAATATAAAATTACACACTTTAAATCTATGCTTTAACTCTGTATCAGGCACATACACACAGGTATATGAGAGTATACAAGTATTTTAATGCATATTCGGTACATTGTATGTTCATATGTGTATCAAATTAAAAAGTCACTTCTTAGCCATGTAATTGTAATCATCAGTTTACATGTGTTTACTCGGTTAATGTTACAGATGAATTACTAATGTGTCACATCCCTTCCCTTTTCTAATTTTTAAAAATATATATTTTTAGATGCACCTTTATTTATTTTAAACATGAATTCATGTATGTGTATGAGTGGACACTGTGTCTGTATATATACACACACTGCAGATTTTTTGTTTTTCTTAATTTTTGGAATATATAATTTCAGTTTGTAATCTAAGTTGTTGTGGCTGTTAAACATGATAAAATATTATTCTCAAATTTGTCTTTCTCAGGGCTCACCTGGTCCTTCGGGCCTGAAGGGGACCAGCGGTGAGATGGGGCCACCAGTAAGTTAGCTAGTCGTCATGGCAACACTCATCTCCTTCGGATTACACTGAAACACATTAGAGAACCAGCTAGACACTTCTAACACCACTTAACCTTTGGCAGCATTTCACTGAGAAATTTGCATGTGTCTTTGCTTGTCTGCTCCTTCTTTTTTCTCCAACTCTCACCTTTTCTCCTCAGGGCCCTACAGGACTGCCAGGTATTCCAGGTCAGAACGGGCGACCTGGGAAACGAGTGAGTCTGTTTTCTACAGTCTTTTTTTTTTCAATGAGTAGCATGTTTTGTAATCTCTGTGATTATGTTCTTATGCCACAGAATGACCATGAAGTCTGTTAATTGTAACTCAGACATTTACAGTATGCCAGTGAGGAATCTACTATGATGTCTGTCTCTGTGTATTTATCAGGGTCGAGGGGGTGCAGATGGAGGCCGTGGTGCAATAGGAGAGACTGGAGCAAAGGTGAACTGGTGTCACAGTCACACTTCTCACTCACTGACTTTTTCTGTCTTCTTAAAATTTGACCTTATCACTCCCTTTTTTCTATATTTCTCTTAGGGGGACAGGGGCTTTGATGGCTTGCCTGGTCTCCCTGGAAACAAAGGACATAAAGTAAGTCGTCCGACAGAATGAGATACTGGTTTTAAGTAGATTATTCATAATACCGATTGTCAACTCCCATGTGTGTCGTTTCCCAGGGGGACAGGGGGAAGCCAGGCCCCGTGGGTCCTTCAGGAGACCCGGGAGAAAAGGTGAGAGGTCACGACGGTTTTGGTTTTCTTGTTTAAGGTGATTTTTCTATATGTAGGTATTAATGTTTGTATATGTCACAGGGTTCTGAGGGGCCAGCAGGGCCAAGAGGACAACCAGGTGATGCTGTGAGTGTTCACACAAACACAGAGAAATAAAACACACAAAGATCAGTTTCCTTGTTATGATTAGTGCTACTAAGCCAAGGAAATTAGCTGCACAGGGTCTTTTTTGGCACTGAATGGAGACTATAAAGTATGGTTAACACTTGAAATTTGTAATAGAAAACCTTTGGTAAACTGGAGTTGTAGAGTTGAAGAAGCACTGGCAACCATTTATGTAAAACTAATAAAAGATGCTATTAAGTTTCATTATTTGAACTGCAGGATTTAATGTTTTCAGCGCAACACATGCTAAAGCCTGACAGTCAGGATATATCTGCCTCTGCTGCTGAGATTTTGACCATTTCTGTTTAAATCTGTGTAAAAGTTAGAATTTCATTGCTCCCATGTCTTTAAACACACTCAGTGTTCAGTTTGGTTACCAAGTCATGTGATCAGAGTGGAACGAAGAAAATTTCTACTTCTCGCTCTCTGACCTGATCGCTCCCATCACTCACACACTCACAGCCCCCCCATGGATGGCCCTCAGCTCAATATCGATCAACGTCCAACTCAAATTTCACTCCACTGCACACAAATCGCTCCCCGCTCGCTTCAGTAACAGAAAAAGTTGCACATGCACTGTATTGCCATTTTAGCTCTAATTTTACCCGGCGCAAATGAAACATGACCTTGACAGATTCGCCTGTTTCCTTTCCAGATTGCTTTAAAACATGATTTCATTTTCATTTTTGTGGTGTGAACAGTACCAGAGTAAAATTAGAGCAGCACAAAGCAGGAGATAAGGTGACGCTCTGACTTTTTAAAAAATCAGTTCTTCATTCTGTCCAAAATCCTTTGCAGACCCTCATCACAGCTTTGCTCATGTGCCGTGACTGTCACCAAATCACAGACAGATATGCACCAACATGCTTTACTCACACACAAGGTCTCTCACTGACTTAGTTGATTCCCTGTCTCCTGGTCAAATGTAATTATAACCTTAACACCAAAACCAAATTGTGACTTCTTGAAGTGAAGACTAGCCAAAATCTCCAGTTTTCCAAAATGCTTCTATCTATCTATCTATCTATCTATCTATCTATCTATCTATCTATCTATCTATCTATCTATCTATCTATCTATCTATCTATCTATCTATCTATCTATCTATCTATCTATCTATCTATCTATCTATCTATCTTACGTTATTTATGATGTTACATTTCATTTGTCTGAAAATTCCTCTATAAGTAACGTCTGATTGATTGATGTGTATTTCAGGGTTCCAGAGGCCTAAACGGCCCCAGAGGTCGTGCTGGTCCTCCAGGCCAGGCAGTGAGTGTGAACTTTACACTTTTTCATGCATACCACCTTTAAACACACTGTGACCAGCGTTGACCTCTACCCTTGACAACAGGAAAGGGTATAATATACTAGTGATTATCCTGCTGTGTTAAAACAAGTCTCTTCCTCCCAGCAGCATAAACCCAGCTGTGGTATTTCCATATGACAATATGTAATCACAGTATTACAGTTGTTCTCCCTTTGTTAACATGGTGTTACATAATTCTTATCTTATCTGGGAGAGTGACTGTTTTCTTGCCAGATATAGCATCACATTCTCTAACACCTGAATCTGCGTCTCTCAAATTTGTTTAACATACGTTTAAGCTTGTAGCAGCATGAGTTAGCACTTGTCAGCATCTAATATCACACCTCCCTTTGTTTAAATGACATATTTATGCTTGATGTTGGTTCGTTAAGCATTAAAAGCCTCAGGCGAGGAGGCGGTGTATGTATAATCCAAGCTTGCAGCTGATCATTTTTAGTTTCATTTAGTTGTAGCCACAGGAGGCTCATTTAACAAGTCTCAGAGAATTTCTGTTAAAAGCATTGGGCTATGTATCGTCTTTATATCTTTTCTCTTTAATCAGACAGGGAAATGCTTTCTAAGGGCTTATGTGACAGAAAAAGCTATTGCCAGACAATATAGCTCAGGCAAGGAAATTAATACATGCATTATAGAGTTGGCAGCTCACAGCCTGCCTATACAACAGCACACATCCTCTACCAGTGTCACATTATTATGAAATAAAAAAGCTCTTGTGCGTTATTAGATGAAATAGAGGCCACATAAGTGCACTCAAAGATATAAAAACAAGTGAGTTATTCATTAACTGTCATCCTTTCTCTCCTCACAGGGCATTCGAGGAATCGACGGGGTTCAAGGTTCAAAGGGAAACATAGTGAGTAAAACAGAAGTAATTCACATTAGAGCTGCATAATAAATTCCTTCCCATGGCAATTATTTATTTTGTGTAACAGGGACAACCAGGAGACACTGGAGCACCTGGGCAACAAGGCAACCCTGGAATCCTGGTACGAGCAGAGAACACATACCAACAAAAATAACTCAGTTGCTTATCCACAGAAGCGTTAATGTTTCATCTCTCCTGCAGGGTTTTCCTGGTCCCCAGGGGTTAGTCGGGCTGCCGGGAGAGAAGGTAAGAGAGCTTTAGTTGGATTTTCCCTCTGAGGAGAAAGAATCTCAATTGATCAGCTGATCTTTGTCTCACAGGGGCCTCAAGGGAAGAAAGGGATGCAAGGCTTACCTGGAAACGACGGGCCCCCTGTAAGAACACACATGCCTTTACTTCTATACCTCTGAGGATTCCTGTTGACATAATGCATTCCCTAGACTCTAATCCCAACCTTAACATCACAGCTGCAGATATTAACGTGTCTTCTTGTCAACAGGGTCACCCAGGAAGAGAAGGTACTCCGGGTGAGAAAGGACTGCCGGTAAGTCTGTTGTCTGTGTTTTTGTGCAGTGCATCAGTGTTGTGTTGATGTTGTTACAGCTGACAAGAAGGTGTCAGTCATTATAACTGGTGTAAATGTTCATTTTTAGGGTCCTTCAGGAGTGCAGGGACCTGTTGGATACCCTGGACAGCGAGGAGTTAAGGTAGTAAATGCAAACAGAAAGAGTTGCTTGGAGATGTTTAAGTTAAAAAGTCATGTTAATCCGCTCATTTGTATATTTCAGGATACTTTAAAGGGCATAATGAGGTATCAAAGTAGTAGGTTTATTCTTTTTTAACCACATTTGCTTCAGAAGTTTACGCTTAAGCACAATGTGCCCTTTGGCATCACAACAACGGCAAAGGAGTCTTATTCAGAAGTGAATACCAAAAACATTCAAGAACTAGTTTACCCAGTTTAATAAATATGATGCTATATGTCAGCACACTACAAGTTTAATATTCTTCCCACCACATGCTGAAATCAGGAACAGCCACTGATATTATATCATGTCATCTGTTTTCTTGTTGACTTCCAGTTTTGTTGTGTGTCTTCCTGTTTGACAGGGAGCAGATGGAATCAGAGGATTAAAGGGAAGCAAAGGCGAGAAGGTAAAAGAGAAAAGTGGTGCAGCCTGTTCCCATTCAGGATAGTTTGTTGTCTGAAAATATCATATTACCCCCGCAGAGAAACTACAGTATGCATGCTATTTAATTTCCAGTACCATCTGTGGTTTTATGTCGTCATCTAAATTCTCTGGAGTTTCAGTCTATTTTGAGATCTCCTCCCCTCTTTTTTTCTGCCTGCAGGGGGAAGATGGTTTTCCAGGTGCCAAGGGGGAGATGGGAGCAAAGGGGGACGTTGGGGACAATGGAGTTCCAGGAAGCCGAGGCGAAGATGGACCTGAGGGGCCCAAAGGCCAGATGGGTCCCCTGGGAGAGGCTGGTGCTTCTGGTACTCCTGGAGAGAAGGTATCGAGCTAATAAAACCTGCTAAAAATATCGGCAAATGATCTAACGTGCCAGATTTATGAAAAATGTAACTATGTCACTGTTCTAGGGGAAACTGGGAGTTCCGGGGCTGCCAGGATATCCAGGACGTCAGGGACCGAAGGTAAAACAAATAACGTAATGAATTACTGACTGAATTCAAGTACATTTCTAGATGTAATTTATACAAAGTGGATGTGTGCACCTTGTTCCTCCCCAGGGTTCTGATGGATTCCCTGGTGCAGTGGGAGCTGCAGGAGAGAAAGGGAAGAAAGTGAGTACGGAGTGTGAAATCATAATGATGGCATGTCGGGAAAGCAGACTTTTTCCGGTAATATGTTGCTTTTATGCTGTTTGACAGGGTCCTGCAGGACAACCAGGCAGCGCAGGCCAGAGGGGTCCAAATGTGAGTGCTGTCTCAAGACAGAAATTGTGTTTTTATCACTTACATTGTATGACATTTAGATCCCTAAACATTGTTGAACAGACGTAGAGTTGACATCCTGCGTTCTTGATACTAGCTACCAGCTCAAGGGCTGGGGTTCCTTATAGAATACCTCTTTCATGGGTATTACTGAAAAGGTCAAACATCTTTGCTGTACAATTTCTAACTTCAGTTGCTCTTATACTTAAAATATATGACACATGCAGGTAGCTGAGATATCAGGGTGTACACCACATGGGCACAAATGCCATCGGCAGTCAGTCAGTGTAGTTCTCAGGCTAGTTTTGTCTTCCCCTGTTTCACTTTACTCTCTGATAGGAACACAAAAAAAAACAATGTCAGAGAAATACCTCACATCTTTTATTTTAACAAAATAAAAATGGCACAGTGTTCAGAAGACAGTACATTCCCATATGGATAAGATATGAGCATACATGAAGAACATGGAGTGGCCTCACTGCACTTATTGAACTGTACCTTCTTGTTTCTTTGACAGGGTGCACGAGGTGCCAGGGGGGCGAGAGGGCCAACTGGAAAATCCGGAGAAAAGGTCAGCTGACTCTCCTCTCAGCCAATAGCAGTCGCAATCAGTACCTATCACTGTAACCTCTGCCTTCATGATCTTCTTCCGTCTTCTCTTTTCATAGGGAGCCTCAGGGCATGATGGGCCACCGGGATCTCCTGGAGAGAGGGTAGCATGAACACTGCTAATATACAGTATCAGTTGATCAGTAGAAGAATTAAATTGATCATCAGTTTATTAGCTGGTTATGTTTTTTAGGGACCTCAAGGGCCTCAAGGAAGGAATGGAGAGCCAGGACCAAAAGGATCAAGTGTGAGTGACAAAACACAGATTCACATACAGTCACAATATTAAACACACCTGGTTATCCTGTAGCCTTTTTTTTTTTTTGAACTATGTGTATCAGGACAAAGATTTACTCTACCACTTCATCCACTGTAATCACTCACTTTTTGGGAGGAAGAATGAACAAAAAACAAGTCTATAAGTCAATTTAAGGTCTCAATGTTACACACAGAAATAAAACCCATCACATTAATCTACAAGCTTTCAAAACACAGTCTTTGTAAAGGTTCCAAACTTCTACAAACAGATGAATTTGGCGTTTAAGTGAGTAAATACTGGAAGTCAAATTTTCGGTTTAATTCATTTCATTTCATTCCAATAATCTTTGTCGGCATAAATATGAGGTTAAAAAGGTTGGCAAAGCATCAAGGGCAGTTCAATTCAAAAAAATGAGAAAGTTAAAAAGAAAAACAGACATCATGTGGAATAAAGAAAGTGAATAAGATGGTTTAGCAAAAAAAAGTTTTTCTAGATTCAAAAATAGTACTTATAAGTGCCTGAGCCAGGGCCAGGTTGTACCAATATGAAAAATGTTTGTGGTTCCCCTATATTGTGGCTTTGAACAGCAGTGGCACTTTCATTTGATGCTGACTGCAGGTTTCCTACATTTTGCACTGCTCAGGAGAGGAGATTAGTTATTTTGTGATCAGAATCGCTTCATTTTTCTGTCTGAGAATATACTGGAAGGAAATTCTTGTCATATATTCTGAACCACACACTGTTACTGCTGGATGGAACAGTTCTTGCATTCATGTTTCAATATTTGAATGATGAATGAATAAAATGCAAGCAGGGAGTAGTGTATTCAGACTATTTCTCACATTACTCACACTTAACATCCTGAGCTCCTATTCAGTTCTCCCCTTTGTCTCACTGTACATGGGTCTGTAGGGTCCAGGTGGGAAGGATGGACTTCCAGGTCACCCAGGTCAGAGAGGAGAGCCGGTGAGTGAGGTCAAAAGAGGTCATTGATTGATGAATGCACACACTAAAAAATGCTTCATATTCATGTTTTTGTGTGAATACAGGGATTCCAAGGTAAAACTGGACCTCCAGGCCCCTCAGGTGTGGTAGGACCGCAGGTAAGCACATTCATCGATCAGCAAATCAGCACGGTAATGTAATGATTCCTCTTCTTTGTGCTTTGTGTTTTTATTGGTGTGACTCACTCAGTGGCTTTCTTGACTGTGTTTCAGGGAAAATCAGGAGAGCCCGGCCCAACAGGAGACCGAGGTCATCCAGGAGCACCAGGTGTGCCTGGAGAGCACGGTTTACCTGGGGCTGCTGGGAAAGAGGGTGGAAAGGTCAGATTACATACTCAAGTCACAGTCATCAGTATTGTCTCATAAGATCACTATATGTGTCTTGATTGAACTTTTTTTTTAAAAACCTCAGGGTGATCCAGGTTTACCAGGGACATCTGGAAAGAATGGTCCAACAGGACTGAAAGGGTTTAGAGGGAGCAGAGGAGCACCTGGAATTATGGTAACGCACTCCAGAGAAATTGCTTCTTACAGGGATGTCTGTTTAGTGATTATAACATACATCAGTTCAGCAGCATGACTAAAGTAGATACAGATGTATGATAGATTTAAAATGTTATGGCAGTGTCCAGCCTTAGTGTTCCTACTTATCAAGACATTCAAGGACCAACGAGCTGTAATTCCTGTCTGTAGGGACCGGCGGGTGAAAGGGGCCCTCCAGGACCAGCCGGAGCCATTGGACAGCCTGGTCGGGCTGGATCGATTGGAGGACCTGGACCAATGGGAGAGAAGGGGGAACCTGTAATTCCATCTAATTACTTCTAATGTTTTTCAGTTTTACTTAAGTGCTTCTTTCATTGTGTCTTACCATTAGACTCTATTCATTTTCCTTGACATTGGATGTTATTGATATTTTCAGTACACAAGTAACCAATTCTAACCACTGAAGTGGAAAGAAGAATACATTGAAGTTATCCATCTTTAGCTGGATCACTTGTGTCCTGTGTGTATTGTTTTAGTCTGTATGCAGAATAACCCATGTTTATTGTGTGTTTGTGTCCCAGGGAGAGAAGGGTCCGATTGGACCGGCAGGTCAGGATGGAGATCAGGGACCTCTTGGCATGCCTGGAGCTATTGGCCCTGCAGGACCTCCAGGAGATGACGGGGATAAGGTAAGCTGCGTGTGTCCATGAGCCAGAGAGGATGAGTGAGAGTGTGTGTTTGTACTGTGGTGATATGTTGTGTCCTCTGTGTGTCCACAGGGAGAGCAAGGAGGACCTGGGCAGAAAGGCAGCAAAGGAGACAAAGGGGAAGCAGTGAGTCTGGAGCTGGAGTAGTACATCAGCATGGAGTGTACTCCATAACAGTAGAAGCTCTGATCATGTCTGACTTCTCTTTCTCTCTCTTCACAGGGGCCCCCAGGCCCAACCGGCACTCAGGGACCAGTTGGTCAGCCAGGACTTCCAGTGAGTCTGTTTTTTTCTTTATATTCAGTTTGTCTTTTTTGTATGTTAAAAACTAAAATATCTCAAATCACACTGTGACACAAATATGATCAGAGATTTGTGAATCCCAAAAGTTGCACAAGTTAGAATCCAGTGAGATGCTGTTTATCACACTCAGTGATGTTGAGGAGAATTGGAAGAGAGGATTAAAACATCTGTTATGTCTGTCTGCTAAACATGGAGCGACGGCCAGACTGTTAGCTTTTACATGTAGGTCTTGGTACAGATGTAAAAAACAGGTCCTACATCTTGTGTTTATCAGAAGCACTATAAGGTGAACTTCTCTTTGAAAGCAGATATGCTACTTGTTTTCCCCAATTTATTTAATATTTATTATATTGTGTGCAACCCAGCAGGTGTAACTAACCATATATTATGGGTAATTTTTTTCCATACAGAATGGTATCAATTTTCAACTCTTTGCAAGAAAGAAACAGTTGTATTTTCAAAGCCCAGTCTATATAGATTTTAAACATTTTTAACAATTCTGCCTCTATTCCAGTCCTATCAAATCATAATACTCCATGAATGATTGCCACTTGGTACTTTGAATCAATACTTCATTGTGTTGTCCCCCCAAACAACCAGTTTCAAAATGAATTTCATCATGTTGGGCATGTTGGGGAGGTATTGAAAGCTTTTCACTGTGGCTTTAATCATTTCAAAGTCACAAAGACACTCTCATGTGACTCTCAGGGCGTTGATGGACTGGCGGGTCCTCGGGGCCAGCAGGGCATGTACGGTCCAAAAGGAGACGAGGGACTCCGCGGCTTCAAGGGCTCCAAAGGACCAATAGGATTACAGGTAAGATTTGTATTTGTCAGGGTGCAGACCTTTGAAGTCATGTTTTCTGAAGAGATGGTGTGAACATTAAACTCTAGACTCTAATCCTCTAATCCTGTACGTGTTCTCCAAGGGCATGCCTGGCCTTCCAGGAGAAAAGGGTGAGAGTGGACATGTGGGACTCATGGTGAGCTCATTTCCTCATTTCTGTCTGTTGTTGCTCCAAAATTCTTTGATTCACTTTCACGAATTATGAACTGAGGCTGTTTATCACTTATCACATGGTTTTAGGGTCCACCTGGGCAACAAGGCCCTACTGGTGCTCAAGGGCCTATTGGAGGACAGGTAAGTCTCACAGATATGTTTATGGATCCTCAATTAGTTGAGCACTTGCTTCAAATCTGAAGAAATATCATCATCTCTGTGCTGCACAGGGCCCAAATGGTCGACCAGGGATGATAGGACAGCCAGGTGTAGTTGGGGAGAAGGTAAAGATATTGATAATAATGCTTTTAGATAATAACACCCATCCTAAATGATCTCTTCCTGTATTTCTTACACTTCATTTCCTCCCATCTTAGGGAGAGGACGGTGAGGCGGGTGATCCCGGACCAGTCGGTGTTCCAGGAAGGCTAGTGAGTTTGTTTGCTTTTTGGTGGAACATTCTTTAATCAAGTCTTTCAATCATGTCTTCAAAAATCCCCCCACCATCAACAGTCTTTAAGCCTCTCTAGCTCCTCTCCTCCGCTTCACCCATTATAATCTCTTGCTCCTTCAATGCTTAAGGGACACAAAGGTGACCAGGGGGAGAAGGGAGATACCGGCCCTTCAGGAGCAGCTGGTCCTCCAGGAGCCAGGGGCCCCACAGGGGAGGATGGAGCCAAGGGCAACGCTGTGAGAAACACTCGTACCAGAAACCATAACACTACTGTTAGATCTTGTACCACACACTGTAACGCAAACCACTATACAATGCATTCAATACAGTCTGTACTACCTTCACATTTTTTTACTTTATCTGTAGGTCTAAATTAAGTGAAATCTAGCTGGTGGGATTTGTACAGCTGACCTGAAAACTGAATATACTTGGTGATTTTTCCCTTAGGTGAAAAATATGAATCCAGTAGCAGTATAATCAGATGAACTGACTTCTCGATACATATTTAAATGAGGCTGCGACTAAATCCAACAACGACAAAGAAGAACCAACGATTAACTCCTGCCTTAGTTCAACTTTTGTTTTTAGTGCAATTCAATTGATAAGCTGGGGTTAGTTCACCCTTAAAGCACACTTTTCAACATATTCAGTGCTTTATATAGAATTCTGTGTAAATATTAACAGTGGGCATGCAGTACAAACTCACAGCACAATGTACATTTAATAGGGTATGGTAAAATGAACAAGAAGCATGAAAGAACACGTTTTGTTATCCAAAGCAGAGTGAAGAATCTGCACATTAGGTATTATGTAGGTTGTATTATTAATGATGTTTTGGATAAACTTATCTGCCTCAAAGGGTATAAAAGGAAGACTTTGGTTCAACGCTTCCTCGACCAAAGTGTCTCAGCTTCACTGCATCTGTAGCTACTGCTCATTCAAACATCTATAGCATGCAATGTCATGCTGTGCTCGCTCAAGCTCTGTCTCTCCTCACAGGGTCCTATAGGTATGACCGGAGACCTGGGACAGCAGGGAGAGGCTGGACCCAATGTGAGTGCCTGCTCTTTGTTTTCTTCCTCCTCTTTCCCTTCTTCTTCATCACTGATTGACATTCTGTTGGCAGTATTAGACTGCAGCAAAGGCTGACCAAAGAGATCTTTTTGGTAACAAAAGACATGATTTTTTCAGTTCAAGCTGTTGTTTTTGTTTTGCAGGACCTATTTGCTGTAATGTAATTACAGTTTTACTAAAATGTTAAACATTTATAAGTAACAGTGGAGGGAGGAGATGTAGAATAAGCCAAATTAAAGATGAAAACGCTGAGTCACCATTTATTTTACATGATTTGGGATGAAGCAAAGGTCCTTGTGTGCTTATTAAGAACTGGTATGTTACCAGTGGAAACTGAAGCGCATTATTTGCATGTTGTAACATAATGGTTGTTGTTTTCTCAAACAGCCCTCTACCTTGTTTTTTTTGTTGTTGTTGTTGTTGTTTTTTTACTGCTTTAAAGCTGTTATGTGAAGTGTAGTTTTCTTCTGCCCACACCAGGGTGTAGACGGCCTCCCCGGATCTAAAGGAGACACAGGAGAGCCTGGAAAATCTGTAAGCTCCGCTTTTCTCCACTGTACACCAACGCACTTCAAAGATGCTGTTAACAAACAACACAATGACTGGCTGATTCTTTACCTTTATCAGGGACCACCAGGAGCAGCAGGAGAACCTGGACCATCTGGACCCCCTGGGCGAAGGGTTTGTGTGTTTTTGTCATTGTGCATTAGTGTCTGCATGCACCCCTGATGTACTCTGAGTCCACATTTTCTATTTACTGTTTAATTAAGCAGAAGATTCAGACGTCGTCCCCTGTTCGGCTGTGGTTGGGAGTATTTTGCTTAATGCATTCTCCGAGTGTGTGTGTGTGTGTGTGTGTGTGTGTGTGTGTGTGTGTGTGTGTGTGTGTGTATGTATGTGTGTGTGTGTGTGTGACAGATTCAGGTTAAAATGTCTTAAAACGTTGTTTTTCAGGGCCACTTGGGGAAACCAGGGAAAGAAGGAAAAGCAGGTCTGAAAGGAGCGAAGGTGAGAGTTAAAAAACAACAACTCTGAATAACAACTTCTGACAATGCTCACAGTCTCTGAAGAGCGACCTGCTTTCTGTCACTTTAGGGTGCACCGGGTTTGGAGGGTCCCATTGGGAAGACAGGGCCCGTAGGTGGCCAGGGGCACCCTGGCAAGCCTGGTCCCCAGGGTCTCAGAGGGATCCCTGGCCCTGCAGTAAGCTAATGTAGCAAATGCATGAAGTAAAAGAATGAAAACAAAAAGATAGAGGTTCAATGGTTTCTGTTTGTATTTGTTTCTGTCAGGGTGAGCAGGGTTTAAATGGACCACCAGGCCAGACAGGACCACCAGGTCCCATGGTAAGATCACCCAACAAATAGCAGTTCTCATTAGTTTTTTAAAGAACATGGAGGGGGAAAAAATCCCTTCTTTGAAAATGTTTAATGCTTTAAGGTAAAAAATTTGGCATTTGTGAAATATACTAGTTTGTTTTCTTGCTGAGCTTTATGCTGGTTCCAACCTCTTGTCCATGTGGTGAATAGAAAACATAAGCCAGCAGCCAGTTAGCTTAGCTCAGCATAAAGGCTGGGAACAGGGTGAGACAGCAAGACTGGCTCTGTCCAGAAATAAAAAATCTGCCTTCCAGCACCTTTAAAGCTCACTAATTAACACGTTATGACAAACTGTGGTTTTATGTATGTTGGGTTTTTTTGTATCAGTACTACTCGGCTGGGAGCAGTGTTAATTAGTTAGATGTAGATGTGCTGGACTGCAGATTTTGTTACCTTCAGAGTCTGGCCAGCAGTTGTCTTGATGGTAAGCTTTATGCTTAGCAGACAGAACAAAGAAGGATGTTGAGTCAACTTTTGAAAAGAAATTGAATGTGTTGCCAAAAACATTGGACTGTTATTTTAAGAGAAACCGTTTAGTGGCCATTTGTTGTGTGGGATGACCCTGTACCATCACAATGGTAAATATGCATTGGAAATGGACTGGCTAGGTGTTGTCTCATCATAACTCTGTCTCTTCAGGGCCCACCAGGTTTACCAGGATTAAAGGGAGACCCTGGCAAGAAGGGAGACAAGGTGCGTGCAGACTGTATACACAAATATTCACACTGACCCTGACTGAGTCTTTGTCTTTGACGTCATTCATCTATCATCTGTGCAGGGTCACGGTGGTCTAATAGGTCTGATAGGGCCACCAGGAGACATTGGAGAGAAGGGTGACAGAGGACTACCAGGAAACCAGGGACTGCTAGGTCCAAAAGGAGATGAGGTGCTAAAAACACTCAAATAACAATAACTAGAGTCCATTGGTTTGTTATTATTTGATATGATCCACCATGTAAGCACAATATCAAATCACAGTCGCCTAAGAGGATGTTAAACAATATGAAAAATGTGTAGATTGCTAACAAAATGTTTAGTTGTATTAATGTAAATAAACACGTAAGCACTGATTGATGCTGTGAAACTGCAGGTACTCAAACATTCAAACCACAGATCAAACAATCGTCCAGTCATTGTCGAAGAAGTGTTAATAGAAGCTCTTGCGGTCTTAATTACAATTCAATGAGGAGAAACTGTTTGGAATTAGAGAAGAAAGTTTACTGCAGATACATGTGCATGCTAAACCAAAGCACATTTTGGTGGTGGGACTCTGGGGAGAGATGAACTCACTGAGTGAAGTCCCAGATGAAGGTGGAAGATGAGGACAGGACACCCTGGAGTCTAGGTGGGGAGGAGGAGGAGGAGGGATGCGCAATCAATAAACTAAAAGGGAGTCAAGAGAATTACAATTTAAAGAACAGAGTCCATAGGCTGAGTAGCTTGGAGAATACGGCCTGGTAGATCATTGGACAAGAAATTAAGAATGAAGTGACTCTGACAGCGTGGGAAAGGAGAAGTTACAAAGAGAGTAGACCAGCAGGAATAGCTCATATTCACAGCTAGGAAAAGAGACTGAATGTGAGTAAACAGATCTTCCTTCTTGAACTTGCACATAATCTGCATTATATAGACTGAGTGAGCCTGACTGGCATGGGCTATTTAAAAACTGTCATGCACAATTTTAAAGATTAGACTACAGCTGATTGCCATTAAATCCAATTAAAAGATCAAAAACAACAGTAAATTTATCTTTCTGCAAGACATTCCCTCTTGTTCTTGAGAGGTTTTGGGCGGAGTCCAGACTTTTATTATTTACACTATTATTCTAACCTCTGATGACTTATATTAGAGATCTACTTATTCTCTTCATCTGACAGTTTTGTTTCTTTCCTGTGTAACATCAGGGTCCATTTGGCCCAGCAGGTCCCCCCGGCCCCCCTGGCCCCACGGGTCTGTCTGTGAGTATACAGGATCATGCTGACTGTACATGGCCTACAAATATACAACACCATTATTAGTATGGAGATTGCTTTGACATCACTCATCTTGTCTCTGTGTTTCTCTTCTTTCAACCCTCACCTGTCTCACAGGGTGCTATTGGTCTAAAGGGCTCTAAAGGAAACCCGGTAAGTTTGGCCCACATTGTTTACAGGATTTAATTATTTAGTGATCCTGCATCCTAATAATTACATACTCAGAACTGCTCATTTTGCTGTGTTTATTTAGGGTCCAATTGGCCCCAGAGGAGACACTGGACCGGCAGGACCTCCTGGAGCTCCAGTGAGTTCAGCTTTCAAACATTTAGTGCTTTTACAACCTTCAAACCCTCATTTAATGACCTCACCTCACCTCACCTCTCCTCTCCTCTCCTCTCCTCTCCTCTCCTCTCCTCTCCTCTCCTCTCCTCTCCTCTCCTCTCCTCTCCTCTCCTCTCCTCTCCTCTCCTCTCCTCTCCTCTCCCCTCCCCTCCCCTCCCCTCCCCTCCTCTCCTCTCCTCTCCTCTCCTCTCCTCTCCTCTCCTCTCCTCTCCTCTCCTCTCAGGGACTGCCAGCAGCTGGGATATCACCGCTGCCAGAACGAGGAAGAAGAAGGAGAACTGACACCTTGGTGGATGGTGCTGCACTTGAAAATGAGGAGGAGGCGGTAGATGGAGGAGAGGAGGGGTGGATGCAAGGCGACCAGGCTGCACAGGACGGTTGGATGAAGGAGAAGGAGGGCCAAGGCATGGAGGAAGTGTTTGCATCTCTGTCCTCTATGAAGGTGGAGGTGGAGGGTCTGCGTAACCCACAAGGAACATACCTCAGCCCCGCCCGCACCTGCAAAGAGCTCTGGCTCCTCCACCCAGAGCTCCCCAACGGTACTTTATCAGTTTGTGTTTCTGGCCATCTGTTTATCGCAGCTGCCATGCCTGCATGTCTAGACTCATTTTTCTCTCCCTATCTGTCTCTTTAGCTCTCCATGTGTTATACTTCTCCACCCAGTATCATCTTTGTTTGTGTGATTTTGGTGTTTTTGTTGTTGGCAGTGGTATTAGCTTGTAGTTTTTTTATGTCTCTTTCTCTGCCTCTCTTCAGGCGAGTACTGGATAGATCCCAACCAGGGTTGCCATAGAGATTCCTTCAAGGTGTTCTGTAACTTCACTGCACAGGGAGAGACGTGTCTGTACCCTGACAAGAAGTTTCAGTCGGTTAGTTTACATGCAGAAACACACACACACTTTTTTAATAAACTGTTCAAAGAGAACAGGAGACTTTGCCAGAAGCCAAGTGACGTAAACATGATTCAGTCATCTTCTCTTTGTGAACTCTGAGCTGATTTTTTTGTACCTTTGTCATCAGGTAAAGCTAGCAGGCTGGAAAGGGGAGAAGCCTGGCACCTGGTACAGTAAATTCAGGAAAGGAAAACAGGTAGGGTGTGATACTCAGTATACGTCTGTGTGTGTTAATGGACTTCAAATGTGAAACAGTTCAATCACAATTACAAGCAGTTCTGCAAATGTAGGACACCTTTAGTTGAATGCCAGTTACAAGCATTTATCATTTTATTAATGAAATCCCAAAGCAGGATTTCCAACACTTGGCAGACACAATGTGTTTTACACTGCTACTTAGCTTTTATGATTAATAAAAAACCATCAGGACATCTGAAGTTAGATTTTGACAGCAATCAGATCATATCAGTGATGAGCACACCAGGAGCTGGTCCATTAACTGAAGTTTTCTGGTTTCAGCTAATTCATCAGAGCGTATTTCCAGCACTGCATATTGTAATGAAGGGAGCGGTGATGGGGTAGGCTAGTTCCTTTCTACTCCAGCAGAGAGGGGCTGAGTGGTGCTATGTTGAGCCTGGCTGGCTGGTCGAACAGACAAAATTGGCTGTTTTAAAAGGTGGGAAGCCTTTTAAAAACATTTAAAAAAAATGTGTCCTTGTTGCTCCACTGCAAAGTAAACAGATATTTTAAAAAACTGTTAAGTGCTAATTAGGTGAGAAGCATGAATTATCGCAGTAACAGTCACTACATAATCATGGCAAGTAAAACAAAACAAAGGGGCTGGCAGTTTCTATCAAACCAGGCATCATGTTATTAAAATAGAGTGGAGAGAGACTGTTCAAACTCTGTATGCGAAGATAAAGAGCAATTCTGCATCTAGATCTGTTCCAGAGGCTTATACCACTACAAACAAAATGCCCTTTTTGCAAGATGTTTTGTCAAAGGTGGATCCAAGTGAAGAATAGACTGGAAATATGTTGCTCCAGTGAAGAGGCTGCTGGCCCATTCTGGGCATCATAAGTGGGCCTGGGTCAGTTGAACGTGGCAGTGCTATTTGAATTAGCAGTTAACATTACCATTTAGCAGTTAGCTAAATGGTAGCATCAGCACTGGTCACTACCTGGAGCTTCTCCTAAACGGGTCTGTGTCAGTTGAACGTGGCAGTGCTGGTTGGATTGTGTAGGAGCAGTGTTGGGGGGTGGGGACTCTGGGATGCCAGAGTTTACCGCCTAGCCTCCTGGAGGTGTCATAGGACAAAGTAGGTGAAACACCATTAAAGGGAGGTTTCCACCTGATGACCCTCGGAGACGTGTTAAGAATCACTGCTCACTGGTAGGTATAGAGACAGATTAGGGGTCCTAGATCTTTTATTGAGCACCAGTGCCTTGTGTTTAAGTTAGCTCTCTGATTAGAGAGGAAATCATTTACTTTACCTTTCATTTCTAATCAGTGCAGTGTGCTTTTATGCTGCAGCACCCCAAACATGTTTAAATGTATTGTAGTGACACTGATTATAGCCAAACTATCAGCATGACTGTATGTATGATCCATACTGGAATATCTCAACAAATATTGGATGAGTTACCATGATAATTTTTACAGGCATTCATGGTCTCCAGAGGATGGACCCTTCTGACTTAGTGATCTTGAGTTCTCTCTCAGCAACTTTTAGGTTGGATTATCATGAAATATCATGTTGACATTCATGGGTTTTCAGAAAAAATTGTCGTAACTTTGCTGAGTCCCTGAATTTTCATTATTTGCCACCATCACAGTCTGCCTCATAAACCTGTAGGCCCTTACACCAGTACTCTCCGAGTGTTTACCAAAATTGTGTTGATTTCTTGTTTAAATGTGCCGAAATATTGCTTGTTTAATGTAATGAAATCTATTGTTTTTCTAGTCCTGGCTGAAATATAGGACTGAATCCACGCACAGCTACTCTGTGAACTTTGTTTTGTCTACTGTATTTGTCCATAGCATTTTACTGTTGCTAACAAGCTCATGCAATCCTGGTATTCTCCTCCAGTTTTCCTACTCCGGGGCAGATAGCGTTCCAGTCCACATTGTCCAGCTGAACTTCCTGAAGCTGCTGAGCGCCACAGCCAAGCAGACCTTCACCTACCACTGCCTCAACTCAGCTGCTTGGCTGCACGCCGCCGCCTACAACCACCAACACGCACTGCGCTTCAGAGGCAGCAATGGAGAGGAGCTGACACACGAGAACACACATTACATCAGCGCACTGTATGACGGGTGTCAGGTGAGTAACGCAGACATACTTTCCAGAGTCGACACAGACACGGACTCTTTTTATTCGCGATCATTGATTTGTCTTTGTGTGCTGTAGACACGCTCAGGGCAGGAGAGGACGGTGTTGGAATTTGACGCTCCGCTCTCCAACACGCTCCCCATCATCGACGTGGCTGTGTCCGATTTTGGAAACGGGAACCAGAAATTTGGTTTCCAAGTTGGCCCAGTCTGCTACAACGGTTAACTGAGTCAGGGGGGAGCCAACAATGGGAGTAATTTAATAGGAAAAAGAGCCATGGACACTTTTTACATGCAGGGAGAAAACTACATTCAAGACCACATATTTATAAGTCGATGTACCTACAACAGTGTTCCTTCATCTAAACATTCATTCTGTCAGTCACACATTCATTCACTGACTTTGTCTGTCTCTGATTCACACATTCATCTCATGCATTCACACAGCTGACTTTCATGCTGTATTGTCAAGAAAAGTGCATTCAACAGTGACTTGATATTCTCTCAGTGACTCACATTTTCACTTTCCTCTTTGAAGGAGTAAATGGTGCTCTCACAGTTTCATTTCATGTCTGTTCAAACAATTATTGATTTATGCACTCAGCTCTCATCTATTCATAATCACACACAATACAAACATTAATATCAGTGAATCACCTTCTGAAAACACCTTATTTCAGCAGCATTCATCCACCATGTTGTTCTGTGTTCTCATCAAACCTCAATTTGTTGTGTTGTTTTTGATTGTCGTTGTAATTTTGTTGTTATAATTATCTGTTATGTGATGTATATTGGAGTGTAGTTCACCACGGTGCTATTATGTGTGCGGAGTACATTTCTTTGTAAAAGGGAACTGGGGCAGTGCATTTTTTTATATTGTGAAGCCATATTTTATATTTTTCCAACATAACAAACCAAACTGTGGTACGTGATTGCCTCAAGGTCTTTCTATGCATATTTGTGTGGGGAAGTGACTGATTAACATATTTTAATAAAAGTACATAATGTACATTTAAGTTAAAATGACGACAGTTTGTTTTATTGTTTGCATCTGCTAAACAAGGGCAACTGGAGGAACAGAGGCAGATCCTGCTGCTTTCCAACCAGAAAAATCCCTCTTAGGTATGCCCTGTTTAGGCCTGCTCTTTCATGATGCATGTCTATTTGAAACTACTTCTTAAAAAATGACATTGAGTTGTTGGTGTCTGTCTGAACCAAAGTGTCCACCACTTTGGTTCAGACAGAAATACCTCAACATTTATTGGACGAATTGACATTCATGGTAACCTGAGGTGAAAGCTACTCACACTGACGGTATCTTGATTTCTCCTCAGGTGCAACCATAAGATTGACATTTTTGGCTTTACAGCTGTTGGATGGGTCACCATGATGATTGGCACACATCTGGCCCAGAGGACTTTCGCTATCCTCTGACTCCCAGCAGATCAAAGCTTTCACCGGAAGGCTCTGGCTATCACTATCTTAGCGGTGAATGACTCCTTCTCACTCCTGGCTAATCCAAAAATGAGTTGGAGTGTTAGTGGAGCTGAGGCAAGTCACACAACATCCTTTGCCCCATGGACTGTCCTGTGACGGAACCCACATGTGACTGTAAGCCTTAATACAAGTTATATGAATCCCCGGTACAGGTGTCACAAACAGAAATATTAGCTATAGAGATCAGGCTGTTTGTTTGTACCACGTTGTTAACATGTTTCTTTCTGCTGTAAAGTCGGACATTTGAATGGGGGTCTGTGGGGATTGACTCACTTTCGTAGCACGCCTCAAGTGGACATTTGATGAGCTGCACTTCCTGGAATCTCAGTGCTGGTTTCATTTTTCAGGCCTATTGGTTTACTCAGTATTAACTGATGATTTCTTTACATTTCATCATGTGGTCAAACTTTTAATTTGTCCAATTTATTTATTTTATTTATGACTTCACATCTGTAAAATTAATGAAATTCACATTTAGTGTTTGCAAATGTTAGGTTCAACATCTGTACATTAGCATCTGGCTCAAAGCATCCCTGCAAACATTTCATTAGCCAGGCTTGACAGTAGGTCTGTGGCATAGATTTTGCATTAAATAGATTGAAATGACACCTGCAACCTGTTGTGGCAATGCTGACATAGTGGCAACATGACACTGGATCAGTTTTCGCTTTGGCTATACATTTTCACCTTCTGATTCTGTCTGGGTTTTGATGTTGTGTCTGGCTGTAGACTTGTCTTCCCTGATTTGCATTTGGGTTACTGCAAGATGGTTATGGAGTTCTTGATGACGTGCTCTTGTCAATTAAAAGACATCACTGAACAACTGCATCTAAAGTAGAGTGATATCAATGCATGAAATAGCACTCTTATCCTGTAAGGTCAGAAATGTAGTTGAGGGCAAATCCATTTAATGTCTGGTAATTGATGAGTAAAATGTTAAATTGTGTTCCTAAAGTCACAGGAAGTGAGTGAAGCGATGATAAAATGTACATGATGTGGTCTGAGCTCCAGCTGAACCATTTCCAAAGTGCATTTGTAAGTGCAGAGTATGGAAGTTAAAACGTCAGGAAGGGCAGCATGAATCACTTTCTTTGGGTCAGCAGCACACAGAACAGACCTGATTCATCGGATATGTTGAGCAATAAATAATAAACCCCTTGCAATGCCGTTCATCCTTAAAATGTGAGTCAGAAAGGATTCCTGGATTTTTTGGCAGGGGGTTTGGTTGGCATGAAGCCATTTTTGTTGGTAATGTCCATTGTCCAGAAAATTCCTACTACAGGGTTTTTGTGTGTGTGACTTGTATTTTATTCAGTGTGCTGCAGATTGAGCATACATCATTCATGTTCACCCTCACCTCTTCCCAGTCTTTTATTCCTCCACTGTCAACCCTGACATGTGCAGTGCATCTAATAGGGACGTTTCCAGTGATGCTGAAACTTTAATGACAGGAAGCAAGATGAACAGGGCCAGCTCGTCCTGGAGCATTTAGACGCTAATTTCCAGTGATGAAATATGGATGACATGAAAGTCAGATATACTGTGTTTAAATAAACCCAGACTGGCAGCATATCTGCGGTCTTTGAGCTTCAACCCAGCCTGTAAAGAGGAAAGCGTCCAACACAGTTTAATATTTCATTCCCTCTCTGTTTGTGTACTGAAGCTAGGTGTCTGCAGAGACAATGAGAAGGAAAAGGTGAGCAAGACGTTTTATCTCTTCATTTGTTCGTAGCTGTTTGACTCCAGGTGTGATTTCAGCGTTTAAAATGTGATCAAATAAGTATTAAATAACTCCACGACTGTTGGGGAAACACTTTGCCGACATTTACAGTCAGCAAAAAATTAAAAAAAGACATGTAACCAGGTGCCTCTGGTGCTGCAGGTAGTTTTTATGCTAACGTGTTGAACGTTAGCTCCATGCTAAAGATTAGCTTGGCTAGCTATTAGACAGCTAGCTACAGTCTCAGCTATGTGCCTGAAATTAACACCATGACTCTGATAATTTAGCTGATAATATTTTGTTTTTTTGTGTTTTCTGTTACTGATATCATGATAAAGCATACGTATTTAACAGTATGAGGTTAATGTACATTCTCTGTAGTTAAATACTTTCTGTTGTGTCCGAGTTCACATGTACTTTATATGTGTTAAAAACAAAACTAAATTTAATCTGAAGGAGAAAAAAATCAGTCCACTTACTGGACTTTTCAGTTTCTCACTCTTGAATTTTAACTTTTTAGATGGATAGATAGACAGATAACCTTATTGATCCCAAGAGAAATTCAGGCATCCAGTAGCTTGTATGACACAGCTGAAATCCAATACACAAAGCAGTAGCAGAATAAAAACAAAGCAGTGTATCTATCTTTTAACTTTTTAACCATAATTTGTTGGGAATCATTCTTTTGACTTTCATGATTACATAATAGTCAGACAAGTATAGTCAGTTATTGCCCAGTAGTTAAGGCTGATATTGTGTGTTACAGAAAATAGAAACAGTCCACAATTGGACCCTTTCAATTTGTGTCCCAACACAACATGACTCACCCTAGTGAGCTAAGATTAGCAGTGTTGTCTTTGTATTCTGTGTTTTCCATTAAATGATTTGTTTTGTGATGTGTAAGGAATGAGCACTGAGTGATGACTCAGACCCATTCACATGTGTTTTGACTTGATTTATTTTTATTTTATTTATTTATTTATTATTCAGGCTGGAAAGTCAACTTCAGTACATTTTCGGTAGTGGCTGAAAACATTACATCTGTTCCTGTATTTCTCCCCAAAAAGACGTAGGCCCGATCCCACGGAGTGGCCGGAGGTGCATGGGCCATCTTCCTGCTCTGTCTGTCATCTGAAGCCCATTGTTGGAGATTAAACCATCTCCTGCGTTTTCCATACCTGACAACCGTCCATTCCTCATTCCTCAACCCTGTCTCCATCTCCAATAGGTCCTGTCATCATCTCTGTCACCATACCAGTTCCTCCTGTCTCTCCTGTCAAACCTGTCTTGAAATGTATAGGAAATTGGCATCTAATGAATAACGGCAAAACAAAGAGAGCAGAGAAATGGTTGTTTAGGCCTGCAGCTAATTGTAACTGGCAACTGCAAATTAATTAATTAAGCAATCAATTGTTTGACGTGTAAAATGTCAGCTTGTTTTGTCCAACTAAAATCAAACAACAATGGATTTACCATTACACTAGCAAAATAAAGCAGGGAATTATCAAAATTTCGAATCTGGAGATAGTGAATAATGAACAGCAAAATTAATTAAAAAGATGTGATGCCAACTCTTTCTTTGAACTCTAATTGAAAAACTAAAATGCACCATTTTGTCAAGTTTCTAAGTGTAGCCTCATGAGGGCAAACGCAACGGTGCTTTCTCAAATGCAATCTGTCACTAACAAGTGCACCCACACACCCATGAACTAACTATATATTCACTGCCTCTGTTCATGTAACAAATAATCTCCTCCTTCCCTGCGCCTCCTCTCTAACCTTCTGCAAGACAGTTGTTGTCTCCAGTCAGCGCCTGAGTGACTCTTCTCAGTATGCAGCCAACACCAAGACTGAGTTCTTCTCCCACAGCCAGAGGGGCTTCAGTCACTGCAGCCCAGTAGTCCATAACCTCTGGGCTAAACAAGGGAGGTGTGCAGTCCCCAGTGGTACCTGAGGTAGTTTTTTCTTCATGCCTGGTGTGAGTCAAAGCTGGGTCAAGACTTGGTTGACCTGAGGGAGACAAAAGGACAGTGATGGGTCCACCTGAAGCCCTTTGGGTGCTGCAGCTGCTGTTCACTGTCAGCTCATGTAAGGTAAGAAAACACAGTGTCATCACCTCCAAGTTTTTATCTCTGTGTTGTGTAAACATGGAGTGTGCCAGACAAGTTGGAGTTATTGCAACTTTGCATCAGATTCTCATCATTTAGTTTTTAACTCTGGATGTCTGTGCTGGACTTAGAAGCAGGGGAAATAATACACTTGGGCAAATAGCTTGTAGCATCCCTGTTTGACTCTTTCAATTTCCAGAGTTAAAGCGCACATTTGTTTGCATGGGAAGCATATTAAAAATCTCCTAAGAACATGCATGACTTGCTGAAAAATTTCATTGGCTTTCACCCCAGGTCTCCGTTGCATCCAAAGAAATGAAATGCCTCTTGGATCTGCAGCTTGAAACAGACTAGATAAATGCAACATTGGCTGCCAGAGGAGTTTAGAGTCTTCACAGTCGTCCTTCCGGCTACTCCTAAAATCCCAATATTATAGATTTATTTTACTGAGTTTTGTACTCACTGTCATCTTTCTGCTTTATTGTTATATTGTTGTACATTCTTTTGGCTCTTTGTTTCAGCAGGTTATTTTCAGTTTCAATCTTTTTCTTATCTTTTCTTCTGTGATGCGTTTAGCTGCTTTAATATCGCTCTATGAAAACATATTATTGTTTTCCTCAAACAGCAGAGGAGGAGCTACCTGAGTCAGTGACCATGAATACCCTGAAGGTGTTTCACACTGCTCAGTTGTCATGTTGGCTCTGTTGTGCCCCTCCATCTCTGGATGGCTGTGTTGCTCCTAAGTGCTGCTGATTGAAATATTCATGTTGGTTCATTGTATTTGCTGAAGGGCATTTTATGTATAATCCATGTGTGTATCCCGCAGGCTCTTTACAGAGACAAGAAAGAATGAGCATGCTACTGCCGATGAGAACAAAGGCCTGATAAAATATTTAAAGTTGGTTAGTTAAATTGTCTACACATAATTGCTCCAGGTGTGAAACACTGAGCAGCCATGTTCTTCTGTAGCTGTTTTCTGGTAAAGACTATTAAGGGCATGTAGAAACCTTAGGCACACCAGTTGTATGCAACTGTTCTGTTTGCCAAGTTGAATAACATTTTATAACAGCTAAAAAACATATTTAACATTGTTTTATTAGTGCATATATACGTGAAGATTTTTCTAACTTCTTTAAAAATTCTTATAAACTTCACTTGGAACTGACAAACAATGGATGTCCACGGTAGAAAATGATGCATTTCTTGTTCGGTCTCCCAAAGACCTCAGCTGTAGGCTAAATTTAGTCGTCTTTATTGTCCACTAGGTTTTTCCTGGCTCAGAATCGGCCTATGGGAGGGTGAGAACACATGAAAGAAAGCACGATTAGCTCACGTATAGTGAAGACAATGAGCCTGTGTTGCCTTGAATCTCTGCCATATTTCTGACCATATGATAAATGAAAATGTCCATTATGCTTGAGTAAATGAATGAAATGACAATTAACAAAACTGGTCAAATTGGAATTCTTATCATTTTGTTGCTCGTGATTTTCCTTTAATGTTTGCTATAAGCACAACAAAAAAAAATTCCTTTCTGCAGGAAAACTCTGCCCTAGAGTTGAGATTGGTGCTGACAGTCTGGTAAATACGATAAGTAAAGGGACTCGTATGTAGAAATAAGTACATACGTACGTTAGGGCTGGACCTGAATCCAGATAATAATTTTGAGATCCGAATACTCGTGCTGCGTTGGGGCGTCAGTTGGTTTATAAAATGCCAGAAAATAGTTCTATCAGGCTCACAACTGAGAGTCTTAAATCGGAAAATGATTTCTCTTTTTGTCTGAAAAATTCATTTTTGATCAGTAATCACAATGTTTCAATAGTCAATCGAGTAACTGATTAATCAACTAATTAAGTGGTAACATTTCAGTTCCTAGAAGTAACAAAATTAAGTGTACTGACAGACAAGTTGTGGATGGAGGTGAAACAGCTTTGTGTCCTTGGAAGAAATAATATTTTGCCCACTCTTTGTGGAATTCTTAGCGTCCTTCAGTTACAACTCTGAAACAATGGAAGCAACTTGGAGGAGCCAAACAAACCTATAAGTCGCAAAATGTGTTTTTATTGTGGTGAATACACAATCAACAGTAGGTGATGGCTGATAACAGCACTGCTGCTGCTGCTGGCTGTTGAGTGGAAAAGAGAGTGTGGCTGGAGCTTAAAAAGGGTTTTTAGAGGCCAACTGGTGCCACAAAGCAGAAGACAATGGAAGGAGGAGCTCCAGGTTGCACTGGAAATACAAGAGACACAGTTTTGAGCATATAGTATCTTTAATGTCTCAGTTAGATACATTAGGAAACATGCTTTTCCTGGTGTGAACAGAGTGAGGCATGCTGATTTTTTAAGTCAACCAATACACAGTATATGCTGCACACAGTTAGTATGCCGTATTTGTATGAGACACATTTGTGCTCCGTACTGGATTTATCTAATAGCTTTTTCTAAACTGCAGGTAGACACAAACAAAATGCAGGAGTGGAATTTTTTTGCTTCCATGGAAACGCTGCAGACACAAATCGCATAAAGCATCTCCTGCACATCTTGTACTTGCTCTAAAGTTTTAATCAAATCTAGGGTGTAACAGCTCGCATATTGAGTTAGATGTTGGCAGGCATCCCTGGTCACATGGTGGCAGTGTTGCACCAATTTGTGATGCATATGAAACACATACACACACATAGACACACAGAAACATAAGGGGACAGGTCAATCTAGAGCATTGTGCATTCATGTAGGCGGGTGCATTTAATCAATAGAAAAGAAAAGGGGGCATAATGGACAGCGGGGACACGAAAAGGATGTGTTGACTGCAATCAAGATGAATAGGGAAACTAAAGGTCAGGAAAATGAGGAAAAGAGGACTGTGAATATGAAAAAGTGAGAAAGGAGGATAAATGTTGAATGAATGAGATTTTGTTATCTTGCTTTATATTTTATGCGGAGTGCTTGTTCATTTCATCAAATATTGTTCAAGGGGAGATTGAGCTGCTTGGATGAAGAAGTTGAGAGAACGAGTGAGACTCTGAGTGAGCGATGGAGGAGTGTGTCTGAGGCAGGGTGGAGGGAGGGAGAGGCAGGGAGTTCGTGGATAAATGAGCGAGCAGCGCTGGCTCTGCCACAACGCCTCACTGCCAGACAAAGGAAGGAGTCCAGGAAACACACACACACACACACAGTTCAAACCAGCTGTGTCCAGGAGCATCTCCTGCAGCCTGAGCCGAGCGCTGGATGTTTGGACCTGATGTGTCTTCACGTGGAGGCATCTGGAGTGGCTTGTGTGCCAGGATTAATTTACTAACCTGTGGCAGCGTCGGAGTGGAGACTTCAGCAGTGGGAAAATCTCTGCTGTGCTTTTTCAAAAGCAAACACTTGCGAGTGTGTACACAACGTGCTACCTGTATCATCATGTTGTGTAGCTGCTGTTTTTAGAATGGCTGCTGTCAACAGTTTGGACTGTGTGTGAGAGCCAGTCAGAGTTTCTGTTTGTGTGTGTGGATGTGTGTGTGTCAGGATGAGTGTTCCCATGTTGAAGATTGGCGCGGTGCTCAGCACCATGGCTATGGTAACTAACTGGATGTCCCAGACTCTGCCGTCGCTGGTCGGACTCAATGGAACCATCATCTCTTCTGAGGGCACACATGAGAGGATCGTCAGTGTATGTATTCTGCACATATGCACTAAACACACTCATATAAACACACACACACACACACACAGTGTATAGGGGAAAAAACTGTTCTGGAGAATCTTTGCCACCAGATGTTCATCTTCTAAATTCTTTAAGATTTACAGGAGTCAGTTATTTACCAGAAATATTCTGTCTAACTGCTTCTTGAGTTGTTGTGTGAGCTTCAGTATAGCTTCACATACTTCTGTCTGTTGTTTTGACCACATCAACACCCACACACAGTACATATAGTTACATAAGCTGTCTAATGTGACATGGTTTATTTTTGATAAGATAAAAAAAAAATCTTTTGAAGAAAACAAATACCTAGTATTATAGGGAAAATGAGTCAAATTGTAATGCTTGATCTGTTTACTGGTGCAGAAAAGACTTCAAAGAAGATACAGGAATAGAAGAAAATGCTCAGAAGAACAGATTCAGAAGAAAATAGCACAGCAGGTTACAAATGTGCAGAATAAATAGCACCAAAAAATAAATAAATAACCTTTTCTGTTAATGAGTCATAAAGAACACATGTACAGTATGCACCCACTGCCACTGCCTCACACACACACACACACACACACACGGAAACCAACTGTTATACACACACCAGTAATAGGATTGCTCGGTCTCAGACTTACTGGGGTGATATTTCTCCTGGGGAAGGCTGACTCACCCGTGGGACAGCCAATGATTTGTTGCCCTAGCAACACCTTGGCAACCCCAGACATGTACACGCTGGACCACTGCACACACACAGGCATTTTAACCCTGTATATAGACCCTGTATGCATGCCTGTCAGTGTGAGTGTGCGCGGTGTGTATTTGTGCACACTTGGGTGATTTAGCTTTCTGGCTCAAGAGGAGCCTCACATCTGCTGTGTGGTGGTACTTTGCAAGTTCAGCAAAGTGCACACAGTCTCATGCAAGTGGACGCCCACACACAACCACACGCACACAAACACGCACAAGAAGTGACTGAGAACAGATGGAGATGTTAGAGGGGCAGTGTTGCCATTTGAGATGGTGGTAGTGAGTTTATAAACAGAACAGCTCTGAAATCTGCTCTTATGTTACTGTAAGGCAGTTTCTGATGTATTCCCTCAACTGTATCAGGTGAACCCTTCATCAGCACCACCTGTCATGCTACACATTCTCAGATGTGTGCATGTATTTATCATAAAATGCATTGATATTGTTGTAATACAATTTTTTCACACAAAACAGTTGCCGCTTTGATCATCTTTGCATTACATAGTGGCAGAACCTGCATTACTTTGAGCTATTTTAGCTGCTTATTCATTTATTTTACCCCTCTCAAATCCATTTTGTCAGTTTAGGTCATTTTAACCATTTATTGATTACCTTTAGCCATTATTTCAAACATTTATGTATATTTTTTTCTCTCTGTTTTGACCATTAATGTACTTAATTTGTGTATTTCTGCTGTTGATCGATTACTTATTGCAACTCTTTATTAATTGTATTTATCTTTATCATGCATAAAATTAGAATATAGGGCTGGACTTCATGCGAGTTAGTGATTGATCACTAATTAATTTTCACACTTAAAGATACTAGCATGCCCACTGTTCTTATCACCACTGCTTCAGTGTGGTGATACAATTTTATAAACTTCACTCACTGTAACTCAGAAAAGAGAAAAAACCCCAAACTTTCTTGATGCCAACTGCTGTGAAAAAAGCAAAACTAATCCTCCTGGTGCTGACAGCAGGCAGCAGCGGCTTTTCATCTTTTTCCCCCTTATTATTCATATTCTTTTTAATAGGACTAATGATAAATAAAAGAGAAAAGAAATGCTTTATAAATGGTGCATCTGTCGTCTCTGGCTGTGAAATAGTCATGGTGTATTTGGCATACTGTCAATATGTAATTTCTTTTCAACCAGATGACTTTTCAAATAAGTGGGGCTCCTCTAAAGTGTGTATATACTGTAGAGGAGCCCCACTGTCTGGTTCCCTGAGCTACATGGCAACGGATAGATTTTTGACTAAAATAAGCCGTTACACACATTTTACTGTGCGCTGCCCTGCTCTCTCTACTGCTTCTTACCAGCAATGTGTTAACTGCAGAAATGTAGCTCTGTTAGTTCTGTTCTCTCTCTATTTGCACTGATCACAATCAGTTGAGCTGCCTGTGTAGATTTTTATCATTTTTCCCTTGTGTGAAATGAGCCCTAAGGTGCCATATGTCCTCCTCTGTTTAATTACATCGAGCAGTAGGCACATCCGATGCTTATATTCTCATCCCATTCACGTCTTCCTCTTTTAAACCCCACCTCCCCTCATCAGCTTCATTGTAAATGGGACTTCAAGGTTACCACACCAAACCCAGCTGATTGATTTATCAGATGTGTCCCTCCAGGTCCCCCTCCCCTCCTCTCCCTCATGTTCCCTCTCATGCATCCATCCGCCCAGCTTTCTCCTCTGTCATTATTCTTTTTCAGGGTTTGTAGGGCAGCTCCTCTGCCAGATTACTGTGACAGGCTGGCGAGTGTCATATTGGGCTCAGCCATTCCTTTACATTGTTCCACAATGTTAACAGTAAGTAGGTCAGACTGAAGACCTGGCTAAATCTGCCTCTAATGAGCTCATGATTTCACGTGTTCTCCTATGTGATGTGTTGTGACTTGGTCTAAACGTTCAGACCTCAGGGAACAATTGCTGTCGCCTCAGCACAACTGAATGAAGACCCAAATAACCCCAACATTAAAAAGGGAAACATGTGTTAAGACTTAATTGGTTGGTGTTTTTGAAGTTCTAAAAATTGCCTGCATCTCGCTTTGCTGCTGCAGCCTCGAAAATCACCTCAGCTAACTCTGGTTGTATTTGTGCTTTTCTTTATGGTGCAAAAGAAGACGTGTTTTTCCTGTGGAAGTAAACAGTGGCCTTCGCAAACTTTAATCTTTAAGCCTGAATACTTACTAATGAAATGAAATAGCACAACACTTACAGGGGTGTCAACATTCAAATACCATCGGATGTATACCATTAACTATTTATTTTTGAAAGCCAACTGTCTTAACTTAGGCTGTGAGTTCCTCTTCTCCAAATTTGTGTGGTGATTTCAAGTGGTGCACATTCAAAACCCCATATTATGGTCATATGGCACTGATAAGGCAACTGTACTATTCAGTTGTGGCCTGTTTACACATCCAGCAGACATGGGGCAACATTTTCTGTCCATCTGATAAATGTAACGTAACAATACTCACTCTTGTTTGGCTCTATTTTTGGTATCCTCCGAGAGATACATCTGGCTCTTCTAAAAGCCTTATTTCTGCTGGGTTTTTTTAAAAAAATGTCAGCTGCGTTTTTCATCCAAAAACAAAACTGAGAGGGAATTGAAATGGTAAAGTTTTTGGCATTAAAGCCGGTATAACAAGTTGAAGACAAGTCCTGTTTGTAAATTTGTCACTACTAAAATGGGAAATGAGCGGCCCAGTGTTTATAGAAAATGACAGATTATGTCATCTAGGAGTTGTTTTTGTTTTGTCTCCTAGTTTTAAAATTTAGATTCCCATCTGTCATTCTGAGAGATTTACCAGATAAATCAAAACACATACATTTTGATGTGTCGTTTTCAAACTCAAGTATTTCAGTGCTATAAATTCAGTTGACAGCATCATACAATAATGATGGAACTGAACAATAAGGTTTTACTTCCCAACTAGTTCCTCTACAAATTGTGACAAAGGAGGACAGAAATGTCACACTAAACATAAAGTGTGCATCAAAATTTATGTTAATGTTATGGTTTATAGACATTCACCTGTCAGTGAAAGCATATGTGGATGAAATATGGATTTAATATGTGAATGAAACGGTAACAGCAACAGTAGAAGCTTTGCTGTGCATTAGCATGGACTGTAGGAAGGGGAGAAATCATCTTTTGTGCAGATTTGTGGGAGCTCTGGGGAGTCTGTGACTTTTTGCCAAAGAGAACAGCAGTTCCGTCTGTGGAGGCTGAGGGTGGAAACTCTCCAGTCATGCTGCTAGCTTTCCTGGACACAGACAAGTGTGGAGATGTCACAGCTGATTTTAGCTGCAAATGAGGAATATCCAATTTAGACACGGATGTCTCTGATGCAGTCAAGTACAATGAAGCGCAAAGAGCAGGCACTCTCCTTTTTACAAACGGAGATGGATGTTTAAATCACGATACGTGTCCAGTTGAAAGCTTCTGAAACCATGCAGAGATTTACCTGCAGGGCAAAATTAGACTAAAGCTTTTTAAGAGGAAAAATATTTGTTCACTTTGATGGTTGAAGCCTGACCTGAATAATATGCTGAGATGCTGAGGGAAAGTGTGTAGTGTTAAAAATAAAAAAATACAGCATGGAATTACTTAGCAGTGACTACAGTATTAAAAAACTTGTGAGCTTTACTGCCTTAATGTTACTGTAATGTAGTGTAATGTTATCTCTCACTCTAATGCTTCCTTCATATCAAAGCATGTGCATTTTTACTGCACATGTCTTTTTTGTCCTGTGGCTTCTTCTACCTTTCATCTTTTACCACATCTGTATATGAGAGGCAGGATTTGTACTATATGCAGCCTTAAGTGAAGCTGCTCCTTGAGGATTTAGGGCAAATAATTCATAACAGCCAGCCTCTGTTCATGAAGGTTGTAGTGTTTGCATTATACAAGCTCATATGATAAATATGATATTTTATTTAGCCTGGCCATAAGGACTGGAGGGAAATGGGCTTTATGGAGTTTACAGATTCAACCAATTGCCATTCTTTTAGAAGTAGGGTGGACAAAATTTGGACTTTGAAAACAGTTTCCAGTGGAAAGTATGACCCTGACAATACTGAAAATATAAGTTGGATTAAATTAAATTAGTTCAATTTCATATTCAGTGTAGCTGCAAGTAACATTAATTCTTAATTCTCTAATCTAGTGGTTGTGATTTAGGCAGTTGGCCATCATGATGTTTGTCTAACAAACAGTCCAACACACTATGATGTTTAATTTAAAGTGACCTTAATAATAAAAACGGTCTCTTTTTTTAGAGTGAATTACCAGCAGATGCGTTGTCAGTTTGGTTTGGTTGGTTTTGTTTTCTTTGACTGTTTTAACCAGAGCTCCAGACCTTCAGCAGCATTCAGAAGAGACTGTTGTTAATTTTAAAAGCTGGATCAACAGGATTTACCATTTTTAATAATCTATTTGTTGATACATATATTGGGTGTACTATATAATGTATCCCAACAAAATGCTTTAAATGCTATACGACCATAATTTGATTGAAAACTCAATTCGGGTGCAGTGGTATAAGCTGAAATACGTATTTATATATGTCAGAGTCAACAGAAAAATCAGTGAAATCCCAACACGTGATTATGTTTTGTGCTTCACAGTGCTTACCTTCTGTTGAATGTACAGCTGACATGTTATTCCTGCAGGGACTCCATTAACCCAGAGCCTGTTTGTGTGCAGGGCTTGTACCCGGGCTCAGAGGAAGGCTGGCAGGTGTACAGCACAGCCTCAGATCCTGACGGCAGGTGTGTGTGCACGGTGGTCGCTCCGGCACGAAACCTCTGCAAACGAGACCCTCGGAGTCGACAGCTACGTCTGCTGACTGAACAGGTGTGTGTGTGTATGTGTGTGTGTGTGTGTGTGTGTGTGTGTGCTTGTGAGTGTTTGTCTGACTGTTGAGTGCATCCCCGCATGTTTCAGTGGTCAGCATTGCGATGCAGCACAGGGGAGTGGCAGCGTCCTGGAATGAAATATTCACCGGACTGTCTCTTTGTTTTGACACTTGCAGAAACACACATGAACAGACGCACATGCACACACACGGGTCTCACTGACAGATGTATCCCTAATACATCAGTACCTGAATCCTCTGCAGACCTTCAGTCATTCAACATGCCAAAAGAGTTTAAACTCAAAAGAGAGGCTGACATATAGGTGGGAGAGAAACACTTCGTTCCGTACAGCGGGGTGAGGCTCTGTATATGGCCATTTGTATGCTTGTCTCTATTCATATATGTGAGTGCATATGTGTGTATTTATGTGAGCATATGCATTTGACTGCGTAAGCACATTTCTCTCCATATATGTGCCTCCTGAGAGGGGAGTAAAAGTGATTTGTGACAGAAATTGATGAATTATTGAACACCATCAGGCCAGCAAACATTTCTCAAAGCATGCACTATTGTAAGCCTCACACATCAAGATATATACGGCTGCATTCTCACCAAAGCAAAAGCAAACCACAGCACACCAACGTGAACATCACAAGGATTATAGGTCTTTTTGTCATTCACTGCCAGCGTTACATCCTGTACTGTCTTCACACAAAACAAGCGAGAAATGTAAGAAGGTAGATGAACACTATCAGGAATACCTTCTTCTCCGGTCTTCTCACTCTGTTCCTGTTGGGAGGCTTTTGTATTTATGAATCTTAATTAGCTCAGCGTGTCTCTGGAAGTGACACCTCGATCCTGCTGTGAGTGTGAATGTGTGTGTGCGTTAATGCATGTGTGTGTTTGCGTGTATTGTGCTCTGATTTTTCCGCTTCTCTCTGGCCTCCGCAGCATGTGTTATAGTAGGAGATACGTGGGTGGGTTTGTTTGTTTGTTTGTTTGTTCGTTCGCGTATCACTTCTGGATATCTGGGTCATTTTTTAAAAAAGAATTTTTTTCACACTTGTCTTTTTTCCATTCAATATCAAAACAGATTTGAAGTATGTGGTAGCATGTCATGATGGCTAATGAGAAGAGGCACAAGAGTAGGTGTGAAACTCATGTTTAAACTGATCTAATGAGATACTCCTTCAAAGAGGAAGATGGTCTGTGTGTTTTTGCATCATGTTGTGTCGTAGGAATAGTAAACCCTAAACACACAACAGTTTTACGTTTGTCACACCCCTTCTATCTGGCAATTTTCAAATCAACAGTCTGAGGTATTTCTGCTGTGTCCATGTTAAAACTGAGCAGAAAGGAATTTTGTCTGTGGTGTGCACAGCTTCGCAAAATTACATTTAAAAAATTCAGTGGCAGTGTGTCTCTCCTGAATCAGTGTCTTCCCGATTTTGGATCATCCGCAGTCCTCA
Organism: Dascyllus trimaculatus; assembly: GCA_024666655.1. Classification (NCBI taxonomy): domain Eukaryota; kingdom Metazoa; phylum Chordata; class Actinopteri; family Pomacentridae; genus Dascyllus; species Dascyllus trimaculatus. The sequence continues at coordinate 12,009,084 of CM045447.1, read as the reverse complement.
CCTTAAATTAGAACTACATTCTGCTGTAAAAATACCCAATAAAAGCACACCGTGTTCCTTATACAAATGCAGCATACAGTACATATATCTAGAATGTAATAATGTATACCTATGTCTATCTATCTATATATATAGAGAGAGACCAGACCATTTACCATATATATATATATGGTATATACCATATATATATATGGTAAATGGTCTGCACTTATATAGCGCTTTTCTCTACCTTAGTGGTATCCAAAGCAATTTACAATGTGTTTCGCATTCACCCATTCACACACACATTCACACTCCAATGGTGACAGAGCTGCTATGCCAAGGCGCTAATCTGCCATTGGGAGCAACTTGGGGTTTAGTGTCTTGCCCAAGGACACTTCGGCATGTGGAGGGGCCGGGGATCGAACCGCCAACCTTGATATCAGTGGACAACCCGCTTTACCACCTGAGCCACAGCCGCCCCATATATATAGGATAGATAGATAGATAGATAGATAGATAGATAGATAGATATACACTACAGTATATTGCTAAAAGTACTGGGACGCCGCTCCAAATATTTGAATTCAGGTGTTCCAATCACTTCCATGACCACAGGTGTGTAAAATCAAGCACCTAGACATGCCGACTGTTTCTACAAACATTTGTGAAAGAATGGGTCGCTCTCAGGAGGTCAGTGAATTTAAGTGTGGTACCGTGATCGGTTGCCATCTGTGCAATAAGTCCATTCGTGAAATTTCCTTGATACAAAATATTCCATGGTCAACTGTTAGTGATATTATAACAAATTGGAAGCAACTGGGAACAACAGCAACTCAGCCACAATGTGGTAGGCTACATATAATCAAAGAGTGGGGTCAGCAGATGTTGAAGAGCACAGTGCGCAGAAATCACCAACTTTCTGCAGAGTCTATAGCTACAGACCTTGGTGTGACCTTCAGATTAGCTCAAAGTGCATGTAATACAGTGTATATGTATATACAGAATACTGTGTATAGGTCAGGAATGGTTTAAGAGGTGCTCAGGGTGTTGCCTTGGTCTTGAAATTCCAAGTGATGGTGTGTGTCTTCCCAAAGCTCATGCTATTTACCAGAGGCCTGGGAGTTTGAGGGTTCTGCACAGGATTTTTGTTTCTAGGTCTGTGCTTGTCCAGACAGAGATGTTGATAAACTTGTGCACATTATAACAACTAAACATCAGTATGTTAGCATGTTGTTAGCGTTTAGCTTAAAGCATCATTGTGCCAGTGAAGTAAGGTGCTAATTACAGCCTCACAGAGCTGCTAGCACTACTGAAGACTCCTGATCTTTTTGAATTACAACAAGATGATAGATATCTGCTACAAATAACCAAGCCACACTGTACTTTTAGATGCACGGACTCTTAAACATGTTCAAATTTATTTTATATAACTCTTTCTGGAGAGATACCACCTTTCTAAATGCCATTTGTCAATGCCCCAGCTAGCACAAATGAAACTCCTTTTTTATCACTACTGTGTTGGGGTGAAGGCAGAAGTCTCACTGATGAATATCTCATGGGCTGATAAAGCTAAATATATCTGCAAGGCCAGACAGCACAAGAGGCGGTAAAGTGAGCTAGCCCTTTAAGAATAGCATCATATCACTACACACCCATGTTCATCAACAGGTGTGCGGAAACAAATAACAGATGCCAGTAATCAGACAACCGCCAAAACCAATCGTAAGCATTTCTAACAACAGGGGACACTCACAGTAATCACTCATAATATCGAATGTGTATGTGTGTGTTTGTTTGTGTGTGTCAGGTTCAGAATGTGAGCCAGTCCATGGAGGTGGTCGACCTTCGGACATCCAGAGACCTGCAGTATGTCCGAGACTCCGAGCCACTACTGAGAGGAGTAGACGGACGTTTACACACTTACGTGGCCAGTCCCCGCTCTCTGACAGCTAAAGGCCTGCAGGTACACGAACACACACACGTACACACACACACAGAGTCAGACACCCAGACACATACAGTGAAAGACGGTTGCTGTAGGGAACATATAACCTTTGGTGTGAAAACATTGATTTCACGCATGCCAAGCTGAAGTTTCTTGCCTGCGCTCAGACACGCGAGCCTCTTTCATCAAGGGGACAAAATTTGTCTTGAAGCTGTCAATTTGCTGGCTTCGTGTCCGCTGTGTAAAAGTGTCACACAGCCTTGTTCTGAAGGTGCCAGCAAAACTGCAGCATCACTGCACACATTAAGGCTTCAAGCTGTCAGAAAAATCCATCTGGAGAGGCTCAAAAATTTTAATATTAATAGCCAAAAATTTACATAATATTGACACAGAGAAGCACAAGACATTTCCAACATAGATTTCTTTTCAGTGTGTTTGTTGGTGCTTTAAAATTTCAGTAGTGAAGATAAGATTAGCTCCCAGGATAAGTATTGCCTTTTATTGAAGGGAATCTCATTTCACTTCTTAAATTAAGAGTACTAATCTCATCAGGCTTGTTGTTTGCCGCCATGAAGCTAAAGGCAGGCGTCTGTTACAACAACAAAGCAGGCGGCTAGGGGAAGATTATCTCAAGGGCTACAAAGAATAAGAGGCTACTGATCTGAAGAATGAAGACTAAATGATCTTAACATTTAAACAGCTGTGAAACTGATGGTAAATGCTGGCAGTCGGCATCTTGGGACTCCTAATGATTATGAAGTAGAAGGCAGCAAAACCCTGTTCACCATTTACACCTACATGTAACTTTACCTGGAGCAGTGATTTGGGGATTGGCATCTAAAATCTGAGCTAAATTTGGCTGAGGTTTGTAGACATCTTTGGTACATCTGTTTCAAAAGTAATTCTCTAGCCCCATTCTCACAGGACTAGTATGACCCGAGGACCTCGTGTGATTTAGAAATTACCTCACTTCCCCACATGTCTGTGTTTTGTGTGGTTCATTTGCAGAGGATAAGCGAACATTATCCCTGGATATGATATTAACAATCTGCCACATAATCACTTTTGAGCCTGTTGAAAGACAGCAGAATGTTCCTTACCACATGCTGCCACGCATGTCCGCCATCTGAGCATCCTTTGAGATTCTGTGCTCTTCCGATGCTTTTCGAGTTTTCTCTGAATAGGTCTCCGTGCTCTGTAGGGACATGAGCCTCCTGATATTTTCACTCAGAATGCTCCATACTTTCATTTATAATCACCAGTGCGGCCTCCTTGACACTTGAGTGGGAAAGAGATTCACACTTGGCTAATATTATCAGAGGACCTCTCTGTTTGACAAATTAGGGTAGGTACTTTTTTTTGGTTACAAATTTCAGTCATTGCAGATTTACATGGAATTTTACAGAAGAACTCTGCAATTATTACAATTTGCTTCCCAGGTAATAGCAGTCCCCTGCAAATGGGGCTTTTTGCTATATTTTAGTGTGACTCGTTGCACCATGCCTTAAGCTGAAATATGTCATTTGCAGTCATCAGTCACCAGAGCTGGCTCTAAGCAATGTGGCGCCCTAGGCAAACTTTTATATGGCGCCCCCCTCCATTGGCGATCTCCATACGCTTACAAAAGAAATGGAATAGCAGTGTTTTGTGTTGCGCATTGCTTTACATTTGAATCAATGTGAGCATTTCTATTTTAACAGTTAAAAGTAATAACTAGTTTTGATATAATTTTATTGAAGGTGAATTATTTCCCAATTTTGCGGCGCCCCCTGGAGGCCATGACGCCCTTAGTATTAGCCTATGTTGCCTAATGGGCCAGCCGGCTCTGTCAGTCACTTTTATCAGGCTAAAATAAAACATAATAGAATTACTGGTAATTAGCACAGATCAGTATTGTTTAGGCCTTTTTAAAGACAAATTCATTTTGAATTGGTTTCAATAAAGCATGAGGAAAATATATTCACTTCCAGACTTGAATTGATCATCTTGCATAGAAATCAATGTGACTGATCTTTTATCTGCTTAATCACAGGGCCTCTCCAGTGTCCAGGCAGTTTCAGACAGAGACTGGGAAGACTCTCACTTACCATGTATTGATTGTTTGTGTTCTGAAATGCTTTTGATATTTTGCTACAGCCCACAACTGAACTTCACCTTGCCAGTTCTGGTCTGACTGAATCATTTGGTCACGCTGCTCTCAGTCTGATGATACAGTGTTAAAAGAATCGTTTTTGGGAAATTCGCTTATTCGCTTTCTTGCAGAGTTAGATAATAAGACTGACGGCACTCTCATGTCTGTACAATAAATGCAACTCCACAGTGAGCAGCTTAGTTCAGCATAAAGACTGGAAGCGACATAAAGGGCTTTCCTGACTCTTTCTCGAGGAAACGAAATCTACCTACCAAAGCCTCTAATGCTCCATAAAAACAACACTTTGCTGTTTCACAGGAGGTAATGTGCCACACTGTTTCTTGTCCAGGTCAGGTTGATTGGTAACTGCTGAAGAAGTGGCTGCACACTAAAACTACATATTAGACTACATAAACTACATATACAGATCAGTAAAATGTCCTTAAATGCTGAAGTATTCTCATAAAATACAAAACAGCAAGCATAAGACAAATAAATTGTTAATGTCATTAGATGGCCATAGACCCAACATTAAAGGATATTTAAACACAAATTGCTTCATGAATCAAATAGAAGAGAATAAATATGTTCATACACAATTGTGTTTCCATCTTTTCAGAGGACAGTACATTGACTTACATTCATTTCTTGGAGACTTGCCCTAACCATGACTTAATTAACCCAAACCAAACCCTATAGTAACCTTAAACCACCTCTTTATACTAAAATGTAATGATTTACATTATACGAACTTGCATTTTGTTTCCAAAAGGGGGGCAGTTCCTCACAATGTTTCTGTGTAAACAGATTTATGTCCTCACAAAAAGACTAATACAAGTACACACACAAACACTAACCCTTACTTCCCTGAATAGAGCATATTACCGCCTCGCTATAAATCCATTCTGCCTTTCATCTTTTGCCGAGCATCTTCTTAACAACTGGGGGGTCTGTTTTTAAGTTTTTATATAGTTAGTTTATGCCGGTGTGTGTGTGTGTGTGTGTGTTTGTGTGCATGCGCTTGTTGCTCCTTGGGGGTTTTCACAGTCATAAGCTTTTGAATTTGCACTGAGAGGCAGAACTCTGAATATTTATGGGCAACAACAGTAAGTTTATCAATAACTAAACAGTATTTTTATCCCGTGGAGGATGGAACCGAGAGAGATGGAGAACGGGAGGTCAAACAGAGAGATTAATAGTTAGAGAGATAGAGGAATAAAAGGGAGGAAATAGAGAGGAAAGGATATCTTACTGCACATGAATGTTTTCCCTATGGGAGGGAGGGATGAGAGGAATGAGCAAACTGAAGTAAGTGGGAAGGTAAAGGTTAGGCAGAGAGAGCGGGAGAGATAAAAGAGTGGAACAGGAAGGGAGAGATTAGAGAAATGAAGATGAAGGCGGAGGCACGGCAGGGGAGGGATTAGCCAGATAAAGTGTTCACTGTCTAACAAACCATGACATTTTTGGCATATTGTCAAGATTGATTTTAATGAATGTTTAATGAACATGCAATTATATACAAATAACACTGCCAATACCAATCAGGGGTGATAAAGTAGGCAAAGTGGAGGTCAATTGCTTTAAATATCCGGTTTTTCACGCTGTGCTCTTATGACCTGTGAAAACTAGGACTAAAACGGTTTCTTAAAATGTTTCAAAGTGATGCTGGAAAAGTATTAAGGGGCCTGATTTTAAGATAGCAGGCGAAGGATTAGACACATAAAGTGTCTGACTGACTGCCAAGCCTGTTCCTGGATATGTAGTTGTGTTTGTGTGCGGGGGTGTGTGATGTTCTGAGGAGATGATATCGTATTTGTCTTCGCTTTTGACACTTCTTTTAATCCTTCTCCTTTTTTTCAATATCTGATCCAATGCCTTTCTCTACACAGCGAACCATTTTGGGGGGATTTGAAGGTGAAGACACATCCAAGTCTCAAGACTAAAACAGACATATAAAAGGAGTATCTAAAAAAAAACACAGTGTTGTCATAATTCATAATCTGATTGATTTTCATTTGAGCTGATCACTGGAAAAGTTCTCTTCTCTCCAGCAAGACCGACTCAAAATTATCCACTGTGAGCTGTTTAGAAAAATAAATAAAATACAAAAATCTGGGTCACAGAGCCAGCAAACTATGCAGACTAGCCCAGACATTCTCTCCTCCAGCACATCTTCCATCTCCTCCTGTGGGACTCTGAAGTATTCACAGGCCAGATGGGATGAGTACTCCCTCTAGCATGTTCTTTGGGGTGATTTCCATTTGGTTAATGTGGTTCTTTGGTTCTTCGCATCTATTTAAGCACTCTTAGCTCCTCCTGACGCAGAGTTAAGAGATGCGACGTGGAAAGGAAGCAGCAATTAATCATGACATGCAGCATCTTGGCTGCTAAATGTGTAGAAATAATTAAACAAGAATAAAACAAACATTATCCTCAACCATAAACAAGAGTAAATCAAGCTCGAAGGCATGAAACCAAAGTTGGATCCAGAAAGCATAAATAGGGTCAGTGTAACCAGATGACTGAGATTGTTATTTCAGCCGTCAGCGTCAAACACAGGGGACGCAAATGCACAGTTGTTTTTCCATTAACTCTGCAGTGTGCCATTGTTCTTCAGTTTCATGTTTGAGTTCATGTAACTTTTCTCCAACAATAAGTGCTGTTCACCTTCTTATTAACAGGGTGCACCAGGAGATTGCATGCAGTCAGACCTGCCTCACTAAACTACATTGGGTCATATTTGATCCACCGTGTGCTCAGTTTTGGCTATAAAAAGTCAGTCTAAAGGGTTTTGGTGTGGATAGTTGATAGAATTGAAAACGTAAAGAAAGCACCTGAAGACTCAATAGACAGCTAATTCAATAATGATTCAGCAGTCAAGCACAGTACAGTATGTGTTATTGTAATACATATGAATAGTGGTATTATCTGTTATTAGTCTGGTTCTTCCACATTATTTTATCTAATCTACAATTTTTAAAACCATTCAGTAAAATGAATATTATGATAATACTGTTTTCAGTACTTCTTTTTACTGTCTCATCAGATAAGCTGCCTAATCACGAAACAGATTCACAGTGAATGAATGCTGCTGTCCACTAAAAGAAAAATGTCTGCACAGAATACACCAGTGGTTCCTCATTTAAAGCTCCTGCCTCCACTCTCCTCGCTCGATCAATTTCCGGGCCACAGGCTGCAGGAGCGAGGAGGATGGCAGAAAGCATAATTAGCTGAATGAGAGGAACCTTGAATCTACTCTGGGGTCCATTCCAGTCAGACAAGCTGGAAGGAGGGTCCAGATGCATAAACTGCCTCAAATGACTGTGGAGGAGCAGTGTCTCCGAGCTACAGAGAATAATACTGCAGATGTTTTTTCAGAATTAATTGTGTGAGTGCGGACCTCCTCTCTAACTTAGTTTCTCCTCTGTTTTTCATGGTGCCACAGGAGTTAAAGGGCCAGATGTCTCAGCTGCGGCCCCTCTTGTCAGTAGTGGAGCAGTACAGACTGGACCTGCAGACTCTGACCACCTTGCGACTGGAGCTGCTCAACCTGTCAATCATCCTGACAGCCATTCAGGAAGAGATCGGAGCGTACGATTACGAGGAGCTTCAGCAGAGGGTGTTGCTGCTGGAGACCAGGCTGCATAGCTGCATGAACAAACTGGGTATGTGCTGGAGGGAGAGTGATAAAACTGATAACTTCAAAAGTTACCTGTGAGTTTGTATTTTCCACATGGATGAAATGATGTTTAGGTGGTTTAGGAGGGCACTTCACAGATTAACACACATGGACGTAAGGTTTGTCATCACAAGCACTCCTCAGCCTCTGAAAATAGGTGTATAATCTCTTGTGTGGTTCTGAAGGAGAAAATACATTACCGGGGTTACCTGCAATTACACTTAAAGATTTAAATTTTAATCAGCAAATCTGTGGTATTATCCAGGGCAGAGTAATTTGTGGACATTTATCAGGCAGGGTTAATGCTACCAAGTTGCATTAGGGAAGCTGAAATATTGGAAATAATACAATCACACACATCAGAACCAGAAACTGAAAGAATAATCATACATAAAGTCCCACCCTGTAAGTTGAAAGGATTGCTTCCTGAGAATTGTTACATAGGAAACCCCAAAATTCTTAACTGTATATTTGAGATTGTAATCAGTACGCTACAGTTTCAAGGTAAAAATGCTCAGCCATGGCACTGACTGACAATTTCAATTATTATGTGTCCTCTAACATTAAAAAAAACATCACACTGACTTGATAACAAGGTGAAAAACTAGATTTCCACCAGAAGGGGACTTCACCTAAGCTTAATTATTTTAATTCAAAGCAACTCTCACATGCTTTTAATGAAATCATCATACAATAAGCCACAGCTCAGCTCTTTCAAGAAGACAAACAAATAAGAACAACATCTAGTAATGAAGTCATGGTCAAATGGGCTCTTTGCATACAGTAAGCACACCAAACACAACCCACTTGAAGGCACCATTAATTGGGTCCACTGATAATACACTGTTAATCTGGAATAGCTGCTGTAGGAAAGAAGGGGAAACAACATTATCAGTTTTAATAACTAGCTCAGCAAAATCTCATCATGAGACTACAGAAGACGTGACAGTTGCATGAAATTAGACAAGCGCATTTTGCTTTCTCTAGACACAACAAATATGAAGTACTGTGTTTTTTTTAAAGATACTGATGTAAAATTGAAATTACTCAAATACTGCTGCAGTATGCTGATTTGCTGTCAGAACTGGACACGATGATTTATACCATTCTTATGTCTGTACAGTAGATGCAAGACTGCAGCTAGAAGCCAGATAGCTTAGCATAAATACTGCACACAGGGGGGAAACAGCAAGCTTGGCTCTGTCCAAGCTTTGTGTATACTGGACAGACATGAGAGTGGTATTGATTTTCTCATCTAACTCTCCAGCAGACTGCGAATGGACGTTTTTCACAGAATGCCAAACCATTGCTTTAAGAGCAGTGGGCAGTGCTCAAACAATTAAGTCTGACAAGGTCGTACATGAGGACAGAAACAGAAGTAGCGTTATTTTGCCATATTTTGATGGAAATTGTTGGGACATGCGGTGTTGAGCATATGAATAGAAAATACAGGAGTGGATTATGCTGCAGAAGTGTTTTCAGATATTTGTGTGGATGTTTTGACATCGCTTTTGTGCTGAAAATCTTTCCTTATTGAAATCCATTATACCTGGTGTGAATCCAAGCTGAAGTAAAACCTCTTAAACTTCTCAGTGCAATAACAAACTATATTTTTAGAGCCACCTTTCAGAAATACAGATGCTGTTTCATACTCAAAGGATTTGGGCGATGTATCATTTTGAGGTCACATTTTCTATTTAGTTGTGTAAACACTGCTATAAGGTTGTGCAGCTAAAACACTCCGTCAGTGTTTTGGTGGATGGTGCTGATGGATTAATTTGCTCACATCAAAAATGCTTTCTAAAACACTTTCTTTAAACTTGCACCTTATTCCAGTCATGCCTCCTCTAAGTTATCATTTTGTGAAGAAGAAACAGTTGCTTGGGGCACAAACATGTTCTCAGGATTCCATGAAAGGTTATTAAATTGAGTTGGGACTGGTGACAGGTGATGACTGCTCATAAACTAGCTGGTCAAGTAGCCTTGACAGCAAACATTACTCAGTCCAAGCCAGAAAATATGAGCACTCACTGCTGCTTCATGTCCATAATTGTTTCCATACCCTTACTGAATGTATAAACTACATTTTATTTCTTTAAAATCTTCATTGCAGATTTTACACGCTATGTTGATCATTTGTTGACAGGTTGTGGCCGTCTGACTGCAGTTAGCAACCCAATCACCGTGAGAGCCTCGGGGTCCCGTTTTGGCTCCTGGATGACAGACGCCATGATTCCCAGCTCTGACAGCAGGGTAGGTGTACAGCGTGTGTGTGGACTTTGTACATCTATCCTTGCGAGAACTAGCTTCATATTTAGACCTTGGGGGAACATCTTTGAAAAGTAAAGACATTTTGGCCAGTTCTCACTTCCTGAAACACTTTGAAAGGAGTGTTTAGGGTCAAGACTTGGTTTTAGGTTTAAGGTGAGAATTAGGTTGAAGTTAAGGTTGTGATTTCATATTCAGTTGTGATGGTTAAGGTTAAAATAGAGTGCATTGTGTAGATGAGGGTCAGAAGCTTCTGGAAACGAGACCGTCGGAGTCAACAGCTATGTCTGCTGACTGAACAGGTGTGTGTGTGTGTGTGTGTGTGTGTGTGTGTGTGTGTGTGTGCACATGACACATGAAGCAGGTGTTGTACTTGTGGTGACAAGGTAGCAAAGCTCCAAATTTTTCCTAATATATTTTTCTGCCTCCTTCAGCCTTATTTTTAACATGACTCCTGTGTGCACTCTGTCTCCGCTCACTACAAGCTTCACCCATTTCCAACACACACACACACACACACACACACACACACACACACACACACACACACAGTCGCTTAGGGAGCGCATATTAAGCTAGTTGTCAAGGCGACTGTCTTCCAGTTGCCAGGTGTGATTTATATCGCCATGGTGACCCTTGCCTGTTCCCTATTAGAGTGTCTCCCTGGTGATGAGAAGGAGCTATACACAGCAGCAGTATCCCAGTTATTGCCTCCTGTTTCCCAGTTACCAGTGTGACTGGTACAGTTATGGGGGTTATGTGTGGGGGCTGCTTTTACAGTCCCCATGTCTGTTTGCATCTTTGTGCCAAGAAGAGGAAGCTTTTTCTTTGTCTGTCTTTTAATGGTGTAAAGTATATGCTCCCAAAACTGAGTGTGACATTCAGAAAGGCACAAGAAGTGTACAGTATGGCTCTTTCTGGATCTGTATTCTAAATAAGCCAGTGAATCTATAAAAAACTGTAAACTACTGAAATCACTTTTATCTTGTTTTTTCCCAACATTGAGGAGCTCTGTGGCGCTCTCCAGTAAACAAACTCAATTTTGTCTGCCTTTAAGTGCTTTATTGTGTATCCTTGAGGCCTAACCATCATGTTGGATGAATTTTCTTCCTCTTACAACATTTGCAGAGCCAACTTTTTTTCAATTCAAAGAGCCATTTCAGGTTGTTTGCCCTGCTCTAAAAATTACATTCAGCATTTCACAGTCCTTCCTGTACTGACCCAGAAACCTTCTACTCCATCACAATCATTACAAAAGATGTGTGTAGTGTACAACAGAAGTAGGTACAACTCTACTGTGCAATACAACTTAATTGGCAAATAAAAATGAAACGACTAGAATATGAACAATCAAATACAGATGCTTAGAAAGACTTTAATGAAAATACACACCCCAATGTTGAAACTTAATACAGTAAAGGTGAATACAGCTATAATCACTGACACACACACTGGAAAACCTCCGATCACTGGGTCTAAATTCAGTACACCTGTGATGTCCAGTTAGCAGTTTAGAGCATGACCACGATAATAAAATGACCTGTGAAAACCAGAACTTTCTTAGTTTTGGATCTATGGGTTACGTCTGTTTGAATGTCTGCATCATGGCTCTACATGGAAAAGATTTGCCAAAGGAGCCGTAAAATCTGATTGTGGGACTTCACAGAAAAAGAAAAACATACAGGAAGATCTGTGACTAACAAAAAATCTGTTATACCATCATTGCTGCTGTAATCAGCAGGTACTGAGTGAACCAAAGTACCACTAATCAGAGCTGCAAAGTGACACCACAGACCACTGGCACAGTGTACCTAAAACAGACTGACAGCTGCCTCAGACTTGGCACAGGGCTTATCAGTGGAAATCAGAGTTTCTGCGACGGCTCAGACGGTGTGAAGGGCAATGCATAATGTATAAACAGCTTCCAAAAAAACATTGCTTGCTTTTTGGAACAAAACCACAAGAAGAGTATAGAATATTAATATTCTTTGATCAGATTAAAGCAAGATAAATATGTTGTGGCTGCATGAGTGCAAGAGGTGTTGGAAAGATGACGTATAGAGACATCACCATGAATTCCTGTAGATATAGTGTATATTGCAATATTTATATAACGGTAATATAACAATGGCTAATAAAATGACTCGCAGTCTGCTGAAGTTTGGCAGAAGAGGAACATTCCAGCATGATAACGATCCAAAACACACTGCCCAAACCACACATGAGTTTGTAAAGGAGAAAACAGTGAAAACTATGACATAGACAAGTTTGTCCTCTGACCGGTGTTTTAAAGTGAAAGGTAAAGCAACACAACCCATCCAGCAAAGAACTGTAGAACATCTCTTCAGAAATTTGGTATACGCCCTGCTGAGGTAGAACCACAATGAATTAAAAGAATAAAGGATTTGAATGTCAGTAATGAATGGTGTACTGACTTCCCTTGCATTAAGTTCCTACTGTGGGGCCTATATTTTTAATATGGTTCATCTAAACCAGGGGTGTCAAACTCCGGTCCTCGAGGGCCGCAATCCAGCATGTTTTAGATGTTTCCCTCTTCCAGCACACCTGATTCAAATGATCAGGATCGTTATCTGGCTTCTGCAGAGCTTCAGGATGAGCTGATCATTTGAATCTGGTGTGTTGGAAGAGGGAAGCATCTAAAACATGCTGGATTGCGGCCCTCGAGGACCGCAGTTTGACACCCCTGATCTAAACGGTTAGTTGTTTGTTTGGTTGTTTTTTTTTACATTAAAACAAATACCCTACTCTTCAACTAAGAAATAATACAATTATGAATGATTTGACATTCGTGTGATTTTGCTCTGACTTTTGTTGTAACTGTACATGTATAGTGAGCAACTCTGATAGAAGTAAAGGACCACTGTGTTCAAATGTGGTGTCCAGTTCTCCCTAATATATTCATGGGCATTCATATTTTCTAGTTAGCAGTCATCTTCGTCTACTCTTGTTTCATTTCTAAATCATGCATTCAACATTTTACTGGAGAAAACAAAAGCAAAAATTGTAGTTTCTTCACTTTCCTGCTGAACATTTCTAAAGCACTCTCTAGTGTTGGTGTTGAACTATTTCACTGACTGAATTAGAACTGGCTGCTGAACAACATTGCATTAATTTCATTTGCTGTGTTCTCAGAAAATCAAACCTAAAAGATACACTAAAGGCCAATGTGGGTGTTGTTGAGAAGATAATATGGCTTTGACAACCATTGTGCGCTTGCTGAAGCTGTTATACTTCATTATTGTTCCAGCTAGAGAAAGAACAACCATCATGTTGCACTGATTTTTAACAGCATCATTTTTCTGTCTTCTGTAGATGCAAACAGTCTGCTCCGATTATGTACAGGTTGATGATTTTGTTGGTCTCTGATGTTGCACAAGCTTATGATTTCAATATAGCATTTTTCATACTGAGCATCACAAATACTGTTTTTGTTAGTTTTTTTCTCTTAAATAAAATAAAGTCTGATGAAGCCATATGTAAATCATCAGCAAATTTCCAGGCTGGACAACCTGTATCTTATCAATTAAAGCTGTGTCGTACCAGTGCCACACACATGTCCAGCTCTCGCTCTGCGTCAAAATGAATAAAGTCATTCTCATACATCCTTTGGTATCCATGACTACAGTGTCTGCACAGGGTCCCAGTTTGGCATTTATGAATTCTTCATTAGTTCATCAGACTGTGAATGTGTGTGTGTGTGTGTGTGTGTGTGCGTGCGTGCGTGCATGTATTGTATTTACACTCACATATGCACACACCTGTCGCTGTATTTGAGAACAGCTGCTGAGGTGCAGATATCCCCTGATCTGTCAAGATGTCTCCGCTGATCGTGTGAGAAGGAGAGCGAGACTGAGAGACAGCAAATAAGAGAGAGAACATGAGGACTGCTGCTGAAGAGGTGTTAAGCAGGAGAGGAAGACGGGGAAGTGAAACGGGGGAGGGGGGGTGTGGACAGAAAGAGGAAGAGTCAAGGAGGGGACACAGGAGACAGCTGATCAAACGAACAGCAGTCGGGACAGATAAGCAGGAAGAGATTAAAGGAGCAGAGCAGGCGAAGGTGAAGGTGAAAAGGGCACAGCCACAGAGGCAAGATAAGAAGAGGGGGGCAACAGGTCAGGAGAGATTGTGATCTTTTAAGGGGTCATTATTTGCTGTAGTCATTATGCTTCTCCTGCTGAGTTGTGAAGTGATGCCTAGCTTGTGTGATTTTACTGTGGAAATAAGACACCATGCCCACAGTCGTTGCTCTGTGTCAAAATGCATTCTTAATGCAGCCACAGCGAACATGAGGCTTCAGAAGTTAGACATATCAAATGCTTTAAGTTTCAACATTTCTAATGCGAAATTTCCAGATCAGACTGTTCCCCTGATGAGCCAGTCGTTTCTTAAGGCTGTTTTTTCAAATAACGCTTCTTGTATCTGAGGCTGGGGTTCAAGTCTTAGAATAGACAGAGTAAAGTGATGTTATTTAGATGCTGCTCTGGTGGCAGAGTGTTGTTTTAGTGAGATGAAAAAATAAGATCCAAGAAGACGTCCAAACACTGCACTTTGGATTACAGCACCATAATGCAAAATTATCATCACCACAGGCAGGTAATCCTCTCCTGCAATGATTAGTGATGTTTGCATTACAGCTCAAACATGCCTCTCTGCTTACGTTTATTTGATTGGCCAACAAAGTCGATTTTCTAATGACATCATATTGCATTGCAGCAAAAGTTGAACCAAGTTCAGCTGACTTACCAGAAGGGCCTGTGATGTTTCCTGAAGCCCTCTGCTGAGGGACCTTTGTGGTCACAGCTGCTTTCTTGAAGTGAATTGGGAGCTGCATTTTTGGGGCAGCACTGTTGTTTCCCTGAAGTAGGCTTTTCAGTAAACAGGGTTTGTTGGTGCTTTTTTTCTGAAAGGTTAGATGTGAGGAACACTACTTGCTTGCCTGATTGGTAGCTGTGAGGCTACAGTCGGTTAGCCAAACTGACCAGCAGCTGGAAGTAGCTTCTGAGTGGTGATCGGCAGTGAGGCCAGCGTCCTCACTGCCGCTGGTGTGTGTCTTAAATGAGTAAGCAAGCGGCTACAGTCCAACCAGCCCGTTATTACCAAATACCCACCTCTATAGAATTTAGGAATGAATACTTCCTGAAATTGAGACCTGCAGATTTTATTCTCTATGTCTCGTGTGAGTATTGCATGAGGATACAACCAATCCTTTAAGGGAGTATGGGAAGAGACCGCCTGGGAAGGTGCAGAAAGAAAACAGCTTAACAATCTGTAAAACTTAGGTGTGAGCTCAAGAAACAGCTTCTCACCCACTTTCTTGCACACACCGTTCATTGTATAATCAGCGTCTGGAGCTTGTTTATATAAAATAAATGGTGCATTCAAATGCGAGAAGATTACAGCTGCCAGAAAACAAAGGGACTCGTGTTCCTTTGAAACTCTGTTTAAAAGGGAATTAAAACAGAGAAAGCTTCATCAGTGTTTGGAGGGGAGACGAGGGAGAGAAGAGAGTGCTGGAAGTAGAGAGTGAGGGCAATCAGTCTGTTTCAGTGTCTTTCCAAACCACGAACGGAGTCTCAATTAAACCATGTTTCGGAAGGCCCTCAGACGAACTGCAATCAGTTACCTTTGTCTGGAAGTCTTTAATGCAGTGTGAATTTTAAATATGGCTACTCCAGATTAACTGTAATTTTAAACATGGCGCTGCTACTGCAGGAGAGATTTTTTCTTAAAAAAAGAGATCCTTTTCATCTGCCCCCTTTTTTCTGTCCTTAGTACTTTTCTGTCTTTGTAGGGGAAATAACGAGCATCTTTTCCACCAACAATGCTTTCTCTTCCCAGTGCACTCTGCTCTTTACTTTCATCTGTTTCACCTCTCGTCCCTCTCTGGGTAATTAATCCTCCACACTGTCGACACTCAATTTTCCTCCCATCTCGTTTCTTCTTCCCCCTCATCTTTTCTCGTTCTCTGTCCGTTTGTGTCTCCACCAAACTCTTTCACTGTCTGCCCCCTTCCTTCTCTGTCCTATATTTACACCTCATCTCATTACTCTCAGATTATCTGGTTTTACTTTCCATGTGGCAGTTATTTAAATTCAGGTCAGCCTGATTGAGGAAGTTGGAGAGGGTGGACATCCATCCTCCATACCTGGGATAAATCAAAATTTATTACCTCTAATTATCTGTTAGAAAGTTATAAATTGCAGAAATTTTCAGAACACAAACGGTCCCTCTATCAACATTACTGGTATTATCAGCACAAAAGGGATAAATATTATTTTGTGCAATGTTTTTCTTATTTTCTCTGAATTATGAAATACAATCAGAGTAGGAGCAAAAGAGAAAAAAATGCCAGTTATTTAGCAGACAGCGGTGAACAAAAGCTATCTTCTCATTTCTACCCACAAAGCTTCAGCTTTCCTGGCTAAAAGTAGCAATTGTCTCTAAAATTTGTCTTTTTCTATAGCTGTAGTCAATTAGCTAACACCTCGACTTTATCTGGGGTTCAGACTACAGGGCAGTATGGTCCTGCATATGTAATTTTCTAAGGCAACCTTTAATGTAAAGTAAGAGTCAAAGTGACTAATTGATGCATCCTTAGGATTTGGAAGTATCGCTGCAGGTTAGTTTACCGCAGTAAGTCGTACATTAGTTAGTCAGGCTACACTTTTTCTATTTTTTAATCCGGAAAAGTATAAGATTTTAGACAAAAAGGAAACTTTACTAAAATGGCATACCCAATTTAAAATGGACCACACTGACGATACGCATGATTGAGGTCATGCCAGAAAGAAAGCTCCCTGAAGTATCGGAAAACCTGGAGGTGAAACAGAAAAAATTAAATTACACTGTAATTAATTTATATAACAACTGAAATACTGTAAATTTTGAAATGCTAAAGGATCTTACGTCGAGAAACTCATAGTGATTTTGGACTGTGTGTGTTTAGGAGGCTCTTGTGCGAAATACATATAAAAAAAATCTATTTTTTGCACAGATGGGGACTTCCTAAGTCCTGCAACATCCAATTGTCCATGTTCATTGGTGTGCGTGGGCAAACTGAAAGAAAGGGGGCTGCTAACATTTTCGCATATCTTCAGCATGTTGAGAAATCCAAAGCTTAACAGACATGCCGAGCCTATTTACATTTGTTAAGCTTCAAGAGACAACTGCTGTTCAGGTGAGGATAGTGAACCATTATAAAGCTGCTGCTGTTTTTCCTTGATTTAACTGACTTAAGTTGTGTGGGGGGCCAACAGAGATAGAGTCTGAGCACACCATGTCATTATCTAATCAAGTTGCTGGCGAGCCAGGGTGATCATGACGGATCACTCTGCACATTTAACAGAATTTGTTGCTTGGTAGGAGACTATTTTACAACCTGGATGTAGAGGTAAGACCAGAGGTAAGCCATCTGCTTTCCTTTCCTCCCTGCATCAGGTGTGGTCGATGGATGGCTACTACAAAGGCAGGCGGGTGCTGGAGTACAGGACCATGGGGGACTTCACAAAAGGCCAGAATTTTGTGCAGCACCTGCTACCCCACCCCTGGGCAGGGACTGGCCACGTGGTCTACAACGGGTCACTGTATTACAACAAGCACCAGAGCAACATTTTGGTAGGACCCTGGCCGGAATATGAGGTGAATATTAACAGTTTGATGACCAGATGAGCAGACTAAGACATACTGTACATGTATGTGTGTGCTTCTAGGTTCAGTACCATTTTCGCTCTCGCAGTGTGCTGCTGCAGCGCAGTCTGAGTGGAGCAGGATACAACAACACCTTCCCCTACAGCTGGGGAGGATCCTCTGACATCGACCTCATGGCCGACGAGACGGGACTCTGGGCCGTCTACACCTCCATCCCAAATGCTGGAAACATAATGGTATGGTGATATTTTGTGACTGTGTTTGGGACATGTGATTCAAACATTAGAAATCTAAACCCACTTGATGTTTTGTTCAGAAGTTTCTGCTGGCAGCGGTTGTCTACCGTTCAGTAGTCATAAACCCCCTTGCTTTTTAAAAATCCATTTCAAAAGATGACGGGGCCACACTTTTGTCATCACTTTACAAAATAACGTAATCTATCATGACGAACAGCACGTGTATTTCTTGTCTTCCTGACATGATTTTAATGTACATCATACAGCTGATTGTCTCTATTACTGAGCATTTATTAACACCTCCTGCTTACACCTAGTGGACAAGAAGGAAGGGTGGGTGTGTGTCTGTGACAAGAATCTAAACATTGATGAATGGGTTTCAATAAAATGCCCTCAATTTGAAAGGATATGTCTTACAGTTCACCTAGACAATAAATAAACCAGGATCTTGCAAACTGAAAAAATCAAAATTGCACCTCAAAGAAAAGTTGAAATCCTGAACTCCCTTTTCCAACAAACACAAAGTAAAAAATGCAGAATTAAACTGAATTGCAGCCCACTCCTTTTCCTTTAATGGGTACTGTTCTAGATATAATGGTACTGACGATACTGATATCATGTTAATAATACACATTTGATGGGCCGCCCTGATAGCCTAATGGTTATGTCGCGGGACCCAGGTGCAGAGGCGTAGCGGGAGTCCCGGGTTCGAGTCCGACCTCGGGCGTTTGCCGCATGTCCTTCCCCACTCTCTCCCATTTCCGATTCTGTCCACTGTCCTATCTAATAAAGGCACAAAAAGGCCAAAAATAAATCTTTAAAAAATAATACACATTTGATAATATGAATAATCCAGTATCAGTAACTATCTGGTTGACATTCCAGCATAGGGCGACTTTCTACTGCAGGAACTCAGGGTAGGCATGAGGTGGTGTCAACATTTACATGAGCAACTTTTTAATGAACCATTTCTGGTTTGTTTTTGCTTTGACAGCTACGTTGCCTTGCAGTGTGCCAAAACAACTAATGGTTTTCCTAGCTACTGGGTTTTTTGAGCATGTAGGAGCGGAGGAGCGGAGGACCGGAGTTGGCTACCCCTGTTATAGCGGGTGGCAGTGTTGCACCTTAACACTGGTTGCCTCCATAGAAAAAGAAGAGGACGATGTATCTAGCTACTGTCACAGAGTGTCACCACGCCTGCCACACAAAGTCATGTCAGAAAACAAGACAGACAAGAACCAGACTCTTATATTTTCTAGAGATATCGCAATAATATTGATATTTTGTGTTCTTTTGTACTGAAGCCCCAAATGGTTCAACTTAATTTTTTCGCTTTGTTTTCTCGAGAAAAGGAGATCATTCTCCTTCGTTTTCTTGTTATAACAAGATAGTTTTGTCGTTATCACACGATAACAAAATCCGTTATGTCGTGATAACAACAAAATTATCTTGTTTTCTCGAGAAAACAGAATCTTTTTCTCGTTATAACGAGTTATTTTCTAGTGAGGTTGAAAGCAAAACCAAACCGCCAGACTGATAGCTTGTATCTGCAGACTTGCAAAAGTACAAACAAACACATGAACAGGCTTAACTTCCCTCATTAGAGTGTGCAGCTGCAGTAGAGAATGTCCAGGCCTGGCTTCAGTTGGTAGTATGCAGCGGCAGCAGAGCACCTTCTGGTCTGGTGGTTTAGTTTCACTTTCTACCTCACTAGAAAATGAACTTGTTTTAACGAGAAAACGATTTTGTTTTCTTGAGAAAACAAGATAATTTTGTCGTTATCATGACACAACGGATTTTGTTATCATGTGATAACGATAAAATTCTGTTGTTATAATGAGAAAACGGAAGAGAATTATCCCGTTTTTTTGAGAAAACGGAGCGAAAAAATTAAGTTGAACCATGGCCGTTTAGGACTTCTGTACTTTTGGCCATGACAATCATGTAGTGAAAATCTGACATTGTAACTGCGTCTTTACTAAATAGCTCCCCTGAACAGCAATTGTTCCTTCAGAGTTAACAAATCAAACAAATAGACACAACAGGACTGTCAAGTTTTTTTTTACAAGAACATACCAAAACATAACCAAAATATGTACTGAGCAAGACGTTCCAGTAGAAAAATTCATTTGCTTAGACTCTCTGGTGTACAATCTATGTGGTGATGACACCGTTTTCAGCATAAGTTGGGCATTTCTGTACTGCAGTTGGCAGATGCTTCCAAATATATCTACAGAGAGCTACTCTTGTCCGATATATAAAAATGTGCAGGACTTAATACAGTATTTTAATAAGTACACCTAGTAACTGGTCATTATTAGAGGCAACAAGCAGCAGGATCCAAGCAAAAGTCCTTTTCCTCCTCTTCAGTTCAACATTCTGAGATCATAAAAATGAGAAATACTGCCATAGCAGCTCCCCTCTGCAGTCACGCTTGTTCCAACAGTGTGACCTGACATGGCCGTCCCTCCCTCTCCGTCTCCAGGTGAGCCGTCTGGACCCTCGTTCGCTGGAAGTCTTGCACAGCTGGGACACGGGGTTTCCTAAGCGCAGTGCAGGAGAGGCCTTTATGATTTGCGGCACCCTGTACGTCACCAACTCCCACCTGGCCGGGGCCAAGGTCCACTTCGCCTACCACACCAACTCCTCCACATACGAGTACACTGACATCCCTTTCCACAACCAGTACTCCCACATCAGCATGATGGACTACAACCCCAGAGAGAGAGCGCTGTACACCTGGAACAACGGTCACCAGGTCCTCTACAACGTCACACTGTTTCATGTCATCCAGAGTGACGGATAGATGGACGCATAGGAAAAGGTAAAAAATACAAATACAGTATAAGCGACAAAGATGGGTTTTTAAAGGACACTACAACTTACAACACATGTACACATGCAAACACACACACACACACACACACACACACACACACACACACACACACACACACACAATATTCAGTCACATCAACAAGAAAATGAGTCCTGTCTGTGTTTGAATTTGAATGACTTTTAGACTGCAAGAGCTCACTGAGCTAATAACTAGACACAATACACGGTTGTCGAACACCAGTCTAAAGGTCACCGACAAGAGTATTCATCACAGCCAAGACGAAAATTAACTGCCACAGTGGCGCTGATAGAAAGAAGGAAGTCAGACATTTTGAGCTCATCCGTATTCTGTTACGTTTCATTCCACTCGTATATCAAGAAGTGACTTTGGAAGCTGAGGTCAAACTGTCAAAAAAAAAAAACGCCACTTGTGAACTGAATTTCACCTTGCGTCAAACTCCGAGCTACGACGACGACCGCGACGGAGGTATTCTGGGTTTGTGATGTGATCGTGGACGTGTTCAGTCAGCATGGTTGTTCATTCAATAAACTTGATTGTCAAACTTTGCCACGTCTTCTTTGTCATCTCTGTTCTGGAGCAAAAAACAGCTACAAAGTTGTGTTTGTGTTTACATGCATGCTTTCTGCTGGTAGAAAGATCCTCGCGCTCTCTAAAGAAATTTAAGGCGTATCCCTGCCAGGGGTATTGGGGTGGCACGTTTATGCTACATATTCAAATAGCCACAGATGTACACTGAACAGGCAGAACATTATGACCACCTGCCTAATACTGTGTTGGTTCCCCTTATGTCCTCAAAAATGCTCTGAACCACTGGGCATGGACAAGAGGACCTCTCAGGGTGCCCTATGGGGTCAGATCAACATGTTGGACCATTGTCATGTTCCTCAGCATGTTCCTGATTGATTGATGTTGTTGCCATGCGGTGGGGTGCATTTTCCTGCAAGAGGTAGTGTGCTTGTTGTGGGACAGTGTTTATTTGGGTGTCTCAGTGTGATCAACACGGATATTAAAATCCAAGGTTTTCCATCAGAACATCACATAGTACCAATATGATCAATGTTATTCACTTCACCTGTCAGTGGTTTTAATGTTGTGGTAATGTCGGTGTATGTCTTGCATAAAGAAGCCGCAGCCAGTCGTGTTGCAGACTTGTAGTTGCGACTACAAGCCTGAGAAAAAGTGCTGTCTTTAAGATGATTTCTGGAAACAAAAGTCCTTTTCATTGCAGTGTTTCCATCACATGTGAGCAACCAGAAAACAATAGGTACAATGAAAGCACTGGTTACTAGCAGGACCAACTGCAGATATGAAAACAATGTGAGCTGACCACAAACAATATTTTAAACTGTCAACAGAAGGAAACAGGGAGAACACATTCTAGGAAATTATGAGAACAACATAATGTTAGAAACTATTCCACTGACTCCCACCCGTATTGACCCTCTTTCTTGACAATCAAGTTGTTTACGTTGTCAACACGTCAAAAGGGTGTTTTGTATGTGCTAGAAGACATATCCTGAGCTAAATGGCAACACAATGGCAGAGCATATCCATCTTGAAATTTAGTGTACCGATGACAGTCTCAAAAATACAGGTTCAAACTTCCAGGGTTTCATATGTAACAAATGTAAAGAACTAATCCTGTCAAACTGCACCGTTGGGGATTTGCCATTGTATAGCTTGCAGCAATTTTAAAATGTGTTTGAGCAGAGTTGTAGGTGAGCCGGTGTGTTGAGCTGCACTTGAAATTATGAAAAATTAAGAGGCATGAAATGTCTGCACTCTATTTGCAATATTCATACTGCTTAATTCATAATGCTTAACAGGCTGATTAAGTGTCTGGCAAACAATTTTCATACCTTTAACATGTTTGAGTACCAGTTTCAAAGCTTGGAGAATGAGTTCAAGTTGCATTATTCTCAGGAAGGTGCTTCAGATTTGAAGAAAAAAAAAGAACAGGAGGGTTTTGGTTTGTTTAAAAGGCAAAATTTGTTCTTTGTGTTTTTGGGCTATGTAAAATTAAAAATAATGATAATATTCCATCTGTGGTTGAAAACCACATTGATAAGATTTGCTTTAATTGTGAATTGTTTACAGTAATTAGATTTTCTATTGGTTCTAATTGATCCAAGCAGTGTGATAGATGTTCTTACTCGAACGCTGTTTTGAATTTGGGTCAAGTGCAGCTGTAAAGGTTAACAGGCTCATTATTACTTAAGTAGCTGTTATGAGTTGAAAATGAAGGGATTAAATGAGCAGAGATGTCCCACTTCTTTAAACCAGCAAATGCACACAAAATCAGATGCCAACATTTAAGGTCTCTGGTACCCACAAATAGACACAGCACATAATGTACACAACAGATGTATAGACCAGAGACTGTGATCCAAGGATAGAACTCAAAGTAAAAGCCAACATGATAGTGCCTTAAACCTGCATTGTCTTTAATGTCCAGCAGGGGGCAAAAAGAATCTGATCGTAAAGAAGTCAACAAGAAAGTTATTATACTTTTCACAAGATTTGTTCCCTCAGTAAACATTTTCCTAATATGTTTATGGTCTTAGTTTTTAGTTTAATGTCTCCTTCAATACGTAATGATGTTAATTTTGTAAAATATGGTCCCATTTGAAGTCAAACAAATAATAAAGCAGGGTATGTTTTAGGACGGGGCTACAACTTGCTATCTCCTTGGCGTGCATACTCTCAGTTCTCAGTTAGATCCCACTCTCATTCCACTTCTGGCAAGATGGCAAAGGACAATAAAGCAGACTTGGGCCTTTAAAAGGACAGTTGACATACCTCAGTAGCAACGTCTACTAAATACAGCCTATGGTATGGACACAGAGAGGAAGAGCCACAAGCGAAAGGCAGCAGAGATCTTGTGGATGTCAAGATAAACAAAATGTTGGATCAATTGAAAATGATAGAGGATAATAAAGAAGCATGCAGCTACATGTGGATCTAATTGTGGAAACATAATAAATGGCCATTCTGTTACCATGGTGACTGTATTGTCTGCATCTGCTTCGAGTACAGGTCACTGCTTAGAAAGACAAGTCTGACACATCCTCCACTTATTTTCTCCAGGTTTATATTGATTAACATTTTTATTCTACCAAAAAAAACAAAAAAACAAAACCAACAACCTCAGAGCAAATCAAAACTTTTCCATATAAACACTGAAATCTGTATACCTGAGAAAAATCAGCTTGTATGGCCACAACCTGAGTTCACAGCATCTCATACCATGTTGAAAGCTCTCCTCAGCCTGCCTCACTGGCTTCTCCCTCTTCAGTCTGTGTTTTCCTGATTTTCCAGTAACAGCCTCCAGAGAGAACAGGTGTGAACCTGCTGCGAACGTTCACTGCCTTTCCAACAACAGTAATTAGCTGATTATAGCCAGAACTAGGCAGCGGTCTGATACTTACAACAATTACAACAGTTACATAAAGGCCTTAACTAGGGTTTGTGTCTTGCATTCGGGTCGTAATGACAAGAAGAATTTGATTGACAGAACCAGGTTAACTTAACAAACTTGTGAATCAAGGCACGGTCCCATTGGGTTTCTGTTTAGCAAAACTGCTCCATGCTCTGCCTCAAAAAACGATTAAGTGTTTTTAATCAATCAGTATTCAGCAGAGTAATGACAGACTGTAAAAACTGCACAAAACAAGGAAAGCATGTTTTGTACAGGGTGACCTCTGACTTTAACTGAACTGGGTGGGAGCTGAAGCGAATATTCAAGAGATGTCTGATAAATAAGTTTATGCAGGTTTAACTTTTCATTTTTGTTTTGTAGTTATAAGGGCAGCAGAGACAAACAAAGAAGTCAACATTTTATCACACTTTAAGATAAAAAGGAGCAAACTTCTTAGAAAACAGCTGCCAATTGTATGATTTATTTAGAGTCTGGCCGCTCTTGAGGAAAATATCAGGCTCTTTAGCTGCTGAATTCTTCACTGTTGTGAAAGTTTCTATTTTTCATTCATTCGTCACTAAAGGTGCAGTGACATTATATTTCTGGTCTGTTTCCTAATAACTTCCACTGAAGCCTGAATAACAGATAAATCCAAGTGTTCCTGTTCAGCAGACTCACAGGAGTTCCCCTGTGTACCACTAATAATTCTAGTTTGACCAATAACGACACTGGAATTGAAGAAGTCATTACTTGAGCTTGTTTACTTAGTGCTTTATTGCACTACAAGACCACCAACTGAAGCATCTGATTAATATTTGATTGCTCTCATTAGTATTTATTTATTTCCCACATCAGAAATGTGACAACAGTTATTATTCAGGACAGAGTGCAGATACATTTTGTTGATGGGAAATGTAATATGTTTACTCTCTTATAGTTTCAGACGTTGTCACACCTGAATGCTCACCTATTTACCTCAGTATGTACCTATCTCTGTATTCTCGGTCTAATTGTCTCATGTGCTGTATTAGTCAGTGGCTTTTTAGTTTGTTCTTGCTGTATTTCTTTCCACATACCTAATCCTTGCCTTTTCTTCTTTCTTTTTTTGCTGTCCTGTGAATTTGTTGGTCCGTGTTGCATTCTACAGTTCAATTTAAACCATCAGCATGAATCCAATGAAAAATGTGCTTGAAACGTTCATTATCTTTTATTACTTGACCCTGTTTAATTTGCAATTGTTAATGTTTCAGAATTAGATTTGTGAACAAAGAAAGCATGAGTCACTTTCATTTTTTCCTCCTGTGTTGTGCTCTTGTGTTTGGACCGTACCATTAGCAGCTGGAGGAGTCTGCATCCAGACCAATCACACAACCACCTTATGTATTATACAGTGTGCCTGATTTATTTGCTTTGCACATAAAAAGAGCAATAAAGTCCACATTTGGAGGTCGGACAGCTGGTGGCATTAATGAAACAGAGGACTGTGTGAGGCTTGTGTTGCTGTCATGTTGTTTTCACAGTGTTGTGTTGTCATTCTGTGTTTGCTGCGGTTTACGCAGAAAAACTACTTGGAAAACTGCTTAGAAAAAGATTGTGGTTTGAAACAAAATACGCTCACTAAACACAAAGCTCCAGTTGTTTTCTAGACTGACATAGAGTGCCAAGACCGGCCTCCAAAATAGTCCCTCTCACAGTTTTACATATTTTCTGTAAAATAATTCGGTTTGCACTGTGGACCAACACACACATTTCACTACTACACCTTCTGTTTGGAAGCTGATATTCTACATCCTGCCTGCTCTTTCTGAGTGGTGATATATATGTTTATCAGCTAGTTGCTAAATTTGTTTGGTGATTGGACACGGGCAAGTAGCATTTTAGAGCATTTTTGCTTTTAAAAAAACCCACGAAGCTTTGAAGAGTGGAAGCACTGAGAGTGAACTGAAATAGTAAATTTGTGGGCTGGAAAATCAAAACAATGAGCTGGAGGCCACTATAAAGCTCCTTAGAGCTGAGAGAAACTGCAGAGTTCTCTGTGGATTTGTCACACACAGTCATGTGAAAATCTTGATTACGGCAGCTTTAACTCTTTTCATCAAAGTGGGATTTCTTTTAAGGCTTCCGGTGACAAATTAGGAACAAATACGTTTGTTTTTTTCTGCACCACTGACAACGCTTTTTAAAAAATACTCCTACCCCCTCCAGTCACCACCAAACAGAGTTATCATCTATAATTTTAGATTTTTCTGGGGTTTTTCTGTAAACTCTGTAATTTGGTACTAATAATAGGGGGAATATACAGCCTTTATCTATCCAATAAAATCACATCAGCAACTAATTGTACCAGTTGGACACTGCTCACATTAATTAGTACCAAATTACACAGCTCTTTCCTGGAAACCTCACAGGAAATTACCAACCTATAATTTTGTGTCATCTGCAAGACCAACAACAAAAACGCTGGCCCCAAATTGCAGCTCCCATCTGTTTATGCACAGTATTTTAAGTATACACAGTATGAGGATAAATTCTTCCGTCTGTAGGGTCTCATTGCAGCATATTGCACACAGTAAACCAAAGTCCTTGTCTAGCATTGCAGGTTGTGATGTTATCCTTGCAGACATGTTACATAACAAACTGGCACACATTTACGCTCTGCTTTGTGACACAAGTGAACATATTGTTGGATTTGCATCTCAGTGACAGGCTGCAGACACACTCCCAGAAAATTTACTTCGATTCCTCTCCATCCCTTTGTGCCTCTCTCTCTCTCTCTCTCTCTCTCTCTCTCGCTCCTCATCTCTCTCTTGCTTCTTTATTTGTCCACCTCCCGGCCGTCTTTGGCAGGGCCCCAGTCAGTTTGGCACAGTCCCTGCCGCAAAGTTCCCTTCTCTCCATCTATCACCATCATTGGCTCCGATTTTCTGCATCGTGGAAGAGCTCCTCCGGAAGACCTGCCGGAATTCCACACAGGGAAACACAGTTGTGCGCACACACACAAACACATACAACCACATCCGGTGTGTGCAGACACACACAAACACACAGCCTTGAACAAAACGCTGCTCTGTGTGGAATAGACAGGCGGATATATCATTTTTACCTTTTTATTTATTCATCTCTATCTGTCCAACTTTCCATTGGCTTTTGTCTCCTGGGCGGAAATCAGCCTGGTGAATAATTTAGTGCTGTTAATAGAGACCACCTAAGGGGGACGGAGGAGGGAAAGGAGGAAACAGAAGGAGGCGTAAAGCGAGGAAGGAAAGATTTAAAGAGAGAGAGAGTGAGAGACAGAGGGTAGGACCTTTGGACGAGAAATAAAATCCCAATACGGGAGAGAGGGTGTCACGCCAATGCAGAGCTAAGCGCAGTGCAAGACACATGGCCTGTGATCATGTTTAATTAATGATGGAGAGATCAGCCTATTAAACAAGGACGCAGGCTGAAAGACTAGCCTGGGAGGGAAACATGGTCGGGTGGGAGGAGGAGGTCAGGAAGGTGGCAGATAGTTTCCCTCATTGGGTGTCAGCGAGCAAGCAGAGAGGATGTGGGGTATGAGAGAGAAAAGAGAGGCAGGAGGTTCCACCCGGGCTCGTCTGCTGTACTATTAATAGCAGTCGGAGCACATTGGGGAGGGGAAACCAGCCAATTAGAATCCAGCTCTCTTACCAGAGGTAAACCCCTTACTCAGTCATACAGCCACGCACACATCCATTCATAGAGCTGTCAGACATGTTTGTCTCTGTCACTTACTGTCACCTGGATCATCTCTTCAGGGACCACTGTGGGAAGCCATCCAGCCCAGACCACTGGTGATGCCTCTCGCTCATGTTTGGTTGGATACGTCGAGAGCAGGAACATTGCTGTGAAATTAACAGGTCTGAGCCTGAGGGGCTGGGATGCACTTGGGAATTTTGCAGTAGAGGTGATGTAAGTCAGGAATGTTGCAGCTGTTCAGTAAGAAGCTGGTACACAAGATTTAAATCTGGTTTAAATGGTTCTTGTGTAACCGCCGCTGCACTGCAGAGGCAGTAGCCTAAATACTCTATGTCAGCCTGCAAACACTCGACGCTGAATGGATCCTGCAGAGTACACTCCAGACATTATAGCTGATGCTGATTAAAAGAAAACATTCATTTTATTTGATTTTGACAGACCAGGTGATTCAAGAACCAGAGGATCTTTTTTTTTTTTTTTGCCTGATGTCAAAGTGTCTTTGAGCAAGACATTGGGCTGCATGCAAGAACATTTCTCTTAATTCTCTTAACTACACAAACCTGTGGTAATTTGCTTGTTTCAGTCTGATTAACACCAGCTGTTCACGAGGAGGTGTGTGTTTGTGCACTAATCGCCATGAAAGACTCCCTGATTTGGTGCATGTGGGGGGAAATTTCATGCACAAAAATGCTACCAAGGAGTAAAAAGAAAATCCTTGCTAAATAATACTACTTCATCTATCCATTAGCTTTACTGCGGGAAGCTATCCCAGCTGACACTGGGTGAGCGGTGGGGTACACAGTGGACGAATCACCAGTCCATCACAGCGCTAACACAAAGAGACAGACAACTGTGCACGCTCTAACTCACACCTAGAGTTAATTTAGAATCACTAATTAATTCACCATGCATGTCTTTGAACTGCAGCAGGAACCCACACAAGGAAAACACGCAAATTTCACACAGAAAGAGGCCAGCTGACTGGCAGCTTCAGACCCAGAACATTCTTGCTGTGAGAAGACACTACTGCTGCCACCACTACTGACCATTACATATAATGCAAATTGGTCCGTGATAATAGGAGAGGTGGCTGTAACAGTCGTGGAAATACTACATGAGAGAATATCTAATACTGCAGTAGGTGAAGTTGCACAGCTGGTTGCAGCAGAGGACGATAATGAACAGAAAACTGCACAAACAAGGCAGGAGAGTGCAGAAAATATGCTGAAACATGCCCATAAAATCTAATGAAAACCTCTCAGCCACAATGACGAGAGTATGGTCTGCAGAATATAAATTTTGCACCGTGTAGGTCTAAGTTTCATGTTTTATTTTAGGTAACTGAGTTGTTTCTTATCGTACATTTATAGAGGATATAGGGTTGAACATATCAGGGGGAATGGAGGTGATCTGCTGTTGTTTTATATCATCCACCACATTACAACTAATCTGATGGTTCTGGGTTGTTATCAAGTCAGATCTGTAACAAAAAATGCTCACTGTACAGCCCTATTACTGCACTGATGGCTCCGGAACCATGGTGCCAGCAGCTTGTTGACGTGCCAAGTGTGTGATATCGCAGCTGAAATCGTCGTCAGAAATCCTCGATATCACTGACTCTGCACTGACTGGAGGCTGACATTGCCCATAATCCAGTCTGAACTATGTAACATAAGCGCACCGATAGCATGACTCACATCATTTTCATACTCATCAAACCATTCAGTGAGCTTCTGTGGCCTTTGGGGGAGCATTTGTTATGCTTCACATCTCATTTATTCAAGTTATTCATGTTTGTCACGCCTCTGTAGCTGTTAGACACGTTCAATATCTGGACCTGCTCCCAAGACCCTTTTTTATTCAAATCAGACATCTGACAGAGAAAACTTTTAAACAAGTCAAGGTCACACTCTAATTTATTCGAATGCTCTTGCATATGAAGCTCTGGGTTAAATGAAACATCTTTCAGTCAACACAAACGGATTTATTTGAGTTTGTCAGTGTTTCGCTGTGCCTGTCCTTCGATCAAATCAACCTAATAAATCACATCACAGTTGGAGTGTCTTCCTAACTGTTGTGTCAGCAAAGCTTAAATTTTGAAAGCAATAACTTAAAGCATTCAATTACAGCACAAACAGTATGCATACATAAAATTAGAGACACACAAGCAGCCCTGCAGAATCACCGGGGAAACATAAACTTCATGTAGACAGTCGCTCTCTCCTTTCATATGAGTGATGATGATGAAGTTTTTATTATTGCGCCCTGCATACAAATATGCTCAGCATGCGTGGGCTTAGAAGACACTACAATTTAATATACAGTAACTCAGTGCATACATACCATTAAAGGTCAGGGATATATAGAATACCACTTCACATATTTTGCTTAAATCACTAACCAACAGTATAAAATCCAAATAAATATAGATTAAATCGTGCATTGCCTTGTTTGGTGACATCTGTTTTATTTGTCTCTTCTCATCACTGTTGCTGCCTTTCTTGAGTGGAGGAAAAGAGGTAAAATAAAATTGCATTAAAAAATTAGCTGACTCAAGCTCATCAGCAATAAAGCAATTCAGTGTTTCATTGAGGCACTTCACTAAAAACTGACAGATTGCGTCCAAGAAAAAAGTAGGACTTCTATTTCTCCCAAATCGCCAGCTCACACATGTATTTCCTTCACGACCATCTTTTAATCTGACAAACTTAAAAGCAAGAACAAGAGCGCCTGTTCTCAATTTGGCAACTTAAGATCTTAGGCTCATTGATGAGGTTTTAAAGATGCTTTTGCACTTTCTGGCCGAGAGTTTGATAAGAATATTTTTAACACCCTGTAAACTCAGCTTGGGAAGACAGACTGGAAACAGCTAGAATGAGTCAGGCCAAAAGTCCTGTTTAAATGTTCTCACTTAATTCAATAGAATTTGACTACATATATCAGAAGTGAAGCCAAAACATGTGCATCCCCCCCTAGTGGCCGGTTGCAGTACAGGTCAATAAACCCCACATTACCATATTAGGTAATGGAACATGAGCCAGTAGAAGCTGTTTTTCCAAACATACTAAGTACTTCTTAGCATATTGATGTTTGTTCAGGTGTTAATTGTACTGATTTGTTTTTGATTAATAAATTGATGCTGATAAAAGAGTGTATGCTGTCATGATTGATAACTGTGATTGACAGCTGCTCCAAGTAACATGAGGAGAATGATTCGCACATCGAACGCTGAAGTTTGTACAACCTCTGCCATCATCGTGTCATGTACACTGGCCTAAAATGAATATCCCACTGCATTATTGGAAAAGCAGTGGCTGTAAAACAGTGAATATTTTTTTCTGAGCCTTACACAACTCAGGAGGCTGTCGTCAGAATTTGATTATTTCAGTCCAATAACATTTTGAAAGATATCTCAGTCTTGCATGCTCTCTAAGGGATCAGCTAAGAAAGATGCTAATGAGGTCTACATGCCCAAAACTGAGGAAGTGTGTGGAACACCTAGCCACGTAATTACATATAATTCATGGATTGTGCTTCCTAGTGTTGAACGCAACAAGATGCATTAAAGTATGGATGGCTGGAAACTTCACTGCAACCATGAAACAGGCTAATCAGAGGATATCAGTTTTTACTGTCTGTTTTTTAAAAAAAAAATCCACGTTGAACACTGCCGCCAAAAAAACAGAATCAGCGATGAGTGTTGAGAAACAATGTAGACTCGTCCTGCCACATCTGTAGCCAGTTTTGTGAAATCTGTTGTTACAGGACGTATGAAGCGCTCCAGTATATGTTACACAGCTAGCATCTGTTAAGCCAGTTTCATTTTAATTTGACATATACATGTTTGACCGTTAGTGTGGTCAAGCAGCTAAATAGCCTGTTAGCTATTTTTATTTCCAACTCGCAATCCACTTCAAAAATTCACATTTTTTATACAAACTCAAAACACATTCCAGATCAGAAATGAATAGAAACAAGAATTTTGCAAATACATTCGACATCACAGGGGTTCCTCTCATCATCGGAACGACTGGAGTTGCAGGTGATTTGCGCCTGTACACAGATCTATGTGGAAACAAGGTGGAACACTGTAATGTCTGCATCCACAAGTACGTGAGGGTCTGTGTGATGTAAATTTTTGTCTTTCTGTCAGTCTGCACAGGATCTTCCAATGATGTCTGCATGCAGCCCAAGACTTGGCTGTTTGATGCGTCTGTGGCGCTTGCAGCAAAACCCACAAGACAGTATAATCCTGGTTTAGGACAGTCCTGATGAATGAACACAGTATTCAGTTCTCCTAATGCATCTATGGTCTGTGTTTTGGCTTCACTTTTGTACAGCTGTCGCGATGATGTTTCGTCCATCTTTATATATAAATTGTAGTTGGACCATGTAATACATTCACCCCACAAGAACCAATTGTAGCTACAGATGTTAGCAGATAGCTGTCTGTGGACCCGCTGTGGGGATGAACCTGTGTGTTTGTGTTCAGCTCAGCCTCTGACTGAACTCAGAATTCACCAGAAAGTCCAATTTTTTTTTTCCTTTTTTAGGGTGCATGGGGTGTCAGACGGTTTGGGTGTAGTTTCCAGACTCTTATGCCGACCGGCTGCTGGCTGGAGTTTGATTTTTGGCAAACAGATATAAGAGGAGAGTCGACTTTCTCATCCAACCCTCAAGAGAAATCAAATGTACACTGAAACCATTTGAAATTTTATATGAACCTGCTTTTCTGGATCAGAAGCTTAACATTATTCAGCTGTCAAGTTTCAAGTCAATAAACATGAATTTGTAAGCTGGGAAAACTCAGAAAAACACGCCTATGTTTGCCTTAATTTTAAAATCTTACATCACAAGAGGTGGCTGCAATAACCTGCAATAAGTATGAATTGCTGAGAATTGCTGATGTTACGTTGTTTAATCCTCAGCTGTGTTTTGCTTTGTGTTCTGTGCATTTTCTGTATTTTGTATATGTCATTTTAATCCAGCCTTTTTATCAACAGGTGAAAATGAGCCTTTTATTGTCATTCGGGCTCATTTACAGCTTCTTTGTTCTGTTCACCAGTGAGCACGATCTTTGTCAAATAACTGACATGAAAGTGATTAAGTGCTTTTCTCAACAAGCTATTCCTTTCATGTTTGTCCTTGAAGAAGACACGAGATCTTTTCCTCACACATGCAATTGCTGATCTGCAAGAGGAACACAGTTAGACTCCCTGAGAAGAGCTCAGTGGGGACAGACATGCAAATAAAAATGTGATTATGCCCACGACTGAAGCTTAAGTGAGCAGAAACCCGTCTGCAGAGACGAGGCGGTCAGCCT
This sequence comes from Dascyllus trimaculatus, assembly GCA_024666655.1. Lineage (NCBI taxonomy): Eukaryota > Metazoa > Chordata > Actinopteri > Pomacentridae > Dascyllus > Dascyllus trimaculatus. Next base: position 11,975,857 of record CM045447.1, on the reverse strand, counting down.
TTCTGAGGACGTTTACGCCTGGACGCCGAGGTTCCCTTTCAGCCCACATTATTGATTCCCGGCATTACTCCGTCCTCGCTACCTTCCCTCTTGTTCCCCTTTCATCCTCTAATTTGATCTCTCTCCCTCCCTCGGAGTCGCTCTTCATTGAGATGCCATCCCCTTCCCCACATCCATCAGAGCATCGCCTCCCTCTCCCACTCCTCTTATCTCATTACTATCTCTAATTAGCCCCAAACGAGCCCATAGGAACCAATAACACGCCTTTGCTCACGCATATCAATGAGAGTCACACACACATGCACATCTGTACAGCTATGTTTGATTTGTGTGTCTGTGTGTGTGTTTGTGTGTTTGTGTGAGACAAATTAGTCATTTGGATATTTGGATTTGCTGATATGGCCATGAGTTTTGGCAGACTTTACTCTGGTTGATTATGCAAGAGAAAAAGGAAGTGTGTGTGTGTGTTTGTGTTGGCCACCTCCTGGTACAGAGTTCTGCCTGGGACAATGTGCTGCGCAATCATCTGTTCCCAACCAAACACACATTTCCTGAGTCCAACTGAGATACAAGCTGGCCACACAAGTGCACACACACAGACACAGCTTACACACCAAAACTCATGCACAAACAGACACATAAGCAGGCAAGTTCCTTCAATCAGATAACTCAGAGCCCCATCAACAGTAATGAGAATATTTCATGTTTTTGCAGATTTATACACCTCAAAACTCACCACAATTCATGTTCTACTTCTTGTTTCTGAATGAGTTTTTATTTTACACTGTCATATACTAAATGCTGACAGTCGGACAGTTTTAAATGGAGTAGTGTGTTTGAAGATGGTGAGAGGATTTATTAGCGAGCTGTGTGTGACTGAGATGGGAAGTAACCGAGGCACAGCTGCAAGTGCAGCTAAACAAACACTCATACATAAAAGATGAGTGCACACACACACACGCGCGCGCGCACACACACACACACACACACACACACACACACACACACACACACTCACATTACTATATCTGTAAGTGTTTGAGTTCATTGGCTAATCTTCTTTTTGTAGGATTTCATTTACCACCTCTCTGTGTACCCAAAGAACTGGACAAACAAGGCTCCTCAGTTCCACTTGATATTTTAGACCTGTGTGGATCAGTGCACCTGCGTGTTTATTTCTGTCTTTTCTCCCTCTCCTCTCCTCTCCTCTCCTCTCCTCTCCTCTCCTCTCCTCTCCTCTGGCCTCAGTCTGTCTGAGAGGACAGAAAAATACCTCTAGGTGTTTTTTTTTTTATCACCCCCACTCAGCTATGAATCTGTGTCCGTGTATGAAATGAAATGGCTTATATGCCGTCTCCCCGAGCCTCAGCTTAGCCTGTTTGCTGTTGTGTAATGAATTAACAGTGCTGCACATTATGGCTGTGTGTGCAAGCAGGTCATGGCAAATCAATAGTATCTGTGGAGTGAAAGGAAACTAAATCTCTCATCTCTGTCTCCATCTCACAGCTGTATCTGTCTCTTTCTTTTCATTATTGGTGCCTCCCCTCCTCCTCCTCCCTTCTTCTCGTTTTCCCTCACCCAGAAGCAATGAGTGACTTGAAGGGCAGAGGGTGAAAACACAAATCAGCCAGAGAGTGACAGAGGCAGAGAGGAGAGGGAAATGGAGGGATAGACCATGTAAAAGAGATGGGAGAAAAAGATTGTCTCCGATATTGATCTGGTAATCCTCCTTGTGCTCTGTGGCGATTCTAATCTTCCTCCTACACAAGATGAGGAGACGCAAGGAAAGGGCAAGAGAGAGAGAAGAAGAGAACTGTATGGAGGAGGGGAGTGGTGAAGTGAGGACAGGATGCTGCGAGAGGAGGAGCAGCGCCACCCAGTGGTGCAGAGGAAGGCTGCAGCACTGAGGGGTTCTCCTGTCGTGCTACTGTTAGCATCTGTTAATGTGTGCTCATCTGTGATGGTTGGTTTGCTTAACACTGAACACTGCTCATTCAGAACGCCACAAAACCAAAAGGCACAAGATGTCAGCTTCCTTCACCCCTCAGCCTTTGGCACAGCAGAGGCTAAAAGAGCTAAAATCAGTGAACATATGGTCCCTGTGACACGCTCTGACCTTGAGTGTGGTATTTTGGGAGTGCAGCACACACAAACACTCAGACACCTGTGACACAGGCCTGCACAAACCAAAGATTAAGCATTTCAAGTCTATGCACAAATTTAATTATTCTTTATTTTGACAGAAAAGAGTGAAAAAATAGAAATCATAATTTAATTACATAATACACTGCTGTATGGCCAATTGTACGTTTGGCTCAGACCACATGAAACCAGCAGCCATAATCACTATTCAGGATCTTTACCTGACTCTGCAGTTCCCCTCGGCTCTACAGATTTAGCATCTGCATTATTTTAATCTTCTGGCAAACAAATTGGCTATTTTGGTTCAGTAACACTGCTGTCATCAGTTACCTGACACAGCATGCAGCTAATTTCAGTGAACCCCCCCCCCGTCACACACACTGCACATTACCTGCCCAGTAGATTGACGAAGTTAGCAACTGGCTGTTGAACATAGTGGAGCATTTAGTAGGTAAATATCCAGAAATTTCTTACAGGGGTTGCTAAAAAAGAAAACAACCAAAGGAGAATGAATATTGGATTTATGCAGCAAACACATCTCCAGATGAATAATAATGCTGCTCCATGTCTGCTGAATGTAGAATCAGGCAGTGTTTACAAATATTCACCACGACAGTATCATAAAAACTCCTGATGACTTAAAGCTAGAGTGCAATACTTTTACATATAAAGTCTGTTACATTCAAGCCCTCTTCAAATGATTTCACACAGCACTGATGTGGACGCACATCTGCAGACACCACAGACACATTAGGCTACTTTCTAGTCTGTTCAGAGAACACATTCCATACTTACAGTAGGTCAGCGTTCATGGATTTCATGCACACATTGTGTATCAAATCAAAATGTCTCATGTGACGTTGGTGCCCTTGTAGCACAGTCTGCACAGTCACAAACTATTGGAGGGTTAGAGGTGTTCACATAAAGCCTCAGGTAGATTCTCTGAGGACAAAATTTACATCGCACGTACCCTAGTGGATCAGACAGACCAGGAAAGTATAGCACTACCTTAAGACTTGCAGTACCAGGTAAATCTTGCAATACACTGCAATTTTAAATCTCGTCTCTGTGGCGATATTCCCATGATAGTACACTGGTAGCTATGTCAACAAGCAATGATTGATTTGCCCGAGCCAAGGAAGAACGCAACCTCAACACGAAGGAGGCACGACGTGGTGCAACCTCTGGTGGAACAACTTGGAAGGATCCAAGAAAAATTTCTGATGCTTCAGAATACAAAGAAACTCTGCATTCAGAGGAAGCATTACAATCCAGCGTGGCATGCATCACAAACATGGCAGTGTTTGTGTAATTACTCTCACTGCCAAAAAATGGAGACAAAAGTTCTGTAAAGCAGGTTTATCAAAGTGTAACATTATGTGCAGCATCTCAGGAGTCATTTCAGGAGCATTGATACCAACAATGATAATTAATGCTGAAAGAGAAATAATGGTGAAGACTTGTTAGACCAGCTAAAATGTTGGGATTATTATCAATAAAAGTATCTAATAGCTGCCCTTAGCAAGTAAATGATGATTACTATTTATAATGGTTTTGTTTGGGCATTTGCAACATGAAGCAAAGATTATGGTCTTGATTTAATACAAAGAGTTACCATCACCTAATTTTGAACACAGGCAGGATTTAAGATGGGAACCCAATTTGCAGTACCAGAGCCCTGCACTTTGTACAACTATGTGCTAATCCAGTCTTCTCTATAACCTTTATACAAACCCATCAGTCACAACATCATGACCACTGACAGGTGAAGGGAATAACATTGATCTTATTGGTACTATGTGGTGTTCTGATGGAAAACCTTGGATTTTAACATCCGTGTTGATGAGACTTAGACACCCAAATAAACATTGTCCCACAACAAGCACACTCCCTCACGCAAATGGAAATCCCAAATGTCACTGGCCTACCCCCACAGGAAAATGCACCCCACCACATGGAAAAAACATCAAACAATCAGGAACATGTTGAGGAACATGACAATGGTCCAACATGTTGATTTGACCTGACCTTGATTTGTGTGTGTGCGTATGTGTGTAGTTTTAAGGAGACAGTGTTGCTATATCCTAACTTTAAAAGAATATTTTCTCACAGCATCTTATTTGACCTTTGCTTTATACAGTGTGTATTTTTTTTTTAAATTTCTGTTTATAGACTACATTGGAAACTGGAAGAAAAAGCATTGCAACCCGAAAAGCTGAGGTTATGAGCATCCCAGCAGCCAAAATCTTAGTTTTAGCAGCCTGTTGTGATCAAAAATGACATTTCGGTGTAGCATTTAGTTGTACACACACTTTTAGCAATGAAGCGTATCAGCATTCAGGCTGTTCTGAACACTCTCTGACACTCACCGTTGCACAGAAGCCCATTTTCTGCCTGCCTCTGTATCTCTCCTTCTTTCCCTCCGGCTACATTTTGATGACCTCAAGAGCCATTTATTAACATGGATTATATGTCGACACAAACAAAACCTGGCAGAAAACCAGCAGACGCCCTCCACTCCAACTCCCCATCCTTTCCTCTGAACCAATACACAGCCAGAAGCCTCCCTGGTGGAGAGACTAAGATAAAAGGAAAGAAAGATAGAGAGATATATGGGAATGGAAGGAAGAATCAACTTTTTCATTGACCTTTTCTTGGTTCATCATTCAGAAGGCCCTGGGTTTGATTTCTTCGCTGTGTTTGAGATGAGCCATCAATAACTGTGCTGTTAATGTCAAGCCACTACTGACTCTGCTCTTCTGGCAGGGAGATCTGAAAGGAAAAAGAAAAAGAGTGGGTTGGCATCTGTTTAGTAACGCAGCTCCTCACCTCACGCGATCAGCAAAAACGAGGCCATGCATCTTGTTCCTGGATATTTGTACAGAACATCAAATTAATTCATCAATTCATAACATAAGTCAAGTCAGGGAACTTCAAGGTGAAGAGAAAAACAACAAATCCTATTTGACCAGCTCTTTGATGACAGGCAGAAAAGACATGACACAGAGTTAGAGACATCCTACGGTGACATACGAATATATGGAGAGTGACAGAGGAGAGTAAAGGAGAGGGGCTCAGTGCATCATGGAAAGTCCTCAAGCAATGTATAGTAGCATTACTAAGAGATGGTTTAGGGTCACCTGAGCCAGTCCTAACCGTGAGCTTTATCAGAAAGTGAAGTTTTAAGCTTGATCTTAAAGTAGAGATGGTGTCTGCCTCCTGAAGACAAACTGGGGGTTGATTCCACAACAGAGGAGCCTGACGGCTCTTCCTCCCATTCTGCTTCTGGAAACTCTGGGAACCACAAGCAAATCTGCAGTCTGAGAGCATAGTGCTCTGTTGCGTTGATATGCTACTAAACAATATGGTAAATAGTTTACTTCTGAAGTGTTTAAAAGAACATACAATGAAATCTGCCTAAATTTGTGTGGGGATAAAATTTGAATCCCATCCAGGCCTCTGTGGCTTAAAGACTTGCTTATAGTTTGACCAGCTGATTTGTTTATTCTGGCTTTGTAGATAAATAGCCTGGTGTCATCTGCATAGCAGTGGAAGTTCATACAGTGTTTCCTAATAACAAGGGAAAAAGCATCGGTCCAAGCAAAAAACCCTGTGTAGGTACATAACTAAGGCAACATCAATGGCACAAAAAACTGAAATCTGTTAGACAAATGTGATTTAAAGCACTCATTGTGATAAAATGTTGTAATCAGTTGCATGAAATGCAACACTCAGATCCAGCGGGACATGTAAAGAAAAGAATTCACTGTCTAAATGTTCAAGAAGATGAATTTCACCAGTGCTGTTCGTATGCGATAATACATTTAAAATCCTGAAACTCTTCAAATAAACCATTTCTGTGCAGATGGTCACATCATTTATTTTCAGTAGGCTAAGGCGAGGTTTGATGTAGGTCTATAATTGGCTAAAATACTTAAATCAAGAGTAGGCTTTTTGAGCAGTGGCTTAATTACAGCAACCTTAAAAGCCTGCAGTATGTGTCTTGTTAATACAGATGGACTGATTGGATCTGGCATGAAAATGTTAATTAGGGGCAGAACTTCGCTGAGCAGTCATGTTGGAATGGGGCTTAACAGGCATGTTCATGATTTAGATGAAGCAACTATTGACATTGGCTCAGAGAGATCTACAGGACAGAAGCAGTCCACATATAAATTAGGTCCCATGGATTCCTGCCAAGCCACTGCACTTGATGACAAATCTGTGACAGCTGAGAGAAAGATGTGATGGACTTTTTTTCTCCAATTGTTACAATTTTATTTGAAAGGAAGGTCATCTTTAATGAGGGCTAAAGAAATACTCGCCTTCACAGAGATGAGATTCAGTCAGCCTGGCTACAGTGCTGAAAAGAAACCTGGGATTTGTCTTGTTTTCCTGTATTAATGATGAATAATATGCAGTTCCAGTTTTACAGAGGCTTTTTTAATGTGTTATTAGACTCTTTACAGGCTCATCAATGTCTGCTTTTTATGCGCATTTGTAAATTATAGTGTTACAGCCATCAGTGCTGTATGTGTGTGCGTAGAAGCAACAATAGTGGTCAGGTGCTTCTGTGGCCACTCTGCAATTAACATAAGTCTTAGAAGCCAAACCATCATCGTTGCCAGTGGATCAAATCAGCATCTAGTGTACCGCGTTTTTGTCCTCTGATTTTAATAACATCATTTGTTACTCCCCCATCTCTTAGTTTACACAAGAAAGGTAGTATTTTCTAATTCACTGACTTCTTTTTCAGAGGGGAAACAGTGTTGAGTGTCAGGAATCATTTCCTTTCATTTTAATACTGGATTATCAGAAAAAACATCTGCTGGAATGGAACTTATTATCAAATGCTCTGCGGTCCTTCATCAGATGGTTAGTTTCTATGCCATATGTCAAACCAGATCGAAGGTGTGATTGAAACAGTAGGTTGACTTATTTACATTTTGAGAAAAAACACCTGAGTCTAAGGATGAACTAAATGCACTGAAGCTGTCATTCTCAACATCTAAATCAATGTTAAAGTCACTCACTATAATGACTAAATCAGATAATAACTCTGAGGATGTCATGCCCTCCACCTCCGTCTCTGCTCAGCTGGCAGCTCTCCCTCTCCCTCCTTTCACCTTTCCTTTCGTGTGAGCATAAGTGAGGTGTGTGTGTGAATGTGTGTGTGTGAATTGTACGCTCGGGAGTGTCTCACCTGCCACTAATCACCATCACCTTTGGGCTCCCCTTCCCTGAATCTGCAGTCTGGCGTTCCAGCCTAGAACCCCTACAAGACACTTCATTCCTGCTCTTCCCACAGGCTCCCTGACCGCTCTCCTTAACTCCTGGCTGCCATCTAAGTAGTGTAGCTCATAATTTGTCTTTGGTTAAAGGTAGTGCTTGTTAGTCCCTGTTTCTAGAAGTTCAGTTTGTTAATCTGATTTGGCCACGGTGTTGTGGATATGCTTTAAGAAATTAACTTTTTGCAATGTGCTGCGTCTGTTCCTGGTTGCGCTGTGTACTCTTAGTTCTTGTGTAGTGGTTGTGCTGTGCCACCCATTCAGTTCTTGGTTCTTTGTATATGTATATCTGTCAGTAGTTTCCCAGTACTGTGCCTAGCCTTGTGGTATTGGTTCTGGTTAGTAAAACCTTTCTGTCTAATGTACACATATTCTTAGGATTAAGCCTGTTTGTTGTTTCAACCTGTAGCAAACCTGAGTAGTTTGTCCTTCGTTTGTACCTGCAGTCTTAGTATTTCTGGATCTACCCTCAGCTCGTTGGTTAGTTATTCCCCTAATTCTGTCCTCAGAAGTCGCTAAAACACTTGATAGTATCTTGTATTCATTGTTTCTTTGTAGTTCATAGTTCTCCCTTAGTCTCCTATTTAGCTCTTCCTCTAATCTCTCCCCTTTGCCAACTCATTGTGCCCCTCTCCAGATCACATTCACTTGTGATTTATTCCTTGTAAAATAATTTCTTTTATGTATTTCTGTTGTATTGTGTTTTCTGTCTGCATCTGGATCTTTGACTCCCCTGTGACTGTATGCTCCAGCCAAAATGAACCCAGCAGAAAGTGAACTCAGCACTGACCTCTCTCCCTCTTTCCCTCCTATTCAACAAGCTGTTGACAGTCAGGGGGTGCTGTTAGGTCAGCACAAACAAAAGATAACAAAAAGTAAAAGCCAAAGGCCACAGTGCTATTTCTTCCTCTCAGATTAGTGAGGCATTTGTACCCATACCAGAGAGATATGATGATGACCTAGGTTCTTGTCAGGCTTTTTGACCCAAGTCCTGCTAGTTTTTGACATGCAGCTTCTTTCCTATTCTTCAGGCTGAGCCCATTTAGCGTATCTGATCAGTCTGCCTAAAATAACAACTAGAGAGTAGGGGCCGGCAGTTCGGGAGGGTTGGTCAGAGGTCTGCAACACCTGTGAAGCATTCACTGTGAAAATGAGGAAGGTTTTTGATCATCCAGTGAAAGGAAGGGTTGCTGGAAGTCGTCTCCTGTCTCTTTGCCAGGGGGCTCAAAGTGTGGCAGAATTCGCCACTGAATTCCACACCCTAGCACCCGAGAGTGGGTGGAAAATGAAGCACTCCAGGGAGTGTTCTGTAAGGCCCTGAATGATGTCCTCAAAGATGAATTAGCTGCCCATGATGAGACCTCCTGTTTGGACCAGTTAATCGAACTAAACATCCATCTAGATGACTGCCTATGTGAATGACGCTGAGAGAAGAACTTTAGAACCTCTGTACCATCTCCATGTACCACTGTCCTTTAGCGCTCAGTCCATGCTTCCTTACCTTCTTCGAGTCCTGAACCAGAATCCACGTAACTTGGTTGAGCCCCGTTAATTACCTTTCATATCATGGACATTTCCAACTTCCCACTAGTTTTTGGTTACTCATGACTCAAGAAACACATCCCCCACATTGACTGGTCCCAAGGAAAAGTCCTGCCAACAGCCTACGCTCAGCATTGACCTCTGCGAGGTCTTCATTAAAGATCATGCTCTAACCCGTGGTCCAAATCACCCATGTGACTGTACTATAGAATTCCTTCTCGGGGGCCCTCCTACCTAGTACTTGCCTTTATAACTTATCCAAAACTGAAAATGCTGCAATGGAGACCTACGTCCACGATTCTCTGACTGCCAATGTTATCCGTCCCTTTTTGCCTCCTGTTGGTGCTGGTTTCATCTTTGTCAACAAGAAAGATGGCTCCCTGCATCCCTGCATTGACTTCGGAGGCCTTAACAACGTCACTGTTAAAACAAGCATCCACTCCCGATGATCAGATCAGCTTTCGCACCCCTGCATGAAACCACCATTTTCAGTAAGCTGGGTCTCTCTAATGCCTATCATCTCATCCGGATGAAGGAACGTGACAAATCGAAAACAGCTTTCAACACCCCACTTGGACACTTTGAATACCTGGTCATTTCCTTTGTTTATTGCCAAATCCCAGCAAAACCAACAACATTTCTATCAGCATTAGTTGAACCTTATATTAGTTACCTACTACTGATACTGGTAAACGTCACCATGTTAGCACTGTAATTGTGAGCATGGTGGATTCCTAGTTTTGTTAGCAGTACAAGTCCTGGTTCCTGTTGGTGCATACATGCTGATGAGTAGTTAGAAAGCTGAAAATTGCCAGGAAAATCAGAATGTGAAAGTAATTTAAAAATGTGACAATAGGACATAAAATGCCATTACGTTATGTGCAAAGCATTTATATTACAGTATTAAGGATTATTACATTATCAGTTTTTATTGCATTTTTGGAAAGTTTTTACTACAAATATTTGCAGTTTTAATGAAACCACAATGACAGTCTTAAAAACAGTTACATTTATTGAATGAACAATGTTTTTATTGTTTAACTAACACTTTTCAATGTTAAATCGCACACAACTGTACAAGTTTTTATGGCATCTAATTATTACATGATAGGCAGTTATGTTTACATTATATTTTTTGCTATAGTATTCTAAAGCTTTAATCTTATTATATTATAATCTTGTTACCTCATTTGTAGTTTCTACATTATATTATTATTACAAAACCAGTTATTATTCATTTTATTTACTTATTGGAAGTTTTCATGTGAGGGTACTATGGGTTTTTACAAACCAGCCTCAGGTTAAGCTGAGTCCTGAATGCCTTGCAGAAAATGAAGTAGATGAGTGGGTCCAGGCAGACATTAAGAACTGACACAACAATGGCCAGCTCTGTCAGGTTGTGCAAAACTTTGCTCCATGCACAGTTCTCCGTCAGGAAAATATGGAGAAGGCGAACCAGGTGGTATGGGACAAAGCAAAAGCAGAAGACACAGACCAGCACTAACATGTTCCTATGTGACTTTTTAAGCATTTTGGAACTGGAGGATGCTGGCTGCATCTTCTGCGCCAACAACACCCTGCGGGAGGTGCTGTAGTAGAAGAAGAGCAGAGAGACGAGGACAACCAGGAAGAAGACAGCGGAACAGCTGTGTATGAATTTGTGGAGAAAGTTGAGCTGGTCACTGTGCAGGAATTCACAGATCGGAGTGTTGGGGATAGAGGTCAAAGGTTTCTGGGTGTAGACTGACAGGATGACGTAGGCGCCCATGAGAGTCAGGAGGAAAACCCAGGTTACAGTGGAGATGATGTATGCAACCCACACTCTTTGCCGGATGTGAGTTTTCGAAGGTCGAACAATCTTCAGATACCTGAAATGTCAGGAGATAACTAATTAATAACCACATTTTGAAGGCCAGCATTCACCCACTGCTTCCATCAAGTCAAAACCACTTATTATACACACAAAAGCATGTTTCTACTTAGCCATGCCATACCTGTTAGCAGCGATGTAGCCCATGAAAAGGATGCTAGCGTACATGTTCATGTAAAAGGCTGCAGCACCGAAGTTGCAGTGGACCAGGTGGATAGTGACAGATCTGCTGACATAGTTAATGATACGCAGTGGGATAGAGAGGCAGAGCAAAAAGTCAGCAGCTGCCAAGTTCTTCAGGTAGACCATTATGGTGCAGGACACTTGCTGCTGAGCTTGGCAGAAGTAAAACTTCAGGATGAAGCCGTTGAGGAAGAAACCGATCTGGAGAGAAAGCAGCATGAGGATGGGGATTTACAACATTTACAATCAGAATCTGAGCTGTAAAAGGATTGACTTAACATTTCAATAAAGAGTAAGGCCCAAAATAAGACTATAGTCTTTCTTCTACAAATTAGATTTTATTACAAAATTAAATGGTTAATGGTCTGCACTTATATAGCGCCTTTTTCTACCTTAGTGGTATCCAAAGCAATTTACAATGTGTTTTGCATTCACCCATTCACACAGCAGTGGCGACTGAGCTGCCGTGAAAGGCGCTAGCCTGCCATTGGGAGCAACTTGGGCTTCAGTGTCTTGCCCAAGGACACTTCGGCATGCGGAGGGGCCGGGGGTGGAACCACCAACCTTGTAATCAGTGGACAACTCGCTCTACTACCTGGGCCACAGCTGCCCAAAGTTTAAAAAAGTAGAGATTGTCCTCCATTCGAACACAACATACTTGTGGCTACACAAGATCAGATGTTCTTTTTGAATGGAGAGACTGATGTAACACCAACCTCACAGACACAGTTATGAGTTGCTCACAGCGTTTATGGCGCTACGTGTTATGCAGTGGCCTCATGTCTGGTGAGTCTGGTTTGTGTAACAGGACATAGACTCATGAGAACTGAAACTGAATCGATAGCTTTTTCCCACATCTCTACTACAGATTTAAACCAGAAAATCACAGAAAACCTTGTGATGTCTGTCACAAATGATGAACTGAAAAACTCAGAAATGATAACTGCCAGAGAAAGCATTTCGACCTGTTTTAAGTGCCTGACAGAAGAGAGAGTAACTAATAGACAAGTTATGCAAATATGTAATTACTATACATTTTATGTTTCACTCACGCAAGAGATAAAGGTGTTAATGGTATCTCATGGAAGCATTACGAACATGATTACGGTGAAAGTAAATCCTGTGTTTTTTCTGCCATCATTGTATTTGTCATATGTTTATTGGGATTTTCTAACTGCATGCAAAGGACCTTGCCAGTCAGCAGCCAGGTAGGGTATGAAAAGCAGTTTGTTTTAACAAGTGGAACCATGACAAGTATTTTTATTAAATATAAAATCAGTCATTGACACGCCCTGAAACGACTTCCTCACAAAACAAGGCCTAAAATATCTGAGCAGATTTGAACGTGCTGAAGAAGGAGTTTGTGAAACTCACCAGAAACACCAGACCGTAGACCACCATGAAGAAGGGGTAGACTGAGTAGTCGCGACAGTGAGCCAAACTGTCAGCTTCGGTCTGGTTTGTACCTGAAGACTGATTGAAGGATGAGGTGTCTTCAATTCCTACTCCACTGCTCATTTTCCTGGATGACATGACAAAGATGAACCCAAACTACAGGACAGCATGTACAGCTGACTGTAATTATGAATACCGTTGTGGTTTATGTAGTGTATTTTTAAATTCATTTTAGCATCAAAATAGTGAAAGTTGAGAAGGTAAAATACCTGCAGCGATTAAAGGTCCACAGATGAGAGAGACTGCTCACTTTTTTAGTGCTTCCTTATATGTGGTCTTCACAGCTACAGCTAACCAATGTGGTTAAGAAGGCTTTATGTTCATGCTGTATTACTATGAGGAAGAAGAAAACCCACACATATACATAGACACTGCTGTTTAGATGCTACTTTAACTTCCTCTCTAGTTGTGATGAATTAACCCTTTTGACACATCAGCAACTTGAGTACAGACTAAATTGTCTTGGCAAGTGCTATATAGGTGGAAGTCCACGTGAAGTAGTACAGATGTTCATGATACTGATGACATTGAACCCTTGCAGTTTGACGTGCCTGAAATATGAGACACTGAGCTGCAATACATCAATAAATAAATTCAGCTGCTGCCTCTGTTGTTTCCCTCTGTCGGTTAATACAGAAACCGGACGAGCAAAGATGAGAGCGGAAAAGAACATTGAACCATCAGTTCAAGAGTACTGCAGACGTAGCATCAGTCTTGTGTTATGAACAAAATGCTTGGACACCTAAATGTGGGGCAGTGACTCACCTCTAACCCAGAGTGAGTGATCACCATGAGAACCATGGTCTCCATGGTGAACGTGCACACAGGAGGTCAATGACTAAACATAGAAACACAGTGCAACCCGCCGAACAGCATCAGAGAATGCAGTGAACAGTCTCACTCTGAATGATTTTTTAAAATCTACATTAAAAAAAGTAAAGTAAAAAAGGAAAACCAGAGATGCATCTTTGTTTTACAATGTTGACATTGTAGAAGTAAACATTGGCAGCGCTAACAACTGAGTCAAACTAAGTTCATGTTCTTACTCTGAACTTGAATGTGTTCGCTTTGACTGAAGTGAAAAGTAACAAGATAGCATCCATATCCTTTAACTGACCTTCAAGTGAATGAGTGGGACATTTTTGAACCCAGCTGTATATTTACACACTGTATAGGTGCCATTGTGATGTGTTGAACTGGAAAAATGTTTCTTACCATGATTTTTTAGTCTACTTCTCTTTCAACTTCTCAGATTTTGTTTGTTTTACAGGAATTGGCCCATTGTTGTGGCAAGGATGATGGAAAGTTGTGTGCAGATATTTACGACCCTAGGAATATATGAATATTTTTAACATTATAAGTTTAGATTCTATTTTAATTTTCCAATTTTTATCTCCACACTCTAATGTTTCCCAGTGAATCATGGCTGACAGACCTGGAGTAGCAAAATTTACTGCTGCAGAAGCCTTGAAGCATGATGACGATGAAAGCAGCTCAGATGCTTTTCTAACTTCTTTCTGCATAAAAAATGAATTAAAGCCATAATTATAATGACTTACAATAAAACATTTTAGCATATCTGTCACTGATACAACAATCAGTGTAGGTAATACACAAAGAGAGCTGTTAAAAGGCTGTCCTGTTTACAACATAATGTGTCATAAATGATGCCACTCCTTGAGGGTTAAAGAACAGTCTTTCAGGCGTTCAGCCAGAGCGGACGTGACTGTGTTTATTTTAGTGGTATAATGTAGTAAAACCAGCCAGCTGAAAGTTTGCTTTGCTAATACTGGAAGTCAGATTAAAATATACAATTATTGGGATGTGTTCCAGTATTGCTGCACTCAATCACTGTGACATTAAAAATTAAATGTGTCCTATTTTGTGCTTTTTAAAAATAACCTATGGAGATGTATGGGTAGGTGCTTATTTGATTTCTTTGTTTTGTTTTCAAATTACTCTATGAAGTGAATCAATTTGCTTTAATGAGTAACTAAATGAGTAATATTCTCTGTTGAAATGAGGTTAGGAGTCAAAAGTCCATCACAGATTCAAGGTTCTTTATAGTCATACCAGCACACATTTAATGACGATAATAATAATAATAATAATAATAATAATAATAATAATAATAATAATAATAATAATAATATATCAGTGCAATCACCAAACTTTCTTTTTTAGTTTTAGAATATTCTCAATATATTAGGAGTTATAAATATCTGAATATGCTTTTTCCTTTTTGTTGTTCTTATCTTTTTTCATCCTTGAAACATATACCGGGAAATCTGCACGCAAATAAAATTGGTCATGACTATGAAACCACAACATTCCTGGAGACCATAAATCCACAGCCCGACTTTAGTGTCTCTAAAGCCCATAACATGAATAATAAGCTAATAAACTTTATGACTCTGTGAGTTTCTGTGATCAAATTGTCCACATCACGTGCTTCCACAGACACACCCTGCCGGGACTGTTTAAAACTGCTCCTTTTCCCGCCATGATCCATTTCATCTGACTGAGCTGAGCAGTGAACCCTCCTCTCCATGATGATGATGCAGGTAAAACACAATATACTGACAGAAAACACTGTGAAATCTAAACTACTTCTATTCTTTTTTTACAATAACCAACTATTTCTCTTGGTAGTGTGAAGATAATGTAACACTTAATGCAGTCTTACAAATGGTTTGCATAATATTTAAAATGTCAGTGATCTGTGAGGAAAATATATATTTTTTAAAAATCACAGAATGCTTGTGATCAAATTAGTTTTATCATATATGTGTTATTTAAGAATACGATATGTTTTCGAATGATATCCAGCAGTAGTGTTGTTGGAGTAACCGTAGTAGTAGAAGCAGTGCTGTGTATTAGAGATGCTGTATATGGAAATATAGTCAATAATCTGCAAAACAGAAAATATGTTCAAAATAAAAACAAATAGTGAGAACAGAGCTTTTGTGTTTCATGCTAAAAACCACTACATGTGTTCAATTTTACTCTGTAGATGTTAAATTCAAGCCTGAAAGCTGCCCTAAAATATTTAAGCATTTTAGTTTGCCTTTGTAACTTCAGCTGATAAATAAAAATGCCAAGTTAACTTATCGCAACTGAGCTAAAACAAGTCATAATTAATCTGTTTCTGCTGCTGACTTCATAGTGTCATTAGGTGTTCTTAGCTACATATTAACATGCAGTCCTAGTTCCAGTGAGCCCGTATCATCTCCTTCCAGACTTCAGACCTGTGAACTCGCTGTAAACAAACAGCAACAGTGAATTTCAATCACGTTTCTGAAACATTTAAAGACTGTACATTTTAGAGTTTAAACGCATTTTGTTTAACCGAGCCTGATTAAACACCCGACGCTCCAGGGAAGTTTGACTATTAATAATCCCTACACTGCTGTAAGGCAAACATCCACTGGGATGTGTTCATCCTGCAGGGAAAACCCAAACGTTGCAACTGTTGTCGGCACCCGGTGATGCAAAGTGGTAGTTTTTACTTATTATACTTTAAGCTGCAACCTGGTAACACGGTTGCACCAGCAAAAGGAAATTAAAAAAAAGAAATCTAAGTAGTGAAAAGTAAAGCAATGGGAGATAAGTTGGTGGAAGAGTGTGCAAGGCTGGTGTGGGCAGACTGATAGTAAAACTACTGACTCTAAGCCCTGTTGTATCAACACTCAGTAGGATCAGTACATATAAAAATGGATCTGTCTCGTGTTTGATTACATTCTGGGCACATAAACAATCAATTTAGTGAATGTCATTTCTCTCAAAACACAATTATTCAGAGTGGTATCTATCTGCACAGACACCAGTTGGGGAAATAGGGAAATAAACATTTGCATATCACAGAAAGTTTGAGATGTCCACTGCTGAATACTTGTACCATCCAAAGAAATAGAAATTGAAGAGGAAAAAAAACTTCTACTCAGTTTGCTCATCGACTTCTGTTGTTTTGTGACAGCAGAAATGTTATGTCCAACAATCTCAACAAAAGCAAAAATGTACATATATCTGGATGGAAAGAAAGAAAGAAAGAAAGAAAATACATATTGCCATTGTCATTTTTGATATCACTGAAACCCTATAGATGTTATAAACTCTTTCTTTTCATTCAGGAGACATTACTCGTCGCTCTGCTGGTTCTTGCAGCCTCTGTCGACTCCAACTCTGGCTTCCACCTGCCCATCGACTGTGACGACATCTATTGCCATGACAACACCAGTTCCAGTGGCGTTTACACCATCTACCCAGGAGGTCCAGCTGCACCTCTGCATGTCTACTGCGACATGGACACGGATGGAGGGAGATGGACTGTCAGTACAAAATACTTGATATCAGTAGTTTTCTTGAATCAAAACTAATAATATTAATTTTGAGGTTGTCATTCTGCACAGTGAATTTGGGATCAATGAGACGCCTCCCATCCATCACTTCTCCATCAGTATTGCATGATGGATGAGACTCTCAACATCTGAAGCATGTTCATAACAGCACCTCAAAGCTGGGCTAACTGTTACCCCAAAGTTTAGTCTTCATGCTTAGATAAGCTAATCAGCTCCCAGCTCAGATTAGCGTCATGTTTAGCATGCAGACATAAAAGAAACATGCATTTTTATTTTTCTCTGTTTGTTGCGTGTTACATAGGTCCATGTGATGTGTGATTTATTGTAGATGTGAACCAGTGATAATCATTAAACCTGGTTAAACCTCAAAAATATCACTAAAAAGTTAGCAATACTTCTAATGTCACATAACATACTGTTTGATGAATCTGTAGTATTGCACATCATTAAATCTGTCTCTTTGCCTGGCCAGGTGTTTCTCAGGAGGTTTGATGGGACTGAGAACTTCTTCAGGCCCTGGAAACACTATAAGGCTGGGTTTGGGAATGTAGCAGGAGAATATTGGCTGGGTGAGTTCAACAATACATTAAAAACATGGTGCCTGTGCTGCAGATAAAATGACAGGGCCGATATATTCAGATCACCAAATCAAGTAATCTTTTAAGTTAAGAAAAGAGTTTGTTGCAGGCTGTGAAGTGAAACAGCTGTTTGTCTTTTCAGGCCTGGAGAACCTTTACCTGCTGACTGTGAGGAAGGACAATGAGCTACGGTCCGACATGGAGGACTGGAATGGAGTACGGGCCTCCGCTGAGTACTCGTCCTTCTCCGTCGACACTGAGTACACCGGCTACCAGCTTCACCTGGGCAGCTTCACTGGCGGAGCAGCAGGTGAGGGTCGCTGTGTGAGGTCATAAATGTTTGAGGACATAAATGTGATGCCAAAAGTGAGAATCTTCTAATAAACTGTCTTCCCAGTGAGCCATGGCAATTTTAAAACAGGTCTTTAAATCATTTTTGCCCAGTTAAGTCTTGTTACGCTATTTCAAGGCTGAATGCAATAATTGAACTAACAGGAAAAACATTTTTGTGATTTCTTTCAGTGGACAATGGTTCTATTCATTCATCTGGGTTTTTATTCATGTTTAAATGCAGATGTAGAATATCTATTTGTGTTTACCTTGTGGAGCCACAAGAGAGCGTATAACAATATTTAAATTATTGTAATGGTGGGAGAGTTCATCAAAACAACAAAAATGACAAAATAGTAAAAATACAGTGACCCACTAACTTTGAATGAAATGTTTCAAGCTGTCGAATTAACTGGAGGACATGAAATCCCACTACAAAGACAAGATTCTTTTTCGAGCCAGTGAGTGTCTGTATTACGTACGGCACACGAAAAAAGTCGAAACTTTCCCAAGGAAAGGCTGAAATAAAATACTAATCCAGTTTGAAAAAAGTAAAAAAAAACAAACCATCAGCTGATTGTCCATAGAAGTGAGAAGGTTCTCCAATCTAATAGCTTCCACAGAGTGTCTACACGGTATCTTTTAACTTATCTTGCTTTTAATCATTTTAATATAATTATTCTACATTATTTTAATTTTTGCAATGTCTTAATTATGTTTTATTTCTCTTTCTGTAATGCTTTTAATGTTTTATGTAAAGCACTTTGAATTGTCTTGTACATGAAATGTGCTATACAAATAAATTTGCCTTGCCTTGCCTTGCCTACAAATGTTGAAATGTCTTCAGAAATTAGCGTGTGTCCTTTTCGAAACACTTCCTCATTTTATAAGTCTCGCCAATATGCAGCAAACACTATAACATCAACACGGATAAATGGCCTCCATTGCCAGCACTGAGAAAAACTGACTGTGTTAACAGCAGAATAGAAGATCCTGTCCAAATCTGATCTTAAAGGACAATTGCACAACAAATTTCTTGTTTTCATAGTAGTTTTCTTGTATTATAATCCATCCATCCATCTATTCATGGATGGATGGATGGATGGATAATAATCTCTAAGTTTCGTTGATCTGTACATTCAGTTGTTTTTTTTTAAATCAAAGCAGATAAAGTACATAAAATAATCCATTAGCAATATGGTAACACTCAGCAGCAGTCTTGTGTGAATACTACTTTTTAGTTGAAACTCAGTTCACGTTGTTCTCGTCTGCATTTCTAGGGGACGGTATGTCGCTGCACAACTCCATGAAGTTTACTACCTACGACAAAGACCAGGATCTGTGGACCAGAAACTGTGCTCAGCAATTTCTAGGGGGATTCTGGTACAACGGCTGCTACCGTGCTAACCCCACAGGCATTTATGTTCCCCATAGTTCCATCACCTATCCACATGTCTACGTGATTTGGGCCTCGTGGAAGGGCGACAGGTACTCCCTGAAGACTATTGACATCAAGTTTAGATCAGTGGCTAAGTGTTCATGCAGAAATTAAACTTATTATGTGTAGATTAGTGAGATTATCACATGAGGAGAGTCGGGACGTGGGGGAAAACCATCTAAAGGGCCTGTGTTCCTCCTACTGAATTTCCCTACCAACAATATGTATAGTAAAAGACAAGACTATGTTTGTTTTTTTGTATTGCTTGTCCTAAGTGTTACATAAATTACCCCTATTTTGTGTTCATTTAGTAATATTGTTAGAAGTAGCCATAACTGTTGTTGTAGTAGCAATAACTAGATTTGTAGATTTTTTTTATAGGCATAAGTACCAAATCTAAAGTATATACTAGTAAGTATTGAAACTGTATAGTATGTCAATCTGGAGGATGAATACTAGATTTGTTTGTTTGTGTGACCTCAGGATAAATAAAATTAATTTAGTTGTTTTAATTCGCTGTCTTTTAATGCTAACGTCCGCATGCTAAAATGCTCCCAGTGCTAACATGTTGATTTTTTTTAATCAGGTTCAATGTTCACTATGTTTACATTTAAAAAAAAAATTAGATTAATTTCAACTTTGGATTACTTTAGATTCTAATTCAGTAAAAATACAAATACAACAAAATGCAGTAGCGTCTTAGCATGCTAACATTTGCTAATTATCACAAAGTAGAGTGTCATTAGTTTTGCGGGAATTTGGTCTTGAATCAAGGAATTAAACATAATTTGACCTGAGAATGGTGCTGTAGATGAGAAGGAAGTTCTGGAATCTGAGAAAGTCATTAGGAATCATGTGAAGCAACTCTGAAAAATGTTTTTCTTGTTTTTTGAATTTGTGCCAGTCTCTTCAGTATTGGTTCAGACATGACACTCTAAAGCACAAATACTAACCAGCTGGTGGTGTGAGATGAAAGGTCAGGGTGTCACTAAAGTCAGCAGGATTCACCACCATACATTTTAAGATATTCCACAGTATTAGGATAATTTGGACTTCTTGGAGATGTTGCATGAATGATTGACTCTGTAAAAGCTCCACAACAAGCTCCGAGTGCGTCAGAAATCATCACAGCAGAAGACTGAATGCTGAAGGCACTGTCACGCATTTAAAGTGTGGACAGGTAGTCATGTTAATAACTGACAGGCTGCACGTTCACCAGACACACGGGGTCACTCTTGTGCTGCAGAACCTCATTAGGACTTGTGCTTTGTCCAAAATGCATGATTGACAGCTGGATAGCTTTGTGAACCCCCATCACTCACACCTCTCAGACGTCTGTATCACCCTTTATGTGTAGAAACGTGTCAACATGTAGGCTGGTGTCATTTCACACATGCAACAGGAAGCCAAGTGTGGTGATGCTAAACAAACAGGAAGACATAAGTTTACTGTTGGAACTACAGCTAGCACTGCAAATCAGTGTAGTTTTTGTTTTGTGTTTTACATAAAAATTAAATTAGTATCATTGGATCACATTGGATAACAATTATGTTACTGGTTCAGCATCTAGAAAGATGAAAATGGGCACAAATATCATCTGCAGTTAGTCCTTGGTTCTCAGTGTGTCATCCCCTCTCTCTTTGTATCTGCCACATTCCCTGACTGTCTGCACTGCACTCTTCAAATAAAAGTGAACAAAAATGACAAAAAAATAATAGCCTTTAAAAGGTATTAATCCAGCAACATGAAAGCATCATTTTAGTGATGTGGAGATTGGCAGTTTAGAACAGTGTTTCCCCGCGTGGCGGTCAGGCCTATCAGCAGGGTCACATGGTTAATCTGAGAGGGTAACGACTGATGAAAAAGACTTTGTTTTTTTATTGAAACATATTAGATCTGTGTAGCTCCTAAAAACTGTTATTTAAATGAATCCATGTAAAAAAATCATTCATGTAGAACAACTTACAGACAAATCTGAGGTACTTGTACTTATACTCTTTTTCTTTCCACTGTACACATTGTAGGTTTTATGCCACTGTATTTACTAGCTGATTTACAGATTTTGCTTTTTGCTGACAAAGCACACCTTATGAAATACAAATGTGGATTTTTCTAGATGTGTAGGCTACATTATGTAAATTATTATTAATATTATTATTTTAAAATGTTCTTGCAAAAAAGGCCAGATGGTTTCACTATCTCAAACTGAGAAAATAATCAGAATGCACTGATAAAACAAGCCTGAAGAGCCTTTTTACGCAGTTAGAGGAAAATTTTACAAAATAGACAGACCTGTTGGAATTTGGACTAAATATTTGATTCTATTTAATCTGAACCAATTATCTTCAGTGGTAGTGAGGTTTGGGTCCAGCATCCCACAGAGGTATACAGGATTCTGCAGGTCCATATTAAACATTAAAATAAAAACACAAACCACTCTATGCAAGGAAGAATTAGACTGTTTTACACTGATTCTGAAACATTTAAAATCTCAGAGTCCCCAAGACACACTGAGATTTCAGGTATTATACACCCAAATGCTGAACCCTCTAAAAAGTCCATTCTGTCTGTTGGTCCTGACACTTACTGATCAGGTAACACTGATCCATCTCAGACCAGTGCTGCTGTCTTCCACTAATCAGAGTCAACCACATTATTAACAAAAGATGCATAGATGGAACGCTGGAGGAATCAAACCAAACAAATATCATTGCTATCTGGCCCCAAACCATGAATATAAACTGGCAGAATATCTCTTTACTGTCAGAGATGCACAGCAGAGACAGATCCTGATCACAGCCTGTCCACAGAGAGAGGATGACACAAGAAGTCATGGCTACTGACTGAGGAAAGAATGAGATGCGATTCCTCTTAAAGCATGACAAAGATAATGGTATGAGACAGAAACACTTCTAAAAGCCTGACTCTTTAAATTCAAATGTCACAGCTAAACAGCAATGAAAAGCAACTGGTTCTTTGAGGACAGGGACACACCGAACTCAGCTGCACAATGTGTGACTACATGATGAAGCTGAAGGACACATAATTAATACACGGCTGAATAGGACAATTACTTCGAAATAGTCGATTATACATATGACACACACATTTATTTATTTATTTATTTATTTTTTACCATTCTCTTGTTCTTCCTGAAGCTGCTCTAGTCATGTCTGAACCTTATGGAGTCCACATGTCTTATTTCACACGTGTTGATTCTTATTTCCTCCATTTCCCCAGAATTATAATAGTTAATAATTTAGCCTTCATGTTTAAATTGATCAAGTTAATCTCCATAATAAATAATACTACAGGGTCGTAGCCTTAATATTTAGATTAGTTAGTGCAGTTAATAATGCTGTTCGGTTTACCCCTAATATTTACATTAGTTGGGTTAATCTCCATTATTAATAATACTGTAGGGACTTAGCCTTATTTTTTAAAAAATATTAGTCAGGTTAATCTTTTTAACTAATAAAACTGTATGGTCTTAGTATTAATGTTTAAATTTATTGGGTTATTTCCATACTCAATAATACTGTATGGTTTAGCCTTAATATTTACATTAAATACGCTAAGCTTCATAATTAATACAGCTATAGGGTCTTAGCCTTAATATTTATATTTGTCAGGTTAATCTCTTTAATCAGCGACACTGTATGCTCTTAACCTTAATATTTAGATTAGTTAGGATAGTCTCCATATTTAATTATACTGTAGGGTCTTAGCCTTAATATTTACATTAATTAGGCTAATCTCAGTAACTGACATAACTAAAGGGTCTTAGCTTTAATATTTATATCATTCAGATTAATCTCCATAATTAATAATACTGTGGGGTCTTAGCCTTAATATTTACATAAGTTAGGCCCCCAACCACCGCCTCAATGTGCCGTAAAGTGTGCATTTATTCAGAGGATCAGTTCTGGTGTTTTGCGCCTTTCAGGAACATTTAGAATGAAAATAACCTCCAGCTGCTTCTTTAAGATAAAACTAGCAGACAGGGCTGGGAGGTGTTCTCTCTCTCTCTCTCTGAGTTGTTTCAGGAAAAAAAACCTTCCCGAACATCTCTCTCTCTCTCTCTCTCTCTCTCTCTCTCTCTCTCTCTCTCTCTCTCTGGGAGAAACAGGACAGCCGTGTCCGTGCCAAGGAGAAGGCGTAGACTTCCTCCAAACATTTCCTCCGCCATCTCCGCTTTCGAGCCTCAAACTTTGGTGGAATCTTTGTTCCGAGGAGAGTTTTCCTCCTTTTTGTTTTCTTTCTCTCTCCTCCTCCTCCTCTTCTCCACCTGGTGGCTTCTTTCTTTTGCTTTTCAACCCAAGCAGGAGCGGATCCGTGCGTTTCTTCACACATCTGAACTTTCGCAGACATGGACTGGGGAACAGATCTGTGGGTAAGTTGACAGCTGACACACACACACTCACACACACACATAGGAGTCTCTCTAGAAAGAAATACCTCCGACATCCCTCAGGAGTTGGCGGCCCTGCTATTGTTTTTCGTCGACACACTGTGTGCTGTGGTTTCTCCTGCGCTAGGCCAGGGTTAAGTAAGACACCAGCAGGAGTCTATCTGAGGAGCCTTGCAGCCAGGAGGGATTTCGCAACTCCTGCTGCATACCTTATCACAAGCAGAGAGCTTTACTGCTGGTTCTGGCCACCGTGAGGCCATGCACTCTTATCTGAGGGCTGTTCCCTCTCATTCCTGCTATCCCTCTGCATGCTCCAACCTGACGTGGGCTCTCTCTCAGGAAGTGTTTCTGGCTGCTGGGTTGCAGATTTGGGCTCATTTGTGAGAGAAAGTGTCAGAGTCTCAGTGAACCACCGAGTCAGACAGCATCAGTCACAGCTGTCCCACACTCTGGAGTCAGAGGGTAGATCTACCAGTCACTGCCGCCTCAAAACACCAGGAATGCACCTCTAAATTCCAGTGCGATGTCCACACCTCGCTTGTTTTTCTCCTGAACTCTATTATGACGCTCTGTTTGTGACACGGAAGGGGCAGGAAATCCTCCCATTCAACAGGCTGCAGCCACAGATTGGTCATCATCTTCGTTAATGGTTCATCAGCTATGAAAATAGTTGCTGCCTAATCATTCAGAAACCAGGCTCTGTGGACGGCTCCGTACAAGAAATGGCATGTTATGTGCAGTCTGGGTTTGAACTCAGACAAAACGTCCTGACTTGGAGTGTTTGTTCTGTCTGTTGCTGCTGATAAAAAGCTAAAAGAAGTAGTTTTTTTTTTCTGAAGTCCTGCTGTGGTTGTGGTCAGAGTCTGAGAGCACACCTGTGAGGTTATTCTACAGTTACACACAGACTGGGTGAGGCTGCTGGACTGTGTTTACTGCTGTGTCTGTTCAAACCAAAGCCAGTCACCTGCTGCTTCTTGTGGTGCATTTGATGGCAGCTTTATGGGACTTTACTGTGGGAAAAACCAACGCACATCAGAGCAAGAACCTGAATGTTTAAAACGGTTTATTGTTAAACCTGCAGAACTTTTGTCTCCCCCTTCTGACAGCGAGAGTAATTACAAAAACACTGTCGTATGCCTCGCCGTTTTCTTTTTCAGACTGTTCTCCCTCTGAAAGTTGAGTTTCTTTTTTTATCTGGAACATCAGAAGCTTCTCTTGGAAACCTTCTCGGTTTGTCCCATCCAGTCATGGCGGTTTGACGTGAAACGCATCGCTAACAGTGTGCCAGCATGTCCCCGCAGATAGCAGAACACAAACTCTGGCTTACTGTGAAATACAGAGTTTCACCTGGCACTGATAGACTCAATCAGCATGGAGTGAAGGGGTTTGATATGAATAACAAGCGTACATTTATATGTCCAAATCCTGCACTCAAGCACTGAATTAATTTGCATCTCGGACTGCACCCAAAATTATTGTTATTGTTATTGTTTCAGTTAGTGAATTAATTGTTTGGTCTGTAAATTGAAAGAAAATGGAAGAAAAATGCCTAAAGTTAGTGAGGATTTGCATTTTTACTTGATAAACAACAATCCATTTTTAAAATAAGTGATTCACTAACGGATCATCTGGTTGTTTCAGTCCAATCGAGAACAACGTGCATGACTGAGTCCCTTTTCCAGCAGCGACATCTAGTTCCAGAGCAGACATGGCTTTGTTTTATTAATAGTAAGCTGAATAGGTTGGATTTTAGGACAGTTTGATAGAAAAAAAACAATATGACGATGCTACTTTTAGCGTCAAATTACTAACTGATATCCCAAGAAACATTCCAAGTATAAGGGCACTCAGAGGCCAAAGCAGTATCTGGCAGTCTTAAGTAGAGTGATACGGACCTGCACCAAAACTTACTGGCTTCTTCTTCGTCTATGCTCCACCTTTCCAACTTGCTACCAGAGATATTAAACATGTGCTACATCAGAAAACTATGCTCTCATTTACCTCCATATCTTTACAAAGTAGCTACAAGAAGATTCTTCCAACCTTGGAGCTACTTTGTAAAGATATGCAGCTAAAAAGAGCATAGTAACTTCCAACCTTGAAGCTACTGTGCTCTCGGTTAACTCCATATCTTTGCAAAGTAGCTTCAAGGCTGGAAGAATCCTGTTGTTCCAAAATGTTCCAGCTCCTCTTCACTGAAGCTGTATGTTGTGCAGCTGCAACATGTCATCAAATATAAATATTCACAATTTCCTTTGCATCATTTTAGACACATTCCCCTCATTCCAGCCTGTCATATTTAGTAGCTTTGTAAGCTTTATAACCCCGACGACATCTTAGCATGATGTTCTGTGTGTTTAAATAATGTTTGGCTGCTCAGCATAACTTAGCACTGACTGACCCACCAGCTGTTACTGAACATGACGTAGCCCAGGAGCTGTCAAAAAGTCCAAACACACCCTGGACAGTTCTAGCATTCAGTCGCACTTCGCTGTTTAACATACATGTTGCATCTCGCTTTGGAAAATCTTGCTTTTTCTACTTTTAACAGGAGCAGGCCGACACAACACAGCAGTTTATACTCTGTGGAATCAGAAGGGGGTTCGCACCAACCTTTTGTAAATTCATTCATTTTTAATGATCCTGTCTAAGATTTTAATGACTACTTCTCGTTTCAAACTAGTAATTTATTAAAACAAGTTGCCCCATTAAAACTTAATTGATGTCTCTGCTAATAAAATCTTGTTTGACTGCTTGGAAACATCTGCAGCTCTGTCCTGTGGGAATCAATCAGCTCTGTAATCAGGAAGCCACTGAAGCATCACAAACTGTAGCAGAACCTCCAAAGATGACAGTTTAGGCTGGAAAAGTTTGTTCATCTTAGGTGCCAAAAATGTAGGTATGACTTTTCCTTTTGATCTGGATACGTGGAAACATCTGTGTTTCAGACCTAGGGTCTAGAATCACTGGAAAATATTTGGTTTTTCTGATCCTGCTGCTGTTGTTAAGTCATTTAAAGTGAATATTATTGGCATGTTTTCATATTTGAGATGCGTATTGTAATGTCTACAAACAAAATCTCAGTTTGTATTATTATTAAACAGCTTCTTTGCAAATGTTGACTGACACAATATTCCATTTAACCGCAAACAGTTCGTATCTCAACAGTTTCAGTTTCTGTTGGCTACAGATTCCTGGTAGTGATCGGTGCAGATATTTAATAACAGTAATCTCTATTAGGCCTTGTTCACACAAACACAAGTATTTTCTAAAGCTTTGTCTGTCAGTTTTTGCCTTTTTAGAAACTCTGTTTGCAGTTTTGATGTAGCAACAGGTAGAAACAGAGTTTTCAGCTTGTGAGAATCAAAGTTTGTGCTGTTTTCTCTTATGTGTATGTGAGGTGATGTGCAGTGGAGATCGTGGCCAATATCGTGCTGGTGCTAACCTCGGTAAAAGGACTAAACACATAAATGTTGCACTAAAAGTTCCTCTTCTTCTGTAGTGAGGACCAGAGGTGTCTAAGTCAGTCCACACATGAGATTCCCTCCTTCCTCATGTCGGCAGCCAGTTAGGGCTGAAATGAACTATTTTCATTGTCGATTAGTCTGTGGATTCTGTGTTTTGATTAATCAATCACGTCTTTGGTCTGTAAAATGTCTGAAATTTGAGAAAAATGTTGATCAGTGTTTTCCAAAGCCCAAGGTAACATCCTCAAAAGCTGTATGTTTTGTCTACAGGCCAAGTATATTCAGTCTAATGTCACAGAGGAAGAAAGAAACTTGAAAATGCACTAATTTAAGAAGCTGAAATCAGAGATTGTAGACTGTTTTTTTAGTTAAAAAATTAGTCAAGCCAATTAATGATTATCTAAACAGTTGGTGATTGGCCGCCAGAACTAGAAATACCTTTTCTAACTGCCTTAAGGGCCACCTTTTGTTTTTATATTTTAAAATAAAATACCTGTGTACATGTGGACTAGGCCTCAGTGAGTGTGGTGCAGCTTCATTTCAATTTAGTGTTGCAGAAATTTCCATGAAGTTAACACATAGTGTTGAGATTACAAATCAAAGCTACCAACACTAGTGATCAGTTGAGTTCATTCTGTTTGCTTATGCTGTCTTGTGTCCTCTGTCCTTCTGAGACCTGGAAATTGTTCCCCTCCACCATCATGGAGGATCTTCCAGTCCTCTCCAGCTGATACGAGACTTCTGGAGGAGTTTAGAGTGAGGAGACACAGATGTAAAGCAACAGGTGAAAAGCATCTTTAGTCTACGTAGAGAAGATTGAACCAAAATTTCCAACCCAAAATTTAGTTTTCCTCATCGCTGCTTCACTTGGATGTTTGCTGTCCTCCTGATCTCATCATGCAGCTGAAAAGACCAGACTGCAGTTTGCAGTTCGAGACACAGACACGTTTAGATCGTTTTAGTATCGAGTACCAACCTCAGACTTCGAGGCAGATGTTGCTCTAATACCTTTTGTTTTTATTGATCTGCCTGTTCTGTGCTGATGAAGTGGTGTGTAATTCAGGTTGCACAGACGGAATTAAATTAGCTGCCTTATTGCTTCCTCCGTCTTCCTTCTCTCAGCACTGCTGTTGGGTTTACATATAGAACAATGGCGGCAGCAGAACGCTATCAGAAGGGGGTCTTTAAACTATAATGGCCCAACCCGTTTTAGTAAATTGCCACGTTGACAATAGCCAATAATTAGAAAGAAACTGATTTACAAGTAGCTGGTGCACTCAGTCCTGTTTGGAGGCTTACTCTCTGATGGAGATGTGTGAGAGTCTGAGCTCAGACCAGCTGGGACGCTGCTGCTGCCAGCGGTGCGTCACTGTGAGGGGTGGGACTAGTCCGACTGGTTCCAGGGTTTGTAGAGGCCCCTGGGACCGTCAGTCACAGGGCGGAGGTTCACACTGAGCTAATGATTATCTCATTCCTGAACTCCCTCTGTTGTTCCTCCTCTCACACAAACACGCAGATGTGTTACACTCCAGTAATGGGGCGTTGCTGCAGAAGTGGGAAATACGTGCAAGAGTGTATCTCACTGATTCTTTAATCTCTCCATCAACGGGAAATCAGAGCGTTCACAGTTCGCTCTGATTTCCCCTGATTGCATTCCTTCCTGGTACAAACGGTCTACATTACTCCATCGTCCTCTCACGTTTTCTAATCCTGTTCTTTCCTGTTTCGCTGCCTCCCCCTGTCTCTCTCGTATCCAGGACATCGCTAACTGTGTTGCAGTATGATCTCCATTTAGCTTCCCCCTCCTCTGAGGACTCACTATCTGTGCCTCTGTCTCCTGAAGACTCTGCAGCAGGAACACACACACCTACACACACATGAACAACCAACAAGATGGAGTCTTTCTTTGTATTTCACAAGGGACCCACCCTGAGGCTTCATGGGCCCAGACTCTCATGTGTCCATGTATTCAGACAGTCTAGCTTTGTGGTCACATTTGTCTTCAGTGAGCTCTGCACTGTATGTCATTATACTGTGTAGATAAAAGCCAGTGGGGACTGAGAGGACAAATGTTACCTGCCCAACAGGTTTGTGCGTGTGTGCATGTGCGTGGTGTGTTGAAGGGTTGTGTGTAAAGGGAGACAGGAATGTTGAAAGGACAGTACTGCTGGTGTTTGCTTTTATTCTCTACTACACACCTTGTGCTTGTGTGCGTTTGTAGAGTTATTATTAGGCTTCCATTTTCTATTTGTGGCAGGTCGACAGCCTGATTAAATGTGGTGCAAATGTCAATTTAATTAAAGCGCAAACCATTAATCGATTGACAGAAAAATGAGTCAGTTGTTTAAATAATGGATCTATTCATGTTGTGTTTAATTTATTTAAGGAAAAAGTCGGATTCCATTTCCTAAACCATGCATATTTTTTTTTGCCTCTTTCATTCTTCCATCACAGTTACCTGATTATGTCAGACGGTTGGATTGTTGACTGAATAAAACAAGACATTTTAAGAAGTTGTTGGGCTGTGAGAAATTGTACTGGCTTTTCTAGTTGTATAATAGATCAGATGAAACATTGATTGAAGAAGAAAAAATATTAGATTAAAAAAGGATGACAGTATTAATTAATTTTAGTCCTGAACTGAATACAGGATATGCACTTTGACAGATTAATTAATTTGTGTCTACTTTGATAATGAATTCATTGTCTATAGCCCAACCTAATCGTGAACATTTGTTTATGTGACTGTAAACAAAATAAGCCTTTTAGTGACATCTGCTTGACTTTAAGTCAACTTTCACAGACAGACATTTAATATTATTTTCTGACATTTTTTAGGCCAAGATGAGTCATCAAGGAAGTAACCAGCAGATTAATCAGTAATGAAAACAGTCATTTGTTGCAGCCCTGCAGCATATCTCGGTGTCACGGCTGCTTTATCACAGCAGTTTGTCTCCTGTACTCACTGACTCACTTAGTAGAAACACTGTAGGAGTGTCAGGAAATCATATATGGAGAAGGCAAAAACTGTACACCCGAGTGTCTGTACTGACAAAATCTTGAACATGGTATTTAAAGGATAAGTACAAACTTAACACAAAAGCAGCAATTTCAACAAAAGAGCATACTGTATAGTGGAAAAAAGTTTAAAACACACCAAAACAATCAAAAATGATATGAGCAAAAAGTTAGCAAAGGAACCTAAGTGGATGTCTTCAAAGGGGCCGTATTAAACAAATTCCAGATTCATTGTTTTTGAATGTGATTACACAATAACATAACCCCAGTGTGTCTAGAGACCCACAAAATGTGAAAAAAGAACCTCCCTTCAAGCCGTTGAGGTTTGTGGCCTATTGTGATGTCACAACAGAATAAAGCTGGTCCCTGACTGGCTCTCACTGATCAGAGTAGAGATAAAGAGAGGGTTGCCTGTGGTCTTCTTTCTGAAAACAGTGTGGGCAGCAGCAGCTCAGCTTGATTTAAAGCTACAGGCCCTGAAACAGCCTGTTTGGAACAAGGATGAAACCAGGGGTATTACATAAGTGGTAGACTTAAAGTTTTGAGCGGTATTTTGAGCTGAAACTTAAAACACACATTCTGGGAACATGGGAGAGTTAGATTAACTTGTTTAAAAGCGATGTAATAGGGGGCCTTTAAATTGCTTATTTGGTGGGCAAACAGTTAAACCTTAACAGTGTTTAAAGTATTACATCCTCGCACTAGAACTACACAGCGTTTGGAGTTTTTGCATGAAAAAACGATTCAAAGGATCAATTATCACAACACATGATAACGCAGATTGAAGTCATATAATTTGATTGGCCAGTATTCTGCTGCACTGTCGTAAATCTGGATTGTGCATACGAATGGTGCAAGTCCCCAGTGACATCACCGCCGTCAGATTTAACCTTGTAGTCATAGTTTCGTTTTAGATCCTAAGTGGGCCAGCACAAAGCCAGAAGAATGAAAAATGTGCCTCTGTGCAAAAACCTTCAGACTGAGCTGTGTCAGCTGTGTGTTTCTCAGCAGATGCCTCCAGTGTTTGTGTGTATGTTCAGTACTTGTATGTAAGCAGGTGTTGCTCTGTGCTTTTCCCCTCTCAGGACCAGTATGATGTCATCGACAAACACTCACAGTCGGGCCTTGACCTGGTGGACCGATACATAAAGTTTGTGAAGGAGCGGACAGAGATAGAGCAGAACTATGCCAAGCAACTCAGGTGTGCTCTTGTTTTTATCTCTGATTTTTTTATTTGTATCTCCATGAACTTGGATCTTCAATCTAATGGTGGTTTTGTGTGTCTGTGTGTGTGTGTGATCGTTAAACTGCTTTTTTATGCTCTGTCTAACAGGAGTCTAACAAAGAAATACGCCAAACGAGGAAGCAAAGATGAGCAAGACTGCAAGTGAGAAAACAATGTGCACGGTTTAATTTTTAAAAAAAAGTTGGATGTGGATGTAAAAATGATAACTGCAAACCCCTTTAGTCATGGCTGCCACATGGTATGTATGCAGTCAAAATGAAAATGGTGGTAGACTTTGCCACACAAAATTCACAGTCATTTTTAAAATAGCAAATTTTTCACAGTTCTCTCACTTCTGGCTGACGTTATCAGATTCATCTTGCTCGCAATCATTTAAAAAGTAAGTTAACACTAAAACTCCAGCTGACTTTCCCACTGCCTCCTTTTAGAATGACAGCCGTGTTAAAGGGTCTGAAACATGCTCATGGAGGTTACATCATCATCAAAGCCACAAGACTGACACTAAAACTACACATGTAGACAAAACAGGAGGAGGAGCATTGTCAGCCTTTTAGAAGGGAGTTATTTACTAGAATTATACAGTGCTGTAAACAAAATGCATTTTTACAGTAGAAGTTAGACAAAAATACTGTTCGTGGTTTGATGTAATTTTAATGTTCATATTTACAAACCAGGTGCTTCAAATTCCCCAGGGGGCAATCAGTTCATGACAAAAGGATTTCTACATGAGGAATAACTGATGAATGGAAAATGCCATGCTATCTAATGCAATGCTGAAGTATAAGATTACATAAACCCAAAGTAAGGGCAGGACAGAGTCACCATGACTACTGTAAACTCTAATGTATGAGCGTCTTCTCTTTGATATAGTGAATGTGTGAATTTTTATCTGTTATTTTTCTGATATAACCTCTAACTCCACACATTGACACAGTCAAGTTAAAGTAGTATTACTGCTGTAGGGCTGCTCAGTGATGAGAGCTGTCATAATCATGATGATTTGGTCAATACTGAGATCATGAGTATTTAACCCAATTGGTCTTTTGTCTTTGGAAACATCACCAACTGAAGTTCTGTAGTGCTACAGAATTGTCACATTCAGGTGGAGTTCTGACGTAGAGGTAATCAGTCATGATCCCACAAATGACAGCTTTGCTCCATTGACTCCTCAGCCAAGCATGAACACCAAATGATTTACCAGCAGTTCCTCATCAGTAGCATTAAACTAGCCCATCTCTTAACAGTCTAACCCCAGCTCACATTCCCTGTTATTGGGCGAACAGTCCAGCGCATGGTGAACATTTGGACTCAAAAGCAAAGGTGTACACCAATCAGCCACAACATTCTGACCACTGACAGGTGAAGTGAATAACATTGATCATATTGGTACTATGTGCTGTTCTGCTGGTAAACCTTGGATTTTAACATCCATACTGATGAGACTTGGACACCCAAACAACCACTGTCCCACAACAAACACACTCCCTCATGCAAATGGAAATCCCAAATGTCACTGGTCTACCCCTGCAGGAAAATGCACCCCACCACTTGGAAAAACATCAATCAGAAACACATTGAGGAACATGACAATGGTCCAACATGTTGATTTGACCTCCAAACTTCTTACACTCCATTCTGATCAAGCATCAACAGGATGCAGTGGAACAAGTTTGATTGACAGAGGCCCCACTGGACAAGCCAGAATACCCAAAGGATCCAGTGCCAACGTCCTGGTTCCAGACCCCATAGGACACCCTGAGAGGTCCTCTGGTCCATGTCCAAT
Organism: Dascyllus trimaculatus; assembly: GCA_024666655.1. Lineage (NCBI taxonomy): Eukaryota > Metazoa > Chordata > Actinopteri > Pomacentridae > Dascyllus > Dascyllus trimaculatus. The sequence continues at coordinate 11,942,748 of CM045447.1, read as the reverse complement.
GGTTCAGAGCATTTTGAGCACATAAGAGAGACCAACACAATATTAGGCAGGTGGTCATAATGTTATGCCTGATCGGTGTATGTTGGACTTATAACACAAGACAAAATGTGAGCATCATTGCAAAACAGAATGGGGTACAATAATATCTTGATCATCTTGTTCTCATCACCGTTTGAAGTGGAAAGAGTCATTGAAATTGAAAGTTAATTAAATGCCCAGCCCAAACTGTAAGTAGTAAAATAGATACCAGACATGCTAACATTTTCAGCCGACTTTGGAGCAGATAAAGACACAGTTTAATGAAATCCTTCGTTTTTAATAACAGACATCATCCTCCAGGAGAGCCCCACTGACATCACTTTAACTTGTAGTGGAATCCAAAGCCTGACAGACTTGTTGTGCCTCTTTAAGCTGTGATTGGACAACGACTGCTCAGAGTAGTACTTTAGTCAACACTCCACTAAATGTTAGTCTGGTCTAGTTGCCAATTTGTCCCTTTCACTCCTGTTGCAGGTTCAGCAATCACGCATCATTCCAGGAGATCCTGAACGAGCTGAACGATTACGCTGGGCAACGGGAGCTCATCGCTGAAAACATGATGACGACCATCTGTGTCGAACTCACCAAGTACCTTCAGGACCTCAAACAAGAGCGCAAAACGGTGAGAGACGGTGGGAGGGGGTGAGAGAGAGAAAAGGGAAGAAGGAAGTACCGGTGGAGTCTGGCACATTTGCTAAGCTGTGTCATCTTATTAAACTGCAGCACATTTACTCAATCCTCTTCCTTCCCCAGCACCTGTCTGATGCCAAGAAGGCCCAGCAGATATTAGAGAGCAGCTTTAAACAGCTAGAAAGTGTGAGTCACATTGAGTTGTTTACAGATATCTGGTTTGGATCATATGATTGATGTTGGAAAGATCATACAAGTTACATCTTGTGGTATCTACTCATGCACACATACTTCAAGTGGTAAAGCTTTATATTGCAGGTCTATTATTACCTACAGCGATATTATAACCAGAGTTCTAAAAGCTTTTTATTAGTTCACTGGGCTTCATTGAGTATAAAACTGGTTTGTGAATCAGGAACGTCCTTGAAGAGAAACTCAAATAATGTTTCATTTTCCATTTGAAAGTGTACTCATCATTAAACTGTAACTTTCTTTGATTATTTGCACTCTTTTGCATGTTTGGCAAACCTGCAGTGGGTTGATAAGTTATAGCTAATGATTGTATTCATTCATCAGTTGTTAGCCTTTGGTTAGAGCTAGGTTTAAGGTCACCGGTGGTGAAAAATCCAGTAAGAAAAGTTGTCATTTATAAGGAGTGAATTTCTCATTTTCTGTTAAGCCATCAGTTCTGCTGTAATACTTTGGCCTTTATTAGTAAAGATCACAGGTTTATCTTTTAACAGCAGCAAAACAACAAAGGTCAAAGGTGCTCTGTGGAGTTTTCATTTAATATGATTTCAGGTATTTCACTGAAATGCATTGTGTATCATTCTAATAAACACGCTGAGTGAACAACACATGCAATGGCAAACTTTTTTGTTTTAAATTATGTATAATTTACACCCATGTTTTGCTTCCTCTCAGATGTCTGTTTTTGCATCTCTGCAGGGATCCTGTCAAAAAACACACCACTCCACAGCACTCCAAGTGGTCAAAACATTATTCAGAGTACCTTTAATAGGTTTTGTGTGATTGGAAATGATAATCAAAGGTTTTTACATTAGGCTGTCAAATATTGATAAGTTGTGAGTCTGAATATTTAAATCTTGAAACCCCGTAGTACTGTTCCAAAACATAATGAACCAAAGAGATGAACTAAAACAAGTCCATCCTGCTGATGGAGAATAAACACCAGACAAAGAGACTTTTTTAGAGACTTGGTTATGATCTGTAAAGCTTTAAAACAATGACCTTTAATAAACCCATTTATTGCAGAAGTTTAGAAATCCCATGCATCAAATTCCTCACTGAAAGCAGAACTTAAATATTTTAAAGCTTTGAGCCACATAAACCAGATCTATGTGCACGACTAGATACCAAACCTGTAACTGACCCTTTACCATACAGTAACCTCATTAATATTATTTGATTTTATTGTTTCATTGATTTATTGTTAAACTTATAAAATCTGTGCAGTAGTTTACATCTTTATTTTTCCATTGACTGCATGAACTTTGGTACTTAAATGCACTAACTGTTGTAACTTCAGTGCAGCAGTCACTCTGAGCCTGTTGTTAAATGAGCCTGAGGGACAATAAAACATGTCTTGATCTTCAGGTTTTTTTGCATTTTCAGTACCTCTAGTAGAACGCCATTGTCAGATTTTTGTATATTTAATGCTACTAGTGCTCAACTCATCGAAGCATATTAAAGTTTATTTGTGTGTGTGCGTTCATGCCTGCAGACAAAGAAGCGCTTTGCCAAGGAGTGGGCGGAGGCTGAAAAAGCCACACAGCAAGCAGAGAAAACAGAGAACGACCTCAATGCCACCAGACTTGATGTCGACAAAGTAAACACATTCACTTTAGCATCGATAATTGAGCGCAGTTTTTATTCCAACTTTTAGTTTATAAGATATTTTCTGTCCAAAAATACTTTGTGAACTTTCCTCGTCTCCCTCTCTCCTCCCCCTCCTCTCTGCATCTATTCCTACTCTCCTTCCACTTTGCATTTTTTGTTTTGCATCTCTTCCTTTGCTCCCCGTCCTGCATCCCTTCATCCTTCCCGTCTCTTTTTTCTTTTCTGTTGTTCCATCTCTCCTCCTCTCTGAAGGCCAAGCAGCATGCCCATGCTCGCACACACACAGCAGAGGAGTGCAGGAACGACTACGCAGCACAGCTCCAGAAATATAACAAGGAGCAGAACTTCTTCTACTACTCAGAGATACCGCAGATCTTCAATGTGAGACAAAGACACTCATGAACACACACATTTACAGCGCAGAGCATAATGAGCTCTTATACAGTCTCTGCTAATGTGGCGTACTGTGATACAAACCAAACATGCCCTTGTATTGTCCTTCTCCAGTGTCTGCATATGCATGTGAACGTATATTGTACAAACACAGCCAGTGTGACTGCAACATGAAATCAAAGGGAGGTACTGTGTGTGTGTGTGCTGAACAGAAAATGCAGGACATGGATGAACGGAGGATCCGGCGGTTGGCGGACGGCTACTGCCAGTTTTCAGACATCGAGAAGAAGGTGCTGCCAATCATCTCCAAATGTCTAGAAGGAATCTCTACAGCAGGAGTGAAAATTGATGAGAAACAGGCAAGTGGGAGATGTTGCTGACAGTTTGTCCATTTGTGTTTCTGCCCAGTGTTTTATCCAAGACACCTCTGATTTGATTGTTGTCAAACTCAGAGGGATGCTGGCCCAGGATGTGGTGCTTAAAGGAACAGTTCAACATTTTAGGAAACACACTTCCCTGCATAGTCTCTAACAGTTAGATTATATCACTTTCAGATCCCTAGTGATTAGGAAGTTACAGGCACAGGGATCCAGAGTCATTTTGGTCAGACATGAAACTAAGAATCTGTGAAGTATGCGCCGCTGTTTAGCTCACTGAGTTAAGGCGATACCACAGTCCCTCAGCAGCAGTCATGAGTTCAAATCTGGCTCAAGACCCTTTGCTGCATGTCGCTCTCTTGTCTCCACTGCTTTCACTCTTTTTCTCTCAATCCAATAAAATGGAAAATCTCTGCCCCCCCAAAAAATGGAAAAAAAAAAATCGTCAAATATGAATGAACATTTTCATTTGTCACACAGGTGCGTCTGTTAATTAGCAGGTCAGTCTGTGTGGATTCCGTGTTACACCAGATGATTCCTCTCTGCTGCTTTGGACACTGTGAGCTAATGCTAACTGCTCTGTCAAACCAAACCTCTGAGTCTTTGGCTCATAGGTGTTTCTGTAGCTTGAGGCTGGCTTGTAAAATTAAGTCACTGCAGTTTAGTGTTCTTTTTCATCTTCATGATGTTTTGTGTACAAACTGCGTATACAAGAGACATGTTTTTTCCTGCTGGTATTTGTAGCTCTTCATTTCTGCTGTCTGTCTCAGCAGAGACAATAAGGAATTACATTGTTAGTGTTTTTGGATGTTTCAATGTCCTTTATGCACTTTATATTGTTATTTCATTCTGGTAATGGTGTTTACTTCTATTTGCTGACTTTAACTGTTTCCTGCTGTCACACAATATTACCAAAGTCAATTGATATACAAGTTGTAAACACAGCAGATTGCTTCATTTGGGAGGGGTGGGCCAGTAGCCCCCTGTAATTATGAATGCACTGCTGACCAGTCAGAGCTAAACCGACCACTAGTCCCTGCTGTCGGCTCCACACCCACCGTCCGTACACATTCTCAGGTCTTTTGTACTGTTCTCCTGTGGGCAAGGAGCTGGAGCAGGCAGCCTGTAGGATGGTGTTTATTATTTTTAATTTGTTATTGTCAGAGTAAATGAAGATCACCCCCAACAGATCACGGCGTGTCACGGTGTCGTCTTCATGTGAGCACCACACAGAAGGCCAGAAGTTACACTTTCTACTGAGTTGCCAAAAGGTGTAATTTTAAGTGTGAGAGAGTGCACAGCCTGCAGTTCAACCCAGTTCAGCTGAAAAGTTCTTGAATCTTTGTTTTGTGACTTACTAATGGCTTTTTGGCTGCATTAAGGAGCAAAGAAGTACTTGTTTGTTTACAGAATCTGATCAGAGCAAATGTTGTACTTTGTAGCAAACTGAAGAGTGATTTTAATGAAATATTGCAATTTTTTGTTTTGGGGGGGCGGGGGGATTTGTTTTATTGATAGGCAGAGTGAAAGGGGGTAGAGAGGAGAGAGACATGCATCAAAGGGTCATGAGCCGGACTCGTACTCACGACCGCTGCTGGCGACCTGCGCCCCATGTGGTAACGCCTTAACTCAGCGAGCTATACAGCGGCCCCAAAATATCAGAATTTTAAGCTTAGATTTGGTGGCATTTCTTTACAGAACCGCACTTCACAGATGAGTAGTTCAAGAACTGTGGGTTTTGGGGTTCAAACGGATAACTTTGTATAATATAAAGACAGTAAATGAGGGAAATAGGCAGACTGGCTCTGTCCAAAGGTAATAGAATCAGCTGGCCAGCATCAATAAATGTCAATAACTAACATGTCATAGCCCATTTGTTCAACTGGTTCAACAACCAAGGCTTTAAATAAATCACACATTGTGGTTTTATAGGGGAGTAATAAGGCTGATTCTTGACTGGACTTACTAACTTTGGGAAGTGTTGTGAGAGTTTGTAGAGACTGACAAAGAACAGAAACTCCAGAAACATGATTTGGTTTCTTTTAGTAGAGCCGTCCTCTGTTTCTAGTCTTTATGCTAACGGCCTTACCTGACATTTTACAACTGAATGTAAAAAAAAATACTTGCACTTTTATATTGTGTTCCAGTTTGGCAGATGTTATAGGTTTTGAATGTGGCAAACATTTTCTTTTTAACTGTAAAACACATTGTTACCATTCTCAGAAATCAAGTATTATTTTGGGCTCTGACAACCACCTGTTCGTAACACAGCGTGCACACTCAGATCCAGCTTCTTCTTAAAGTCTTTGCTTTGATGTGAATGAGTCTGTCCATGTCTCCCTGCAGGACTCGATACTGTTCATCGAGCAGCACAAGTCTGGTTTTGAGCGACCTGGAGATGTGGAGTTTGAAGACTACACCCAGGGAATCAAACCAGCGACCTCAGACTCCAGCCTTCACCCGCCAAAAGTGCGCGCCAAGCTCTGGCCTTTCAGCAAGAAACACAAGGTGAACCTAACACTCGATTTGCTTCCCTTTGAATTTGCATAAAGCGTGCAGCACACATATTCACTGCCTCTCCCTGCTCCTCTTCTCTTGCTTAAGTATGTGACAACCGGAAAATCCTCTCTGCCCTGTTCTTCACATGTGGCTTGTTGTTTGGGCCAACATGTTATCAGGAAGTACCCTGTTTTTTTCTATTTCATACCACTTGATTCTGTAAATGCGGCTCACAGGGTTGTAGTTTTCTCCTCAAACACTGCAAGCTCTTGTTTTGGAATAAAGGCAACACAGAGAATTCAAACAATAACCTGCACTCATGTAATGGCTAAGTAATGATCAAAGTGCAGCGGAGTGCAAAATCCCCTCTTGAGGCAAATTAAATGTATCCTACAACCAGGGATTACACTTTTGTGTTTAAATGTATTTAGAGCTGGATGTAGAATTCACACTGGTGTAAAATGAGGTGAAATCCACACTGTGTATAGACATCTACTGTATCACTAATGAAGTTGTAGCTGCATTCATTATTTCTAAGGAGCGTCTCAGTGTGCAGGAACCTTTGTTCCTGACATTTCTAAATAACACTGGCATGTGCAGACACTCAGTGGTAATTTCCCAACATAACTTACAGAAGGGTGATAACAGAAAGTGGAGTTAATACACTGGATATGCTTTTTTTTTAGGTTTATCACATTTTATCCTGTTGGATATGTCATTTTATGTATAGGTAAAAGTGACTCTTCTGTGTTGTGTAAAAAATTAAATGGTGATAATTACCCAGCAGATCATGATGCATTCTAAGAAGATAGGATTACTTTATATTTTCCTTATTGTCAGTGAAGCCCAGGAAAAGACCAAGCACAACAAAACATTTGTCTGACTCTCAACTCTTTAACATAATCTTTAGACTTAAGTTAATCTCTCACCAGTATTACCACCTCACAGCTGTATGCCTCTTCCAGCCAGAGAGGTTCACACCCATGTCTGTTCACACTCATTTAATATACACAATGTAAGAATTTAACAGAAGGTTAAACGCATATTTTCAAAATTTTCCAAATATTTTAACTGTTTAAACATAACCTCCCTAATGAATCTATCTATTGTGGATCAAAGCATTGAAAGCTGCTCCAGACTGTTAACCCAGAAACCCAGTAATGTTGGCAGTCAACGAGAGGATGACCTGATTAGCTGGGCCAAAGGTTAGAGTAAAAGCCAAAGTTGTACAAGGACCACTAAATGTTTCCACGCTGTCATGTTAATGCTAATAATATGCTTTTATTATTCAAGATGAAGGTAAGAATAGGACAGACAGACAACCTGAAAAGACAACAGCTGGCCACAAGCATAAAAACAAATCACATGTATGTGCTTTGATTTCCAAAAAATCTTCAGTTAATTTCTAAAAACAAAGCGATGAACTGTATGTCTGGGCTTCCCACCAGCGAGTCAGACTAGCCCAGTCTAGTCCTGGCAAACATGAACTGATGAAGCCACTGGGATGAGAGGCGAAACGTCTTCACAGACACTCTGCTGAGTCCAGTTGCCTTTGATTGAATTGCCCAGAATGATGAACTGTTGTTTGTATTCACTTCAAACTGAAGTAAATAGTGTATTAGTTGGAAACTATTTTAGCCACCAATTAGTATGCATTTGGCACATTTTTTTAAGCACAAGAATAAACAATATCAGACTTCAGTTCATTAATGGTTTTGGTCTTTTAATGAAACTACTGAGACTAGTTGACAAAAATAAAAATATCCCCAGACATTTTCTCAAAACACTTCCAAGAGACTGAGTCATGTTACAGTTAACTGTGGAGAAACCTGTATTTCTGCAGGTTGGGGAGAGTGGTTGCCCTGACAACCAATTGAAAAAGCTTGAAAGTGTTGTGTCAAATTATTAGTAATTAAATCCATGTGAAAAGCTGGACTTAGCTCGCTTCTTATCCTGCTCTCGTTGACCTTCATGAAAGTGCCAAGTGACGCTCTCATTGTTAATTTCTTAAAACAAACAAACAAACAAGCGCGCACACACACACACACACACACACACACACACACACACACACACACACACACATGCACACACATAAAACTCAGCACACATTCCACTCATGTCTTACCCCACCACCTTGTTGCCCTCAGGGGCCAATTCTAATTCCAGTCTGCTGCACAGACTTGCCCCAAAACACCTCTCGCTCCCTCTTTAACTCTTTTTCGTCGTTGCTACAAAAATCTCTGCATGTCTTCGGCTCACTCTGCTCTCTTCTTCTCTTGTCCTCCCTCACCAGTGTCCTATTCTGCCTCCTTTGCCTCTCTTCCTCCACCCTGTCTATTTTCTCCCCTCTTCAGTTTGTCCCTCCATCTTTCTCTCCTCCATCCCCTTTCCCACTTGGCAGCCTTCCCCTTTCTCTCCCCCTTTCCAAGCTGCAGCGTTCCCCTCTCTCTCTTTGTCTGAGGGAGTTTAATCAATCTGTCAAACCCAGGATTTCCACCTTAAGGATGTTACACAAACCTTGTTTGGTGAGTGACACTCCCATATTGGCCAACTTTGGTTCACGTCTGAGCTCCGTCCCCTCACGCTTTTGTGTTCTCATTAATGCTATTCATGTGCATAAGCTGTACTACATGTTCTTTTGTATAAAAACAACATTTGACGTGCTTGTTATTGTGTGTCTCATAACCTGTCTCATACTGAGTCTTCATTTCTCTCTGTCTAGACAACACATGCTGAAAAGCACATGGTAACACTTATTATCATTACAAAGAGGGTAGACCTACAAGGTGTTGGATAACAGGATGTGGTGCTGGATTCTTTTCAAGGGGAAATACTGTTTAAGGAGTAACTCCACACTGGATAATGCTGCACTGACCTCTGTGGATAAAAAGCCTGGATGTATAAGAGAACTGGATGTGGTGCCACAGCTCAGCCCACTGTTTTTCTCAGTGGCCAATTGCGGTATTGCAACAAAATCATTCTATAAAACAACGATGCATTTTCCCCATCGACCACCAAACTGCTGACAGACGTCGTCACCTGCAAATAAGATTGCTTCTCATTCCTTCTGTTATGAATTTTTTTGGTTCATGCACCCGATCAGCAATTTACATTTAAGTGAGCAGGCACCATCTTTGAGTATGGCATTCAGTTCTTCTTATAACATCCATGGTAAATAGGGATGGCACAGCAAAATTCATTCATCCATCAGCTAACACAGTTAGCAAATCAGGGACATGCTGTCACAGTGGTGCTCTCTGGGTTTCTTTCTATTTTCTCTACACTCACCCTGGCGTTTGGTGCTCAGAATTAAACATTTAAGTCCAAGAAAAGTGGGGTTTATTCCCAAGTTAATTTGTTTGCAACCCAGGGATCTTTGAAAAAGCCAGAAGACAGTTTAAAAAAAACTGACTGCTGTTCTGAAAGTATCCAGGATCCTAAAAGACTCTTTTCATCCTCTGAACTCCAAGTAGTGTCTGGGTGGTTTTGCTCCTGTCACATTTGTACTCACTGCAAGTTCATTTTCACTACAATAAAAGTCCTGTACCTCCATGAAAATGCACAACAAGACGTAGAGAGAACTGAGAAATGCCCACAGTGGTACAAATACTAGAAAGAGTGGTGGCTCTACATACGATTGTTACTGTTTTAATTTGTGGCCACTCCTTTCTACTATCTGCTCTGTGTAAACACTGCCTGCAGTTCAACCGAAAACTCCCTGTCACATTCTGCTGGTCACAGCTAAGTGGCTAATAGCTTCACAGTTGTGCAGAGCAGCACAGAGTTTATTTTATTTTTATTTTTTAAAAACAAATCTGCTGATAAATTGTGTAATTTTAGTGATATTTTAAAGACAACATGCTTTTTGAACCTGCCAGCAAGTTTTGAGGTTTAGAGGATTTATCATCTGGATGAAAAAAATAATTCTACAACAAATCAAAAAACATATTTTATCGTGTTTCCCAAGTTTTTTTTTAAATATTTCTTTTGGGGAGTTTTTTTCTATTTTACTGATAGCAGGAGAGAGTCAGGATGAAAGGGGGTATAGAGTAGACATGCAGCAAATGGTCGTGAGCTGGACTCAAACTCATGACTGCTGCTGGCATCCTGCACCCACATGGTAACGCCTTAACTCAGAGAGATATACGGCGGCCCCTGTTTCCCAAGTTTTTAAGCATTTCCTATTCCGGTCAACATAAATTACATATTTATAAGTGAATGTTCACCAAAGTTGAATTTCATGCAAAAACTTCACAGACTCAAAAACTACACCACTACAGTGAGACGATTTTGCTGCAACATTTTGATATTTTGAAATTAGTTTACGGGGTTTAAGTATGTCGACCCGCTGACCACATCTGCAATCACAGCTGGCTGTGGTTTAAGTCACCACTGGTTGGCAGTGCAAGTAGAGTTATCCAGGTGCAGTTACTCCTTACCTAAGCAAATCAAATTCAGTTTTCTCATGGCACAGGGTGCCACATTTTTTTTTGAAATCGAAAGTAAACCTTATCCTGTGATGCCATACAGACAGAAAACGTTTAAGTCTCTCTGTTGAGAACAAAATCAAGACTCACGCTTTGCAAATGCATTTCTTTCTTCTGATTATGTCTTATTATATCTTACGTGACAGTTGTGTTTGACCATCCAACCAAGAAAAAAGATCAAGAAAGTCACTGTGCATTAAAAATACAACTATATAGCTCACTGAGTTAGTGCATTACCATGTAGGCGCAGGTCGCCAGCAACAGTCATGAGTTTGAGTCTGGCTCACAACCCTTTCCTGCATGTCCCTCTCTCTCTATACCTCCTTTCACCCTGTCTCTCCCTCTTTCATTAAAATGGAAAAACTCCCCCTAAAAATTTAAAAAGAACAACGTTTCTGGCATAAACCTAAGGCGTCCCTCAAGTTACAGAAATGTGTCCAATACCAGTCAAAAGTTTGGACACACCCTATTTTATTTGAGGGTTTTCCTCCATTTTCACTATTTTTTATAATATACAACAAAGCAAAAAGCATCAAAACTATTAAATAACACATTTGGATTTATGTAGAAAGTGAAGCAAGCGTACACAAAGCAAAATATGTTTTTGATTTTAGATTCTTCAGCATTGATGGCTTTTGTCACCTGGAGTTTTTCCAGCAGTCGAGAAGGAGTTCCCACATATGCTGAGCACCTGCTGACTGCTTTATTTCACTCCACGGCAACAGTCCCAAAACTTCTCGACTGGGTTTGGCCATTTGATCGTAGAGCCGTCTGGTAATTAGAAAATAGAATTTATCACAATATAACCCAGATTTCCGCCAGTCTAATGCCCATTCCTTTTGTGTTTGGCCCAAACACTTGTCCTCCCTGTTATTGGTCTCACTCAGCCTTTTGGCGATTTGACTGAAGCTGGGAACGTTACGTCAATAGTGTGTGAAGCTGTCATCAAGGTAAACAGTGGCTGCTTTGAGAAGTCTAAAATGTGAAACATTTTTACTCTGTTTGCATTTTTGGGGATAGCTATGTTGCTTTAATAGTTTGGATGCCTTCTACACTGTTTGCTTGTGTCAAGCCACTTAAATGGGAGAAAGTCAATGAAAGTAAATTGATTGTGGCGCTGACAGCCCAAATGGCATTTTAAAAATTCAGCAGCAATCTGCTGTTCTTGCTCAAAGGGAATCGTTGCATTTCAGTCTTTATTATGATATTGTACAGTCTTGACCTTATTATGTGAAGTGCCCTGAAATGACTTATGCTGGGAATTGGCGCTATATAAATACAATTTAACTGTAACCTGGAACACAGCTGTCCCCTCTCGTCTAAATAATCCACAGAACAATGCAGTGTGAGCTGTTCTCTATCTGCAGCACTGATATTGTGGTGCTACAGTCTTCTACCGTAGAATTTCTCTGGGAAGACACAAACAAAGGCCCCTACTTCGTCTTATTCATTTTTAGAAAGCCACTCATATTTTTAGACAGTCTGTCCCAGAACTGCTGCAATGAGACCTAAAGCTCGCATTAAATTTAAATAAAAAAAATATTTAATCTCCTGCAAGTTAAAGACACTTATTTTCTAATCCAGGTAGCTGAAAATGACGTTTGTCTTTGCTCTATCTGTAAAACTCTATGAACATTTTACCATGTTGTTATGTCTAAAAGACACATCTCCAGAAAATGTTTTAAAATTGGCTTGTTTTAAGTGGTATTTTCTGATATTTGTATATATATATGTATATATATATATATATATATATATATATATATATAAATTATTTGTCATTAATATTTTCTATTTCTAATACAAATTATCCTCTTTTTCTCTCTTTTGTTGTTACTGTTTGAAAATCATTTAGCATAACTATTTTGAAAAGTACTTTCTGGATCAAATTTACTGAGACTTACTTTAATGTTTGTCAGTGTAGCATCACAGGAGATGTTTTGTAGGCAGGTTTTGTCTATGGTTCTTCATGCAGTATGCACAAATCCAAACCACTGTACAGCTGAAAATCAGGGTGTTCTTTGGGTAATCAGTGAGTATTATGGGATGTTACAGGTGTCTTAACGGTCACTCTATCTGTAACCATCATCTTTTGTCTCATGTTGTGAGCAGGGTTTGTTTCCTTGACACATTACAATTATGTGGCTGTGTGTTTGTGTGATTGTGTGATTGTGTGCGTGTAAAAGTGTGTATGTGTGTGTAAAGCTAGAGACAGGGAGGAGTGACATCTGGTGGTGAGCATTAATATAATTGTTGTATATGTGATGCTCAGGAGACTTACTGTGTGTGTATGCATTTTTTTTTTTTTTGCATTGCGTTTTTGTAGCCGCCTGCTGCAGAAGATTTCTCTCACCTTCCTCCAGAGCAGAGGAAGAAGAGGCTGCAGGCAAAGATCGATGATATCACCAAAGAGCTGCAAAAGGCGCAAGACCAAAGGTGAAAACACCAGCAGCAGTATCACAGCCGTCAGTGTAATAACACACTTGCTTCTCCGTATAGAGCCATCTGTGCACGAACTAACACTGAAAAGAAGCACAGCTGCCCAAGAAGGGCAAGTTCAAAAGGGCTGCAGTATATCTCCTACACATTTCTGTTCTTATACTGTTGTAATTGCACTTCAGTTATACCTGATAGCTGAGTCTTGAATCCCTTGAGTAGGGAGTTCTTGGTTTAACTCTGTACAGGGGACCGTTTGCTGCATTTGGTACCATCTTTTTCTTCTGTTTCCCCTGACACGATGAAATACAGGCATAAAAGTTGTCCAAAAACAATCTCCTCAAATGACCTTCGGAACCCCAAACAGTTTCTGGGCGTTTTCTGCTCCTGTCATATTCACTGTGAACTAATATTTCACTGTGATATAAAGACCTTCACCTCTATGGAAACAGCACAACCATGGCTAGAAGTAGAGAGAACTCAAAAATGCCTTTTGTGTCATATAACAAGGTTACAATTCCATAAATCCCAAAAGAAAAAAATGAAAATGGAATTTCTTCGATCATTTATTGTACAAAAAAAATGTAAAACCTGATATCAACAAGTACAACATTTTTCTACAGATGTCACTAACACTGGAAGGACAAATAATGGTTCCACATCCTATAGATATTTTTAAATATTCGTTCATATTAGTCTTCTATTTGGTCTGGCACAGCCTGCAGTTCAGCCCGAATCACGTGACTTTTGATCATCCTGAGTCGCTAACAGATTTCCAGTTGTGCTGAGGAGTGCAGAATGTTTTGTTTTTCACAGAATCTGGTGAGAGCAAATTATTTCTTTTTGCTATATTTTTAAATGAGGCATGTAGAATAAAGTGATTTTGATGAGATAATATGATTTTAAGCTTTGGTCCAATTTCCTGACAGATGAGTAGTTCAATGACCAATTCCAATTTAAATGATCCCTCTTCTCTTTTTACAGTTTCTGACTCTTATCAGTGGTTTAATTTTGGTGATTTTGTTGAGACAACATGTCGTTGAAACCTGTTTGCAGGTTCTAGGATTTAGAGGGTTAACTTGAGACATGGTACTTTACTGTAGCTCTAAAAGTGATTGTCTTGAAGCACAAAGCCTGAAGAACAACAATAGTGCAAGGGAAATAGGAGATAACCTAGATAACGTCATACATTCACATTTTAAACAATAGTGTGCTTCCAACTTCTTGGCAGCTGCTAAGGGATGCTTCTCTCTGTTTCAACATGACGGAGCTTACAGCTCAAAGCCAGGTTCATATTAAAAATAGTTGAAATGGTTTGGTTTTGAGGAACTTCACTGGCTTGCATGAAACCTGACGTCAACCCCATCCAACGTTTGACCTCACTAATACCATATACAGTAGTTTGACATGTCTTCTCAGCTTCCAGGCACTGGCCGTCCTTCCCATCCTTATCAGCAGTGCTGCACAAGAGAGAAACTTCCTTAATCAGCTCTCACATTTCCCAAACAATAACGCTCCTTCTGTCTGACCTCAGTGACGCACTGGAGAAGATGAAGGGTGTGTATGAGCAGAACCCACAGATGGGAGACCCCTCCAGTCTGGAGCCTCAGATCACAGAAACTGCCCAGAGCATCGGCCGCCTGAGGGGGGAGCTCACCAAATACGAGGTTATCACACATGCACACACATAGGTGCTAATACTGGACAGCATCTTGGCTTTTTGTTGACGGTTTCTTTCTATTTGTTGCTGGTTTATAACAGACGTGGCTGTCAGAAGCAGTGGGGGGAGAGGAATCTACCAACACCGTCAACAATAACGCTCAGCATAGGTAAGGCCAGGATTCAAAGAACATTTTGGGAAATACATGAGGAGACTGTACCAGCACCACTGTCAAGATTTTCATGTGTTGAAATGAGCGAATGAGTGACTAGTACTGAAGCTTGGGAGAGCTCAGTCCATCAGTCACAGGCAGAATTACACGAGTGAGGCCATTATAAGAGGTCATAAATGAGCATCTACCACAGGATTTGCTGGTGAAGTAAACAGTAGCTGAGACTCTTGTCCTCAGTCCCGAAGTACCAAAGCACAAGCATGAATGTTCCCTGCACTTATTTAATGACCTAATTTGTAAAGGAACTATTTGTTCTTTGGCCCTCTTACCCTTAAATTCACGTCTCCCTCTCTTATACCTACAAGTATTTACTGGTACACAGTGTATGAGTTCTCTGCCAGCACAAAAACTTGCGACTGTAAGTTTGGATTAACTACACTGTATGTGATCTAAATCCCAATCATCTCACTTCAGCAGGAAAATGAATTTAAAAAAATGAATAAACCTATTATTCAAATGTCAGTTTCTTTAAATGTGAAAGTCTGAAGGCGAATAAAGTGAGGGAATAACATGCATTTGTTATTTTATACATCTGCAGTATCTCCAGTGCCGTAACAGCTGACCCGTCTCAGAACATCTACACAGAGTTTGATGATGAATTTGACGACATAGAAAGTCCTATTGGCCAGTGCACGGCTCTGTACACCTTCGAAGGTACATTTTGTGATGTGCGCTCCATTTGTTCGTAAATAGATCTCATTTTAGCTTCTTTTTTTCCCCCACATCTCTTACTTGGGTGTGTTTGTGTGCAGGCAACAGCGAGGGCACCATTTCCATTACAGAGGGAGAGCTGTTGAGTGTAATGGAGGAGGATAAAGGCGACGGATGGATGAGAGTCCTTAGATCCAGTGGAGAGGAGGGCTATATACCTTCATCCTATGTCAAACTCGCACCTTAACTCCCATTACAGAGCTCCTGATGGAAGTTAAGAGCCAAAGGTGAATACAAAGTCATCCAAGATAATTGGAGCTGTTCTCGACATGTTTTATCTCAGCCAGTGACGTGTGTGGGGAGATGAAAGTGAGTGATTATAAAGCTTGTTATCGAGGCTGATTGCAGTATCATACACTCCCTGTCTCTGCTCGCTGTGGCAGGAGAAGCAGCCTCTAAATGCAGACTGTCAGCCCTGTCTGATCTTCATAGATTACAGCTTTTTTAGAACTAAAAAAAAAACTACTTTTGAATGTATACCCGAACCTTTTGTCACAGTGTTAAGTGACGACTCCTGTAACATGTTCAGCATCATAGTAGCCTCACGCTACATCTGTTTATGGCAATATGTATATCCGCCCACTTGACTTTCCCACTGCCAGTTTTAGTAACCTGCTGAACTTTTTCTTTTTGTAACACCAACTCTCTACAAAACCCCTTGTCTGACAGGATAATGTGAGTTTTTTTAAACCATGATTGATGTGATGTTTTATAAGTTTTAACTGGATGAAAACCACTACTCTACAGGGAGTGTACAAAATATATCTTTCAATGGACAAAGACGTTGAAGGACAGGTTGTCAGTTTTTTATGTTTGTCTTAAAACAGTTGTCAGGTGTCCATATGAAGCATGAAAAGGGTTTTCTTGTTGTCCTTCCTGTTTATACTGACCATCAAGGGATCTCTTCAGAATGCGCATTCACAGGTGAAGTGGATGAAATCCACAGGCCTCTCTCTCTGAAGCTAATATGATGTTTGAGTCGTCTGAGTTGGACTAATCAAGTGGGCATCTTCAAACATTCCAGTGTTTTAATACAAAATTCCTTCTTTGTGTTCCTATCTATCTCAGCAGCTCAGCAGAGCAACATCTGAAGACTCACACAGAGGAACTTCATTTTAAAAATGCTGTAGATGTGGAAGGTATCCACTTGATGTGACTAAATCAAACTGCTGAAACTTAATTTTAGCTTCAAACCACTTTGGAAAACAAATTTCAAAGAAATTGAGGACTGTATTTTTCCTGTCATCACTAGTGTGACTCACCAGATATAGTGTAGCAATGCCAAGCAACAACCTTTGGTTAGCAACCTACATGCTGAAAATTTTACATTTAGGTGAATTTTTTGGGTAAATTAACCATTTTAATGAAAGTGCTTACCTCTCTGCATGCAAATGTTCCACCCAAACTATTCCGCCATCACTAATTTAAGTCAACACCATCACTGTATCCGGGTCTTACCCTGCCTCAGACTATTGTAATAGGTTTAAAGAAATGTTTAAGTGTTTTCCCCCAGTAGCAGAAATGATAATGAGGTGCAGTCAGACCGTCCTACACAGCGCTGTGTCAGTGCTAGAGAATGGTCTAGCTATGCAAGACCAGTCATCACTTACATTGGAAGTGCACTGAAAAGGGAAATCCTAATTTTAAACATGAAGAAAAAATACAGTGTGCAAAACCTGTTTGTGTTCATATGGTCACATGAGTACTGAGAGAAGAGACATGAAAAAATGAAACCTGTCTTTTAACTCCATATGATATATTTTAGTTTCTCTACCACAGAAAGGGTTTTAATGGAAGCTAGCTTTGCAATGTTTTTTGTGAATTTTAGGCATGATGTGTCAGAACCAAAGGAAAAGCACAACAGCAGTGATGACCAAAGTTCAATGCAAAGTAAAAATATAGAGTTTATTATTTTAGAACTCCTGTGAATCGCCTGTGTTAGACGTTGCAGTCTGTGTGCAGGTCTCCTCTTCACTTTTAATTTCGAACTTTGCACAGAAGTGGCTGGACTAAGTGTTGAGTGGTTTCAGGTCTAATGGTCAGCTGGTTCCTCTTTGTTTGTCATATTCTGGTTTCACAAGGTTTAAATGTCTGTTTTCACTTTTTGAGCCTCTGGACATCTGAATCTCACTCTTATTTTCCTTCATAAATCCTCTGAAATAACAGGCATTTAAAAAAAACAAAAAAACTTTGTCATTATTCTTACTTGAAATCCAGATGGCCTGTTCAACCAGATTTTAAAAAAATCAATATGGCGCTAGGCTATATTTCAAAGGGAGGAAATGAGAGTTTTGAGATTCATCTCCTCACTGGATCACTGCCAAGAGTGAACAAGCACTTTTCGAATCTGAATCTGAAATGCTTAAAGCTCTCTTTCTTTCTCATCGAGCCACATAAGGTTTGCTCATCTCTGTCTCTACCACTCTGTCCTGCACAAGTAAATGTTTTCTCAACCTTTAAGGGGTATTATTGTATGATCCCTTTTTTTAAAGAAAATGTCTGTATTTACATGTATCATAAAATGAAAAAAAAACAAAAACATTAGTCTTTTTTGCTTCTTTACAGTGTCATTTATGAGAAACAATACATGCAAAAACAAACACAATCTGAAAATTATTTATTGCATTAGAAGCACTGAAATAAAAAAAACAGTTTCCAGTGTGGTTCGCTACAACAGCAGTTCAAGGATGAAGAGCCTTAGGCTAAGAGCTCAGTTTGACTAATGTTTAATAATGCTGGTCCGTTGGAATCTCAAGTATCAAACAAGTGGTTTGGATTGATAAAACACTGAACACACATTCTCTGAAGCAAACAGATGCTGTTCTTTTGGTAAACAATTTTAGTCTTCCTGAAAAAGGAAAATGAATTCAAAGCAGCCCATTTCACAGTGAAGGTCTGCTCACACATTCCAGTTAGAAGTCTTTTTTTTGTTTGTTTTACAAGTTATGTCAAGTTGTCTCTTGACAAGCTCAACATACAGTCACCCAGTGTCTCTGATCTCATGGCTGAGATCGCTTCCTTTACTACAACACACCGAGGCTTGTCTAAAAACACCATTCTATCATTTTTGCTCTTTATTTTCCTCTCATGGCAAAAGAGCTGACTTCACCTTCCACTTACTGAAACAGGCCCTGAGGCTCAGCTTAGAGCGTCAGGTTGTTGTGGGGTGATCTCCACCGGTTCCAGTTTATCTGAGAGGACACAAAGAATCTTGTCAAACTTCTCATATCGCTCCTGCCTCTCTGCCGCTGCCCCCAGCTGACCCCAGAACAGCCGCAGGGCGAACTCTGTCCGGAAAGCCTCCAGCAGCTCGGGGACTGGCTCCCAGCCTTCTGCAGAGACAGTGTGACGGACATTTCATCAGATACCACACATGATGTCACTTCACATCAGTTTCACAATGTACACTGTTTTCAGTATAATACTTTATACTTCTCTATTTCCTGCTGCAGCCTATGTTCACTCTCCCTCACAATGGGCCCCGGGCAAAAACTACTCGCATAAACGCACTTATGCAGAGCGTGTGGGAGCAATCTGTTGCATTCATCAGTTTTCTAATACGCCAGAAAACACTTGTTTTGCTTACTGAAGAATTACAGTTTGATGTCTTAATCTGAATGATTCATAAACTAGAATTCTTAAATGCCTTGTGGCTGTAGACTTCTGCCAACCACTCAAGTTGCAGTTTCCATCCATGTCTGTCCAGACTTGTATATTATACATAGTAAAGAAGGAATCTAGTAGGTGACTCACCCAAGATTATAGTCACAAATTCAGTATCCAGCTAAATGAGAAATATGGAAACAATCTTATGGCATTAAATAAACACCAAAAAAGTGTTGCTGAAAATGATGATGTCACAGTGAAGGTGACCTTTAGGATATAAAATGTCATGACTTCATCATTTTATTTATAGATTTTGTCATAATTACTGTGTGAAGTCTTCAGTTATGGCCAAAAACGTCTTTGGTGAAGTCAAACTGACTTTTGAGCACCAAAGTCTAATCAGCTAATCTTTTCTGTCCACTGTATGAATGTTTGCGCTAAATTTGAATAAATGCCCTCATTGTTCTTACACTGTGTTCGTGAGGACGGGAAAAATGGACTGATGAACATTTACAAAGCATAATGCCTCCCACCTCGGCTATAAGAACTGTAACAAACTTACATAGAGTGAATATTTTGTTCACCCTATCATTGTCATTAGCTCCCAATTTGAGGTTCAACATTCTGTGAACTTGTGCATTTCGGTTGTTACCGGAAAATTCTTTCACTACAGCAGCAACTTCAAGTTCTTTATGTAAGTTGCTGTCCAGGGAAAACATTCACTTTTCCAACAGGTGACATCGACTGCATCAACTACAACATTATAGTTGGAGGTATGTGTCAAAGTAGCACAAGATAGCATTGACAAAACATTGTTAAAAGATGATCAATGTTATTCACTTCACCTGCTGATCAGTGGATATTCTCTCGTACTTCTCCTTAACTGCCCCATCATAACTCCCTCCATGTATTTACAGAAGGTCATGGCACCCTTTGCTTTAGGAAGACATTTTATAGCACAAATAATACCTCATGTCAAGCCACTTTGTCTCCGTTTCTATCTCAGTACAGCACTGCTCTGATGACACTGACAGCAGTAATATTTTCTATTTGTTGTGGCTCTCTCAATGCTATTACTGGCGTTTTTAAGGTTTTTCCATTTTGTAGATGAACGCGTGTACCTGTAAGCAGAGAGCGTGCATGCTGCTGATAATCTTTGGCGTGCAACGCAGTGCTGCGTGCTGATTGTAGGACATCATAGAGGAGCTGACAGCCTCGCTCACTGTTCTCCACTGGGTCTTCACCCTCCATCAGCATCAGCAGAGGAACCAGGTGTGGCATGGCTATGGGCCCCTGGACTACAGAATCTACAAACACATGAACACATGGCATCCATCAGACTGCAGGTGTTTTTATGCATCAGTGTGTTTGTGGATGGTATGGAGTATGAGTATTCATATAAAAAAATTGTGTAAAGCCTTTTATGGCTCCAGAGGAAGAGCACATAGTTTGATAAATTGCCTCTCTAATTATATAAAACGGTTGAGCCTAATGAGCTCTTAAACTTAGATGATCTTAAACTGTCCTGGTAGAAAGTGAGACTGTTAGCCAGTTCATCAAGACTTTAGGTAGTAATTAATTACTTCAGCACTGTGTGAACTTATTCTATTGGGTTTTGCAGCCTATATTAAAACATAAGGCTATCACGAGCAAGTTTACACTAAAGTAATCTGTTAATTAATTGCACTGGTGATAAAGGTTCTCTAATTAATGGTGTAGTTTTAGAAAATAAACCAGTTTATTCATGTCGATCTAAAATGATATGTGTTTTTATCTGCACTTTTTTTTCACTTGTAAGATAAATATCTGTTTGTTGTGTATCAGCCACAACAAACAGATATTTATCACTTACAGTATACAACAGAAGGCATTAATCCCCTGTACAATATCAATTAAATGTCAAATGATTAACGGTTGTATCACCTCTCAATGATTGCATTATTTCTGAGTTGAACAGCCTATGAGCATGAGTTTGGAGAATCTTGGCAATATCCCAGCATGATAACTATCCAAAGTGTTCTGCCAAAGTCACACAAGAGTTTCTAAAGAAGGAAAAGTGAAAAGTATGATGTGACCAGGCATCTTGCCTAAATCCAATAAAACATTCTTGTGGTATTAAAAAAAAGGAGAGCAACAAAAATCCTCCAGCAAAGAGCAGATGAAAAAATTTGTCCCTGAATAATGAGAACGTCTCCTAAAGTTTGGTATCCTCCATGCCGAGGAGGACTGAGTCAGCAAATCATCAAAATAAAGGTGGACATAAGTATTATTAAAAAATATTAAAGATTATGATCTCAGTAATTAAAGGTATTCTGATTGGCCTGTATTTTTGTATATTAAATCTAAGCTGTTAGTTTTAATTTTATACAAGAGCAAATACTGCACTGTTCAGTTTAGAAGTAATGCAGTTACTGTGAGGTCATACAGTTTTGATTCATTTGACATTTATGTGAGATTGCTAAGGGGTGTGGGCACTTCTGCTGTAAATTGTATTCTTCTTGGCCCTGACATTTTGTGTGGTCGCATCTCTAATCGCTGAGGACAAAAGCGTCTGCCAGATGAGTGTGATGTGTCTCTCTGTTCAACACCACTACTTACCATCTCCTTCGTTCAGTGAGTTCATGAAGGGTTTGAGTGTCTTCTCAAATAACACTGCACTCTCCGTGTGGTTCCTCCTCAGCGCTCGCCACGTCATCTCCAGTCGCACTATCTGCACATGCACAAGTAAACAGTGTGTGTGAAAAAACTTAAACTGGTTTTCACTTTGCATAATTTTGGCAAGTGTATCATAAGTACGCCACCTGAGACATCTCCAGAGCCTTCATCACGGCAGAGAAGGAGTAGAGGTTGTGGGCATGTTCTTTCAGGGCCTGAGCCACTGAGATTACTTTGTGTAAAACTGTTGCTCTCTGGCTCACGGTCCCTGTGCAGCCCAGAATGTCTACTGCGACTCCCAGTGCTATTAGATGATGCCTAAAAAAATGATTAAAGATTAATGGATTACAGGTTGTGTAAGTGGACAGAAGATTAAATAAATAAGGTCATTGCTGAGGGAGATTTTATTACTTCCTTCTAATGGTATCTAGCCACCCACAATGTGACCACCCCAATAAATAGAGGTGAGCATTTCTATTTACAGTATCCCACTGGGTAATCCACAGGAATACTGTATGCCAGAGAAATAGTCCAGCATTTTATGTTTTTTATCCAGAAGTCAAACCAAGGACACTGTGTCTGCATGGCTAGATATCACAAGGGATAAGAGAGAAAATATGCTTGTAGTAATAACTACAAGTGAAAACATTGCTCTATTCATACGTCTGTTTTTAGGTACAAAGTGTCAGCTGTATGTACCTCTCTAGCAAATCCTCTCGTAACTGGTGTCCATGTGGCAGAGTGACAAGCTCCAGCCCTGAGCCAACTCCCATAAGCCTCTTCTGCTCATCAGTCACCCCGACAATGCGTGCTACCTGCAGTACCACAACAATGATAAATCAGCGGCCAGTCAGTTGTTACATCCAGTTCATTGAAGCTACTTCATTCAAACGACTGAGCTCACGGAAAACACCTGACTGTAAACAAAAGCTCATATTTATCAAAGTACTAAAGTTGAAATTTTGGAATTATGTGAAAGGTGAAAGTAAAATTTCCTCATCTTATCTCACAAATGTAAACACACAAGCACACACATTTCATGAGATTAAAAAATACTATTACAGGGAGATATGAGCTCCTCTGAAGTAATTGTACAAAGCAATATTGTTCATAACGAATAATATTTTTTGGTTATTGACTCTGACATTTAGATGTTGCATAAAGCCATTTTGCAGTTATCAGGTACATGAACAAACCAAAATAAAACATATATTGATATGAGGAGCTACTGAGGTAAGTTAGATCGCTGTGGGCTACCTGGCAGTCAACACTGAGCATGTGCAGAGCGATGGTGTTGGGGTCCGAGCGGTTGAAGACCTCTTTGACCGAAAGGAGGACGCTGGGCTCCAGAGGCCGGTTGTTCTCGGGCAAGAGCAGTGACTCAAACTGTTCCAGCTGGAAACACGACCCTGACTCCATCTGTGTTAGAGGTGGAAGCATGTTAGTACACATTACTGGGCATTATTCAACAAAATACACAAAGCTGTTAATTAGGAACGTGGAAAGTTTCCTATTATGCTGCAGTGGTTACAGATCACAAGATGGAGGGAAATGTTAAGATAATAACTACAAAGCTGTAAATCATCTCCTACGGTGTTTAAGACTCATACAAGTAATAACTACTAGTTACAAATCACTTATATTTTACTTTTTTGTTCATATGAAAATCTTAGTGGACCCTTGAAACTTGCTAAAGTTGCTTAATTAAAGTAACCTTCAGCTTGACATTCACCTAAACTTACAGTGATTTTCTTGATTAAGTATAAAATGTCTGAACTTCTCAGAGAACAAGAGTCCAAAACCAAAAAGTATTCATTTTATTATCGTAGCAGACTAAGTAAATCAGAAAATGATTGTACCGGAGAAGGTGTGACCACTGAAATGTGATATCTGTGCTTATCTCTAAATTATCAAGATCAATTTGGCAAAAAGCAACTTTGTTTCACTGCAGACTTGATAGAACTGTGAGGTATTATACAACTCCAACCATTTTTAGAGTATGCTTTTAATATGTCTTAAGGAAATTTGTAGAAACCAGCAGCTGCCAACAAAGCATTTGAAAATGGATCTTAACACAAAAAATGAGGTGTGTATACATGGCTCATAGCTGAGGAGATAATATATAGTCACAGAAGCCGGTATGGCCCTTCACCTCCACATCTACTCAGCACAGAAGCAAATGTGAAAGCTACAAACTGCAAAGTAAATATTATTTATACAAACATGTGGCCGTTCAAAATGCCAGTCTTCCACTTCCTCTGCCGCCTTCCTCTGGAGCTCTTTGTCAAACGGCAGCTGTGATGATGCTTCGCTCTTCTGAGCCTCCAAAAATCCAAAGGAAGTCTCTGTGAGGCGGGCACGGCTCTGCCACTTCTCCTCCGCACGCAGCCGGTCCACGTGACCCCTCCGCCGGGACTGAGGCAGCTGAAGACAACAAGTGGATATAAACGCTGCATGGAGGATTTATTATTACCTACAGAAAAGGCGGTGACAGGAGGATGAGCAGTGAGAATCTTTTACCTGGATGACCAGCTCATCATAGAAAGACGAGGGGTCTTCGTCCAAGTCTTTGGGTGGGGGAGGCGTAGCGTTGGGGAAAACAGCAGAGACCCTGAGAGGTTTAGGAGGAGCTCTTGAGTGCAGCTGCCCATCTGAACCCCGCAAAGTTACACCACCACCTGCAGGCACAGAGAGCGGGGTTTAGAGTTATGTGTCTTAGGTGAAAGGAAGCTGCACATGTGCTCGTGTTTGCACGTTACCAGGATAGGGGGGCCGTGTGTTTCGTGGCTGTGGGCTCAGCAGGGGTTCGCTGCCTGTGCGAAACACTGGGGAGATGGGGGCGGGGCCAGTGCTATCTGACTGAGGGTTCAGTGGAACACCTGGAGGAAGAACAGTAGCAGCAGTAGCATTTATACCACTGACATCAATATTACTGATCAATATTAAACAGGACATTTTTACAGTGTATCTCCCTTTATGTAACAATGACAGTGTCTCTAATTTAAGTTACATCCGGTTTCTTGTTACTGATCAGCAAACACATACACAAAGAAGTAACATGCTAATACCATCTGATGCAGTGATGTGACTCTAGCAAAGCCCCTACCAAATTTATACCCCTCATCCAGATAAGTTACCTAACTCAGTGAACAGAATCCCTTTGTCTTCAAAAACTGCCTGACCTACATCCTGTGAGTAAGTACCCCTCTGAGAGCACTTAGTCACCAAACATGTTCTCTCCCCCACTGACTCTCTTAAAAAAAAACATCTTTCTGTCAGGTCTCTGTTGAGGCTTCAATGTCCACTGCAAGTGTTTTCAAAGCAGCCACGTTTTAACTTTTAATGAGAATAGTTTTACCAATATACTTGTATTTTTGACAGTACTCAACAAATTTGACATTGCACTTCTATCAAACGGTCTAATTCATAATGGACAGTTTAAAAAGTATCATAATCAATGCAACAAAACGCAACTTATCCTCTTCATTTCTTCAAGCATTCTTCTTTCCTGTCAAAACCTGCCACAGAAATGTTCTGCTGTGTACAGCCAGGAGTGGTTAATGTTGCTGTGAACCTCTAGCCTCAAGCAGAAATGTGAAAAAGGCAACAGAAGGCTGGAAAACTCAATTCTTTCTAAATTCATACCCCCCAGTTTTCTTTTTTCCCCCATTTTAATATCTGTAGACTTCAACCAAAACTGTCATTTAGCTAAGTTTGTGCAGCTCTCTCTGGAACCACAAAAGGTTTTACACAACTTTGTCACATACACAGTTTCACTCAAAGGCCTGCTAGAATACTTTGATGTGAAAGATCAGTGAAGTTCTCTTTTATAATTAAAAAGAAGTTAGGAGCTCATTCACAGTCACTGTGGCAAAAAATCCTCTGTGGCTGTGTTGTCTATTAATTTTGTATGTGTTCATATTAGCACAAGAAAAACTATTCCTTCACTTGCCTTTCTTCACCACTAGTGTTTGATGTACTGTACCAACATACAGACAAAATAAACATTAAAATTGTGCCTATTTTGTCTGCAATGCTTGCATTTACATATATTCCCATGTGAATTTCAGACTTCAGACAAGTGAGCTGCTGATACATGAGTAGACCAGGCAAGTTAAAGATGGCAACTAGAATTACTGCCATGCATTCGTATTCTTCCACCAACCACTTGGTTGTAGTTTACATCCATGTCTGCTCAAACAAGACATCTTGGATCCAACTTGTCACCACTTCATCATTTTGTCCTTTGACCACTAAAATCTAGCACGTTTATCCTCGAGTCCAAAGGAACATTTGTGCCATATTTGAAGAAATTACTACAACTGAGTTACAGTATATCTCAGATCCTGACATATTGCTCTGTTTACATGTCTAGTGGACACTGGCAGCCACAACAGAGCTGGAATGCAACACTGCTGCGTCCTGTGGACATTAGAGGTTAGTGTTGACACACACCATTACATATAGGTTACATGGTTATAATAATGTACCAGTTCGTAGGTTGCTGTCAGACTGTGCAGACTGAAGTGAAGGCCTCCGTCCCACATTCTCCAAGTTAGCAGGCTGACTTCCACTCCTGCCACACATAAAACAAAGTTCAGTAGCACGTTTAATCATATCTGTTTGACTATATGCATCATGTTTCACATACGTGCACCACACTACACTTGCTCCCACCTTAGCAGTGGATTGATGACCTGCAGTGTGTCAGTGTGGTTGGAGCTGAAGCTGCGTCTCTTGTTGTGTCCACTCGGTGTTACACCCTCTGCACCTCTACAGCTGCTGCTGGTGGGCTCCGCATGTTGCTCACTGATGACACGCAGAGGAAGGGTCCGTGTGATTGGGTGAAAGATCACAGCGCCTGTAGCCTGGGAGATGGGCCGACGCCCACCCACGTAGAATCGGATCAGAGCGGGAACATTGTCAAAGCGATCTTCCTCAAACTGGAACAGCTCCCGAGAGTAGCCCTGTCGCACAGATGGAGGCACACTCATAATGTAGCAAGCAGAGGCTTTACAGGAATAGCCCAACAAAAAAATACTCCAAAGAGGCTAGAAAGGTGGCTACCGTAGCTTGCAGCTCAGCAGAGCTCCAGTTTGGTCACAAATCTATTGCAGTAGTTAGCCAGAGCCACAGGAAGAAAAAACATTCTCAAACCGCTTTAGAAGCATAACTCACTTCCTCATTTTTAATCTGCATCCTCAGTATGTCCCAAACGACCATCAGTTTGTCAAATAATCACTAAACATTTTCTTGGAGAGCTATGAGGGGACAATAGTGAAACATGTTGTTCATGTCGTGTTGGCAACATTATTGAATGGGAGGTGGATTATACTCTGGGTGTGATTTGAATTTTCAGTATGTGATTTGAATTTTCAATAGACTTTTTGATATATTTTTTTGTACCAGCTCTGGGTTCTCATTGGGATCAATTACTGTAACAGCTGTGGATCAGAGCAGAGGATAGCTGTCAAACAACAGAGCAACCTCCAGTAGTTGACGGATTGATCAGCACATGGTTGTTTTATTGGTTTGATGACCTTTGTTTTGAAAGATATTTTAAATGTCTAAAACCAGTTACATACAAGAGATGGACAGCACTGAAAATAGTTCGCAATTTAAAACATTTGTTCAATAAAAGTCAACAAAACAACACTGAAAAACCCACAGAGATTCAATTAACAATGAAATGAAACAGAGAGCTTTGGCACAGCTGTGTAATGAAAGATTTCAACAATTAATAATTAATCTAATCCACAAACTGCTGCACATGGACACACATAACAAATCGGCACCTTTTTGGGACGAAGGACCACTCGTATGATCTTAAAGTGCAGGGGGCCGTCCCTCCAAAAGCAGCTCAGAACATAGTCACCGGGGGAAGAGCTTGAGTCTCGGACCAGGAAGTCTCCGTCCCTCTCAAACAGAGTCTCTGCAGCCTGGAGACAAGTCAGCAGGTTAACTCGGTCAGCTGGACATTTGTGCTGACATCGTGCTGTATGAAACTCTGTCTTAGTCTCAGTTCTCCATAGCGCACAAGAAGTTAAAGCAATAGCTTAACATTTTGAGGATTAACACTTACTTGGCTTCTTGGTGACAGAAGAGATTTATACACCCCTCTCAAATCTGTGTGGTAAATACGCTAAGCTGTCAGTTAGGCACATGTAGCTAAAGCCAAGACAACAGAATACAATAAATGCAATAAATCTTCTCCCATAGTGTTCAGCTTCTGAAAATGTTTTGTAGAGGTGTGAGTGAACTGTATCATCACTGTGTAGGATGCAGCTTGAACTGTAATACATTTTACAGAGAGATCTTTCTGTTATATAGCCAACACTCTTTGATATAAATAGGGTGGATCAAATAATAGAAACTCCTCTTAGTATAACATAACACTGCACTACAAAACTGCAGCCTCCAAAATGATCATAAAATAGAATCGTCACCTCTCCGCTGAATTAAACTGCACCAGTTTAAGGTAGGTGTGCCAACTAACACTCATACTTAATGACTGACAAATTATATTTTCTTTGTTTGTTATGCGTATTGTTAAGTGCTACGGGCCAGATTATTTCTTGGTCAGAAGAGGTGACTACCTTGAGTCTTTACTGGTTGCCTGGCAACTTCAAGGTGAATACAGGCTTCAACAAGTTATCTGTTGTGAGTCCTGATAGGTAGATTTTGCTGTGTGTATCCCCTTGCTCAGTCGTACAGACATTAGAGCTGTATCGATATTCTAATTAGAAGACAGTTTTTCCAAATAAGAGTCAATCTATTCATTGAAGTTGTATGTATAACAAATAATCCATTAGGTGTTAATACAGTTGGAATAGTGTGGCTTCATGTGCACCTCTCTGCTCAGCGGTCCGTGGTACCATGCGTGGCTCCTCGGGTCATCAGTGCTGAGCTTCAGCTCCTCTTCCAGCTCCTTCTTCAGCGAGTCCATCTCTCTCCGACCACCAAACACCTACAACACACACAGCATCAGCCCAGGAGAGACCATAGTTACACTGCTTGTTTTCTGTGCTCCAATTTTGTATGAGAAAGGCTTTGAAGGACAACATGAAGAAAAACGAGGCAGCTAAAGAAAACAAGAGAGAGACACAGAGGACGTTTGCTTAACCTCTTACCTTCAGCTGGCTGAGGTATGCGCTGATGCTCCTCCTCTTGCTGAAAAACAAGAGCGAAGAGGTGATTTGGAGCTACGATACAAAACCCCGGAGAACAAAAGATGATGTTTTTGCTCTGAACACAAACAGTGTAAGGATGGAAGGCCAAGGTCTGGGTCTGTCATTAACACCAGAAAAACTGACAGACTTTTAATAGCCTGCCTCATTTTCTTCCTTCCTTCCTCCCAAAGCGTCCACCTTCCTGCCTCTGTAAACACGAGGCTCACAGATGAAGAGCTCAGAGAATTTACAGCAGCAAAACTAAATAACTCCCAGTGATCATAAGAACTGCTACCAATTGTAGAAGGCCTGCATCTTTGCCTGCCAGTCTGTGTAAATACAAGTAAATAACATTAGGCAAGTCATGTGTTCAGAGATGGCTGGAGGGCTGTGCTCAGTGATGTGAGAGCTCTCTGTTTAACCTGCTTTGACCCGAGACATCTCTAATAATATCCACAAAAACTAAACAAATACACATATTTTACTACTTCTATTTACACCAATTAATGAAGTACATGTAGCTTAAAGCTTATTCAGGAACATTGCAACAAATCCTGCAAGCATAAAAGTTATAGTCAGTTTATTTAAAAATTTGGGGAGTTTTTTTCTATTTTTATTGATAGGAGGAGAGACAGGGTGAAAGCGGGTAAAGAAGAGAGAGATATGCAGCAAAGGGTTGTGAGCTGGACTTGAACACACGACCGCTGCTAGCGACCTGCGCTCATATGGTAGCAGCTTAACTCAGCAAGCTATACGACGGCCCACTATCAGGTTATTTTACATCCTACAGAGGCAGTGATTCACCTCAATGGTCCTTTTGTAGGATGTAGTTTGTACTAATTTTAAAATAAACTTAAACAAACAAAATAAATTTGCTCTCTTCAGTTATAAATCCATCCATAATTGAGTCCCTTGTTATCACAATAACCCAAGAATATAAGAATTTTAGAAATACTGAGGTCATGGTTCTGCGACATTTGGGGCCATTATTTCAAAGAACCTCCTCTGAACATCAAGAGAGGTCTCAAAAGTACAAAACTAAATGATTTAATATATTTTACCTAAAATCACTCATACAGAACTTTGCAGTTCCACATAATTATCAACAGAACAGACTTCTCTATTATCGTCATGCTGCCATGATTCAAATTCAAGTAATGAATCCTCTATTTAGCCATTTTATTGGCTTCAAAATCTAAAAAATATGCCTTGAAAATGCCCAGCAAGTCTTTGACACTAGAATGTAAAACTCCCCATCTCCCAGAAAGAAATGGCAACGACATGACCTCCACATCCTCAATGATACTCAAACCACCAGCCTTCACTGCCTTCACATTCCAGGCTGCAGCCTCTCTAAGACTCCTCTTGAATAAATGTGGGATTATGCTCTGGACTTTGTATGACTAACCCCTCTCCCCAGCCCGCTGAGACTCCCTCCATGAACATGTTCGGGAAGCGCAAATCTTACTGTGCCTTAAAAAGTCTCTAAAATGCACCTTTTCATGACAAATTTAAATGTTCAGTTTTAGTCTACAACTGCTGTTTTTCTCATCATTACATAATCTGTCAATTATTGCCTCAACGAACAATGAATCTTTGGTCCATAAAAATGCCAAGAAAAGTATGAAAAATGAAAACAAAATGTAAAACAGGCTGTTAGCGCTGTCAGGTGTAGGTGTGGGTGTGCATGGCTGTCTTTCTGTTTTTGTAAACCCTGTGATCAACCCCTAACCACAGACTCCATAAGAAAACAGACTTAAGACAGTCTTTGCCCCTAACCTGTCCAGGCTGTACCCCTCTTCTCCTCCAACGTCAGCTTGGATTGGCTCGAGCCCCTTAGGATTCTCAATAGGATAAAGTGGCCATAGCTAATTTATGTATGGATGGATTTCCTAAAGCTTAGGATGGCAACTTCAGTCTGCTTGTTTTGTCAGACTAACAGTCCAAAGCCCAAAGATACCCCTTACTGTCATGTTTGATTATAGTAAAACAGCAAAACCTGCACAACAGGAGAAGGTGGAAACAGGTCACGATTGGCTCCCTCCGTATTACCAATTAATTTTTAATTGATCAGTTAATTCATTTATTAAAGAAATGACCAACTAGCAATGTAAAGCATCAGAAAGTACTTAGTAAGGTGATCTACATATAAAAACCATCAGTATTCTTAAGTGTATTGAAGTACAGAATTACACGGAGAAGTGTCTCTAATTCACTGAAAAGGTTATAAATAGGGTGGATAATAACACACTGTAAATGTAACACAACACTCAACATAACACACTATTATAGCTTTCATTCAGGGGCCATTTATTTCAAGTCTGTTGTATCAAACTACATCAGATTAGCTGGGTGTTTTAACAAAGAGTTAAACTACCCATGACAGCAGCAGCAAACACTAACGGACACGTAAGTGCTCCAGGTGTCATCCAGGTGAGCCACAGTTTTAGGTTTTGTTATGAGGTAACAGGGTCCAACATCTTGTGAGAGGGGCGTTGGCTCAGGCAGTACACCAGCAACACCTGTGCAATGTGCTGGAAAGCCACTATTGTGAAATGTAACCTGACACCACAAAGTTTCAGTCTATTTCATTAGGCTTGACCTGCCAACTAGTATTCATCTGTGAAATGAAACACAAGCACTGTCACAACTTTTGTTCTGAACCTGAACACACTCTTCAAACTCTACAGTTACCAGTGTGTCAATATTGTGCAACAGGTAGTGAGTTAGCTGGCGAAGCTACAGGTAGCAACAAAACAATGCCAAGCACTGTCGACTTTGTTTTAGGGCTGTAAAGATTAGCTGGTCTTTAACAGCTTAGCATGAGGAGCTAAAGGTTCAGAAACCCCTGCAATTCAAAAGTTAAATCAGCTACCCAAAACCCGTCCGAACCTCGAACATCTCGCGTTAATTAACGAAGCTGTTCGTTGTTTCACGAACTTTCTCCTGGCGGCGACCAACGGTACGTCCTACCTGAGTGTCCGGCTCACAGCTCGCTCGTCCCGGACATGTTTTACGGTTTTGTGGTCCAAACTAACAACAGCAAACAACAGCTGGGAGGTTGTAATGTTCAGTCCTTCTCTGCCGCGGTCCCTCCCCGCCCCCCTCTCCCTCTTCCTCCCCTCCTCCTGTCGGGCGAGTTCCCACAAGTTCTCCCGAGCTCTTCTCCTCCCCGCCCCGGGCCCCGGTGCTGAAACACCGCTATCTGTGGAGCATTCCTCGGATACCGACACAAGCTGAGCTGACATATCACCTGGCTCTGGTCAGGATTATATGGAAGGTAGGCACGTATGTCCCACATCTGGAGCTCGTTTAGTCTCTTAGGACATGTCAGTCGGACCGAGTTTTTATTACAAAAAAAGTAAAATTGCCAAACAAACCCTGTTCTCAGTTTGTTATAGCCCCAAACAAGAAAGCCACTCAAATTCACAGTAAATACTAATTTTAAAAATGTATTATAGTTTGTTCATTTCAACTTCCAAACTCTTTTCTGTCATGAACACTCATTAAAAAGTTCCTAGTACCTGTGATTTTGTGGCAGCGCATTAATATTAATGTGTTATGGGGCCAGGTGTGTTTGAGTGTCCGCCAATCAGAGCAGAGGGCCGGAACTATCTCCTCATGTTTGATTTAGAGCTTCTGGTCCTTTTAACTTAAAAGGATTATGACAGAACCGAATTTGACGTCCTACATTTAAACTCCTTCATTAAAGGTTACTTAAAGAAAGTGTCTCTGTAGAAATAATGAAATGCCATATTTTAAGGTTTTGCTGAGTTGGTCAAACAAGATGACTATTTTGTTTACGTCAACTTGTAATAGATAAATGTCAGTATTTGCACCTTCCAGAGATCAAACAATTGAAGGAAACAATGACCAGATGATCAGTTGATAATGAAAGCATTTGTTACTTACAGTTCTGGTGAGGAGGCTCAAAATGTGACCTTTCTGCAAAGGCATAGCGAAGCTTGAGCATCAGTGGACCAAGTGCACTGAAGTTTGAAGGGGCTATGTTGGAAAATAATGTAAGAACAATCTTTCTCCTGTGACATTTTCTGGTGAGGCTGAGAACTTTTTAAACTAACCTTGTGGCTGTGCCCTTTAAGTTCATGTCACTTTTTTCATAAGTAAGGTCTGTGGATCATCCACTGTAACTGTACATTGTTTCTGGAATGACAAGTTCCTGAGAATGTCTGATCTAAATTTAAGTGCCTTCAGCACCACAATATATCTTAATGGAATCTGGAATAACTGAACTTTTGTTGCTGAAGATGGCACTAAACCTTCTTCTCTGTAAAGCCCTTCAGGATTAACAGTTCACAAACACACACTGGGCTTTGTTATTGAGTCCTTGACCTCTCACTAGAGGGAGTATGACCTAAATATTAAAGTCCCAAGCTGTGTTGTTTTTTGTGTTAGTTTTCAAAAAACTGCAGTTTTCTTTGCTAATGAAAGTACAACTTAACTTCATGATATTTGATATCTGTGAAGCCTTTTCATTTATTGTCTTTTCAGCCTCAGTGTAAGTGATTGTTTGCTTCACTTTTCAAACTGCGGCACAGATTTTATGAGGTACAAGTTAATTATTAGTCAGTCTCGAGTAGACTTCCGGGAGAAAGTGGATCTCTTTCTCAAGCACACAATCACCGCTACATACTTTCACAGACACACATACAACTCACACTGCTTACCTGCGTTTGTCCTGACAGCTATCCTGACTGATGTTGTCCTCGTTCAGGGGGCGGAGGTGGCCGCAGGAGGCGGACAGACGGTGTCTTTTGTCAGCGCGCTGGAGGCGGGGAAGGACGCTCTGACGAAACAGATCCTTCGGCTTCTCCTGCAGGAAATGGTAGACACCCAAATAGTGTTGGTCCTAGAGCTTCTGTTTGTGTCCCTCAGGCAGAGTTACAGGTGACAACTTATTTTAAGGAAGACATCTGTTGTTTTGTGATGCTATGCAGTGCAAACTTTACAGCCTCACCAGATCCATAGATGATCCCAGCGAGTACTTTCTGCTCAGTCTGCGCTTCACAACCTGCACACCTGACAGGACAAAAGGCCATTTAAAGGAATAGTTTAACACTTTGGAAAACATGTGTTTTCTTGCAGAGAGTTAAAGAAGATCCATACCACTTTCAGGTGTGTCCGTTAAAAATGAAGCTGGAATAAACAAGACACAGTGTGTAAATTAGTGTGCTTTAGAGTTGCAAGTCAAGGTATTTTTGTATCTTTGGAAGGAGCCAGATTGTAGGTTTTCCCCCCTTTTCTCAGGAAAAAAAGTGTATTTCCCAAAAACTAAATAGTGTGCCTGGACACACACACATACAGTCGCAGGACAATGATTAACTTGTGCATCTTCATTCATTCAATCACTTGTCTGTGTTCACTACCAGTTTCTCTCAATTAAACTAAGCCAGTGAATAAAACCACAAACACATAACATTTGACTTGATGAACTGGTTTGTCATGCTTAGTGTAAGTGATTTCAACAGATACTGCTCTCTGCAAGTTGTGCTTGACTTCTAAATGTTCAGTGCAACGGTTTCTCAAAAGAATTAGCACAAGCATGTGTTGATTCACATTAGCCTGAAGCTGTCAGGGCCTCTGGAGCCCACTTGTCTGTTGTGCCCACTTAGTAATGCAGCCTTGGATGCAATCCAATACAAAACATTTCCACTTGATAAACATTTAATGAGAGCATATTTTTACAACTTGATTTATTGTCCAGGCTTTGTGTGCGTGTGTGTTTGCGTGCAGTGTGTGTGTACCAGAGTGTGGGTCCAGTCTCAGCCGATGTCTTGAAAGCTGATTGAGGATGGTTTCTCTGTGTGTTGCATCCTCTATCCCGGCATCCTTCAGCTCTCCATCGGTTACATTCAGCAAACCCTGCAGAGAAACAAAAACAGGGGGAGTGGGAAAGGAATAAAGCAAAATTGAAGATTGTAAGGATTGGAGCACAGAAAACAGAAAGAAGAGACACCAACAAAGACACAGAGAGGCATTTTGATCATTCACATACCTCCAAACCATAATATTCACTCTCTAGTGTCTTGATGTATTGCGGCAGGCCGATCTGTCTCAGCCACCAGGCGATAGAGCGATTATTCATGTCTCAACAACAAAGGGAGAAAAGATACTGATTACATACCAGCACTCACTTTAACAGACACACATGCTTGTACACGTTTCTGTGCACAAAAGTTTCTGAGAAAACACAAAGGAAGGATCAGTCCTACATCAGTTTACATTTACAAAGCAGCTTAGCAGACACGCAAGCAGAGAGGCTTGCTTTGTTTGCCTTGCAGCAGCTACAGTATGTGACACCTACCTGTTTACAGGGTCCACTGTGGCACTCTGGGAATTTTCTTTCTCTCTTTCTCCCTGTTATATCTCTATCTCATTCTGCGTCTCGCTGTTCTTCCTTTCCCTCTGTTTTCCTTCTTTGCAGCTGTTCTCATCTAAGTTACCTCTGTCATTAAGTCTGCCTCTCACTTTCTCCTTGTGCTACTAGTGGAAACCCGCTCCCCCTCAAACCTACAGGGCCCTTAAGGAAGCCAATCAGATTGTGCGGTGGGCACACAGTACCCCTCACAAAACAGCAAATCACAGCACAGGAATTAGCATGAGCTCTCAGGAGGCGGAGAGCGCAGGTAGAGGCATGTTGTGAGACAGAGATGGAGTTCAGAAAAACAAGGTAGCTGTCAGCATGTCAAGTCAAAGATAGACATGCATGCACAGTGGTGCGTCTTCCAAACTGTCTGTCTGTCTGTCTATGTAGTACAATGTAAGGTGCAGCATATGCAGGAATGTTGTGTGCAAGAGTGACACCTAGTGCTGAAGTAAAAAGTAGCACAGACATTCTGCCAGTCCAGTGTCAATTCAGTTATCTTGAGGCAAACCACTTCATCTGTGTTAAAGGACCATCATGCAGGATTTAAGGGTTCTGTTTGTAGGAACTAAATAAACTATTTATGGTGTATAGTCACCTGTAACTGTGAATCATTGTGTTTTTATTACCTTTAAAAGACCCCTTGTTATCTACAGAGAGAACAGGTCCTCCTCTACAAAGCCCGTCACGCTGCACCAGCATGTTTCTACAGTCGCTGGCACACTGGCTCTAGAGAGGGTCTTTCCTGTTTTTATGTTGACGTGATGGCCACAGGTTCTCCTGTAAGCTTGAAGGAGGAGGATGTGGCAGGGGGTACTATTCAGTTGGTTGAAATCTGCAATCTCACCACTAGGGGCCACTAAATCCAACACACTGGACCTTTAAGTTGCATTATGTGTTTAATTTTTGTAGGAGAATGTCTGTGTCACAAAATGTGATTCTTGATTTTGAGCTACGTGGGTGTTTCCTTGGCAGGAAGGTACCATGGAGCTTTATTGGTATATGTAGGACTGATCATTTTTGGAATTTGAACTTGTCTGTTTTAGTATGTCGGTGTCTACTGCTAAGTTTTGACATTTCCTTTTTTCATCTCATTAGTCCCTCAGCTTTGTGGATTTGCAATATTAAAACTGTGGAATTGAAACTTTGACACCAGATAGAAAGGTGGTGGATGAATTCACTTGTCATTCCCTGTGTTAATGATGCGGACATGATGCTTTCAACAAGATGCCGGGAAATTAAAAAGTTCCTTTCATATGAGTAAGGGACTTTTGTAGCAGAGAGCTA
This sequence comes from Dascyllus trimaculatus, assembly GCA_024666655.1. NCBI lineage: Eukaryota > Metazoa > Chordata > Actinopteri > Pomacentridae > Dascyllus > Dascyllus trimaculatus. The sequence goes on along the minus strand of CM045447.1, from coordinate 11,906,319 downwards.
CCTTTCGTTGTTCATCAAAGTCCTCATCAGGTATTTGAAAGCTGTGCTTCAGTGGAGTAATACCATTCCATCCTTTATTCTGTTATAAACTGTTGACAAGCCAGCAGCATTTGTATTCTGTCATAATCTGGTGCTTTGAATACAGCAAACATCTACTTCCATTTGGTGAAGAATATCTATACACCTTGTCAATTTGATTGGGTCATTAATGGCCGTGATGAAACTGATAAATCAGCCATATAGATTCTAAAAGATAGAAAAAAAAAGACAGAAGAAGTTACTAGATGTTATTGTATCATTATAAATATGTTGGACATTAGCTCCTCTAAAAAAGTATTCTAATGCTATCCGGTCCTTAGTAAAACATGAGGGAAGTGCATCTTATATAAGATAAGATAAGATAAGAGATAAGAGATCCTTTATTTGTCCCACAAGGGGAAATTCCAAGAGTTGCAACATAATAGGACAGTACAGAAAGTAGTCATGCAAGGGGATTGTGCTATACAAGTGATAAGTGACAAAAAATAATAATACAAGATAATAAAAAATGTGCAAAATAAAGTAAATAAATAAAAATAAAGAGGGAAATTGTTAAGCAATATCCGTAATACTAAGTGTGCAATGAAGTAAGTACAAAAGTACAGTAATAATTTGTCATGATTTCCGGCATTGTCCGATCCATGTATTGCACTAGAAGTTAGAGTTCAGTATTGCACATGTGGACTATAATGTACACCAATTATACGGCCAGTTTAGAGATGTGCATTGTAAAGTCTGACAGCAGCAGGAAGGAAAGACCTGCGAAACCTCTCCTTCACACAGCGAGGGTGGATTAGTCTGTCACTGAAGCTGCTCTCCAGAGCTGATAAAGTCTCCTGCAGGGGGTGGGACTCATGGTCCAGCATTGACATGAGTTTAGCCAGGACCCTCCTGTCCCCCACCTCCCGAACAGAGTCCAGAGGACAGCCCAGGACTGAGCTGGACTTCCTGATGATCTTGTCCAGCTTCTTCCTCTCCCTCTCTGTGATGCCGCTGCTCCAGCAGACCACACCGTACAGAATGGCAGATGCCACCACAGAGTCGTAGAAGGTCTTCAGGAGTGGCCCTCTCACTCCAAAAGACCTGAGCCTCCTCAGGAGGTAGAGACGACTCTGGCCCCTTCTGTAGAGTGCGTCTGTGTGGTGAGTCCAGTCCAGTTTATTGTTCAGATGAACACCCAGGTACTTGTATGAGTCCACTCTCTCAATGTCCCTTCCCTGGATGCTCACTGGTGCAGGTGGAGTAGAGTGACGTCGACGGAAGTCCACCAGCATCTCCTTGGTCTTCCCGGAGTTGAGGAGAAGATGGTTCTGCTGACACCAGTCCACGAAGTTCTGTGTTAGTCCTCTGTACTCTGCGTCCTCGTCCCCCGTGATGAGACCGATGATGGCAGAGTCGTCAGAGAACTTCTGCAGGACACAGCTCTCTGTGTTGTGTCTGAAGTCAGCAGTGTAGAGGGTGAAGAGAAAGGGCGCGAGCACTGTGCCCTGAGGCGCCCCCACACTGCAGGTCCGGACTTCAGACACACAGTCACGGACTCTCACATACTGGGGCCTGTCAGTGAGGTAGTCCAGGATCCAATCTGCCAGATTGAAGTCCACCCCAAACATCTCCAGCTTCTCTCTCAGGATCCTCGGCTGAATGGTATTAAAAGCACTGGAGAAGTCAAAGAAGAGAATTCTCACAGTGCTGCCGGGTTTCTCCAGGTGGGAGAACACACGATGAAGCAGATGGATAACGGCGTCCTCCACTCCAATGCCAGGCCGGTACGCGAACTGCAGCGGGTCCATCGCTGGGCCCACAGCAGAGCGAAGGTGTCCCAGGATCAGTCTCTCCAGTGTCTTCATGAGGTGGGACGTTAGGGCCACTGGCCTAAAGCTGCCGGGGTCTGTAGCCCGTGGTGTCTTGGGCACTGGTACCACACAGGAGGTCTTCCAGAGCTGTGGTACCACCCGCAGCCTCAGGCTCAGGTTGAAGACATGCTCCATGATGCCACACAGTTCATCAGCGCAGCATCTGAGGAGCCTAGGACTGACCCCATCCGGACCTGGCGCTTTCCTTTGCCGAATCCTCATCAGTTCCCTCCTCACCTGGTGTGAGCTGAAGGAGAGAGGTGGGGCTGGGGGTGACTCTGTGCAGGGGGGCAGCTGAGTCTGAAGAGTGTCGGGGGTGGGAAGCATGGGTCTGAGTGGAGGCTGATGGGCCATCGCAGAGGTATGAAGAGGAGCAGAGTTGAGCCATTGTCCTGAGGTGTGTTGAGGGGGAGGGGTGGGTGTCTGATCGAACCTCAGAAAAAAGTCATTCAGGTCATTCACCCACTGAATGTCAGCTGCTGTTTGTGCAGGAGGGGGGGCTTTGAACCCAGAGATGGTCTTAAGGCTTCTCCAGACTTCACAGATGTTATTGTCCAGCAGCTGTCCCTCCATTTTCCTCCTGTAGGCATCCTTGGCCCCACGTATGCTCCTCCTGAGCCTCTTCTGTGTCTCCTTCAGCATCTCCCTGTCACCAGACCTGAAGGCCCTCTTTTTCTGTTTCAGCAAGTCCTTGATATCACGATTAATCCACGGCTTGTTGTTAGAGAAACACCGCACTGTCTGGGCGGGTACAGTGTTCTCATAACAAAAGTTAATGTAGCCAGAGATGCACTCTGTCATGGCGTTGATGTCCTCACCATGAGGGGCGCAGAGTGCAGGCCACACCGTGGTCCCAAAACAGTCTCAATATCCCTAAATAACACCCTCTCCTCTCTCCCATGTGATCACCATCCTTAGCATATTCTATATTTTGTTAGATCCCAAAAAATATTATCAAACTGTAAATGTGCATAATATTGGCTCTTTAATGTAGTGGCTGATCAGAGTATGCTACATTTATAGTCACTGTAACCTGTAATTTCCATGTATGGCCACAGTGGGTGCTGTTCAGCTTCTGTTCAGCAAAAGTTACTCAGACTCACCTTATAACCAAGGAGTCTAGAAGTCAGCTGACATCATGAATTTTAAGATTTGTTTGGTAAAACTTCAAAAAACATTCCATGTTTCCTCACTTCATCCAAGATGGTACCCAGAATGCACATAGTTTAGGTTTTGAATCCAGTATCTTCAAATTCAGGTAAATGTTTCCCAGTGGTAGCGGAAGTTCTCAGATCTTTTACTCAGACAAAAACAGCACAAATAAGAAATGTTAAGGCTGGTGGTAGTAAGGACGGATGATTCCAAATAAATGTGTAGTATTGAAAGTAAAAGTATTCAATGGAAAATGAAAGATTTGTAGATGGTTTCCATGTAGCTAATCTTAATTATGTTATGCTTTTGGTGACTTAATCTATAACAGTGATATTTTGAAATTCAAATGGCATGTTTTGCATGTAAGATCTGTAAAGAAGCTTGTTACTACAGTATTGAGAATAATGTGTCTAGTAAGTAGTCATTTCCATCTGAACGATAGTAAAGTAAAAGTGCAAAGTAGCCTGTTGTGAAAGGATGCAAATAGAGTGGAAGTACCTGATCATACTTCAGTAAATCCTGCTGTCTGTCAGACTGGGATTACTGATATCATGAGTTAACACTTTTGTTGGTCCAATGACTTAGTTTGACTTGGTTTTTTGAGCTGTTACATCAGAATGAGTTTTCATTGCGATGCTTCTCAGCTGTGAATCCTAAAATGTGCTCACATCCCAGTAACTACACCACTGGGTGCTGTCAGAGCGTCTGAGCGGCTGTTTCATTATTCATCGGGCAGCTCTAGGATTTTTCTTTGAGTGGCATCGTAGCCTGTCTGTCTGCTGCTCAGCTTTAGGTCTGACTTCACAAATTAAATATGAGATGTTCAATACTGTATAAATAGTTAATTTTAACTTAGTATTTTCCCCTTGACATACTGTAAAAGTGTGTGTGTGTGAGAGAGAGAGATTCTTTCAGCATAAAAGTTAATACATCATCTTTGTAAAGCAACTTGATGCATCTAAATTTTGCACATTATCACCACAAGTTTAAATAACACATCTAAATTATACATAGACTACTTTCTATACGTAGTGTCGCATGTTTATTGGCCGTCTTTGTAAAAAATAAAGTTGTGTTTCGTATCACACACCAGTTACACACCATTTCACATACAGGTCACACTCTCTTTATCAGTTTGTACCGCTCATAGCAGCAACAGCAGCAGCAGCAACAACTTTGTGTCTATGCATGTCTCTGTATGTGTGTATGTGAGGGTGCGTCAGAGGAAAAAGGAAGTTGCGGGATGAAGTTAAAAGCCTTCAACACAGTGCAGCTCTGCAGAACACCCACCACGGAAGAAAGGCAGAACAAGAGCGCTGAAGTCTGAAAATGAGACACTGAAAGAAAGACGGGGACGTGAACATTGAAAGAGAAGACACAGAACTGCCAGGGGAAGTGAAGGTAAGAGCCGACTGTATCACTACACTGATTTACAGTTTGAAAAATAACATTTTCTGATACAGCTGGAGCTTTTTTTTGGCACTGGGTTTTTAAGAAAGCCGTTTCAGTGTTTCAGTGTCAGGACGGAGTGAGAGCTCAGGGTTCACTGTAGGCCAACTGATGTGCCACTAATTTGATTTCATCTATCAGAGAATAAAGATGGAGCTGTGGCGGCAGTGTGCGATGTGGTTGATCGACTGTCGGGTTCTTCCTGAGAACCACCGGGTCACATGGGAGGGAGCCCAGGTAAATCAGCTGTCTCACACACCTGCACATGAATAAAAACACCTACTTGGTTCCTCAGGCTGATTTAGTGCATGTGCTGTTGCAGGTGTGTGACCTGGCTCAGGCTCTGAGAGATGGCGTGCTTCTGTGCCAGTTGCTCAACAACCTGCTGCCTCAGGCTGTCAACCTGAGAGAGATCAACCTGCGGCCACAGATGTCTCAGGTAACGCACGCACAAACCTTTTCCTCCTCTATTTCCATAGGTCATTTCCATAGTGACCAGCGTGCGACACTGAAGCCCGGAGATTGTCTGATAAGAAAATACTGTAGGACACATCCGGGAGCATGTAGAGACTGGACAGGGGGATGATGATGGAGAAGAACAGTTAAAGTAAAACAACTAGAACGCACTGAAACATCTCATATACAGCAAAAATCCATTTTATCTGCTAAATCTTACTGTTATTGAACTTTAAGTCTTTATGTATTTAAAAATCTCTTAATGCAGTGCGCTATTAACTTTTAAAAAATCAGATCAAGGTGGCATGCATTTTAGAGTGTACCTCAACAATATTTGCAAAGTCATGTAAATTCCTAATTAAAGACGTTTTATATTGATTCTGTAACTGGAACATAATTTGAACAGGAAAGCATAAAAGTATTGATGCTGTGTCATAGTTTGACATTTTGCTGGGAGTCACAAATAACATGATACAAAACCGTAGCCAGCAGTCGATCGGCTTAGCTTATCATGAACAGGGAACAATCTTCCGTCGTCATCTGCCTGCCAGCACCTTTAAAGCTCGCTGACACAATAGATATATAACATTACATCCAGATCAGTCGATAGACATCAAGAATAATTTCCTGGAATCTTCGCTGATTTCCTGACAACTGCTCCCAGCCAAGAAGAAGCCTCCCACATAGCTCTGTAAAGCAGCAAATTGTCATATTTCCGATTCAGTTTTTGAACACATTAGACAAACTATATGTATTGTGTTAATTTGAGCTGCTGTTAAGCGGAATTTTTTTAACCTTCGTACAGAAAACCAGGCTAGCTTTCCTTCTTTCTTTTTCATACTTCGTGCTAAGTTAGGAAGGGCTTAAATCCAGCACTTTTACTGTACAGACATTAGAGTGGAGTCAGTCTTCTCATCTAACTCTCAAAATGTCAAACTATTCCTTTATCTCTCTTTGAACTATCTTTTAAAAGAAATCCTGGGTCCATGGGGGTCCTGAGCAAAACTTTTAAAAAGAAGCCATGTGATTCTGGTCTGTCTCTTTACACTTTTTTTGAATTCATTAAAATTCTGCTACATAATAAACACGGCTGCAGTGAAAACAAGAAAACAAGATGGGCTTTATCTGAGGAGACATAGAGGATGTGAGCAAAATGTGAGATGAAGACAGAACAGGAGCGTACGATGAAGAAAGAGAAAGGTCGTCACGTGTGGCCTAAACTTCTCAAGGGAACTCTTTGAATCATATCTGATGGGACTCACCACAATGCCCATAATATGCATGTGCATGTGAAACTCTGGGAAATCCTGCTGGTTAAGAAATATCCGCTGATTAACAGAAGGCAGAGTCCACTGTGACGCATTCACACACACACACACACACCTGATAACATTACACAAGTCGAGGATCTTCCCTGTGCTCTTGCAATAAGGATTACTCCACTATGAGTTACTGCTGCAAAGATGAATGTATGACTGTGTTAATGTGAACCCCTGACGGAGTGATGAGATGTATGCAGCAGTGTCAGTCAGAACTTAACGTTTCCCTTTTCTCAAATTAGAGTTCCGCATTTCCCACTGCTGAACAGACAGTCAGAGAGAAACAGCAGCTGGCTCAGGAAGTTATGTAAAGCAACAAATGTCTGACCACCATGTCAGTCGTACTGTGCCGTGTGGTTTCTGTCATCAAGATATTTTACCTTTAAAATGCCGCCCTTCAGGCTGCTTCTTTTAGTGTCAGGTCATTTCTTTATTTCCGTTCATCGCTGCATGTGGTCTGTGCAGTTGTTGAACATTTATGTAACGTTTGATGCAGCTTTAAGATATAGTTCATGTGGTATCCAGTGTATGTGTGTTAGAAAGGTAAAATCTTTTTCATTTTCACATTGCTCATTTTAAATAACTGGTAGTTAAAAACACAAAAATACTTTATTTAAAGTATAATAAAATGAGAAAAAAAACAGAAAAACTTACACGTGAGACACATCAACAAACAGAAAATGATATTTAACAAAGATTGTTGGATTATTAGGACTGATGTCAATCCATTATCTGTTTATTAATTATTTGATTCACAAAGGAGCACTTGAGGAGATTCATAGATCGTGTCACATCCTGTACAGATTGTAAAGCCTGTAAAGCAAATTTGTGATTTTGACTTGTATAAATAAATAAATAAACTGAAATACCATACTACTAACTTAAGCGCTAAAATAATGGTTGCATTTTTTGTTTGTTTTCAGTTCCTGTGCCTAAAGAACATTCGGACGTTCCTGGGAGTTTGTCAGGAGCGGTTTTATCTCAAAAAGAGTGAACTGTTTGAAGCCTTTGACCTGTTTGATGTTCGAGACTTTGCAAAGGTATCACCCCACCACATCTATCTGTCTATTTGTCTGTCTATCAGAAAACAAGACACGAGTAGTCTTTAATCATCAGTAACTTCATACAAAGTGCAGTAGACAGAAAAAGCATCATATTTGATGTGACTACCTTCCAGGATCACTTGTACAGTTTCTATGTACTTGGCATGTAGGTTCTTAGAGCACCTTGGAGAACTTGGCCCAGTTCTTCATTGGATTCAGGTTGTCTCTGTGTCTTCTGTCTTTTCATGTAGTCCTTCATGTGCATCCACACTAATACATTTTTAATGTAAAATGTTAATTTTAAATGAAAACAACTGAAGAATCAGCGGTTGATCCAGAAGAGCATTTAAGCACAATGCTCTTCTGGATCAACCGCTGATACTTCAGTTTCAGAAATAATCTCTGTGAATGTTAAAACACCTGAAAACCTATATCACACAGCCCTTCATTGCTCATGGTGGTGCCAGTGTAAACAAAAAGCAGAGGGTTGGTTGCTTAGCTGTAGTAAATACTATGAAGGAACAACATTAATGGGTAAAAGTAGGAACAGGGATTTCCTTAACTGCTGTTGGCACTGACAACAAAGTCAGCAACAGCTTTAATTCATTATCTGCATTTAGTTTACCACTGGTCGTCAAGGCTGGTGTCTTTGTTTTCTTACTGAAAAGTGTCAGGTGACAGAAGTGTGAAGAATAAGGGTAATACATGTAGCATCAGTTAAGGCCCGATCAGAAAGCAAGCATGGGTGTCTGGGTCATTGTTTCCAAAAGTCTGTGTCTCTGGCTGTCTGGACTAAAATGCAACCCCTTGAGTTTTCAAACTAAAACAGGGTTAGCATCGATTCCAAAAGTCTTCATGTCTCCAGACGCCAGTCTAGTGTGGACGCTGTTCGGGAATGTAGCAGAAGTTGTGCGTTTTAAAATGAAAAGTATGACTGTGGATGTAGCCTCAGACTCTCTGTGGGGGCCGTTCCATCTGTTGCAGGACTTGTTTTCCTTATTATCGCTGAAGTTAGTTCTTTGCAACTCTGGCTGTATGTTTAGGGTTGTTGCCATTCTGCCGAAAGACTTTGGAACCATTTAGACGTCTCCCTGCGGGTTGCGTAATGGATAAGAATTTAACCATGTAAAACTTTTCTATCTTTCTACTGCATCTAACACACACAATAATTCTAGCCTACGAGAAGAGAACCTCATTATGCAGTCATAGCTCAGTCATTACAGCAGCAACAGTCAAGTCAGAAGCACGAATACAGTCCTGAATCCTTATTGCAGCTTGCAGACACCCACACAGCCCTAACAGGAAGACGCTTGGTGATTTTGTAATTTGAAGTGGCTGAGCGAGAGCATCAATTCAGCATTTCACAGATCTCTTTCACTTTCTATGCAGTGCAGCAATTCAGTGAGAACCAGAGGGGATTCAAAATGAGCATTTGCTTGATTCAGTGTGCAAAGAGGAAGCAGTGTCTTCAGGAGCAAAATGAGTCACAGGAGGGACAACTAAAACTGTGGACTTTTTTTTTTTTACAGTATTTGTTCTTTTTGCAGAGTGTACAGTGTATTCCTGTCACTGAGCTTCTCGTTTCACTTTGCTACTTCAAGTCAGTCACCCAGAGCGCTAAATTACAGAAAGCAAACAGGCGTGGTGTTATGGCATGGTGGAAAAAGAATTCAGATCCCCTACTTAAGTTAAAGTAAAATTATGAAATGAGCAAAAGTTCTGCATTCAGCTTCTTAAACAGCTGAAAGTGCAAAAGTGTTACCACAAAAAATATTTAAAGCGATGCTACAATACATGACTTTATTAAATTGTTAAAACTGATGTGTGAGCTGTATTTTGCTGTTTTAACTACTTTATGTATAGTTTTGCACAGTGGTTCACAACCAGCAGGTCATAACAACAATCTGACGAGAGAGGAAAGAACAAAAAACAAAGTTCTGCTTTAAAGATTTGTCCTCATCCTCTCATGTTTGCTTTTATGTGAAATGTTTCTGTGAACTTTTACTTTTTAGAGCTTTAGAGACAACTGTAACAGAAGATGAAACTATCTTAAAAGTTTAAACGAGGCATTTTTTTTTTTTACAGTGGAGCTGCAAACAACTTATGGTCCCCACATTTCAGCATTTCTGGCTAAGATTTGATCAATACCCCCGTCATATCTGTCCATTAAACATGAAGCTATAGCCAGCACCTTAGCATAGCATTCAAACTGGAAGCAGAGCGAATCAGCTCGTCTGGCTCTGCTGCTTTATGCCGCTTTATATTTAACGAGCAAACATGAAAGTGGGTTTGATCTTCCCATCTAATTCTCCGCTAGTGGTTTGAAAATGGAAGTAGATGTGAAATAGTCCATTCAAATGTTTGTTCTCAGAACGTCTCCTTCACTCTTTCACTTCTTGTTACATTTTCCTCCTTTTTCTATCTTTATTAAAAGCAGAAATGAGCCAGAAAAGTTTAGCAGTACTGACTGACACTATTTAGTACCAGTTTACATCACAAGAAGTGTCATGAGAGACCCTTACACTTCTTTTTTGTGCCACTCTGAAAGAAGAGAGGCATAGTTTAGTGTTTGGGAGGCAACTTCTATAAAGAGTTTTAACTAGAACACCAGTCATATACTAATTTGGAGAGGGAGAACAATGAAGGATTTAAAAAATGCAAACTAAAAATTATTTATTGTCTTGGCTGCATCACAGTTATGAAATATAAAAAAAGTCCACAAATATTTTATCTCACTAATACATTTTTCAATACGTCTTAATCAGCAAGAATCATCAGTTTCATTTGGACACCGTGTTACATCTGAGGGTTTGTTTCTGATCACATCTCTAATGAAACTGGTTGTCTGTCATCTCTCACCATGACACAACACTTCTTACTTGAACTGTCAAACAGAATAAAAGCGAAACTGAATTATTCAGCATTAACACTTAAAGTGTGTAAAAGCTTGACCAATCTGTGTCTCCCTGTACAACATTTATTAACCATACACTGTGCTTCTTTGTGTTTCTCTTTGTGTGGCAGGTCATAGACACGTTGTCCACTCTGTCTCATTCTTCAATTGCTGTGCAAAGAGGATTTCAGTGAGTAGATTCCTGCCTCTGTGTCACTGAGATGTTATTTAGCAGTATCAGGACATCTTAAGTGTTCATTACGATACAGTTTTGGCAAAAAAAAGCATTACATATATATTGTATTATTACTGGTTTCCTGTAATGTCATTTATTATTTATTAGGTGTAATCTGTTGTAGTCTGTTATAAACCATTTATTTACGTGTATTTACTGCTTTTAAATACAGATAATATTTGGATGTAGCAGAAAAAACAGATGGATGTGTTTACTGATTTATGTGAAGCATAGCTGCTGTTGCTGCAGTGAGAGAGTGAAAAAAGCAGAAATGCTGGTTTAGCTACAGTCAACAGTTGCCCCCTTTTAATAGATGAAGGTAGTTATTCAGTCTCATTGTGCTTGTGTCAAACTTTAGATTTATCACATAAGCTTTGTGAGAAAGTAACATTACTTTACCGCTTGTGTCCAACGTCAACAGTCTGGAAGTGAAACTGCAGTGCGATGCCAGTTAAAGCCCACGGGCTTACGTTTTAAGTCATCAATCCCTGGGATTTATTGCTCCTAATCAGAAGAAATGCCTCATTTAATAAAAATTGGAAACATACAGTTCGGTATAAGTAAAAGTTCTGCCAGGAAATGTTGTATCAAACGAGGGAGTGATCAGTAGGGTGGCAGCTTGCCATCTGTCCAGTGAACCAGCCAGATTGCTCAGTTTTTAGCTTTCCCTGCTCGGTCCTTTGTTGGCTTCTCTCTCCAAATGTGATTCAGCCATAAGGAAATTTGTAAAAGTAAAATTGATCGTGTGGAGCAGAGACTTGTGGCTGGTTTTTTTTTCCAACAGTAAGAGAAGCAGATGAGAACACATCCCTGCTGTCCTCTGTTACTTTTACTAAAGTTTGTTGAAAAGTGTAATTTTAAAGGTTGTAACCTTCATTTTAATGACATGTAATCTATTTTTTAGGATAGGTTCAGCAGGATTTCCTGGTCAGATTTCTTGGCCAAGAGACTTTCAAAGTCAAATCCTTTATATTACAGTGTAATATGGTGGTTCATTTTTGAGGTTTCACCACAGTAATGGGGACTTATTTGCTTCAACTTACAACCCAGACTAATCTTTGAGAACGCTACTCACTTGATAACAGTAGTAATTTGAATGTCATTGTCCACTTACCTTCCCGTTTCACCACCTCCACCTGCAATCACACACACCACACTCTCCCTCCTCCAGGCCGTTTCCTTCGGAAGGATGCACTCCTGATGATGAGATCTACAGCGGCCTGTCTGACCAGATAGAGTAAGTCTTTTTCTTAGCAGTGGTAGAATAAAAATCATGTATAAAAGAAGCCGTTTCAAAGAGCTCCTTGTTGTTTTGTTACGATTTTTAAGTTAGTTTTTATGAAAACAAAAAAAGTAATTACTGTTTGCTAGAATAAACTGGACCTTGTTTGGAAACTTAAATCCATTTAGTATACTAGTGTTAATATTTAGATAAATGATTTATCCTCTTCAATACCAATATATACAACAGAGGCCATTCTAAAGTTGAGACACATGGCATATAGTTGGCGAATTCTGTAGCAACTGAAAGAAACTTGGATACTGCAGCTTTATCATCTTAAATAACTTCCTTCTCCCTAAAGAAATGCTTTTAATAATATGACACTTTGACCTTTAACTTTATGTTTGCATAATTTCACACACAATTTAAAATCTGTCACCCCCAATTACAAGATCACATCAAATGGAAAACGTGCCTCATTCCAAACTGAGAAAAAAGAAGACAGAAGTGTTGCTTACTTGAGGAATAAAAAGAAATGTAAATTGAATGCATCGGCTATTGAATGTCAAGCATGTGAAGGTAATTAATTTTTCGACTCAGGTGGCTCTTGAAGCCCTGCAGCTCCACAGGTGTTACTCTGTCTGTGACCTCTGACCTCTCTGTGGAGTGAAACTGTGATGTTCCCTGGAGGGATTTTAATGAAGACAAGACGAAGACCATAATTATAACAATTTATGTGTGTGTTATGTGTATCAGTGACACAGTGGATGAGGATGACGACCTTTACGACTTCGTGGAAGACGAGGAGAACGAAGGAGATGAGATCTATGAAGACTTGATGAGGACAGACGAACAGCCTGAAACTGTGAGTGACTCACAAACAAACCTTATTTCTCTGACTTGAGGCTGCACAGGCCTTTTGAGCGTGGTACTTTGGGAATTCAGAAATTTATTAAGTCTAGGTTACACTCTGATCATCTTTGTCAGTGGTTTTCAACTAGTTTGCTTGTGAGTGCATCTTGTTACTTCAACCAAAGAGTGATGCCCTTTTTAAAGACCTTGTAGGTAAAATTATTCATGAATTTGCAAGAAAAAAAAAGCAAAGATTTGAGGACAGTTTGAAATGCGAAGCGACATTTTGTGAAGGAGAAATATTTTCTCTCCTCCTCTCTCACATCCAGTTAATCATTTTATGATCCTTGGATTTATTTTGCAACCTTTTGTGGGTGTTATAACCCCCAGATTGGAAATCACTGATCCACACCACACAGAGATGAGATTTTTGCGATGACAGATCATTTCAGATAGCAGCTCCTTCAACGAAAGGTGTCATGTTTAAAAGTCACCCGGCTACACATCTGATAAATACTCTGTGATGGCTGTTGGAAATGAGGCCTCAGGAGGGCCAGGGGCAAAAATGAATTTGGCCTCAATGCAGAAGTGCTCTTGGCATTGATTGGTTTTGATTACAGTGCCATATTAATATTGTACTCTTGTCACATAATTACACACCAGTGAGACTTTGTCTGGAACGAATTTCTTCCAAAAAATTAACCCAGAAGTAGCAGAATTTATTTCAGAAGAAAGAGAAAAGAGGAAAGAGGTGTAAGAGCAAGGATTTTGAAAATGTAGAGGACTAAAAGAGACAGATGATCCTCTCACTAATGTTCAGCTGCAAGATACTAATTAAAACAAATTTTAGTACTTCAAACTGTCTCCTAATAGCAGACATAATTCAAAAGTCATGTTGAGAACACATCAGGGACTGTCTGGACTTATTTGACATTTTGTTTGTGTGTGTTATTGCAGCAGCAGAAGACTGGTGTCGACAAGAGAGAGTGCTGCCTGCAGGAGATCAGACAGACAGAGGAGAAATACACTGATACACTGGAATCCATATTACAGGTGTGCACACATTCTCAGTCTGATGAAAGATCCGTGCATTTACAGAAAACGTCACTCATGCCCCGTGACACACAAGCATGCAAACGCACATTTAAAAGCAGATTAACAACCATCTTTTCTGTTTTGTGCAGCACTTTATGAAGCCTCTTGAAAGGTTTCTTGCAGCTGAAGAAATTGAAAGTATCTTCATCAATATAGAGGTAAAGGAGATATTCTACACACCAGTTATGTACACAGGTTTACCTTCATGGTCTTGTTGTCATGTTCTCTGTATGTATTTTTAGGATTTGGCTCACACCCATCGCAGTATGCTGGAGGAGGTTCAGAGCTCCATCCTAAATTATGGAGCCAAGAATCTCTATCAGGTGTTTCTTAACTACAAAGAAAGGTAAACAGCACATAAACAACTCTATCTGTTATACAGTACCACAACAAATACATGTATGTAATGTACTCTTTTATATTCTGCTTCTGTTTAGGTTGTTGCTCTACGGTCGTTACTGCAGCCAGGTGGAATCGGCAACTAAACACCTTGACAAACTTTCAAATATGAGGGAGGATATCAGGATGAAACTGGAGGTGAGAATGACACACACACACTCAGAGAAGCTATTTTTACATGTGTGAAGACAAACGATGAGCGGAGAAGAAGGAAGAGAAAAAAGTTTTGTGGGCACCTACAACTCTGCTCAAACACTGTATAACAACTCTATGCTGCACTGTATGGAAAATGGCAGCATTTAAGTGATTCAGATTCAATATAGAATACCACTTCTGAAAAAGAATGATACAGAGGGTCCCACAGTGCAAGTTGACAGGCTTGGTTCTTTAGGTTTGTAACGTTTGAAACCCCAGAAGTCTGAATCTGTATTTTTGAGTTGTTTTTCGCACCAACTGCTTATTTCACTCATGATATGTCTTCCAGCATGTAACACACACCATGTGGTCCAGGTAACAGGGTCAAAAACTTGATTTTCACTGAAGGAAGTCTTTAAAATACAAATGATAGAGGTCAAAATATATATTGTAATGTCCTATCCAAGTAATTCGGCTTTGCTTTTAGCTAGGAGCAAATGATAAAATGAAACCACTTTCAGTTTTTATTCCTGGATTTTTTTTAGCAAAGGTTGGACATGATAGCTGCATATTTATTTTACTTTCAGTGTTTCTACTTGCAATGTGCGTGTGCTTGAGCATCTTTTACCCCAGCCCGACTGTGCTTCCTGTGGGCTTATCTTTGACTGGCCCATTAGATATCATCAAGCCATCAACTTCAAGTTATGGTACAAAGAGAAAAACTGTTTAAGGTCTCCTGACAGTTTTGTTGCTTCTGTAATGTAGTCTGCAAGGAAAACTCAGAACGTCTGCCACACGACATTCTCTTGGCACATCTGGCTTACTGCAGATGTTTACTTCCTTCTCTCTCAGGAGTGTTCAAAGAGAGCAAACAGCGGCCGGTTTTCTCTCAGAGATTTACTCATGGTCCCTCTGCAGAGAGTCCTCAAATACCACCTGCTGTTACAGGTACGTGTGTGTTTACAGTGTGTACTTGCATTGCATGTAGTTACTGTGTCTTCTTTTTCTAGTTAGTTTATCCAGCAGCTTTAATTAGATGTGGTTGTTCATGTCTGCAGGAGCTGGTGAAACACACCACAGACCCAACAGAAAAGGACAACCTCCGAACAGCTCTTGATGCCATGCGAGTAAGTGTGTGTATTTGTTGATCAGTAACCTGCATTTATGATATTTAAGCCCTCATTTGTTCATCTTTGTGTGTGCGTTTCCAGGACCTGGCACAGTGTGTGAACGAGGTGAAGCGAGACAATGAGATCATCAAGCAAATTACTGACTTTCAGTTGTCTATAGTAAACATGGTGAGGTCGCAGTTTTCACTTTTCATCAGTTCCTTTTTTGCTGCTGTTTGTTTTTCTTGTCTGGTCATCATCGCTTTGCTCTGCTCTTTAGACTCAGTCTCTAGCTCTCTATGGTCGGCCAAAGATCGATGGAGAACTGAAGATCTGCAGCTCAGAGAAAAAATCTAAACAGGACAGGTGTGTGTCGTTTATGCCTCTGTGTGTTTTTCGTGTGTTATATATTATCGCTTGACCTAGTGTTTGTGTGTGTTTGGCTGTTCAACAGGTATGCATTCCTCTTCGATAAAGCTGTGATTATTTGTAAGAAGAAAAGCGGAGAGACGTTTGAGCTAAAGGAGGTTATTGAACTACAGCGTTACCAGATACGAGATGAAACCACAGGAGGCAAGGACAGTAAAAAGGTAATTTACTCTGCACTGAAGCACCAGTTATACCAGATAATACTCCCATAAGGCATCTGTAAGACTGACAGTGTGTGTGTGTGTGTGTGTGTGTGTGTGTGTGTGTGTGTGTGTGTGTGTGTGTGTGTGTGTGTGTGTGTGTGTGTGTGTGAACAGTGGTCCTATTTGTTCCTCCTGCTGGACTGCTATGGGAGTTGTGGGTACGATTTATTCTTCAAAACTAGAGAAATGAAGAAGAAATGGCTGGAACAGTTTGAGATGGCTATGTGAGTGACCACACATGCACACATGCACATTGAAACACATACAAACACTCACTGTGCCCTTTCTGCTCAGCACCAAACAACAGCCAGACAGACACAATTACTGAAGAGCTGATAAACATTTAGCAGCAAAACAAGCAGAAACTTCCCTCAGGAGTTGGTGAAAACCAAAAACAGAGCTAGAATGAGAATGAATGTGGCATTTACATTCATCAGGTGGCCAAACAATCAATCATCAACTTCAAATTACACCTGATGTTGCTGAATGTGAAAAATAATTAACTGTTGGTTAACACATTCTAATTCAAAAATTAATTCAGAAAATCAATTACTGCCGGCTTATTTAATTAATTAATTTTCTGTAATCAAGAATTTTATGATTTTAAATTATAGACGCATAATTTGTGTGTTAAAAATACATCAAAAGAGAAGCAGAGCTGCAGACACTGACAGGAGAAATTTAACTATAGCCATGTATCGTATTCATGGTTTTTTGCTGCTGATTGCTCAACCTCGTAGGAAATGAGCAGACATCCCATGATTTGTTGATTATGTCATTTGCTATCTCACTGCACTGTGTCGCTGCTATCGCCGGCTTCTTCAGTTTCAAGAACACCAAATAGATTCTTTTTTAGCCGAAGCTATTTACTTGTATCAACAATCATCCAGCAGTGTGATTGCCTGCTTCCCCCGGCTTTGGTCAAAACATTCATACTTTTGTTTGCAGTTCAAATATGTGTCCTGAGAACTCCACAGCGAACAGCCATGACTTCCAGATGCACTGCTTCGAGGAGACCACGTCCTGCAAGGCCTGCTCGATGTTGTTAAGGTACTTTTGTCTCACTTTTCTGTTTCTCTCAGCTCCTCTCTTAACTCCAATCTAAGAAAAAATGTCCACTATGGTAAAATCTCTCCATCTGTCGTCTGCAGAGGGATATTTTTCCAGGGCTATCGCTGCACTCGCTGTAAAATGGCAGCACATAAAGAGTGTTTAGGCAGAGTCCCTGCCTGCGGAAGAAACTCAGGTCTGTATACATGCATGTGTATGTGTGTATATATTACTTATAACCAGTGTAATGATCACTTCTTACATTGATTGTCCTCTTGAATTTACAGATCACTCTGTCGGTACAAAGAAGGTAAGACTATATCTGCAGCATTATGTTCCATATTATTTAGGCAACAGTTCTTTCTTCTCCTTGCATATTATTTTACATTTCAAATGTAATGTCCTTTTCAACTTGTGCAAATAGATAATATTTTGGTCCCCACCTTTTGCTTTTAGCCCCTGCAGAATAAGCCAAGGTCCTCGGGACATTCTGCTGTTGGTAAGAAAGTCATGATGTAATAAGTTTAAACTGCACAGTTTTTACTTGGGAACTTTTAGTGTTGTGGTCATGTTTATTCTCCAGTATAACATCCCAGATGTCCACAAATGAAGTGCTTGCAATACGTTTCAGATCTCCATCCACATATCAAAACACCTGCTCTTTGTCCTCTGTCTCTCTCAGGATTTCCTAAGATGGAGGTGTGTCAGGAGTACTATGGCCTGCCGCCGCCTCCTGTAGGCTTCGGACAACCGCTTCAGCTCTCCAAAGGTGACATCATTGAGCTGACCCGGGCCAACGTCGACATGCACTGGTGGGAGGTAAAACCAAATGCAGGCATTTATGCTCTGTATTCAGAAAGCTGGGGAGGTCACACTTTATTTGGAGAGTGTTCGAGCCTTGTTTCCTGTGGTTGATGTGTAGGTGTGAGCTGCTTTTGTCTTTTTCAGTCTCTTTTGTCATTTTCTTCTCTGCTTCTCGTTCTTCCACTTCCTCCCTCGTGCCAAACCCGCACTTCTGTCAGTCTGCAGTCGATTGTGTGATTCATCTTAATGATTTTGATATGGAAAATATATTTAACTAAAGGCCGAATTTGAATTAGCTGCTTCACTTCTGTGGTCCTGCTGTTGTTCATGCTGTTTACACTGTTAGTGATTAAAACCAAAGTCTTTGTTAATGTTTTACATATATATATAAAACAAGTCAAAATATCAGGAAAAGTCTTAGCAGATAACATTCACCTTGATTCTTGGTTTGCTTATTTTTCCTTAGTAAACTATAGTTTTTGGGTTGTGTGTGAGCATTGTACTACGTTCTAGGCAGCTACCAAAGTGAAGATTTATTTAACACAGGAAACACATACTCACACCTGCATTTATGGTTTCTGGTTTTTTATACTTTCAGTCCACTATGCTTCAGAGGGAAATATTGTGCTTTTTACCCCACTCGAAAACATAAAATAAGATTATAAAATACAACACAAGACTGTTAGGACTATACTGGTGATTGTCAATGTTTTGATTTATGACTGAATAGAATATACTATAAAACTATTAAAAACCAAATTTAAAAACAGACAAATAAGAAATAGAGATTTAAGTGGCAGAGTTCTGTTTTTCTTTTTACCCCACCTTTAATCATGCCATGAACTTCCAGGTTTATCTTGCGACATTTTGTGGGCCGACCCGTAGGTGAAGAACCACAGAACTGAGCTACCTGTGTCTTCTGTATATAAACAGTATATTACACACTCATGCCAGTTCTGTGCAGGATTAGTGCTTTCCTTGCTTTAAGCTAATATTACATACATACTTTCACTAGAAAGTGTTGAAGATTTGCCAAACAGCAAGTTTCATTCACAGAAATAAGCAGAACCGGACATTGAACAGAATCCTGAATTCACTGCCTTCAGCTACCTTACATCTCACTAACAGCAAGTTTAATAAAGCCTTTTATTTTTTTATTGCTCACCATCAAGAGAGTAAATCTCAGTCAAGTCTTACCCTGCAAATTGATTTTTAACAGAACTGCAATTATTCAGCATTAAAGAAATGCCCAGTCAAGACACTTTGGTTTATGTAAAGTCATATGTTTGCGGTTGGATGAAGTTAAGTCTTTGTAGCACGAGAGCTAAAGGATACAAACACTGGCTTTGTGCTTTAATCCGTCAAACTTTTGAACTACAGCCTGGTGAATCCACAGTGTTTGGTTTAGCAGCTTTAAGTCTCAGGCAAACTATTGTCATTCTAATTACAAAACACTTCACACAGTCTCTCCTCCATTTGTGATCCAAAATCATCTTTTGTTGTCAGACAGCTGTTTCAGGCTTTGCAGGACTTTCTCACTAAACTCTTGCAAACAAATCTTGTTTGTGCGGTCTACCTCAGATCAGCTGTATAGGAATAACTTGTTAAGGGTGGATTTTGGTTGTAAGTAACTTGTTTATGTCAGTCTGATGATTCATCAGTGCTGCAATAATTGGTCCACCCAATCCAGCAGTGTGATTTATTGTTTTGTGTGTTACTCAGGGAAGAAATCTGACTGTTGGTCAAATGGGATGGTTCCCCTGCCAAAAGGTTCAGCCCTACGTCTCTGTGAGTATGACCAAGCAGCCAACATGGACTATGAGACATCAAACACCCTCACGTCTCCTACAAAAAATTACAAAAGCATTCTGGCAAAGCAACATTTTCAGTTTTGCTTTTATTACCTAGAGAGCTCTCAGCTCAGGAAAACAAACAACTCACAGACATGTTCAGTTTAGTCAGTACATTTGCACAGAAGCACAACCACTGATATCTCACCACCGTGTGATCCTGTCTCTTTTCAGAGGCCGACCCCAGACCTGTCTGACTTCAGCTGGTGAGTTTCAACAGGAACTCAGTTTGATGACTTGCTCACTAAGCCGCTGTTAACCTCAGGGTTTGATTTCCTCCTGTATTGCTTTGCTCTGCATTAATGTCAGAGAGAACTCTGCAGAGCTGACACAGAAAATCCTACTGGTTAATGACCACAAAAACACAAGCAGAAAGTGTGAAGTACTTGTGTTTTTGAAGTAGCATTTGGGACATACTGTCACACTCTAAAACTGCACCATTGTCACTGTCCATGAGTAAAGTAACCTTTAGTTATTAGTCACTTATTGTGTCATCCTTGTTCTCTATCCTTGAGACCAATTTAATAACAATGTGTTACATACAGAGACCTCAAAGTAATAACCATGGCTAAAATCAAAAGTATCTTTTGTAAACACATATTTTTGCATATTGTGTAGGATTTATAAATAGTTCATTTTGGTTTCACCTGGTGGTAGCATTGGGTATGACACCATTGACTGAAACACAAAAACCCCAAATAACCCACAGGCTGCACTAACTTTCACAAAAACTTGTGGTTGTTGTTTTTTTTAACAAATCAAACAGTATGTTATCAAAATAATTATAAACGACTCTTCTGTCAATGATTGAATCCGTAAAAACTCATCTCCGTGTGTCTAGTTTGCATATTAAAATGGCTTAAAATAAATTAGGTGTAACTCAATGCAGAATGTGCACATCAATAAAGTCCCTGCCTCTTTCTCCACCCAACCTTCCCCACACCAGCTCACATCTGTTCAAACACTGTAAAACTACCCTACACTACACAACGGCAGCTTGTAATATCGGAGTAGTTCAGCTGTACATATTCAAACCATAAATCTATTCTAAAGAAGAAAAATGGTAGAGAAAGTCCCACCATGCAAGCTGACAGGATTGGCTCTTTAGGTTGGTTATGCATGAAACGCTGTCTGCCTGATTCTGTGCTTTAGAAACTGCCTTCAGTACACTGCAGTTTCAAGGTGGAAATGCACAGTCATGGTGTTTACTGTCTATTTTTCCCTCATTATTACTTTAGAACTACACACCCTACTCAAAAAACATAAGGACTCTATATTTTTAGGTTTGATAAATGATTTACACACTATAATGTAGTTTTAAGCAGATGAGCATTTAATAATGTATTTGCCAACAACTATAACTCTCCTGTAGGTACAAATTAGTACAGGCTGATGTGTAGACCAATAATGAATGACAGTATACAGTATAATGATATAAAACATGTCTTCATGGGAGACATGATCATAGCTGACAAATACTGTACTTAAATGTCCCTAAAGCTGCATAACCCTGTACTTACTTGTTTACTGCTTATAAATGCTGTATTAGAGGAACTTAAAGTGTTACCACAGTGTAACATGTATTGTGACTGTGGTCACATTGATAATATTAAAAACTGAGATTGTTGGTTAACAGTGACGAATTGAATTGAATTGAATAAGGGTGAGTTTTGCTGCCGTTGAATTCGGATTTTCCAATGGAAATAATGAAAGATTGTCTTACTTCTTCTGTGAAAGGTCACATAATCTCACTTAAAGCAGAGACTAATGTTTTGGTTGTCACTGTGACTCGAGGTTCGCAGGGAACATGGACCGCACCGCTGCCAAAAACCTTTTAATGTCCCGGTCCGATGGAACCTTCCTCGTGCGACAGAAAGACGGAGGAGAGTTTGCGATCAGTATCAAGTGAGACTATCAATTTATCAGCTATGGCACTCTTTTATTTTAGGACTATTTAATCATGACTTTATTTAATTGTTTAGGGATAAAAATCACATTTCTTCCAGTCTGTCTTAAAACAGTAATCTGCCAAAATGCAAGCAAAGTCTTCCTAATGCAGCTGCTGACCTGTATGTTAAAAAAGAGTCACTGAAACAGTGGTTGTCTGTAACTATGTTTGCTGGAATAACCAGTGTGATGGCTCTCTGTCTTAACTGATGACATATTCAATGCATTTGGTTTTGGTGCCATTGGGCAGACGAAACATTTTAAGGCATCTCTTTGGGCTCTAAGAACTAGTGATGGGCATTTTTCACAAATTTTGAACAAAGGATTGGTTTAGTAAAAACAGTAACTAGCTGCAGTGGCTAGCCCTTTATGTAGCCCAGATGTGAAAATAACTCTTACTTTAGAAACATTTAACCTGTTGAAAACGTAAGCCCATTTTGACACACTCAGTGTCTTTTGTCCGGTAAATGGCTGCTCACTCGTTCATGTTGAATGATTATTAGTGTTTATGAGCTCAGGTTTCACTTCCTCTCGAATGCAGGGAAATTTGCCTTCACTAACAGAGGATTGGTGCTTGTTCTGTTTACAAATCCTTGACATATAGAAGCTATTAATCTTTGCAGAAGTGAAACAGTCTATATTAGTTCTTTTGAGAGGAGCTGCTAGTGTAGCATTCAACCTTGTCAGTTTCTAAATGTAAACACGCCAAGAACAGTTAACTTCTCCCTCCCTTCAATGGCATTAATCTGAGTATTTGCTAAATAAGCACCCCCTCTTTATCTAAATCCCTCTCTCTCTGCTCAGGTTCAACATGGAGATTAAACACATTAAGATCACCTTTAGTGAAGGCCTTTACCGCATCAACGAGAAGAAAGCTTTCAAGGATTTAATCGTAAGTCTTCCTCACTTGGCCAGTAAATTATCACACCGAGCAGAAGAAACCAAAGAAACAACTGAACTCATGTGTTCTGTGGTGGATTTGTGCTCAATCTCATCACCTCCTCTTTAACTATGACCAACATCATTCTTACATGGTTCTCACGGTGTCTCTCTCCTCCTGTTGCTGTCCCGTGTTAGGAGATGATTCAGTTTTACCAGCAGAACTCTTTGAAGGAGTACTTCAAGGATGTGGACACCCCGCTGCGAACGCCTTACAAACAGCCAGAGCAATGCAACTCGTCTAACAGCACGCCAAATACCACACCAGGTACAAAACAATTTACTCATTCGCTTTTGGTCTACAGCCCTGCTAGTGACTCAGTGAGGCTGTACTTAGGCACAGCAGTGTTTTGAGCTAAATGCTAACATTAACATGCTAACATGCTCACATAAACTGCATATAAAAGATGGATGTAGCCTTGGGGTCTGCAAAGTAAAATGAGTGTAAAGTACCATAATCCTGCAATGTTTCTGGCAGCCAGCAAGGGGCAGTTCTTCTTCTTGCAAAAAGAGGTCTGCTTGTATAGACGTCTGTAAGAAACTGACTCTGCCTCTCCCTTGATTTGTCACCTCAGTAAGCATTTGTCCAATGAGTTTATGGTCTCAGTCTCTAGTTTAAAGTGTTCCTCAATGCAGCATAATTTTTATTTAGTGAAATATGGTCCAATTTGGAGCAAAAACAGGGTATGTTTTAGGGCAGGGCTACTTTTTGATTGGCTGTGTACAGTGTCCTCGTGTTCAGATCTATGCGTTGTTTTTCATACTTAATTTCAAAAGACCAAGATGACAACAACCTAATTCCAAACTGTAGGCTTCAAAACAATAATTCACAAACCAATGGGCGTCGTCACCATGCCTACGTCCATCTTTTATACACAGTCTGCTCACAAGGACAATGCCTAACTGTTGACCTGATGGTGGTGCTGCATAAAAGGTGAGGAGATCAAAGTTACTGCACTTCATCCTGATGGAAACATGAATGTTTGAACCAAAGTTCATGGAAATCCATTCGATAGTTTTCAGAGATTTCACTACACATCTGAAATGTCAACGTCAATGTGGTGTTAAAGGAAAAGTCTGACGATTACCAGAGCCATTAGGATTCATCGTCTGGGAACAGCATGTCCGTACAAAATGTCGCAGTATCCACCTAGGGATTGTAAAGATTTAAGTCCCGTTGTGGTTTTATGTGGGGTTGTAAGGATTTTTATAACTTTGACCAGAGCCAGGTTCACTGTTTTGCCATTTTCAGCATTTATTGTAAACTAACCATCTCCCAGCTGTAGCCTCATATTTAAGACACCAATATGGCAGTGGCATTTATCCTATCATCAGCTCTCTGCAAGGTATAGATTGAGATCATATCCAAAATGTCAAGCTATTTGTTAAGTTTTTCCATGCTGCAATGTGGGCTCTGTCTCACAGGGGGCAGCATCAGGAGCTTCGGCGTAGCGAGGGCCAGGTATGACTTCTCCGCCAGGGACCGCTCAGAGCTGTCGCTGCGGGAAGGAGACACCATCAAGATCCTCTCCAAGAAGGGTCACAGTGGCTGGTGGAAAGGAGAGGTGTACGGCCGGGTGAGAATCTGCAAACACCCCCACATAGTAAAAATTAATAATGAAGTTTGGGGGATCTTGTCTTACCTGCACTGCTCCTGTGTTTCCAGGTGGGGCTCTTTCCAGCCAACTATGTGGAGGAGGACTACTCTGACTACTGCTGATGTGCCTTCACAGGAGATGTGTAGACCCATACTGTGTGTGCAGGGGTCTGTGTGAGCGATTGCATTAACCTATATGCATGAGTGAGGCCGTGTGCGTGTGAGAAGGATGCTGTACTTGTGATATAATGATTGTCTTGTGATGTGAATAAAACTTTTGTGACTAATTTGGAAAAGAAATGTGAACTTTATACCCACAGTATTTAACACAGCAGAGTACACAGATGAAATGCTGAAATGCTAAGTGATTCAAAATAGCATCATACAACAAACAAATTATTTTTAAATGTCAGTTATTTGATTGTGTGTCTAATCAAAAACAAGTTAGATATAAAAATAAAGGCATCAAAGTAAAACTGCAAAGCAACAGAAGTGATTACACACATCATTTCCAGTTGAGGCCGAGTGCTGAGGAAGAAGAAAAATACATAAATAAATAAATGTAGAAACGCATAAATAGCCCAAATGAATGCTGATGTATGGAAATGTAGGAATAAATGTAAGAAATTAACTTAATGATTTTACTTCACATGCCCAAAATGTATTTATTAGTTTTTTTTAAATATGCAAGTCATTCTTCGTTCTCTATGCACTGCATGAGCAAGGTTATTAAAAGAGCCTGTGAACAGCACAGTGTAGGCCTGAGTTGTGTCTATTGAAACATGGCCCCACGTGAAACCACCAAGTCAGAAACCACATTGTGAGACTTGACAGACGGGAGGATCAGCAGGCTGCTCAACCCGAGCTGAAGTGACATCAGTGAGTGGTCAGGTATGTGTGACGTGTCTGTGGAAACTGAGGTTTTAGTGATACTCAGTGTGGAGAATGTCTGACTTTACAGACAGTGTGCAACAAGATACAAAACTGCAACAAGTTCCAACGTGAAAAGAAACCTGATGAGTATCTAAGATGACTAACTGAAACTGCCTGATCACTAGTCAGCTGGGTGTGTCCAGTTTTATTGCTTTAAGCCTTAAAGGTCCCATATGGTGAAAACCCATATTTATTGTGCGATGTCTTGCATGTCTTGAAGTCTTCAAGGAAAAAATAAAAACTGACACTATGAAGGTGCTTGCCACTGACATTCCTCTAGGCCACCTTTATCTAGATGGCCTCCCATTTTCACAAGCCAGTCAGAATTTTTATTCAGTTTCTAAATAGACACTGAGGAACCACCGGTTGCATAAAATTTAAAATTTGCATTATGCCTTTCAGACAGAGCAGCTGCCTCTCAGTCCACCAGGTTAATTTGCTATCTGCAGCTGCTTCTGCTAAACTCTAAAAGGTCTCAGCCACGAGCAAAACACAACCAATGTTCTGCTGTTGGCTGCAAGAGTGAACACAAGAGTCTTCATGCATTCCCAGCATCCGAGGAGCTGAAGATCCAGCGGGCTCCTCATATTTTTGAAAATGGCAATGTCTCCACAACAATGGGCAAATTCTTAAAGTTAGCACATTAAGGATTTGCATGTGTGGCTAACTAGGCTAAAGTATACGTAAAGGATGGTGGAGACTTTAAGACCAATTTGACAGCCGTAAACAAGATCTGGATGGGTTTTGTGTTTCATGTCACTTGTTGTGTTTCAGTGGAGCCTAAACTCTGCTGGTGTTTACATCTGTTTACTTCTCTCCTGCTCTCTGTGTTCACATATTTTAATACAGCTGAATTCCTAATACAACTTTAACCTTTTTTTGTTTCTGTTTGTCAGACAATGGAGCAAGTATGAAATAATGACGAAAGGGGGTTAAGGGGAAGAGGTTATATAGTATAATGAACTATCTTTATGGTATTTTGAGCTGGACAACTGAAAGACACACATGTGAGACTTTCATTAATTTACTGAAAAGGGGCACAATATGGAACTTTTAAATGATGGTGGACTCACCATGACCTTGTCCAGCATCCTGACTCTGTACTTCACAACCACGTCTCTCACAGCCCGTCCTGCTGCTGATAGTTTTGTTTCAGTTTCTTCTACTAAGGCTCTCATTCCTGTTAGGATCACTTTGCATTTCCACTCACATTCCACAATCTCATCGCAGTAAGAACCGCCATCTTAATCCCTGCTATTGATTCAGCTCAATTCTGCCTACTCAAAAGATCCCTTTCCATTAAGTCTTGTATCTGCCAGGATTTTATCATGGCCAACTATATTGACTTTTTTTTAATCATTAAAGAGTTTTGGATTAATCCTGAACAATGTGTTCATCTCACTGAGTCTTCCTCTTCAGATTGTTTTTATTTTTCACCAGCCAACAATGATAGACTGAGGAGGTGGCCTTGCAATGTTGATCCAGGTTGTGCTCCTCTCTCTTGACCCCAAACTCTCCAAGTCCGATTCACTCCTGCCCTATAAACTCACTTTCTGCTCCTCACATCTATCAGGGTTTTACTGTCTCAAACACTTCCTTTAACACCAGAGAACACTCTTGCACCAACATTTTAGATTCCATAGCTCCGATCAGAGAGAAAAAGTTGAAATCTTCCTGTCTGCCATGGTTGATTAGAGGATTAAGAAGCTTAACGCGACAGTGCAGGAGGCACAACAGAGACGGAGAAGGACAAAAGATAGTGTTTCCCTCAAAGACGTAACGTCAAAAAGAAAGAAAGAGACCAGAATCATCATGTCCAAGATGATTCAAATCTGTCATCAGAAATTAACAGCAAACATCAAAAAAGTAAGAAAATGCTAACGATGACTGGACTTACTTTTTCTCCACATAGCTGTACTTTTAGGGTTGCTATAGTAACTGCCTCCACTCTTCTGGTAAAGTTTTGCTCATGGTATTGAAACTTGACTGCAAGATTGTGCTCCCACGTTGTCGAAAGAGTTTCAGTGAGGTCATGAACGGATGGGTAATGAGGTCTGGCTCACAGGCTGCACTCTAATCATCCTGAAGGTGTTGGATGGGCTCAAGTCAGGCTCTGTGCAGGCACGTCAAGCTGTTCCACACCAAACTAGAAACAACAGCATGAAGACTGGGGCTTTTAGATGAGCAAAGGTATTACTCAAACTGCTGCCAAGCAGGTGGAAGGACATGGCTGTCGAAAATAGAATTGTATGCTTTAGCATTTACATTTATTTAATGGAATGAAGAGGTCTGAACAAAATCCATGCATTACAGCATTATTACAATATATATAACAGTTTATTGGTCATTTCCATTTTAATGAAGGCTTGTAACACTTTACAAGACTTCATTAACATTAAAAGCTAAAAATTAAACATCATATCATGTATAATTAAGTCTTAAAGCTGTCAATTAAAAAAAATTACAGCAATTTTATGAGATGGTTGTTTTTTGTTATTTCACGTTATGGGTTATTCAATGTCAAATCACCGGGGCGTTCATACGATCACCTCTGATTTGCTTGAAGCTTTTTAAAAAGCTAAAATATGGATATTTTGAATATGTGAAATTGTGGCTTGATATATCAAATACTTTGAGATCATTTGGTTTTTACGTTGCCCATCAGCCTACTTTCAGAATGTTATTTAAACACATTGAAATTTGAGGCCGTTTGAACAACAGTATCTCAGGAACTACTAATGGACATATATATCCATAATGTGTATATACACACACACACACACACAAATATATATGTATATATATATATATATATATATTATTGTTCTAAAATAAATAATGATTTGAGATGTAATCAATCTTTTCTGTCACCCCAGTTGCCAAATTGTTCCCCCTCTTTTCTTAAACCTTTTTTTACAGCATACAGTAGTATATGTTGTTAAGGTAAGCCCGTCCACTAATATATATTGTCAGGAGTGTAATTTAAGCTGGATTGTGCTGCACAACATTTCAGTTTATGTTTTCAGTCAGAGATTGGTATAAATGAACGTCTCTC
Organism: Dascyllus trimaculatus; assembly: GCA_024666655.1. Taxonomy (NCBI): domain Eukaryota; kingdom Metazoa; phylum Chordata; class Actinopteri; family Pomacentridae; genus Dascyllus; species Dascyllus trimaculatus. The sequence goes on along the minus strand of CM045447.1, from coordinate 11,878,261 downwards.
TGCGAGGCTCTTCAGCATCACAGAGTAGCTGCTGGAAAGAGAAACTGAATTTCTGTGAAGAGAAAAGACCTGGAGGGCTGAGCACAAACTGTAGAGCAGCTGAGGAAGGATGTCGCCCTGAGAGAGGAGGAGAAACAAGAGATGGTCAAGAACCAAAAAACTGAGAGTAGAGAAAAACAAAGACCTGGAGGGCTGAGCACAAAACTGTAGAGCAGCTGAGGAAGGATGTCGCCCTGAGAGAGGAGGAGAAACAAGAGATGGTCAAGAACCAAAAAACTGAGAGTAGAGAAAAACAAAGACCTGGAGGAGAACAAAGAGCTGCAGGGGCTTTGCTTCAAAAAGAAAGCAGAGATACTCTTCCAAGTTCTTCCAAAACAAAAGAAGAACAGAGAGAGAAACCCAGAAAGAAACAGAGAGAAGAGAAAGAACGGCAGGAAAAGAAGGTGGAGGAGAAGAAGAGCTTCTGGAGCTGGTTGCAGCCAAAGAAGAACAGTGACAGCAACAGGAAGGTGGAGGAGGCTGGATATTCAATGCAGCTGCTCCTTCTGCCTCCCACTTTCTCCCCCTCAGTCATCTCTCACCCTCACTGCCTTGATTACCCCTTTCCTTTTTACTCCCAACCACTCCTACTTCCATTACCCCCTCTCCTTTCCTTCCACCCCCCTATTACCCTCTTTTCTTTCCTTCTACCTGTTCTCCTCCTCTCCTTTCATTCTTCATTGTCAGGTGTTTGTTTGAACATTCTTAAAATGAACTGAATTAAAGTCATGGCTTTTATGATGCTTCACAAGAAATATTTTTACTAATTGTAACGTTGGATTAGTTATGAAGCAGCTGTATTTTATGCTGTAGTCAGTCCTGGTGTTTGTCTCTACAAGACATTTATCCTGAATATTTGTGTTGGATCTGGAGAGTTCAAGTGACTCAGAAAAAACAGAATCATTCCATCTCAAATCACCACATTTTTAGAACAATAAAAGAAATTATTATCGTTCACTCAGGTGACAGTAAGTAAAATTTCAGAGTTTTTAAATGATGTGCTTTTAGCTTAACTGGAGGTAATGTCAGTTTAAATTGTAAAGTGAAGAAGAATTACAGATAGAAGAAGTAATTCAGTCTAATTTGTATGAGAGAATGAAAAAGAACAAGCAGCGCTCAGTCTTGCAGGTAGGTAAATATCAGCTTTACTTCAAAATATCAAAACAAAAATTATTGTAGAACAAAAACATGTCTGTCACATAAGTCTGTGGGTGAAAATGAACAGCTAAAACTCACTGCGTGTGTGCGCATGTGTGTGTGTGCGTGTGTGTGTGTAGTAAGGAACTAGTATTCCATCTCTGGTTCACTGGTAGTACAGCTCCAGGTTCATCCCATCGTGGATTTCATCTGAAGAGGTCTTAGTTAAGTACAACAGGTCAGGACAAAGCAACAGCACAGTGCAAATTTACAACCACTAATCTCCTAAAAGCATTCAAAAATGCTCCTGCCGTTTCAATAAGAAAAAACTGCTTTATTTATCATGTAAATTGTGTAGCTGTGTAACATAGCAGAACAAAAACATTTGGTAATGATACTTTCAGTCATTATGCTTTGAGCCACAGAGCTGCTGAGGATGTGAGAGGAACGGAAATGAAAAACTCTTCTATTCATTCTGGATTTTATGTCAGGTTATTATCATTATATGGTTTTAAGTTTTTACACTTATATTTTTTACCATTATTTATTTTTGTAACATTTCACAACTTTACTATTATTTCTGCTGCTTGTGCATTACCATCTCTTGTTTTGTCCCATTCCACTGTTCTGCTGTAAATTAGTCACCAAATCAGAGCCCGTATTCACAAAGCTTCTTAGAGTCCTCTAAGAGAGCTCCTAACTTAGTCTCAAAATTCCTAGAAAGGAATCTTAGCTTCAGAGTGATTCAGGAAGTTTCTGAGAGCAACTCTGAGCAAGGAGGGCACACAAACTTTGATCTTAGTGAGGAGGTGTGGTTGACCCTGTTGCTGGGTGTGATGCAGTCTTCTAAAAGCTGTGATTGGTTGTTACAAAAAGGGGGAAAGACAAAAGAAAAATTAATGTGAATACAGGCCCAGGGCCCGTATTCACAAAGCATCCTAAGGCTAAAAGTAGCTCTTAGTGACGTCATTCTTAGAAAAATCTTAGAATTTCTCAAATTCTAAGATTTTTCTTAGAATTTTCCCTTGGTAAGATAAAAGTTATTCACAAAGCGTCTTAGGCCTTAAGGTGAGAAACTGTTAGGAGGAGGGAGGAGGACTTTTAAGAAGCCTAAGAGTGTCTTAAACAGACAAGATGGCAGAAAAACCGAGAGGAAGGAGAGATATTCTCCGTACGTTAAAAGACAGTGATTTATTAACACGCTATCGGTTCGATCGTGCAGAAATAATGTTTGTGGTTGACCTCATCAGGGATGAGTTTACTGTCCCACTCAGCACAGTAACGTAATAACTCCTGGGATGAAAGTCATCACAACACTGATACCTGGCCACAGGTAAAATGCACCAATGTAGCAGTGATGACTTGGGTCTGTGACAACCCTCTGTCAGCAGAGAGACCAGTCAGACCATTACGGTCTTTCACAGCCTCGTATCGTTGCGCAATTTATTAATTTCAATCTCCTCTCGCGTGGGATTACAGCTCGTACCAGCGCTTCTCACAGCAACCACAGGACCTGCTGACAGCTGAGTCCGTGTCCACCATTAATATCAAACACATGAAGTAGTAAATGACCAGCATGGACAGTAAACATAACAATAAGCAAATCAATATAATCGGCATGTTAATGAGGTACGTTCAAACATTTTGAGGCTGTGTCACAACTAATTTAATTTTGCTGAGTTTCATCATCATGACATAAAATTAATGTCACGATTACACATTTCTGAATACAGTCCAAATTATATGATCGGTTAATTTTACTGTCCATTCATTACGAGGAGCGCGGAGCACATTTTTCTTTTGTCCTTCCCCCTTTTTACAACAACCAATCACAGCCTTTAGAAGACTGCGTCACACCTAGCAACGGGGTCAACCACACCTCCTCACTAAGATAAAAGTTTGTGTTCCCTCCTTGCTCAAAGTTGCTCTCAGAAACTTCCTGAATCACTCTTAAGCTAAGAATCCTAGCTAGGAATTTTAAGGCTAAGTTAGGAGCTCTCTTAGATGACTCTAAGAAGCTTTGTGAATACGGGCCCAGATCTTCACATTCCATGTTTCGTCAGTCACTTGTAAAGCACTCTGAACTGTTTTTCTATTTGTTTGGAAAGTGTTGTATAGATCTAATAAAGTCTGACTGATTGATTACGTCTATAAAAATCACTCAGAAGAAGCCAGACTGATAATAATTCTGTTTGTCTGTTTTTAGGTTAGGAACCAGCTAGGGATACATGATATATCATTCTCTATTATTATGACTGGAAGTAAATGCAGCTCTTCTGTGACTGTGAATGATAATGTCATGGACAGATGGATGAATTTAAAGGACTTACATTGCTGCCTGTTAGCACATTGAGAAACAAAAATGTCCCTTCTTAGGCTATTTACAGTATATTTTTAAAAAATGAAAGAAAATAGCAAAATAGAAAACAAGCAGTTAGCTTAAAAAGTCAGCTTTCATTGGTGTCTATTGCAGCTGCAAGAGTAATGCTAAAGGTTACTGTATATGTCAAGACAAACCTTTGTTATCAGCCTAAAGACTGAAAAATTCTCTGTGTATATCTAAATTTAATTTGTACATCTTCTTTCACAATTTATTAATGTCCAGTTCTCAGAAAGATCACGATTCTTAATTTCATAGTGTGAAATGTAAGTAAACCTCTGTGAATGCATGAAAGCAGATGTTACAGTATCAGTACTGAACTACAGACATTAAGAGAGCAGCAGAAGAGATTGTTTAAAGGATACAGTCACCCAGCGACACGTGGTCTTTGAATATGGTGTACCTGTAGAAACAGAGGAAGAACATTTAGCTGCTGACAGAAGACAATAACAGACATTTGTTACCATCAAACAGGGTAATGTTTCACACGGGCATCTTACCATTTCTTTAATACGATCTTGTCGTACCGTGTTCCCGTCTGGGCAGCAATGAGCTTCTTCAGATCTCCAATGGTATCCTCTGAGCTGAAATATGGAAGTTAAGGAAGGAGCAATGCGATGGCATAGAAAGAACTTTCAGAGAAATGTACTCTGTGCTTTTATCGACCAGCAGACCACTATTACGAAACCATTCTTTAAATAACCCAAGCCCGCCAAAGGTTAGTCAGCTAACATCCTCCCGTTTCCTTCATTCAGCCTTAATTGGTTCTTAAAATGCAACTGGAGTATTGATTTGTTTATCTTGGATGAATTTATCAAGGTGACAGCACACACTTTTCTTTAAAATAAAAGACAACATGATTAGAGAGTGCCCTCACCATTGGCTGACACAGCACTGTGGTAAAAGACAACACATTTTTACAGAGTTGCAGAGTGGTACAAGTAAGCTTGATAAGCCAACTGAGTGAAAAGCTCTTGAATGACCAAAGGATACCACAATCAATCTCAGTTGAATATTTTAACCACCGTTTCAGCAGCAGTTGGAGCAAATTCAGTGATATGTCAGTTCTTACGGTACAGAACTCTTTATTAAACTTACTAGACATGTCTGTTTCAAGCCAGCATTACAAAAATCAGCCACTCACATGACAATCATAATGTCTGCTAGCTTTAGAGGGCTAATCAGCCCTCTAGAAAACAATTATCAAGAGTATAACCACTTAGGCCATTTGAAAGATGTGTTTACATATGCTTAATATGCATTCTGAAATATATCATTATACTACTTTAATATATTGATAGTAAATAATCAGAAGGTTGATAATCATAATAGATTAGGAAGATTCATGTGTGAATCGTTCAAGACAACTTTGATACCATTGCTTTGTAAGACCCACTGCTTCATTTCACGTGCTCAGTAGACATTATGTCACAATGTGCAGGACACAAGACTGGCTTAAGCTAGAGACAGTGTGAGGTTTTGACTCTCCTTAACATGAGAGGAGAATCGAGCAATTATGATACACTGGTGGGCAGTGTAATGACTTCTGAGTTAACGCATTCTCTGTGTGGTGGACAATGAACCTGCAAATAGACAGATTTTTTTCTAATCAAGTGTTTCAAAATGATTTTAAATAGTTGAGTAAATGTGCAAGTAGAGATATTAGAAGATATTAGCATGGCCTCTGAGAAAAAAAGTCATGTGCACCTGTCACTCTTTTTTAAAAACCAAATGGGTAATCGATTCATTGTACAATTATTCTGTAAAGTTATCTATTGTGTAAATAATCCATACGGAAATTAAGGATATAAAAAGAGTTCAGTTGCTATGAAAACACTGCTAGATTCCTTTTTGAGTTTTTAATGTCAACTCATCATATCATTCCCTGATTGCTGTTGCCCGTACGTAGATCCAGCATGTATTAAAGGTGTAGTAGAAAAAAAATCAGGATTATCTTCAGACTTTCAGTAAAGGATACTTGCACTTAACCCGGACTTTCTTGCCCAGTCGATCGTTGCAAACCACCTCGATCATCTTTAGATCCTATCAGCCAGTGGAGATAAAAACAAACTTAGTAAAACACGTGGGGCTGCTCAGCCGATTGACACCCTTCCTTCATATAGAGAAGTAATGCCAGTGTGGATAGTTAGAATTTACGTCTAATGTAGTTCTTTTATGCACAATGTACGAGGGAAACAGAGCCAGTGAAACTAAATGAAATGAACCAGACTGTTTTGTTTAGCTAACGTTAGCTACAGCTCACAACATCGTCGCATCACTGTTAGGATACAAACAAACGTGAGTAATATTACAAAGCACACACGTAAGCCAGGATTATGTCGATCCTTGTGTCACTTTATAAAAACTCTGTGTTAAATCTGCCACTCGTACCTGTTAATTTCCAGTAGACAAACAAATATTCCCTTCTCGCTGATATTTTCTGGAACGCTCTCTTTCCTGCTTACCGTAAAGCAGATTTAATTACGTGTTGGCCTCTCAGCCAATCAAGTTAGCACAATGATGATTGACAGTCCCAATCAACCCATAACAGAACAGTGAACCCCATCGAAGGCGGGCCTCATTGGAAAACAACTTGTACCGTCAACACGTTGCTAACTGTCGTAATCTGCTAAGCTGCAGCACAGTCTGCCACACGGTAGCTACATTGAAATTAAATTTGAAAACGCTGCTGCAGAAAAAATCATGGCAGACGAGGAAAACCTACCGCCTGGATGGGAGAAAAGAATGAGCCGCAGTTCAGGTAATGAAACATAAGCCACGAGAAACTAAATATGCTGGACAGCTAGCTAAATGGCAATATGTGGTAAACCTAGCTCACCAGCTAGCAGCTCAGCATCGTGGTTTAGTGTTGAAACGAAGGGGAAGGAAGTTTGAGTTTTATTATGGCAGGCTGAACCTAGCGATGGGTAACTCGGTGCTTGAGGTGCATTTTCTTACATGTGAGGTTTGGCTGTTATTGGGTGTGTTGCTTCATGATGGCGCCATTGCTGATCCATTAACCTGACTGCTGCAGGGCCCTACATGACGTCACTCCGCATCGTGCCTCACCTGCAGACTGGATCTCAGCAGGGGTTTAATACAGTCATGCTGGGAGGCCAAAAAGCTTCAAGCGTCCAATTCTGTTAGGACATAAACCTCACACCCTTTCTCCAATGCAGTTATCTCATCACATTGTGCTGCGCCTGTCTGCTGTAGCTCATCTACAGATGTGCCTCTCAGTTTTTTCAGTTTTTTTCAGTTAAAAAAAACACCACAAAGATGGTTTAATCACCATGAGCGTATAATCCCTGGTTTAAGCCCTGTTCCAAACAGGCTGTTTAAGTATCTGTAGCATGCAACATCAAGCAAATGGTATGAAGCTGCTGCTGGCCACGCCCCCTTCAGGAAAAAGACTCTCTATATCAGTAATTGACAGTAGGGGGGAAAACAGCTGACTGCACGGCAGTTGAGATAGATGTAAATATGAGTCTGATACCAGGATTTTCTACGGCTTCTAACATTCTCTCTGAGCGTTTGTTTTACAGAAAAATATCACTGAATTCTTGGCACAGCCGTTGCTTTTAACTCATTTTTGTAGTGAATTTGTCAAACAGTGTTACAGTTATAAAGAGCAGAGCTGCAGCTCTGCTCTTTATAACAGAAGTGACTGTAGTGCATGTAGTCTTAATGGGCCGTGTGTCAATGATTAATACTAGTTCCATTGTCTTTGTTAGGAATTTGGCTGTATTACTATATAGTATGTGTGAGCACAGAGAGCAGGAGAGAAGTAAACCGATATAAACACTGGTTGCATTGAAGCACAACAGGCAACATGATATCACAGTAACCCACCCTGTGCTTGTTTACTGGTGGCAAATTAGTCTCCACAGAGCTCTGACCTGTGTGAATACAACCAAAGCTATTGGTAACGTTAGCCACATTAGCCAATACAAAGTGCTAACACTAAGAATTTTCACATTGTTTTGGGTCCTCAGTTCCTCAGATGCTGGGAGTGCAAGAAGACCTTTGTATTCAGACTTGCAGCTAACAACAGAACATTTGGTGTACTTTGTTTAAGACTAAAGCATTTTAGAGTTAGCAGAAACAGCTCTAGAAAATAAATATACCCAGTGCACTGAGGGGCAGCTGCTCTTTCTGAAAGGCTTTACTAAAAGTGAATAAGCAGGATTATACAGAGTTTGAGCTAGGGCAGTAATGGTTTGTGATGGTACGTAGGACTTAGGTCAAATTCATAATAGCTTGTGAAGCTGTGAGGTTGTCTATTTTTTCAGTTAGGAAACTGCAGAGGCTGCAGTCCATATTTATGTTATGTACCATGTCTTACTCAGGGTTTAAGTGGTTATGTCAATGGTTTTACAAATTCATGGCATCCTCTTTCTGTGACAGTCATGCTTTTGTTGGTATTTCATGTGCTAATGCTCCTCCACATGTTTTAAATCTGATACCATCCATTTTCTTCCACTTCCTTGATCAGATCTAGAAATGCACATTTAAAACGTTTTCCCTAACCAATAGTCAGCCATGTGTCAATAATCAATTAAACACTAAAATTAATGAAATGCAGTGGATGATTTTGTAAAAGCTGATTAAACCATTTGTAACCACTGACACTTTATATCCATCATGAAATCAGCTCAGTTGTATTAAGATAAAGAGCAGATAAAGTGAATATCAGGTTACTTAAGTCTGAATGAAATTGAATTTACAAGTGCTTGTCATTTAAAATTTCAATTCAACGATTACCTGCACAGCAAGCAAACTTGAACACAGCATATGAGCTGTAGTCTTACAAAATATAATAATCAATATAATCGCATACTTGATCTACATGATGGAGTGGCTTGTTGACAGTGGTTGATGTTCATCAAGGAGCTGGAAACAGCTGCTCAGCCTGAACAGATCTCCACAAATACTCTTAAAGTAAGTTCATTAGTGCAGGAAATCTGTCGTATTTACTGCCACCTCTAAAATGGATTTATCAGTTCTGGGTGTACCACAGGATTCTCTTCCCAGTTTGAAGGTTTTCAAGGTATGCCCAATTGTGAGATCCTCTTAGTTGGGTGTACTTAGAAGGCCTTCAAAGGAAAGTGCCCAACAATAGGAATCCTAATCAGATGCCCAGACCAACTTAGCTTGACTCCTTTCAGGATGGCAGAGAAGTGACAACTACCAGATCCCTTCAGAGTTTTTTTTAAATCTAATACATATTAAATATTGTACTGACGTTTGAAATTTAAAAATCTAATTGTAGTTCACATCAAAACAGATAACTGTCAGAAAAAATGCGGTTAGATATTTTCCCCAAATCATTCAGCTCTAGTTAGTATTCAAAAAACAGGGTCAGGTGTATGATGCGTAAAGTGTAGGGTTTCTTTGTTAGTCAGTTTGAGTCATTGTGGTTTTGTGACAGAAATTCTGCAGCTGTGTTCTCATGAACTCTGTTTCCAGCAAGAGAAGCCATGACAACCTCACCGCATGTAATCTGTCCAGCATTCAGTTGCAAACTCAAAATAAGTGACTAGCTGTTAAAGAAAGTGCCTTATTTAGAAGCTAACATGCAAGAGTTAACCGTCAGGAGCTGCTGTAAAGCAGCATGACTTCGAAAGAATCCAAATGTGGCTGCATGACAACTGGGTGTATAAAACAAGCAGTTGTTTGCTAACAGGGTTTGTGAGCCACCAATCCTCCTGCTTCCAATACCTCAGTGCAGCCTTGATCTAATATTAACACTGTCCTTTTTTCCCCACAATTACAATCCCTACATCTCACAGCGTGGAACTTGTTGGAGTAATTTTTGTGAAGTATCATGAGGCCTGGAACAACTGAGCTGGCTGCCTGCTGTGACTGAATGAATGCAGCTGATGGGAGAAACCATGAATTTTATATGACCTACAAAGAAACCATATTTTATCTGCATTGGTCGCTGCTGAGACACAATCTGCTGTAACGTAATGGCACTGATACATGTCTGGGATATTGAATCGCCAATCACAGTTACTACAGCAACTGCATATGATGATAGGTCATTGCTGTGTTTAAAGAAATCAGTGAATGCAGCTTTGATAGCTGTCTGTGTTTCTCCCTGCAGGCAAGGTTTACTACTTCAACCACATCACCAACGCCAGCCAGTGGGAACGTCCGGTGGGAGACGGCCGTGGAGAGCCGGATCAGGTTGTGTGTCATGTTTAGTAATTGAATGGATTTGTTATTATATTAACAAGAAACTTTTATTATACACTGATTGTCCAAGAATTACAAAGTGTCTTACAGCATAACATATAAACAAGCCTGAACTAATTTAGGGATGTGATGATTAAAATTAATGAGTGTACGAGGCCTTTCAAAGCTGCCAAAAAATAGATTTAAGCTTCTGAGTGTCGAACTTATGAACAGTGACATCTAGTGGTTAGCAGAAATTATACATGTGATATTTGAATCTATGATATTGTTGTACAGATATGCTGCAGTGCACTCAGATTTTTATGTCAGAGTAAATTAATGAAAATTATTAAATATAGATATATATATCAAATATTTTTATTCAAATAATTTGTGTTTCTTTTGTCTTTGGGTGTCCTTTCTTCTAAATGGTAATGTAATGTTTGACTGAGGACTTTATGTCTTGGTATCAGGTCAAAGTCTGCTGAACGCAATCTTTGAGTTATGATTAGCTTTTCTTCTTTTTTATGTCATTGACCTGGTAATACAGATGTAATGTTCCCAGACTTGGTGTACCTGCTCAGAATATGTGCGAGCCAACAATAAGAAAATCTTTCTTGTCAAAGATTGACTGCATAGTATTGGGAGGTTTTCAATATTTTATCCAATTTCCATATTAACTTTGTTTCATTAAACCCAATATGTTTTAATCCCTTAAAACCCCAAAGCCTGCTGGCAGGTTTGAAGGGCAAGGCAACGTTTTCTCTAAAAGAAGTCACCCAAATTACACCATTTATCAGAGCCAGGAACTTTAAAAGCAGTCCTTGAACTACTCATCTGCGACGACAGTTGAAAATTAATCAAATATAAGCTTAAAATTGAAAATGGGATTTTTCATCAGAATCACTCTATTATACACGTGTAATATAAACATTCACCTAAAAAATAGTTTGCTCTAACCAAAGTCTGACAGAGACATTTTTGAGTTCTCTCTACCTCCAGCCATGTTTTGTGCTGTTTCCATAGACCTATATCTGTCTGTCTGTCTATAAATGCCTAGACACTGCTTGAGGTTTAGAGGGTTAAACTTGTCATCTGTAATGTTAATTTAAAATGATTAATTACCCATTACTAATCCATACAGATTTTAAAACATGCTCTAATAAATTGAGGAAAGCTTTTTTTTCCTACAACATCTGTGTCACTGACTAGTTCCAGAAAAAAGACTAGTCTGACTCATTTTGGGGTGTGTTGACACTGATCAGTGTGTTACTTTCACACACTCAGGTACGCTGCTCTCACCTCCTGGTGAAGCACAATCAGTCACGTCGGCCATCTTCCTGGCGGGAACAAAATATTACACGATCTAAAGACGAGGCCCTGGATCTCATTCAGAGTAAGTAAACCAGAGCATGGGGCGAGATTCGATGGACACTGATCGATGCATGTGACGTCTTCTCTTTTCTCTGCAGAGTACATAGAACAGATCAAGTCTGGACAGGAGAAGTTTGAGTCTCTGGCTTCTCAGTTCAGCGACTGCAGCTCAGCTAAGAAAGGTGGAGATCTGGGACCATTTGGCAGAGGTACACACATCATCAGACCAGGAGCCTGCATTCCAGCAGCTTCCCTACCTCAGTACAATCTCTCATTCAGTATTTCTTTTATGCGTCTTTCTGAACAAATGAACAGTGTTCCTGAATGTTACCCTCCATATTCTAAGACAAACTGACATCCAGTACAGCAGTTGCTGTAACAAATTGAATCCTTACTGATTTTGGTTTGCATGAATAAACGACAGCTGCAGCTGTGAAGGGACTTACTTATCCATGAAACTCACCCAGGGTCTCTTCTTGTCCTGTTTTTCCCCCCAACTTTCCTGGAGCCCTGACATTTAACCCACAGGCATCAGGGGCTGGTGGGAAAAGGTGTTTGTTAAAGGCTGCAAAAAACATTAATATTGACTTGAGCAGTATTAGTCTCTCTACACCTGACCTCTCAGACCTTAACAACCGAGGCAGCATGTGATTGTTTTAGGGATTAGGTTTGCACTTTCTCCTACAGCATCCCTAAAGAAAACACCACAATGAATGTGAGAAGTGTTCATGTGAGTGTGTGCTGTCTAAGTGTACGTGTGGAGAGGCAGAGATGAGCATGTGCCGATGTATTTGTATGTCTACTTTGTCTGTTGTTCCCTTGTGTACATCTCCACATCTATTTGTCTGAGACATGAACATGTGCAGATTGTGAATACAAATTTCCCATTGTGGGATCATGTCCGTCTGTCTTTTACAACCTTTTTCAAACCACCACCATCCTGATTTAAACATGTGAAGCTGTTGAGGATCTCAGATCTGTTCCAAGGCAGCATGTTTAGTTGTTGGCTTAGTTAGGATTTTTGCAAACGGTTTTCTAACTCGTTGAGTGAAGAGTGTAACCCTTATATAGCTGGATGCTGAATACGTTTGGAAGATTTTTAGATTTTACAGAGACAGTGAAGACAATCATTACATCATTACAAAGAACAGTCTGCTGATGTAAACCAACAGAGAGTTTAATCCAATTCAGTGCTGACTGTGTAGTCAAAGCCAGATGTAGTTCATTCCTCTGGTCCACAGAGCCCAATTTTCAACAAAACACTTACAAACAAGTCATTAAGCAACACACTGCATGACATCAACCCTCTGAGCTCCAAGCAGTCTCTGGGAGTTTTTTTTTCCTCACTGTGGGCTTATTTTTCTTCACACTATAAAGTCCTGTACCTGTGTGGCTGTTGGTTGCAGCTAAGTGACCAATAGATTCACGGTTGCATCAGCAAGCACAGAGTATTTAGTTTTTACAGAACCTGGTTCGAGCAGATGCTTTTTTTGGCTATTAACAAAAAAGTAGATCTGATGGAATAACCCAGTTTTAGAACTTGAATCTTATCTGTTGTTGTTCATAAATCTGTACCTCTTCAAATTAAAAGGGAATACAAAGGAAATGGCTGAAAGGACAAAAATATGTAATTGCTTCAAGAAGAATTTTAGTGAGGGACGTTTGGGAAATGTAGCATTTCTGTAATAGTCTGTTGTTTGGGGTCTGTGTATGTGGTTGTGGAATTGGTTAATTTCACAGAAATCAGTGCTTCCCAGCCGTGCACAGTTTCAGTGCTGCTTGCCAAAGTTTCGATTTGTTCTAATTTTGGATTTATTTCTGGCATCACTGCTCTCACTTCCCAGCACTGTGCTGGCACGCCTCCAATTTAATAGTCATTAGTTGCCCTGTTCAAATAACACACCCGAAACTAAATAAAGAAATAATTACATTAAATGTTTTGTAGAAGATAATTATAAAAGAAAGGCTACTGAAAGTATTATTTCAAGCAAATGCAAGATTTTTTTGTTGATGCAGATAACAAAGGATAAAGTCAAGCAAGATCAATTGAATTTTTATTTGAGTGTAGATAATCAGTTTATTACTTTAACACGCTTTATCTGTGTTTCTGTTTCAGGCCAGATGCAGAAACCCTTTGAAGACGCCTCCTTTGCTCTCAAAGTGGGAGACATGAGCGGTCCTGTTTTTACTGACTCTGGCGTCCACATCATCCTACGTACTGGTTGAAAGGAAGACGCCGCACTCTGTACTTTCCTCTTACATGTTTATGCATACACAGTAACACACACACACACACACACACAGTCCGAACCAACCAAGCCTGCGATCTATGACAAACACCACCCAGTAAACAAAGCTTACAGCCTGTGTCGCATTATTTTAGGCGGGCTCATCTTGCTCCAAGCACCATCCAACATGTATGAATAATTTCATTACACTGAGCATCCAGGAGTATTTCTGATTATTCCTTAAGACCTCAAGCTTGTATTAACCGAGGAAATGCAGTTATATAAAAACATGAGTGCCTGTGGACGTCACTGCCTCGTGAAAAACCGTTTCACTTGAGTGAAGTTTAATAATGCAAAAGCTTGTTATTGGTATGTGCATGTCTTCAGAAGGACCATTCACTTTATGTTTCCCTCTACTTTTTTCCACTTCTGCTGTTTGTGCCAAAGCAGCTCCTCTACCCGTATTATTGTTTAGGAAATGATGTTAAAATGCTTTTTAACCATTGCAGATCCCTGCAGTTGGAGAAAGCATTGCTATTCTGTCCACTTAGCATTGATACAAGATTTCTGTCATTTTCAGATATTTGGTTATTTGTTTTCATGATCCGGTTTGAGAAGTGCATGGTTTCTCCACTTGGATATGCCAAGACGGCACCATAGAAAGCTTGCAGGTTTTAACTTTAAGCTCTACAGCTTTTAAAAGCATCAATGTTCAGATGAACTGTTAACACTGCTGTCATTGGGGAATAAATAAATAAAAAACTTTTTTTGTAAGTCTTGTGCTTAGTTTCTCATTTTTATGTCCTGTTTTTTAGAAGATATCAGACATTACCACAGATCTGTGTGTGGAAGATCTAAAACTACTTTCAAGCAGTAGGTTGTTGAATTGTTAAATACAAAGAATCATTTGGACTTCAAACAAAGGTCAACAACCTCTCTTTTGGAGTTTGAAAGCCAGGTCAACACCCTGACCTCTTGGTCATGTTCCTCGAGCCAATCCTGAGCAGTTTTTGTATTTTAGTTTGACATGTAGTCCTGCTGAAGGGAGCTGTTACCATTATTAGGTGGGTGTGCTTGGTCTGCAGCAATGCTAGGCCGGAGTGGATGGTACATGTCAAAGTAACATCCACTTGAATGCCAAGATCTAAGGTTTCCCAGCAGAACACTGCACTGTAACAAGATCATCACTGTCATTCCCTTTGTCTCTCAGTGGTTTTACTAATGTGACTGATCAGTCTACGCTCTACATTCTCCAGGTCTTGCTTGTCCTTGGTGGGTGTGATAGTAGCTACTCTGTATGAAGTCTAAGCTGTAGGGCTGTCAGTGGTTTGTGATCAGATCTTACAGTGAAGTCCATCTCACCAACATTTCACGTAACATTTCGATTGACAGACAGAGCTTATCATTATATTTAAGCACACTTAAAAATACTCTAAAGTTGAAATACTCAAACAATGAAACATAAAGCTTTTCACTAGCATCATTATCACATCCATTTTTTTTATTTTTTTCCAGAACAATAGTGTGTACCAAACATGAAGAAAACTAATGTCATTCCAGTCATTGTAAAGTAGCAGGGCACAGTTCCTCCCATCAAAGCCCAGTGCAGATGGTTCTTAAAGACTCAGCACACATTATTTCTGTTAAGTTAACACACATGCTCTTATTTTGTTATCGAGAGCTGAGATGAAATCTGAACATTCGTGTACTGTGCATTGTGTTGTAATCCCACTGACATTTGGATTAAAGCGAAAAACAAAAAAATCAAGTCTTGAAACATAATTTCACTCAACAACATGCGCTGGGCTATCAGGGCTATCTAACCTGAAAAACTGATAAAGGTAAAAGAAACAATACAGAAGATTTTCTAACATTTGCAAATCAATAGAATATTTTTTGTTCTTTTTTTATTATGTCTGTATTTAAAAAACAAACTCTGCTCTAATTAATTTATATTTCCAGTATCAGTTTCTAGAGGCAGAATTGTACTTAACATTAAAGAGAATTAAACAAGGTGTTTTATAATCAGACCAAGGTCATTTCTTTATACCTGGACACAATAAATTGCTGCTTGATTGTTGCTTTTATCATCCTGACCTTCAGATCTGCCGCTCCCCTTTGTTCTTTTTTCCTCAAAAGCTGTGGTCCTTCAGGTCCTGCTGGCTCCTTGTCCTCCTCAGACTGATTTGAATCCCTGGAAGTGGAGCTACAGCAGCAACTTTTTCAGTATTTGGAGCAGGTAATATTAAATCAATTCTTTATTAATGTTCCAGGAAGATCTTATCGACATATTTTAACAGACCAGAGGGAGAGTTATTTGTAGGAAAATGCACCATTGCATTGTTCAGCAGACAGGCAGCATAATTTAGGCTTTTATGCTGGTAACTCTATCAGTGAAAAAGAATCACAGAAACAGACCCGCAAAATGTCTGATTCTTTGCTTGTGTACCGTTCTGTGCACAGCTGCATGTTGGGATTGCGTGGATTTGCTGAGATCAGAAGTTTGTAGAACTTTCCGGACTGAACTTCTTCTGTTTCAGCAGCAGATAGTTTTAATATTTTGGTCTCAAAATTTCAGCCTGCCCCAGAAATATAGGATGCATGAATCAAACAGGTGCTGCTGAGTGGAATCCTAGTTTGCATGAACAGTTTGTGAAGTTTTCTAGTTGTGACTTTCTATGTTTCAGGGATGATTGTGAGGGTTGAAGTGTGAATTAGTATTTAGTTGGATCCACTAACCTCATTTTACTGATACAAGATCAACATCTGTAAACACCGCTGTTGATATTCTAAAGCTATTTGCTTTGAAATAAAGAGAAATAAATAAAGACAAGTCAGTGTCACAGCTGCTCAGAATGTTAACAGAAGCTGCACATTATTCTGCATCAACATTTTATTGTGGATGATGTTCATGTCATCACAGTTCCACCACAACTTGTGAGTGAAATTTGTTACAGATGTGATGCATACATGTGTATACTCTGTCCAGACCCAATAGTGGAGGCATGTAACAGCAGTACAACAATTTATACAACTTGCAGCTAGCAGTAAAGTGTGGCCGTGCCAGGAACATGGTGCACAGATAGCAATAAATCTATGGCACAAGAAAGGAAAACTGTTTTGTTGGTGTAAATTATTGTTATCTGCACATTAAAAAGTGTTTGTCTTGGCAGGACAACACAGGAGGGGAACTGCTTATCAAATTATGCAAGAGCAGAACGCTTTATTGCATGTCAAGTTGAAATGGTAGAAGCAGTTACTTAGTGATCCACCAATATAATCACAATACTCACAGTTGGCTTTGTGCACACTGCAGCCTAAAGGGTAAAGGCTGGCCTTATTCCATATTTTACTCACTGTCAGGAAGCTCTAATATCAGACCAAAGACAACAGTTCCGCAATTTAACAGGCATAAAATCACAATTTTGCATCAGCAAGGCCAAATTCTGCAAAAATATGGAAGTTAAAAAATGTTCAGGTGAAATCACTGACAATGTGAAGAAGTCTTTGTAACATCACAAGGCAGTCAGGGACAGTGCCTCTGGACTGGCAGACTGGGGTGGTGGTCCCTCTTTTCAAGAAGGGGGACTGGAGAGTGTGTTCCAACTATAGGGGGATCACACTTCTCAACCTCCCCAGGAAAGTCTATTCCATGGTACTGGAGAGAAGGAAGTGGCCGATAGTCAAACCTCAGATCCAAGAGGAACAAGGCAGTTTTTGTCTCGGTCATGGAACACTCAGTCACCAGGGAGGAGCTTCTCCATGTTGAGAGGAGTCAGCTGAGCTTGGACATCTGCGTTCGGGACGCCTCCCTGGGGAGGTGTTCTGGGCATGTCCCACCGGCAGGAGGTCTCAGGGTAGACCTAGAACACGCTGGAGGAACTATGTCCTCGGCTGGCTTGGGAACGCCTCGGGGTCCCACTGGAAGAGCTGGAGGAGGTGTCTGGGGCGAAGGAAGTCTGGGCCTCTCTGCTTAGACTGTTGTCTCAGCGTCCTGGCCTTAGATAAGCAGAAGACAGTGGATGGATGGAATGAATTCATGTTGATGTGTTTTAAACGATACCCCTCATATACTGTAAAATACATACAGATACAAAGCATGTTCAAAAAATGTGTCTCCTTCACTGATAATCATTTACAGTTCAAATGACCACTTTTGTCCTTTTCTGTTTCAGCCTCTTTGACTCCAGCCATGCTCTCCTCCTCAGCCCCTCTCTACCTGAGCCTCCTCCTCTTCCTGTCCTTCACCTCTCCTGTTCTGTCCTGTGGGATTGGGAACTCCAGCCAGTGTGACTTGGCTCCTTTTGTACCGGGTCACAACCTGATAGGGGAGGGCTTTGATGTGGTCACCTTGCGGAGAAAAGGAGCCTATGTGGTTGATGTGAAGACCTACCTGACCCCAGCTGGCACCTGCACTCTCTGCTCCAACCCACTTCAAGAAGACAGGCTGCAGAAAGTAATAATGATGATGACGATAACAATAATAATAATAATAATAACAATCATAATAATAATAATAAAAACAACAATAACAATAATAATAATAATATAGCGATATAATAAATATATATAATAAATATAATAAAGCGATATACAGACAGTTGTACGTACCTAATGTGTGCATGTTAATCTTAATCCTCTTTTTCAGCTGCCAGTCTCTGCAGTGGACTGGCGTGCATTCAGCCGATGCAGTGCTGATATCTACAGCAGTGCACACACTTCTGTTAGGTATGCAAATATTCAGTAATTACTAAAACAGTTATGTCACACTTCCATGTAATATCTCCAAAGACACAGCGTTGCATAGTCGGTGTCCAAGTGAGGTTTACATTACATGCGTTTGCTGTGCTAAAACATGCCATTCTCATAAAATCGCTCAACTCAGTATCTTGTGGCTCCACCAATTCAGCTTCCCAATCATTGTTTAAAGATTATCAGGACTTCCATCTTTCTGTCTCATGCATAACTTCTGGAACTGGTGCAAACTGTCTACTACAATGTCTTTATCATGTTAACAACAGCAGAACATCTGACAAATCCATTCACATTTTGTGTTCATTTATTAATCCAATTTTTCACAGATCAGGAAATGACTTTAGAATTCAAACTGTGCAATTCAATCATGATTCTTTAACTTAAACTGTGTCCACAGCTCACTGATTGAAACCTACACCTCCCAGGACAGTAGTGACTGGCAGGTAAGAAACATTTACACAGTTAATGCTTATATCATTATGAAAGCTGATAAACAGGTCAGGCAATGTGATTGTTTCTCTTTTGCTACTTAATTGGGGCTCTGACACAAACACACCGTAGATATATACAAGTTCTGATCCAAAGGGCTCATATGATGCTAATATGATGCTGGGGCTGCTCTTTAGCTGACTGATTTAAGGCGCATACCATGTGGGGGTCAGTCCCTTGGCAGTAGTCATGAGTTTGAGTACTGCTCAAGACCATTTGCTGCATGTCGCTTTCCTCTCTATTTATCCCTGATTTCACTTTGTCTCTATCAATAAAGGAAAAACTCTCCCTCCAAAAACTTGATCTTTAAAAAAAAAAGCTAAAAATGGTGGGAAAAAACACAACACATTTAAAACTTTTTTTCTGTGATTTTATCTGTAGCATGACAAAAAAAAGGAAATTGGTAAAATAACACACAAAATAAAATGTTTTAATCCTTAATACAGATAATTTTTATTTCTGAGTGGTGGTTCAGTTTAACAGCTTTTTCATTATTATTTACTTTTTCAGGTTGGCATAAACGTAGATAAGTTTGTCAACTTAGACGTGGGAGGAACTCGCTCCACAGCATATAACTTTGCTTCACAGAGGACCAAAGAGGACCGCTATGCCTTCAGCACACACAGCGTCACCTGCAACCACTATGGGTAGGCCACAAACATCCCTCTGTCCCCACATGAGGTTCGATCTTTCAAGATAACTTTCAAATCTGTCTCCTTGTGTCTAGTTTCCGTGTTTCAACCAAACCACCCATCAGCTCTGAGTTCAGGAAGGATTTGGCCAGACTGCCAAGTGTCTACAACTTGTCCACCAGGGCTCAGTTCAGTCAGCTCATACATACATACGGCACTCACTACATCCGTCAGGTTAACACACACACACACACACACACACACACACACACACACACACGTTAATTTCCTTAATTCACAAATGAAAACACATTTGCTGGGTTTCCACATCCTTGTGCTTCCTCTCAGGTCAACCTCGGGGGGAGGCTCAGGCGAGTGACAGCTTCTCGAACCTGTTTGTCTTCACTGAACGGGCTCTCCACAAGTGAGGTACATGAAGCACACATCACCACAATCACACACTCCATTTTTATATAAACACACTTGTTGTCACCCTGCTGTGAAAGACAGAGGATATTTCTGACTTGAACTCAAACAAGTAACTAGGGATGTAAATCATCTCTGGTCTCCAGGATGTGGAGATGGATGTAAATCCCTTATACACTTACAGCCAGTGAAAGTAGCATCTTATTTCCCTTTCTGTCCTCCAGGTTCACTCCTGTTTGTCACAGGGCATCTCTGTTGGTCTGGGAAAGTTGAAACTATCCAGTGTCCGAGAGTCTTGCAACAAGGTCATCCAGAACAATGACGTCTCCACCATGTACAGCTCTGGTCTCCACCAACACTACACAGAGGTGTCGGGAGGTGCTGGTTGGTTGGGGGAGTTTTCACTCACCCATAATGACTCCCTTGGCTTCACGATTTGGCTGAACTCCCTCAAGGATCACCCGGATGTTGTTTCATATTCCCTTCGGCCGATGTACGAGCTGCTGCCCACTGAGATACAGAGGGCAGGAATGAAAGCTGCCACAGAGAAGTACTTGGAGGACAACGCTGTGAGGAAGTCCCCCAGAGAACCAGACTGTGGGTGGCACACTCCTAACCTGGCTGTCAACTGCTGTCCTTTACAGGCCTGGAGGGGGTCACTGGAGGTGACCATCATCCGAGCCTGGAATCTGAAAGGAGATCTAACTGGCAATACTGACAGGTGAGTGGAGTGAGGACAGGAGTTAGGAAGGTGGTGCATCAAACAGCAATATGATTTCATATGTTGCTCTTCTGTGTCCTCTTCTTTTCTCAGCTATGCTGAGATGTGGTTTGGCTCCATCTATCGGAGGACTCACATGATCCGGTCAAACAACCCCTGGTGGAATGCTTATTATAACCTGGGCAAGGCAAGTAAACCCTTACCTTACAGATGAACTCAAAGAATATATAAAAGAACAATGTTAGTCCTACAGTTCTGCCTCACAGTCAACTGAGGTTCTGTACTTTCTATGCTGTAGTTATTATATCTGGTCAGAGTCAAAGGTCTCCACGCTCAGTCAAAGGCAGCGTTCCAGCAAGAGGTTGATCTTTTAGAACGAATGCCAAAAATGAAAATGCTTATTTGAAGCCTAAAAGTGACAGTACACTAGATGACTATAAATTACTTCGATTTTTAGCGCTATATGTGCAACAGCTATTACAGTAAACTGCTGTGAATCATGCAAGAATAGAAAACTTGACAGGCAATAATACTAATAGGGTGAGATCAGATACTAGTTGACTAAAAATCATTGTGACAGCACTGACTGGCAAAAAGAAAAAGAAAGTCAGAACAGCCGTTCTCTCTCACGTACACACACACACACACACACACACACACACACACACATGTATATATAACTAGGATATCTAAAAGTTACTTTGAGAGTGAAGAAAATGAAACCTTTAAACAAGTGTGTCACATTAGTTTGCTGCCACAAATTGCTGCAGTTGAGCACAAACAGACTTTAAGCAGCCAAAATGTCTCTGCTGTTGCTGCTGCTGTTGATCAAGTGGAGAAGCAGCCAAACTCCAACAATGAACCTTTGTTTGCTGTCTGCAGAACTGGCTGCACCTGTCCATCCATCTTACCTCTCTCTCTACACGCCTCATGACTGAAAACCTTCATGAAATGTACTAATAGGATGGAAATCCCCATGAACAACCCAACCAAATCAAGTTTTAACAATTAGAGAAAAAGTAGCCCAGTTGGATGGAAAACTGCTCCATCTGGCAACACTGGAGAGTAAAATGGAGTTATCTTAAGAAGTGGTGTGCCCAGAGACACACACGAATGAACCATCATTTCAATGAGATACTGATGGATTCAAAAAGGTTAACAAGAGCTTATCTATGGCTACAAATATTTTCTGATTGTTTTCTCCACTCAACATTTGGAGGGGATGGTGGTGCAACAGGTTAAACCCTGGGCTACTGATCAGAAGGTCAGAGGATCGATCCCCCGTTGCGGCCACTGTGGGCCCCTGAGTAAGGCCCTTATCCCCTGACTGCTCCCCGGCACTGCACCGTGGCAGCCCACTGCTCCTAACCAGGATGGGTCAAAATGCAGAGAGGAATTTCCCCAAGGGGACTAATAAAGGATAACATTTTTTACAGTACATTAAAATCTTATTTTAGTTATTTCTTTCCTTGTGCAGGTGGACACTCACATAGCTTTGTATATCGAGGTCTGGGACGAGGACTTGAAGCATCACGACCTAATGGGAAGCTGTTCGATGCCTGTGAGCCAGGGGACACACAAATTCACCTGCCCAGCCAGCAGAGGAGGCTTCGAGGTTCAGTACACTCTGACCTGTGACCCTCATTTGACTGGAGACAGATGCAACCAATATAAACCATCTCCAGTGTGATGAACGCTGGATGTTTTTCTCAAATCAGTTCTGTTGATCTACTGCTGTGAAAGGGCACTTGATGATGAGCTTATACGTTTGTTTTCCTGCCGTCTTGATGATTGATCAAGATGTAATATTCTGAATGATGTACCAAATTTTTCAAAGGTTTAGTCACTTAGTTTTCATTCAATCAATAATCAAAGATGAACAATTACATTGTTTTGTCTTTTAACAGATGGTTCTTAAAAATATTTTTGCGTGAATTGTAAACTGTGCTCCCAGCAATCTGCACAATCAGCTGTCAAACTATGTGTGACCTTCTCATGCAAATAAAAATGATCAAATCTTGTTTCATGTCCTAAAGGGCAACTTTAAAGATTAACAACACCCTGTCTTTTTCTATAGGAAGATAGTCCTATTAGTTCTATTAGTGTGAGGAAACACATTATAAAATTTCAGCTTCTGACTTCGATCCCCTCTCCAAGTTGTTTGACTTTCACTTTGCACTGTGCACTCATTTAGTTTGACTGACTCCTGTGAAACGTGGGTGTGTTTGATAAAAAAAAGCAACACATTCATCAGACAGTATCAAACCAATAACATATCTGCACGATAGATTAAGAAAGAGAGATTCTGACAGAAGGCAAAGAAGCTTATTCTGCTATGTACAGATACGTGCATTTCAAACAGGGGTCTTGCACTTGGAATTTACAGTGCTGGAATAAATTTTTTGGACACCCTTAAAATTTTACACAATCTCAAATACTGTCGTGAAATATTTCTGGAAAAATATTTTTTGTGTTTCAAAAGGTACGGCTCCATTAGACAGACACAAACAAATACAAATGATTTTTTTTTTTTTTGGTTTATTGTTTACAAGAAAAACTAACAAAACTAAATTCTTGACAGTTTCAATATGTCACTTCTCAACATTGTCAGTATCAAAGTCAACAAATAACAGAGAATGTGTTCAAAACTGAACAAAAGATAAATAAACCATCACATCATCATATTAATATTTAGCTGTCTGGCTATTAGTACGCAGTAGAGCTCTGATATGTTCCCCACAAGTCTTTCACACTGTTGAGGCGGGATCTTGTCCAATTCTTCATGAATTACTGCTTTTAATTCCTCTAAATTCTTTGGTTTAGGCTTTGAAACAGACCTTTTGATAGTCCACCACAGAATTTCAATGGGGCTCATGTCCGCGGCTTGAGCTGGCCACTCTTAGACCTGGATTCTGTGCTCCTGCAGCCAAGTTCTACTAGCCTTGGATGTGTGGCAAGGGGCATTATCTTGTTGAAACATCCAGTTTTGACCTCGATGGAACAGAGCACGTGCAGATGGGAGCATGTGGGTTTGGAGAATGGCACACTACTTGGCAGAGTTCAATGTGCCATCACAGACAGTGAGATGACCAACACCAGCAGCACTCATGCACCCACAAACCATGATACTGCCTCCACCATGCTTGACAGTAGGTACTGTACATGCTGGAGATAATGCTTCGCCTGGCCTTCTACATGCCCTCACATTAGCAGGAGGAAGTTAAAACTGGAAACTGGACTCATCTGACCACAAAATCTTCTTCCAGTTCCTGGTTGTCCAGTTCTTGTGTGCTGTTAAATAAAGAGAATTATACAACATGGTGTTTTATAGTCAGACCAAAGTCATTTCCTTATCTTTGGACACAATAAATGGCTGCTTGATTGTTGCTTTTATCATCCTGACCTTCAGATCTGCTGCTCCCTTTTCTTCTTTTTTCCTCAAAAGCTGTGGTCCTTCAGGTCCTGCTGGCTCCTTGTCCTCCTCAGACTGATTTGAACCCCTGGAAGTGGAGCTGCAGCAGCAACTTTTTCAGCATTTGGAGCAGGTAATATTAAATCAATTCTTTATTAATGTTCCAGGAAGATCTTATCGACATACTTTAACAGACCAGAGGGAGAGTTATTTGTAGGAAAATGCACCATTGCATTGTTCAGCAGACAGGCAGCATAATTTAGGCTTTTATGCTGGTAAGATAAATCAGACCCGCAAAACGTCTGATTCTTTGCTTGTGTACCGTTCTGTGCACAGCTGCATGTTGGGATTGCGTGGATTTGCTGAGATCAGAAGTTTGTAGAACTTTCCGGACTGAACTTCTTCTGTTTCAGCAGCAGATAGTTTTAATATTTTGGTCTCAAAATTTCAGCCTGCCCCAGAAATATAGGATGTATGAATCAAACAGGTGCTGCTGAGTGGAATCCTAGTTTGCATGAACAGTTTGTGAAGTTTTCTAGTTGTAACTTTCTATGTTTCAGGGACGATCGTGAGGGTTGAAGTGTGATTTAGTATTTAGTTAGATCCACTAACCTGAACCTCATTCCACTGGCACAAGATCAACATCTGTAAATGATGGTGTTGATATTCTAAAGCTATTTGCTTTGAAATAAAGAGAAATAAATAAAGACAAGTCAGTGTCACAGCTGCTCAGAATAACAGAAGCTGCACATTATTCTGCATCAACATTTTATTGTGGATGATGTTCATGTCATCACAATTCCACCACAACTTGTGAGTGAAATTTGTTACAGATGTGATGCATATATGTGAATACTCTGTCCAGACCCAATAGTGGAGGCACATAACATCAGTACAACAATTTATACAACTTGCAGCTAGCAGTAAAGTGTGGGAGTGCCAGGAACATGGTGCACAAATAGCAATAAATCTATGGCACAAGAAAGGAAAACTGTTTTGTTGGTGTAAATCATTGTTACCTGCACATTAAAAAGTGTTTGTCTTGGGAAGAAGCAGTGGTAGAAGCAGTTACTTAGTGATCCACCAATATAATCACACTACTCACAGTTGGCTTTGTGCACACTGCAGCCTAAAGGGTAAAGGCTGGCCTTATTCCATATTTTACTCACTGTCAGGAAGCTCTAATATCAGACCAAAGACAACAGTTCCACAATTTAACAGACTTAAAATCACAATTTTGCATCAGCAAGGCCAAATTCTGCAAAAAAAAATGTGGAAGTTCAAGTTTAAAATGTTCAGGTGAAATCATCGACGATGTGAAAAAGTGCTGGCAGCCTTTAGTGAAACATTGTGGAGGGTCTGTCGCGCCATGGAGCTGCATTTTTGGCAGTGGTGTCGGGGTATTGTCCAAATTACTGAACTCAAGAATGCTGAAAAGGACAGACACATTGTGATTCATCAAGCCATTTAGATGGTATAGGGTCTGATGGGAAACAGATTTATTTTTCACCATTACAGTGACCCCAACACGCTCTTAGTGCAGTGAAATTATATTTGGAGAAACAAACACTGACAGCGACAGACAGACCTCCACACAGACCAGACCTGAGGAAGCTTGATGTAATATAACGCCAGGTTACTGAAGAAAACTTCAAGACAGTCGATCCAAGAGAGTTCAAGATGTCCTGACATCAGCCTGTACGAGTCATTTTGTTCTCATATTTTTAGTGTTTTTAATACTGCGCACACATTTCCTGAATTTTTTTGATTTTATCTAATAAAGAGACTGAGAAATAAATATGTACATTCATTAGGTAGGATAAGACTGTTATAAAGCACTGTACAGAGCAGAAGTCCCTGGATAAACCTGCAGTCTCCACTAGAGGACGACCTTCACACAGCAGTCAACTGTCACTGTGTTCAGAGAAACAAGCTGCTGCTGGTGGACAGTTTACAGTATAAACGTAAAGACTTCATGAGGACTGCTGGGAGATACAAGCTGCAGACACATTTCAAATGATAAATATGACGTTCTAAAAGCTGAACAGCAGCATCTGTGGCATTTAAGTTTTGTGAACATTTGGGCATTTGCCTCAGGCTGCTGTGTTTGTTTATGCACAGAACAGGAGAATGAGATATTAATTGCTTCTACATTAACAAATCATTGCAAGATATGACTGATTAATCAACCAGACCATCATTAGCTCACTACAGATACCACAATACTCGGACACATTTACTTTTTGCACACTTTACGGTGTTGTAGAATTAAACTCACACAGACACAGAAATCTTTACCTTCTAAAGATAAAGCAAGAAAAGACAAAATGCAGTTGCAAAATGATGATTTTATTTTTTGAAGGAAAAATGCTGTCCAGCCCATCTTGCACTATGTGAAAAAGTAATTGCCCCCTTAACTACCAATCGACCAAATTCATTTACTTTTTCACGACTGTGTGTGTGTGTGTCTATGTAGTCCTCACTGAAGAGAAGTTGTCAAACCTTTCCTGGTTGTTGCTACTGTTTATACAAATAATCCAGATTAACTAGATTTAAATGGAGGCTAATTAAATTAGAAATCTAATTCCTAGGTCATACAGTATGTGTCCAGCTACTAAAAATAATCCAAACCTTCCAACCTACTCCTCACATTCACATAGGGAGCAGAGACAAGCTGGAGTCAAATGTCCTGCTTGGTCGCTTTATGACCACAGTCTTTTAAAAACTAATTAAATAAAGACAGATGTAGAATTCATGTTGATGTGTTTAAACGATACCCCTCATATACTATAAAATGCATACAGATACAAAGCATGTTCAAAAAATGTGTCTCCTTCACTGATAATCATTTACAGTTCAAATGACCACTTTTGTCCTTTTCTGTTTCAGCCTCTTTGACTCCAGCCATGCTCTCCTCCTCAGCCCCTCTCTACCTGAGCCTCCTCCTCTTCCTGTCCTTCACCTCTCCTGTTCTGTCCTGTTGGAAAGGGACGAAGAGGCAGTGTGACTCGGCTCCTTTTGTACCGGGTCACAACCTGATAGGGGAGGGCTTTGATGTGGTCACCCTGCAGAGAAAAGGAGCCTATGTGGTTGATGTGAAGACCTACCTGACCCGAGCTCGTACCTGCACTCTCTGCTTCAACCCGTTTCAAAAAAAAAGGCTGCAAAAAGTAATAACAATATAATGATTATGATAATAATGATAAAAATGATGATGATGATAATAATAGTAGTAATAACAATAATAATAAAGCAGCGATATACAGACAGTTGTACGTACCTAATGTGTGCATGTTAATCTTGATCCTCTTTTTCAGCTGCCAGTCTCTGCAGTGGACTGGCGTGCATTCAGCCGATGCAGTGCTGATATCTACAGCAGTGCACACACTTCTGTTAGGTATGCAAATATACAGTAATTACTGAAACAGTTATGTCACACTTCCATGTGATATCTCCAAAGACACAGCTTTGCATAGTCGGTGTCCAAGTGAGGTTTAAATGTTGCCTTTGCTGTGCTAAAACATGACATTCTCATAAAATCACTCAACTCAGTATCTTGTGGCTCCACCAATTCAGCTTCCCAATCATTGTTTAAAGATTATCAGGACTTCCATCTTTCTGTCTCATGCATAACTTCTGGAATTGGTGCAAACTGTCTACTACAATGTCTTTATCGTGTTAACAACAGCAGAACATCTGACAAATCCATTCACATTTTGTGTTCATTTATTCATCCAATTTTTCACAGATGAGGAAATGACATTAGAATTCAAACTGTGCAATTCAATCATGATTCTTTAACTTAAACTGTGTCCACAGCTCACTGATTGAAACCTACACCTCCCAGGACAGTAGTGACTGGCAGGTAATGAAACATTTACACAGTTAATGCTTATATCATTATGAAAGCTGATAAACAGGTAAGGCAATGTGATTGTTTCTCTTTTGCTACTTAATTGGGGCTCTGACACAAACACACCGTAGATATATACAAGTTCTGATCCAAAGGGCTCATATGAAGCTAATATGATGCTAAAAATGGTGGGAAAAAAACACAACACAACAACAGTCAATGTGTAATTTAAAACTTTTTTTCTGTGATTTTATTTGTAACATGACAAAAAAAAGGGGGAAAATCTGGAAAATAACAAACACAAAGATCCTTAATCATTAATACGGATAATTTTTATTCCTGCATGGTGGCTTGCTTGTTAGTACGGTCGCCTCACAGCTAGAGGATCCCCAGTTCGTGTCCCGACCTGGGCCTGGGATCTTTCTGTGTGGAGTTTGCATGTTCTTCCTGTGCAGCGTGGGTTTTCACCGGGTTCTCTGGCTTCCTCCTACAGTCCAAAAACATGCACTGGTTAACTGGTAATTCTAAATTATTTATAGGTGTGAATGAGAGTGTGCTTGGTCGTTTGTCTCTTTATGTGTAGCCTTCGCCCTGAGTCGGCTAGGATAGACTCCAGCCCCCCATGACTCTACAGAGGATTCAGCGATGGATGGATGGATGGATGATGGATGGATGGATCATGACTAGGGATGGGAATCGAAAACCGGTTCTTTTCCAGTGTCCAAATTCCTTGGAATCGTTTGCCAATTTTGCAAAAGATTCTCTTATCAATTCCAGTGGGTGCGAATGACGTCACAATGCACGTTGCGTAGCTTATGCAAGCTACACGAAGTGCGTGGCGACGTCATTTGCCAGTGCAGCCAGCAGGAAACATGACGCCCAAAGGGCACAAATGCTCAAAAGTTTGGTTACATTTCACGAGAAAGGATGACAACAGGGCAACTTGCAATGCTTGCAAAGTGGATATTTCATCAAAGGGAGGAAATACTACCAATATGCAGAAACATTTACACACACAACATGAGATAACTTTGAAGGAATGTCGCGTTTTCGATCTGCTCCAGAGTGAATCTCAACCCAGCAGCAGCAATGTTAGCACGTCCTCCGCTGTTAGTACTGCAGTAACTAACTAACTAACACTGCCTGTCATGTTAATACCATTTGCCTCGTTGTAAAACCTGCTATTGGTAACTGTTATCGTTAAATGAATGCTTTTTCATGCATTACATTTAGATGACCATGATGAGAGACAGTCTGACTGGGTCAGAGGCTGGCAGTACTTTTCCAAATGAGAACCGATAAGAGGATCGATAAAGCACCAAATCGTGAAGCGGGATCGAAAATGGAATCGGAATCATAAAAATCTTATCAATTCCTATCCCAAATCATGACACAAGAGGTTATTATCTTTAATTTCAGTCCTTGATGATATCAAATATCAGAATATTAAATTAAAAATATTTGCAAATGATTTCTTCATATTTATTGTATGTGTTACCTTACATCGTGAAGATATGCTTTAACAGCTTTTTCATTATTATTTACTTTTTCAGGTTGGCATAAACGTAGATAAGTTTGTCAACTTGAACGTGGGAGGAACTCGCTCCACAGCATATAACTTTGCTTCACAGAGGACCAAAGAGGACCACTACACCTTCAGCACACACAGCGTCACCTGCAACCACTATGGGTAGGCCACAAACATCCCTCCGTCCCCACATGAGGTTTGATTTTTCAAGATAACTTTCAAATCTGTCTCCTTGTGTCTAGTTTCCGTGTTTCAACCAAACCACCCATCAGCTCTGAGTTCAGGAAGGATTTGGCCAGACTGCCAAATATTTACAGCTACTCTACCAGGGCTCAGTACACTCAGCTCATACATACATACGGCACTCACTACATCCGTCAGGTTAACACACACACACACACACACACACACACACACACACACACACACAGGTTAATTTCCTTAATTCACAAATGATAACACATTTGTTGAGTTTCAACATCCTTGTGCTTCCTCTCAGGTCAACCTCGGGGGGAGACTCAGGCGAGTGACAGCTTCTCGAACCTGTTTGTCTTCACTGAACGGGCTCTCCACAAGTGAGGTACATGGAGCACACATCACCAGAATTACACACTCCATTTTTATATAAACACACTTGTTGTCACCCTGCTGTGAAAGACAGAAGATATTTCTGACTTGAACTCAAACAAGTAACTAGGGATGTAAATCATCTGTGGTCTCCAGGATGTGGCTGATGGATGTAAATCCCTTATACACTTACAGCCAGTGAAAGTAGCTTCTTATTTCCCTTTCTGTCCTCCAGGTTCACTCCTGTTTGTCACAGGGCATCTCTGTTGGTCTGGGAAAGTTGAAACTATCCGGTGTCCAAGAGTCTTGCAACAAAGTCATCCAGAACAATGACTTCTCCACTATGTACAGCTCTGGTCTCCACCAACACTACACAGAGGTGTCGGGAGGTGCTGGTTGGTTGGGGGAGTTTTCACTCACCCATAATGACTCCCTTGGCTTCACGATTTGGCTGAACTCCCTCAAGGATCACCCGGACGTTGTTTCATATTCCCTTCGGCCGATGTACAAACTGCTGCCCACTGAGATACAGAGGGCAGGAATGAAAGCTGCCACAGAGAAGTACTTGGAGGACAACGCTGTGAGGAAGTCCCCCAGAGAGCCAGACTGTGGGTGGCACACTCCTAACCTGGCTGTCAACTGCTGTCCTTTACAGGCCTGGAGGGGGTCACTGGAGGTGACCATCATCCGAGCCTGGAATCTGAAAGGAGATCCAGTTGGCAATACTGACAGGTGAGTGGAGTGAGGACAGGAGTTAGGAAGGTGGTGCATCAAACAGCAATATGATTTCATATGTTGCTCTTCTGTGTCCTCTTCTGTTCTCAGCTATGCTGAGATGTGGTTTGGCTCCATCTATCGGAGGACTCACATGATCCGGTCAAACAACCCCTGGTGGAATGCTTATTATAACCTGGGCAAGGCAAGTAAACCCTTACCTTACAGATGAACTCAAAGAATATATAAAAGAACAATGTTAGTCCTACAGTTCTGCCTCACAGTCAACTGAGGTTCTGTACTTTCTATGCTGTAGTTATTATATCTGGTCAGAGTCAAAGGTCTCCACACTCAGTCAAAGGCAGCGTTCCAGCAAGAGGTTGATCTTTTAGAACGAATGCCAAAAATGAAAATGCTTATTTGAAGCCTAAAAGTGACAGTACACTAGATGACTATAAATTACTTCAATATTTAGCGCTATATGTGCAACAGCTATTACATTAAACTGCTGTGAATCATGCAAGAATAGAAAACTTGACAGGCAACAATACTAATAGGGTGAGATCAGATACTAGTTAACTAAAAATCATTGTGACAGCACTGACTGGCAAAAAGAAAAAGAAAGTCAGAACAGCCGTTCTCTCTCACGTACACACACACACACACACACACACATGTATATATAACTAGGATATCTAAAAGTTACTTTGAGAGTGAAGAAAATGAAACCTTTAAACAAGTGTGTTACATTAGTTTGCTGCCACAAATTGCTGCAGTTGAGCACAAACAGACTTTAAGCAGCCAAAATGTCTCTGCTGTTGCTGCTGCTGTTGATCAAGTGGAGAAGCAGCCAAACTCCAACAATGAACCTTTGTTTGCTGTCTGCAGAACTGGCTGCACCTGTCCATCCATCTTACCTCTCTCTCTCTCTACATGCCTCATGACTGAAAACCTTCATGAAATGTACTAATAGGATGGAAATCCCCATGAACAACCCAACCAAATCAAGTTTTAACAATTAGAGAAAAAGTAGCCCAGTTGGATGGAAAACTGCTCCATCTGGCAACACTGGAGAGTAAAATGGAGTTATCTTAAGAAGTGGTGTGCCCAGAGACACACACGAATGAACCATCATTTCAATGAGATACTGATGGATTCAAAAAGGTTGACAAGAGCTTATCTATGGCTACAAATATTTTCTGATTGTTTTCTCCACTCAACATTTGGAGGGGATGGTGGTGCAACAGGTTAAACCCTGGGCTACTGATCAGAAGATCAGAGGATCGATCCCCCGTTGCGGCCACTGTGGGCCCCTGAGTAAGGCCCTTATCCCCTGACTGCTCCCCGGGCACCGCACCGTAGCAGCCCACTGCTCCTAACCAGGATGGGACAAAATGCAGAGAGGAATTTCCCCAAGGGGATTAATAAAGGATAGCATTTTTTACAGTACATTAAAATCTTATTTTAATTATTTCTTTCCTTGTGCAGGTGGACACTCACATAGCTTTGTATATCGAGGTCTGGGACGAGGACTTGAGGGATCACGACCTAATGGGAAGATGTTCGATGCCTGTGAGCCAGGGGACACACAGATTCACCTGCCCAGCCAGCAGAGGAGGCTTTGAGGTTCAGTACACTCTGACCTGTGACCCTCATTTGACTGGAGACAGATGCAACCAGTATAAACCATCTCCAGTGTGACGAACGCTGCACTACCATGTTTAAAACATCTTCATTCGTCTATGTTGTTGTTGCTTTCGTCTTTTGCATTCAGTGTAGTTTTTTTCTAGTTTGATAAAAAGCAACATGTGCATCAGACTGTGTAAAACCTAGAACATGTCTGCACGATAGATGAAGAAAGAGAGTGTTTGACAGAAAGCAAAGAAGCTCATGCTGCTATACAGGTACATGTATTTCGAACAGGGGTCTTGCACTAGGAATGTATTTAAAAACAGAAACGTATACAGAAATGTGCTGTTTACTGCAACTACATTTAACAAACAGACGTCCATGTTTACATTTCTACCCATCACTATTGTATTGTATGAAACCTAAATATACTTTATTTCAATTATATTTCTTTCCAGGGTAAACTGGAACACACATTTCGTTCAATTAAAATAATTCTATGCAAAATATTATTTTTTAAAATATTTATTTCGTCTTTGATCATTCCATATAAAACCAACCAAATCAGAAAAAGATTCCCTCCAGACACCCTCAGAATCTGCTTGTGTGTTCAATACAATGCAATGTTCTGCTTTCTTAATTTGTCTTTCACTGCATTTTTGACCCCTGACAACATCACAAGCACAGAAGATAAACACATGGAATTTTCAGGGCTTGAAACACCTTGAACTCTGTTTAAAAACTGCAACAAATAAATATTTCATTCAGTCCATGTGTCACTATCTAAGAAAAAATCTTGCATTTTGTTCAGCAAAGTTCTAAAACCAACTTTGAGCATCAATACTAGGAGATATTTTACAGTTTAAATATCAAAACTGCACTAATTTCATGTCTGTAACAGCAACAACTGCAACAAGCTTTGGTACTCTGGATGTGTTTGCTGTTTCCTGATAATTCACTGCAGAATACTTTAACAAGTGCGTTCTGGTTAAACTTTAAAGAGTCACATCATCGAGTAAAATTTGGGCCCAGCCTTATGTACTTCTAGGGCCTGTAGATAAAAATATTCATAGTGTGAAGGTAAAACTCTGCATGGCCTCGTTACATTTGCTAAAGTTATTCACAGATTCTGAGGGGGTCAGGTGGGAGACACTGACTGATTTTTCATAGAATGACCCTCTATGCTGGAGGATGATGTTCTCAGAGGACAAGATTATTTGCATTAGACTCTAAAGTAAGTGTAAAATTAAAAGGAGTTGTCAGAAGATTAACATCAGTTTAGAGGGATGGGAAGAAGGATGCTCAGCATGTTTGGCAGTTCAATTTCCTGCAAGTAACAAACCTGTGCAGCTGGCATGTAGCAGTGGAATATGTGTGTGTCGCACTTCTGTTCTGTGAAGGAAGTGTTTATTTTAAAAAAGAGATTTCCCAGCAGCAGATAGGCAGCCTGCATCAAGTGGTTCAAGATGGATTTAATCAAAGAAAAAAAAAAACTCTTTTTTTCCGACTGTTTTCTTCTCTTTCACCCTTGTTTCCCACATGATGCTAAAAAAAGAAGAAGCGTAAACTGATTCATTTGAATCAGTAGATGTTTTGTATTTACATTTATTTACAATTTCTATTACTTCCTTTTCTTGCACTGCTGTGAGGAACATTGAACTGGGATTTCTCTCTATAAGGTTATTATTGCACTCCTCAGATGACAATGTGTCAGGAATTTTTCTTGCCAGATTTGGTCCAACAATTACAAAAAAATTAATAAAACTGTTGACCACATCATTCATGTTGTC
The DNA here is from genome assembly GCA_024666655.1 of Dascyllus trimaculatus. Taxonomy (NCBI): domain Eukaryota; kingdom Metazoa; phylum Chordata; class Actinopteri; family Pomacentridae; genus Dascyllus; species Dascyllus trimaculatus. The sequence continues at coordinate 11,844,407 of CM045447.1, read as the reverse complement.
GATTTTAATGTTTTTATCAATAAAATATTGAGGATAGCTCTGTTGTTTAACATTATTTTTAATAATACTATTTAATATTTCCCCTTTTCCTTTAATGTTCTCTTTGTTATTAGGGCCCGAGCACTAAAGTGTGTAGTTATATAATATTTTACTATAGTACTCCTTTCTACATATCCTTATAATATTAGTTAGCTTATTTTTGTATTTTTTATATTTATCTTCGGCTTCTTTAGTCCTTTGTTTCATGAATTCTCTATACAGTGTATTTTTCTTTTTGCAGGCGTTTTGTAATCCCTTTGTAAACCATGGTCGATTCTTATCCTTTTGTTTTTTGTAGTATCGTTTTACTGGACAATTTTTGTCATACAATGAAATTAAAATTTCTAAGAAAGCTTCATAAGCACCATCAATGTCACTCTCATTATATAAATTTTCCCAATTTTGTGCCAGTAAATCACTCTTTAATGCATTAATAGTTTCCTCTGTCCTCACTCGTCTGTATTTTAGTTTTTCCTCTGGCTGACCTCTCAGGTATATATTATTATAACTCATTTCCCAGACATACAAAAAGGGTTTCTTCCTGATTTTTTTGATAGTTATGTAATGTTGAATGTGTCAAAAGCAACACCCTCTCTGTTCAAACAACATTCCAAATGACCCGATGTACGGTATAAAAGTGTCGTAGCCTGAACTCCTGACACCCTCAGAATCTGGTTAATTTGTATGTACAATACAACACAATACAATACATTACAATACAATACAATACAACACAATACAATACAATACACTACAATACAATACAATACGGCACAATACAATATTCTGCTTTCTTAATTTGTCTTTCACTGCATTTTTGACCCCTGATAACATCACAAACACAGAAGATAAACACATGGAATTTTCAGGGCTTGAAACACCTTGAACTCTGTTTTTAAATACTGGAACAAATAAATATTGCATCCAGTCCATGTGTCACTATCTAAGAAAAAATCTTGCATTTCGTTCAGCAAAGTTCTAAAACCAACTTTGAGCATCAATACTAGGAGATATTTTACAGTTTAAATATCAAAACTGCACTAATTTCATGTCTGTAACAGCAACAACTGCAACAAGCTTTGGTACTCTGGATGTGTTTGCTGTTTCCTGATAATTCACTGCAGAATACTTTAACAAGTGCGTTCTGGTTAAACTTTAAAGAGTCACATCATCGTGTAAAATTTGGGCCCAGCCTTATGTACTTCTAGGGCCTGTACATAAAAATATTCATAGTGTGAAGGTAAAACTCTGCATGGCCTCGTTACATTTGCTAAAGTTATTCACAGATTCTGAGGGGTTCAGGTGGGAGACACTGACTGATTTTTCATAGAATGACCCTCTATGCTGGAGGATGATGTTCTCACAGGACAAGATTATTTGCATTAGACTCTAAAGTAAGTGTAAAATTAAAAGGAGTTGTCAGAAGATTAACATCAATTTAGAGGGATGGGAAGAAGGATGCTCAGCATGTTTGGCAGTTCAATTTCCTGCAAGTAATAAATCTGTGCAGCTGGCATGTAGCAGTGGAATATGTGTGTGTCGCACTTCTGTTCTGTGAAGGAAGTGTTTATTTTAAAAAAGAGATTTCCCAGCAGCAGATAGGCAGCCTGCATCAAGTGGTTCAAGATGGATTTAATCATAGAAAAAAAATACCTCTTTTCTTCTGACAGTTTTTTTCTCTTTCACCCTTGTTTCCCACATGATGCTAAAAAAAATAAGAAGCTTAAAGATTTTTCAACAAAATATAAAACTAGGAATCAGAACTAACTAGAAAAGCCCTCGAAGAGCTCAGACCTCTGCCAAGCAGCTCATTTCACCCCATATTGGGATTTACACCCAGAAATAATAGTCCCAGGATTGTTTTATCTACAGTATTAGATGCCTTGGCCAAGAAAACATTCCCTTATTATAAGTTCAATAGTTATTCACCCAAATCACTTTTTGGGTAATGGCGGTTTCTCCTCGATCTAGCTCCGTAGCTATTGATTATGCAACAAATCTGATTCAGCAGAGTCTCAGCTCCATGTTGGTGTTGGCTGCATGTCTGTATCTTCATTTGCTACCTCACAGTGATGACCATTTCACAGGCCCTCTAGTTTTTCCTGTTCTCGATCGTAGTTTCCAGAACTTTGCCCGTTTCGGGATCAACTTTAGATATGTTGTAGAAATTACCAGGAACTTATCCTGTATTTTTTTTGCCAAGCAGCCTGGCCATTTGTTGTGGAGTTGCGTGCACATCTGCATGCACATTGCCCTATCTCCCAATGCTAAAGAATCCTGCAAGAATCCTGCAAAAAAAAAAACAACTCCTGGATGTAGATTTTGGTGGTGATCCGGATCACCACCAAAATCTAATCATCTGATCCTTGTCTCACTATCCACCTTTCCCGAACATTTCATCAAAATCCATTCATAACTTTTTGCATGAAGTTGCTAACAGACAGATAGACAAACAAACGCTGGCAAAAACATAACCTCCTTGGCAGAGATAATTATGTAATTATATTTCTATAAGTTGGGAATCAAAATCTAAATGCAGATGTTGTTAAAAAAATATCACTGTAAATGCAACAAGGTCCTTGCAGGAACTGAAAACGTTGTTATACAAGCTTGCTATCACTAAAAGATTCATAATTAAGCTTATGTCAGAGCTCATTTCCCAGACACACAACACATGATTCTTCCTGATTTCTTTCATAGTCATGGAATGTTGAACATGTCAAAAACAACACCCTCTCTATTCAAAACAACATTCCAAATGGCCCGATGTACGGTATAAAAGTGCCGTCGCCTGAACTCCTGACAGTGTCACCACCTCCTGGGCTGACATCACTCCTCACCTCCATCCCTGAACACACTCACAACGGAGAATCCCTGCTGAGGCCTGGACAGGTAATCTGAACTTGTTTTAGCGTTTAGCAGATCTTTTTAGTGTCAACAACAAGTTTAGTTTGGATGGGCGTTCCTTGCATTTGCTAAGAATTTGAAAAAAACAAACACTCTGAGGTTTCTGCCACTTCATAATTTGTTCATCATTATTAAGCAGCTGCTGTTTTGCTTTTTGTTATTTAACTGTGAGGACTTTTGGCATTTAATGCTAAAGCTTCACAACAGAAGCCAAACAGCTTTGACTGCATCACCAGTTTCTCAACGCTCCTTGTATGAACTTAGTTTCTGCTAAAATATGCTGCACCTGCACAGCCGCAGGTTTCATGTCTTCTTACCAAATGGTAAACTGAAATACCAGAGCATCAGCTGAAATGTGAGGGAACAACTTCTACAATCAGAGAATGTTCTGCTATATTTCCTGTTTAATCTTATTACAAATGGAATATCTTTGGGTTATGTACTGTTGGTCTACAAGGTGTCATGTTTTTTGATATTTTACAGATGTGACACTGAAAATGCAACTAATAAGTGATGACATCCACTTATTGTTTGTGTTGTGATGAGAAACTATTCATGTGCTGTTCATTTCTGCTAGTGTTCTGATTCTTTATAAGGTTCGACAGATTAAAAGCTGTTTAACTGGGAACTGACATTGTTGCATCCATACATATATCACAAAGACTTTTAAAAAGCAACTCTTTTTAACTTGATTGATAAATTACCTTACAACTGAAATTAAACTCACTTATTTCCTTTTCTACTCTCTCTGTGCTCGTCTCTTTGACTCCAGCCATGTTCTCCTCCTCAGCTCTTGTCTGTCTAAGCCTCCTCCTCTTCCTGTCCCTCCTCTCTCCTGTTCTGTCCTATAAATGGACTGGCCGGTGTGGTCAGTACAATAAGGGAAGACTGACGGTGACCGTCGTCCGAGCCTGGAATCTGAAGGGAAACTGGTTGGGCAGGACTGATGCGTGAGTAGAGAACAAGTCAAAATCCAGTCATAGGAAATGTAATGAATCAAATGTTTATACAGTTAATTGCTTTTCCATGTTTTTACAGGTATGTTAAGCTGAAGTATGGCAGCTATTCCCGCCAGACCCACGTGGTCAAATCCAACAACCCTCACTGGAACGCACGTTATTATCTGGGCTACGTCAGTACAAATCATTTTAAGTCCATGTTTAGCCTCAGAAACAGCTGAGATCAGTTAGAAAGTTAGGAAGTGTTTTTTTATTTAAACATTTTGGAAATATAATTGTTTGAGAGTTGGATGAAAAGACTGATCACACGTACATGTCTGTATAATATATTGAAGATTATAAAACCTCACAAAGCTACAACATGGTGATTATGGTTCGGTCAAAACTAACTTTTTGACACTGAAATTATTATATAAAGCCCATTCTCATTTTTTGGGGGATCTTTATTGACCCTCAGGGTTTCACTTTTTTTGTTATTGGAGTATGGAATATTGTTGCTCTCCCCAAAATAAACTTTCAATACTCCCACTTATGAAACATTAGATACCAGCTGTAGTCATCTTGTGGGATGATGTGATTATTTGCTGTGAAAACCAAACATACATTTCAGGGAAATGTGGTCAACACAACATGTATTACTTTTAAATTTTGCTCACATTTTTTTCCAAAGGTGTACGCTGACTCGGGTCTGAAGATTGAAGTCTGGGATAAAGATCCGGGCAGAGACAACTGTCTGGGAGCGTGTACGATGTACCTGAAACAGGGGACTCACAAATTCACCTGCCGAATTCAGAGAGGAGGCGTCGAGGTCATGTACTCTCTGACCTGCAACAGGTGGACGCCACCAGTAAAATGGCACCAATCACTAAACTGGCGTAATACCTGGGGAAATCGAAACATCAGATCTGTTGATTAAATATTAGTCGGGGATCACACAGGGTGTCAGTAAGATGACTGTCACACTAAACTATATCACATAATTGGATTACATAAATTAGAGGGAAAGCTACTTTGACTTCCTGGTCATTATGGGGCAGATAGTGGCTCTGTTTAATCCTGCTTTGATTTTGGTGGAGGGTCCATATTTACATCAAACTGTGCCTTCGTCAAAGAAGCTGCTGTTTATTTTCTGAACATGTACTTTGTTTTATAATCACTCAACCCTTGTCGTGAATGATTCTGTTTGTTGTTGTGCCAATAAAGACTTTCGAAACATGCAAAATTATTCTTTACGGCTCTTTAATTTTTAACACTTGGGCCATAAAATATGTGCTTTATTAATGAATAACTTATGAACATCTGGAAATTAATATTGACGTTTCAAAATAGGGAAAAAGCTTAGTTTAGATGGAAATGATTAACCAACGGCAACAGCACTGGGGCAGAAGGAAGACACTTACATGAAATATTAAATAAAGCAGGAGTGGTGAGAAATAATGGGAAAGAAAACAGGAAAGAACACGCAGTTTTACAGGGATTAAGAATTAGAAGAAGAAATCAAAGTGTTGAGAAATAAGACTCGAAAGAGGTGTGATCGGCTGCATTCTCTAAAATCCCCTTGTTACAGTCTTAGATGCTTTTTTCTGCCATTTTGTGCCTCTAAATCCCTCAGATCAGGTCATTTGACAATGAAAAATCCCCTTTTGGTTGAACATGTAACTATAAGGAGATTAAAAACTGGTCACAGAATGAATAATATACAACTGGACAATGGTGCATCATAAAGATGGGGCAGTGGGTACAGGTCTGAGGGATAGGGTGGTCATAGCCCAGGGCTAAATCTGTGTCAGTGTGGATACAGTGGAGAGAAGAAAGTGAGTGTTTAGGTTTTCAAGACTGAAACAATATCAGATAATAGTGGACTATTTGAACCAGGAGGCAGCAGTGATGCAGCTTAACGGAGGCCAACTGCTGTAAAACCACACAAAAGAATACGATGAGTAACTTATGCATGACTCATGGTTTACTTGGGGCACAAAACAATGCTGGATGTATAAGATGACTTCCTGCTGTGTTTATGTAGTTAATTAGCATCTACTGGATCGTTACCCCTCTGGTGGTCTCTCCAGACACTTTTGTTGGCTGCCTAAGAACTTGAGTTACAAGTTTGAAGAAACCAAACATACCTATGTATTTATTTACATTAGTGTAGTGGGTATTTGCACTCACTAGCAAATATTAATGGGTTATTAACATCAGCAGGTTAGGCTAACTAGTCTGCTGTAGCTATGGGCTAGTATGGGCTCAGAAGTCTAGATAGGGCCGCTGGAGCTGGTGGTCAGCAACTAATAATGACACAAAAGGCAGTTATTTGAGTTTGGCGCTGGTGCCATGTATTGTAAAGTGAATATGACATAACAAAATACTTACAATAACAAATATAGAAAAATTAGGAGAAAAAAAACCCAAATATGTACAAACTGCAGTTGCGGCAACCGGTTGGAGTATTTTAAGTAAGTGCAGTAGGTTATTGTTCAGTTGGGGTCAGGATTCAACAAAAACAGCGTTCAAAAGTTCACAACAAAAAAAATGAATAAATCCCCAGAAATGTTTACACACGATGTCCCAGACTGCTGCGACAACCCACGAGGGTTTGAGTGAAAGTTCACTGAGACTTGTCCATTCACTACTGTCCATAAAGGAAGGGGATGTGAGTGCAGTTGTGCAGTATAGTGAGATTTGAGTTGAGGGGACAGGCTGTGACAGCCTCCTACTAGACCAGCAGGGCTGCGATGCTGCTGGTTTGCAGAGATCCTTGGCTCCCAGCCGTGGTTTCAATAGCTCGCCATCATTTTCCTCCAAAAGGAGACACCTGGCCAGTTCCTCTGATTAAACAATGCACGGTGGCGTCAACGGACTCCCAGTAGTCAGCTCTAAAGGTTAACAATGACATAGTTAGCGCACAGAGTGTAAAACGAAGCGAAAGAGCGAATATTTGTAAAAGTTCAGATGACACGGGTCTCTTCCCAGCTGTCGGTCTGCTCTCCCCACACCTCTGACTGGGAGAGACGCCGCAGCAGCTGCAGCTCTCGCTCTGCAAGCCGCGATTGGCAGGACGCGGTCACGTGACTGGGTTTGCGTGAGGCACTTACGTCAAGGTGTTTGGGCCATAGACGCATAGACATATATACGTATATATGTCTATGGTTTGGGCAACGAGGAGGGCGTGAGATAATATGAAAGTGCATTTTATATACATATACATTAGCATTCTGCATAACAAAATCAGACACATTCAGTTAGGCCAGGATGTGCTGAAAAAAAAAAAACACACCAGTGAAACAGTGAGTAAAACTGAAAGCAAAATGCATTGTATCGCTATTTCTGGTGGCACTGTCCTGGATTTTTCATTTATTTATGTATTTGTAGTTTCCTATTCATGCATATTAACATTTTATATATCTTCTTATCTTTGACAAGTTCACTGTGGTCTATAACTCAAGGATACAGAGATGTTGGGCTGCAGGATGAAAGCGCAAACTATTTGATGCATCATTTTAAACATTAATTTGTTTATTAATTTGTTTTTGTTTGGATCTAAAATTATGATTAACTTTACATATGTGTGGTATTAATTATCTCTTGATTTTAATTATTTGCACTCAGTAATGTCCTCTGTCTGTCAGTGTGGTGTGCTCATGTCTGTTAATGGGGTCAAGCTTTGTAGACACCATGTCAGATTTCACCAACTACCAGACAATGAAGTCCATATGGGGAAGCTCTACCTGTTCTCATAAAAATATGAAACTATTTTAACAAACTGGTATCACTAAAGAAAAACTATTTGTTTCACCAGCGGAGCACACGGAGGAATGTTTAACATCTCAAGACCCTAACAACACAGTTGCACAAAGAGTCAGCATTTATCTTCCATTCACCAGGTTGGCGAGAGTCAAAACTCCAGAAAAATGCTCTGGATCTGCTGGATGTGTTTGTCTAATTAACTTCAGCCAATAATTTAGAAATTATGGTTTGCTTTCCAGTGGAGTAGAAGATGAGAAGACTAAGGTAAAATGAGCAATACACTCTCATACAAGTTAATTACAACACAATCAGCATGCAATTAGTTTAGCACAAAGGCTGGAAATGGGGGAACAGCTTGTCTGATGGTAACAAAACCCACATACCAGACACGGTAAGTCTCACTAAATACACATGAACACTTTAAAAACTTAATGTGACCAAATATAAAGAGTCAAGATGGTTCCATTCCCCAGCTAAAAACTATCCAGATCATAATCTGCTTTAAAATGACAAAATGTAGTTTTTTTCCACACACTGAGATTATTCTTGAGTCTAGAAGCGCTTGTAAGCATTTGATTATATTCAGACACAGCTTGCTGCTCCTCCTGTTCCCAGTCCTTATTTGTGCTTAATTAAGTTAACCATCTGCTGGCTGTAGCCTTAATGGACAGACATGAGAGTGGTAATGCTCTCATCTAACTCCTGCAACTTTATTGCCATGGCACATCCCCAGTAGAGCAAATTACTTTTGTAACAGTTGTAATGTTAGACACAACTGAAGCAAGAGTCATTCCTGAAAATGTGAAATAATCCCAGAGTATTGCTGTCTCTGAGGAGAAAATACAATTCTGGAAACATGCTTTGAAATGCCAGAAAGGTTGTCCTGTTGTTTGCTAAACAGTGATCATGAGCGCTTTCTGTAGGCATCTGAGCAAATTCACACAACACAGCGTTTAGACTTAAAGATCCAGACATTTCCATCAGGGGTTGGTGGAGACCAAAAACAGAGCAAAAAGAGAGGGAATATTCCGCTTAAATTCTTTAGGTGGAAAAAACACAATGCTAATGTTGCTCCTTATGTGCTTCATGTAACTGCTATAAAGTCACTCCATCAACTGCAAAGTGATAATGTTGTGTTCTTAACAGTTGACCCCAGGTGACCCCACTTCAAAAGAAATGTAGGGGTAGGCAGATCTATTCCCAAAGTGTTAATAGTGCTGCTATTAAGCCTTATTTTAAGAGTTAGCTTAGTCAATCACAAGTCAGGTCACATCCTGGGTAAAGAAAACTCTACTTAGTGCTGCATTTGTGCCTTTTCCTGGTGTTTGTATGTGTGAGGTATGCTGACCTGTTTGTTTCAGAGATTTAATAGGACAACATTTTAATTGCAAGATATAAATATGAAACTTATCCACTTGATTTCTTACTATAAAACACAGAATATTGTATTACAAGTTTAGAAATTTTAGATTTAAATGTGAAAATAAGGCATTAAATGTTCAAATTTGCAATAATTCCCAGAACAGGGATATGAACGTTGGATCGAATACGCTGCAAAACTTTAGTTTTATTTTGATGGCATATTCATTATCATTATTATTATATTCATATTTTTTGTTGTTTTTTTTAATCAATTAGGATTGTCGATATCTCTTTTTGTCACTCAGTAAATCGGAAACTACTGTCAACAACCAGAAAAAAATAAACTTTCAACATGTTGTTAGAAATGATATGTTCTATAATTCAGGCAGTGAATGATATATGAACAAAGCGCTTTCAGAATCTTTGTACTGGAATAAAATGGAAAGGTTTGTTGTATTTTTGCGCCACTCTCTGGCACATTAATTCATTTATCATTTGTATTGAAAACCACTATTAACAGGTAAAAACTGAAACCAACATATATCACCACGAAACTTCCCCAGTTGATCACCGATATTTATACAATTATTTCTTTGGATTAAAAGTTTTCAGATGAGGTATTATTTAATTAAATATGCACTCATTTGCATACAGTAGATATACTTTTTCCACTTGTCTGAAAAATTGGCAGCAAATGGCACAAAAATCAGCAAGTGCATGACAAAATCAATGTTTATGACTGAGAATAGTGTGGGCTAAAAAAAATCTAATGTTTGGCAAAATAGATGGCAAATAAAATGTCTTCCTCTTCATAATGCATTCACCTCCTAATTCATATCTCTGTGGCACTACAATGGCTGCTATCCATAATAAAAAGCATTATTCTGGCTCTTCTACTGTAAACCAGACATGCAGCTCATTCTAAACAGAGAAATGGCAGCAGTCCTTCCTGCTCGGGGTATTTGCTGGTTGGTGCCTGTCAGTGGGGTGTCAGTGTAAAAGCTCTAATGAACTGCCCCTTCTCATGTCTTCGTGCCTCCTGCGGTCGCAGCTTTCCTGTGAGGACTTTACGCGCTGCGTAAAAAGGCATCTCCTGCCGCGACCGCTTCGTTCTCTCCTCTCATCTCTGGAGACGCGGATTGATTCAAAGGAGCAGCCTGGAGGCGGCGGCTGCTCCGGTGTGCGTCCGACCCGCAGCGCAGCTCTCATCGTTGGACACACGTGTGTCTCATTTGCAGCCCTGACAGCTCAGCTTCCTCCACAAGGAAATGATGGAGGAGGAAAGTTTGTGACGCCTCTGCCTTTGGTTCGGGACTATCCGCAGGAAAAACTGCAGAGCCTGGTCGCTTGGCGCAGTTTGCTCGCCTCCGTCGTTACGTGCGGATCCAGTAAATCTGAGAGATCTGTATGGATTTGGGATTAACAGGGTCTCCGACAGGGAAATGTCTCAGCAGTGGAAATGCAGCTCCACGCCTGTCTGTTGCTTTGTATTATCACAACAGGTAAGGACGCATCTGGCAGCCACAACACATTTGAGCTGAAACTGCTGTAGATTTGACTGTGAACCGTCTTTTAGGCCATTATAGTCTGTAATGGACACATTCTTAGCTGAATCTGATGTTTCATTATCATGAGAGGAAACCACAACAGTACTCCTCAGCTGTCAACATGAAATAGCTTGTTAGTTTTCTGCAGAGAGCTCTGTGGTAGCCTGAATGCCTCAGCTCGATCTCAGATCTTAGATGAAAGCAGTAAGAAATACATTAGAAACAGTCTGTGATCTGTTCTAGTCTCTAAATGTGACTTATTATGGTGGGACATGCTTATTTTTTTGCCATATTATGCCTCAAAATCCTTCATATGAAACTGAAAAATGATCCTTTGGTTGAACCAACAGCATCTGATGGTGCAGCAGAAGAAAAGCATTTACATGAAATAGAAAATAAAGTAAGAGTTGTAAGAAACAGTGAAACCAACAGGAAAGACCCAGTCATTATACAGAGATTAGCAATTACAGGAACAAATCTTGAATTGAAGTGGTATGAAATAAATCAAGAATGATCTAAGATCCTCTTGTTATGGTGGGGAACGTGTATTTTTGTGCCATTTTGTGCCTCAAAATCCTTCAGATGAGGTAATTTGACAATGAAAAAGGTCCTTTTGGCTTAACTTCTTTGTACTTATGCCCACAAATGTCTAAATTAACAGACACATTTTTACTGCACCATCAAACAAAGGTCAGAAGATTTATTCAAGAGCAATACCCTCTTCTACCAGCTTTCTTCTTCTCTGTGTTCAGATAAAATATTGGCCTCGTCACGCCATCATTGCGGTGGAAATGTCAAACTGGACGAAGAGCCTGCAGGCCACATTAGTCTCACTTCACCTGGACTTTTTACTGACACCAGCACACTCGACCCCATGAAGCGGCAGTCTGATGAAACCTCAGAGGCTTCAGTTTGCACTTGGATGATAGATATTCCTCTGGGGAGGACGGTACTTTTACGGTTGGAACGTGGCTCGAACATATCGGTGCGCTGTGTCTGGAATGAAGAAGTTCGGGTCTTGGAGAGCGGAGGGACAACTCTGCTGTCTGGCTGTGACAGAAACAAAGCCACCCTCACTTGGACAAGAACAGGACGTTCTGCAAACGCAGTTCAGTTGGCTTATTATGGTGAGAAAGTGTTCATCAGTTACAGTTTAATTTATCGAGTCAGTACGGCTCACTTGCTTTCACTTAGCCTGATCACGAGAGCTTGGTGATCTAATAGCTGTAATAACATTTGGATCAGCCTTGTTTTGAGCAGCAGAGGTACATGAGGTTATTTAGGCCGCATGCTGTGAAATCGTGTTGTTCAAAATGTGCTGCGAGCTGTGAATCTGTCAGTCGGAAAGTTTTTCTCACACTCACCGTGGTGTGTGTGAGGCACAGAAATGTGTTGTTGTGGTTTCCACTCTATCTCTCCTCACTCCGTCCCTCTCTGTTTTTTGTTTCTTCCTGGTCGTTCAGTCCAGGAAGATGAGAGGAATTCCTCGGAGGACGGCTCAACCCGCCGCCCGGACCTTACTCGGTGGTCTCAGACAGGAACCAGCATTACAAGTGCTGCTCCTGTTGGTCAAGACGTGGTGAGAGTCACAGAGGAGGGCAGGGGTCGCTTCTATGAAGGTCAGGAGTGGAGCTCTGGGCCTCAGTCTGTGCCTAGTGGCTCCTCTCAGGATCAGGGGCTGCCGCTCCCCACCTCACCCCAGCATCGACACCCTGTCTCTGGGAGAGCCGATAGGGAAACTCTCCCTCTTCCTGAGGAAAAACCAAACAATGGAGCGGATACATCTGGAGCTGCTCACCTCACTGATGGTCCTCTGACTGCCAGAGAGGGAACACGCCCATATTTTGTACATGCCTTCACTACAGACAGCAAATCAAACACAGTACACCCCAGTGATGAGATCCCACAAACACAGATGACAGATGCAACAGGCAGGAGTTCCAGCGCTTTGCTTGGCACAGACATACCCACATATACATCCACTGAGACATCTGAACACACAGACAAACATAGCTCCAGCTTTTCTCCTCTCACCTCCTCTCCCCCTGAGCTGCTTTCCAAGACCATCTGGGAGATTCTCATCCCACATGATGGAGCTGTTAGTGGGGCACCTGGAGATAAACAGCCCTATTCCTGGAGGAGCCAGCGAAGCACAGACAGACTCGCTTCTGATCTGACCTCCATCACCACCACCTCGGACCCTTTAAAATCACCCACCAATCCTCCGCAGCATGAATCACACAGTGACACTGGACCCACTTCATTATCCTCACAAGGCCCCGGCAGCGTTCAATCATCCACCACCCACATCACAGAGCCCGACACTGCTGTTGGTACTGTGGAGGCTGCCTCACTTCATCCAAACACAAGTCCAAGTGACTCATTAGTATCAGATGTTACTGCTCAGACTGTTGTGTTTGAGTTGTCTGATAAGACAGTGATGACAAGTCAAACAAACTCTCCTCAAAGCACAGAGAGCCTCACATACTCGCCGTACACTTCTTCTCCATTACACACGCAGACAAGCAACAAAGACACACAAACAGAAAGTCCACAAAGACATATCACGACTGCCAATACTGTCTCCTCCTCACCGGACAATACCGAGGATCATAAACAGACTTCCGGTTCCACTGCTTCTTTTTCTACTCCCACAGCACCACTGACGGTGGGAGATGTAGTCCAACAGTCAGCTGTCACAGGAACCCCTAGAGAAACACTGCATCCCACTGTCACGCACTTGTATGACAACTCATTCACAGACTCACCAACTTCTGCTCCTCTTTTGTCATCTGACACATCCACAGACTCATCTACACCTTCACCCACACTCCAAACACATACCATGTCTCCCGATAGTTCACAAACAACTTTAACCTCCTCTGTCGCTGAATCCACCGTGCACACAGTCTTTGTTGACCACAAAAACACACCTACGCCCTCACCAACATCCCCTCATGCAAACAGTCACCTGCATCTGCCAGCTTCTACTGATACCTCTCCCACACATAAACAGTCGCACAACGCTGTCACTGCTACACGCACCCCTGTGCTCTCACTTACAACTGTACAATCTGATTACGGAGATGGGGAGGTAAATGTAGAGACAGTGGACAACTTGTGGCTGTGGTCTACCAGTAGCACCACTGCACACACAACCACAGCCGGACCACCACAGCGACCTCCACTCCAGACAACCCTACATCCCAGCCAGGAGAACCATTCGACAGTCACAACTTCAGCTGTAACTTGGAGCTCCACAAACAGCCCCAAGTTCTACATTGTGCCAGACCAGCCTGCTGCCATCAGAGGTACTGTGCCCATCATATGTGTGTGTTTTTGTTTGCACTTCAATAGCCTTATTGTGCTAATTCTGTAATGGAATTATTTGCTTATTCTGTCCAGTGGAGTCAATTGAGCTGCTGCTGCAAATAGTTGTAGAAGAGTCCAGGTCGGCTTTTACTGCTGGCTTGGAGGAAGATACTGCTGCCTGGGTGAGAGTTTTACACAGGAACATATATACTAAAAAAGCACAAAGAAATATATTATTATACAGTATCTTTAGTACATTTAGTAGCTTTTGCAGACTTTTTTGACCTTCTTTTTTCTTTCAGGTGGAGCCGTACCTACAGAGAGCCCCGGGGTTTAACAGGCTGCTGGGAGTCTGGAGCAGGTGAGGTGGTGCAGACAGATCAAGTATGAAGGTGAACAGCATCTCTCTAGGTTGCAATTAGCCCCAATATTACTGTTAAAGAGCCCTTCCAGTGAAAAGTTTGTTTTTATTTTCCTTGTTATATCCAGGTGGTGTTTTTATTAGCTAAAAGACACATCACGTGCAACATAAAATAGCTAGCACCACTGACAGCCACCAAAACACGGTTTCAGACTTCTGGGGTTTCATATGCAACAAATCCAAGTAACCAACCCTGTCAGACTGGCGGGGTTGGGGTTGGGGTGAGGGGTGGGCTTGGGGGGGACGACACGACACACACCTTCTGTATCATTCTCCCTCTGCAGAATCTGTTCCCAATTCAAACGTGTATGGCTGAATTGTAGGTGAGCTGGTGTGCTGAAGCTGCAGTGAGTCTGCAGGGGTGAGTGGAGAGCAGACCAGGGACATTATAGATCTGCACATTCTAGAGCAAGCAACAATGTAGAGTGACATCTAAGCCATTTTAAGACAGAAAGGGATTATTTTCAGAGGAATTTTTTAAATATGTAATTCTGATGTACAAGGATGAGTTTTTCTAGCTATAGACCGAAGCATCCAATTTTTCCAGACTGCAAAAGGAGGTTTGAGTACACTGCCTGATTCGTAGCCCTTAATTGAGCAGAAAAGACTAACGTTTCAACACTGTTGTGTCTTCCATGGAGTCAAAGTTGACAAAGACTTCAGGTAAATGCATATATTGGACCTAAACCAGGTGTACAATGGCCATTGGAAACTGTCCCAACAGGTTTTATTATCTATTGGGTAACAAATCCGAGGGTTAGAGTTGCCAGAGTCCGTGTCCAAGGGCAACATCCACAACACAATGCCAGAAACACAGACCACTGTTGAGATAGAGGTACAAAAAGTCACATGTACAGCTTTTATTTGTATGCACAGTGAATTTAACAGTGTGCTCCAGACCACTTTTAGCCTCAGGAAATGTGCTGTACTCCAGTTCAGAAGACCTTGTTTCAGCTGTATTTTGCTGGACGATGGATGGAGAACCGTGTTTCTACTAAATTATCCAACAGTATTTCCAGATGATAAGAAAATAAACCTATTGTTGATACAAATTAGGATTTGACTCATGCATAAATCGAACAAGTAGATATGTTGTCTTCATATTGCCATCTTGGTTTAGGTTAGGAAACAATAAGATGTGCTGTCAACACCGGCCTGGGCTTTTCTAAAGATGACCAGGAATTTGTTTTCTTAAACACTGAATGCTTATCTTCCTAATTGGAGTATAATAAAAGTTGGGCTGGCTTTCTGAAGGTTGTTTAAAGAGAGGTACAGAAGTTGAACCTGTTCTGTTCTTCCAGTGGCCATGCAGTGCAGAGCCTGGTGGAGTTTAAAACCAGCGGGGCTCTGCAGTGGCTCAGCATGGAAGGACCCACATCACTGTTAGAACAAACAGGACTAGCTCAGGCTGTTCGAAAGGGGACAACTTTCAGATCATCCAAGATCACCAACATCACACTCGGAGGTAAGCTAAGGCTGGAATACTTACCCTCAGACAGACTTACCCTGGGGCTGAAGGCTTTAAAGATGGATTCTGTGATTGTGGAGGAAGACTGTTGATATTCAATAGGCGAGTCTGGCTGGCTCCACATCTCTCCTCTTGTATCCTGTGTCTCTAAAGTTGATGGCCAAAAAATAGACAGAAAGTGACAGAGAGGTCAGCTTCAGTGGAAATTCCATTCTTAACTTCCTTATTTAATAAATTCAATTCTAGGCAGGGTCATGCAAACATCATAACTCTGTTAGACTGACTCAGTTAAGTTCACAATCCAATAAGAGCAATCAGATTATCACACTTGGCTCTCTCTAATAATAAATTTGTAAGGGCATGTAAACATAATACTACTCTAAGTGTTGACAAATAATTCAGTATAGTTGGCCTACACTGCATGTAAACAGTCGGTAAATATCACATATATATGAGTATATAGAGTAATTATTTTGTTTGTTAATTTCCTACCCCTAATATTTCACAATGAATTTTAGCTAATACCAGTAATATTTTAAATTTTTACAACAGCACCAAATGGCAACAATGAACTCATTTCACTACTTTCTGTTTATCCAAAGCCTGATAAATTCATTCCTTTGTGCCACTGAGCTCCAGCAAATGTTTAGTAGATTATTGTTTCCTGTCTTCACCATCTCAGGGAGTGTCCCACATCCATACTACACGATAATATAGTGTTTACTACGTACTAAACATCTTAGTAAATTGTTTGTACTTTTCACATAGCTTTTAAAAAAAATCAGAATTTTTATATTTCTTTTTTATGTAACAACTGTTTCTCTATCACCCAAATTTTAAATTAATTTCTCGATATATTATTACATATTGCATATTTAATATGCACGCTGTCTGGCTAAGGTGGACCTCATTTAACCTTTGGTATATCTTAAGGGCTGTTGAGTATATTCAGCCAGATATAGATGATATGTACATGTTGTACTGCAGTTCAGAGATGACTGTTTTTACTCTATTCTTCTTTATTAACTTTTGGAACTCTGGGTCTCCATATTGTGACGGTTTGAAAGGGCCATTTTGCACAAAGAGTATTTTTTACTTTGAAATACATTTTGGTGGTAATTTCTACAGTATTTTTACCACAGTCATATCTTTTCCAAGAACACTGGGTTTCAGACTACGTTATTTTGGACATTCACCACAATGGGTTCAGAATGTGCTCCACACAACCCTGGATCCACCCCTGCCTCATGACATCCAGTTTTAAAACGCAAAGATGGCAACGGCCAAATACAAAACTTGAGGCTTGCCTTTTCCTTTCTGGTGTCTCGTGCAAGAGCACAAACACAAACATGCACAAGACAAGTTGTAATTTTGTAGGGTTGATCGCTCCAAGCCACTTTTTTCCCCATTTACAGAGCCAGGGCCGTGTACGAACACCAGATTTCTTCAGCACGCACACTGAATGGATAGCAGTCCCACATTAGAAGACATTGTCTGCTTTTGACCAAAAATCTGCTGGATTATTATTGCTGCTTTAACCTTTCATGGTATTTCTTCATTATTTTGAACCCAAGAAGCTCTCAGGTGAAAAAAAACAGCCTTGGCATCGAACTGTCAGTGTAAGAAAGTCATAACAAATTTCAACCCAATTGAAATGTGGGGTGAATGTTATTATTATACAGATGCATCTCATATAGTTAGAATATGGTGGGAAAAGTTCAATATTTTTCATCAGACATTGCTCAAAGGGAAAATTATATATAGAGATTAATTACACATAAGCTGAAATATTTCAAGGCTTTATTTGTTCTAACTTCGATAGTAACGACTTACAGCTCATGACCCGCCTTATGAAATTCCTTAGAAGGGAAAATGGGATATTTTTGAAGAAAACCGAATATAAAGAAAATCTAATTATCATCAGTGAACACACAATGCATCCTGAGCTGTACAACAGCAGTCAACAAGTCCTGAAATGAATTTGTGCTAGTCCACTAATTAATATGCAGTGGTCAACCTTTGAGTGGGAGCACAGTCAAACTTCAGTCTGCCAGCTGAATTATGAATGAGGATATATCCATTGGAAGACATGAATTCTGGCAGGAAATCTGGCCTGAGAGTTCCGAGTGGTCATCACACTTGGCCCTTTTCCTAGCAGACAGTTAGGCCAAGTGGTTCATCACACTCAGCCCTTGACTGTCATCTGGTGAAATGAACTAAAGCCTCCAATTCAGACGAGATACTTTATATTCAGTGTTCATTTGGCATCGATGTAAAGCACAGGTAAGCA
Source organism: Dascyllus trimaculatus (assembly GCA_024666655.1). Classification (NCBI taxonomy): domain Eukaryota; kingdom Metazoa; phylum Chordata; class Actinopteri; family Pomacentridae; genus Dascyllus; species Dascyllus trimaculatus. The sequence continues at coordinate 11,826,358 of CM045447.1, read as the reverse complement.
AAAAAGAGTTTTTTTTTTTAAACAGCAAACATCAGGTTAAGGTTTAAGGTTGATAACTAGACTTGAGATCAGTTGTGACTGTGACTGTTCCATTTTGTACCTTCATGTCTTGTATCTGAAAAAAATATTTTTGGAGAGAACATTGTGTATGTTTGTGTTATCATTTCTCATAGTAGCCATTTTATGACATTGTTGAACCATTTCAGATTTTTCTACACCAAACTGGGATTACTGTGTAAAATATATTGTGTGTCATTGCATTTACAGTCCCCTTAATTAAAGCAGAGGTCAAAGTTTCTACATGTGTTAAAAATAATATCATCCAATCTGTTGTCAGAGGAAGCCCAGCAGATATCAGCGCTGGCCCAAGTTCTTCTTGGGCTCTTAGGGAAGCTTGGTGACAGTAAATGAATCATGAACACATGAAGCTGCGTCTCTTTTTCGTCCCTCTGAGATTCACACTGATATTTTTTCTAATTGAAGCCTAAAACAAGTAGAATATATAAAGATTGAAACAAGACAAGGACTGTTAGACTGCAGTGCTTAGTAAGCCTGTGCCATTAAATTAGAATTGTTATCTTTATTTAAAAAAATACAGGCATATAGATCTAATTCACTTTAACAGGACTGTATTGAACAGTTAACAACATGGGTGTTGGGGTAAAGGGGGCTGGGTAAGGTCAGGGCCATAGTTTCCCCGTCTTTTCTTTTCACACTATCAACATCTTTTCTTTATCATCTTTCTTCATCTCCTCTTCTCTTTTTCTTAGCTTCTAGTTTCTGCCTGAACTCCTTCATGTTAGATGCACAATCTTGAAAAAAGAAATACAGTACATTTTATATGCCACTAAACTGTGAAGTGAATAAAGTTTGTTGATCCAGTAAGCATTAAACAATCTGCTGAGGTGGTGTACGTGAAGCTGGTTGTTCCTGAAGATGAGGAGTTTGATCTTTTTCCTTTTCAAACTGTTTCTCACAGAGCAGGTCTTCTGCCTCCTACTATGTTCTCCTTCATCTTTCATCGCTATCAGCCATCTCATCATTGATGCTTTCTTCTAGAATACCACACATGCTCCTCCATCTTCCTCCTTAGCTCCTGGTCTTTCTGAATGAGGAGGTCCAGGGTCTCCACATGAGCTTAAGCATGACTCCTCTGTTTTCATGTGACCATTTTTAGGAGCTCATCTTTTTTTTCTTTTTTGGAATCGTCTCAGTTCTGGTCTCCATCCATCTTTCAGGAGGACAATGTGTTTCTTTACGGAGTTGTACTGTGGTGTCCGATAGGAGGATGTAATAGAGGATCATTGTCATCATGTCACTATACAGAGCTCATGACAGCAGGTGATGTTTGGGATGCTGTGGACATGTAGGCTACTTGTATCTCAAAATAGTATTTTAATTCATGCAACGTCTGCCACACTACAATTCAGAGGGAAATATTGTTCTTTTTATTCCATTGCAGTTTTTTGACTGTGTGGAACCTGAGGAAAAAGCAGATACTGCAGCGAAAGCACATTAGAGAAATGTGCTCCCAGTCCCAATCTAGAAATGCAACATGTACTACAACATATGATAAAAGACAAATTCTATATACACTGATCAGGCATAACATCATGACCACCTGCCTAATACTGTGTTGGTCCGCTTATGTTGTCAAAATGCTCTGAACCATTGGACATGGACCAGAGGACCTCTCAGGGTGTCCTATGGAGTCTGGAACCAGGAAGTAGGCAATGGATCCTTTGGTACTCTGGATTGTGCAGTGGGGCCTCTGTCAATCAAACTTGTTCCACTGCATCCTGCTGATGCTTGATCAGAATGGGTTCTAGGAAGTTTGAAGGTCAAATCAATGTGTTGAGCCATTGTCATGTTCCTCAACATGTTCCTGATTGTTTGATGTTTTTTCCATGTGGTGGGGTGCATTTTCCTGTGGGGGTAGGCCAGTGACATTTGGGATTTCCATTTGCATGAGGGAGTGGGCTTGTTGTGGGACCATGTTTATTTGGGTGTCTAAGTCTCATCAACACAGATGTCAAAATCCAAGGTTTTCCAGCAGAACAGCACATAGTACCAATATGATCAATGTTATTCACTTCACCTGTCAGTGGTCAGAATGTTGTGGCTGATCAGTGTATATCTACACCAGCTGTTTTTAAAGTAAGGGTCAGGACCCCCTAGAATGCCCTGAGATATTAAAAGGAGGCTCGTGAGATGATTTCCAAAAATCAAATGAAATTTAAAAATGATTAGATCAAACCATTTTTGTTATGTATTCTGATAGTAGCCTAAAAAATACTACAAATTAATATTAGGCTGTTGTGTACTTCTGTGATGTCACGACGTCTGTGTTTGGATAGGCCTATCAGTGCATGTGTGCAGCTGTGTGCAATGTTTGTGGACGTTGTTATTTTGGGCGTTGGGGGGGCTGAAAAGTTTGGGAACCGCTGGCCCACATCAGAAGCGAAAGACTCCTGTTATATCACTTTGAGGTTCTGACATTTTCTCAGGCAAGAAGATGGCCATGTAGATTCTGAATATGTGGCCAGTTTATTCAAATGATGCTTATTTTGAAATTTGCTGAGACATGTCTTGCTGCCTGCTGTGTGAGACTGTTTACTCATCTCTGCGGCTAACAGCCAGTCAGTGTCTGCTGTCACCAACATACTCATCTCAGCAGGTTCTTGGCAATTTACCATTGGTGCATAATAACTAAAATACTGCGATGGCTTCTCTCACTTTCCTGAATTTCAAGAGAATAATCCATAAAAGACTAGCTAAACCTCAACCCACTACAACAATAAAATTCTGTTTAGATATTATTGTCTAGGGATTGTGATTAGTGATGTCTCCGAAAACTGCAGTGCTCTGTTATTTTTGGACATCATTTTAAACTAATTAACTATAGATTTATGGCCTGTTGTTAAAGATGAATGGGCCTTGAGTGCTGCAGGCAGGAAGGGGAAGTTGAAAACACAATAGTGGTTTTGATTTTCTCATGAGATATGTTGACCGTAAAGAACATAAAGAGCAGCACCATCCTTATTCTTTAACATGTCTTCCCTCCAGGGCTGCAGGGTGATGTGTGCCACTGGTTGCTGCAGTGCCCCGCAGGCTATAAATGTGTGTCTCAGCTGGGCTCTTCAAACTACAGCTGCTCCTCTGTCTGCCACTCTGACTACTGCCACCACCACGGCATCTGCACACACCATCCAGGCCAACTCCCAGTTTGCCGGTAAGAACATGCACACAAAAAGTACATGTCTACGTTCATCCGGGAATGTTGTTTATAAGTGACTGTTTGTTTGTGCGTCAGCTGCCTTGCTGGTGATGACTTCTGGTTCATGGGTCAGAGGTGTGACACGAGGATGACTCGAGCGCGGCTCGTTGGCGCCTGCCTCGCCATCTTGCTCATCATGGTGACGGTCATTGGTGTGTTGGCCTTTGTGGCAGTGCGACGCTATCGAGCCATTCTGATCCAGGCCAAAGTGGACCAGACACGCAGCAGGTACACACCCACTCAGGGAAACACAAAGATGATAGCAGCTCTGTGCTGACATTAAAACATATTTAGGTGCTTAGTGATCTAGGTTGATCTAGCTAAGAAACATGTTGAAGACAGTGATTGATGAGCTGTTCTCAAGGATCCTGGGTGGAAATTGAATTGTAAAAAGCAAAAACCTACACATTAACTGACACAAATGCATTAAAAATGAGTAATTTGGGCGCCCTGATAGCCTAATGGTTATGTCGCGTGACCCGTTTCCGATTCTATCCACTGTCCTATCTAATAAAGGCACAAAAGGCCAAAAAATTAAATCTTTAAAAATGAGTAATTTGGCGTAAATGGCAAGAGATAAAAAAGATAGAGGGCATCATGTGTTGTAAGCCTGAGATGGAAGCACATTCAGTAAATATAATCTCCACTAGGTGTCACAGTCTGGCTGCTTAACCACAAACTGTGGAAGAAGGCAAGAGGGCAGGCTGTTGGAAAGAGTTGAGACAGTCTGGCTGAATGTCGGTGTCTAACCTCCAGATTTTGCAGACCATCCTCAGTCATATGTACTCTGGCATGTTCAATGTTATGACGGTGCAGAGCCAGGAGGGGATCAAATGTGCTGTTAGACAGGATTTTAAACCTCACCCACGTCGATGATCATGAATCACAATCTCTGCTGCCCACTTTAATGTTTATGTTTGAACCATTTTCATAGGTAGGCCTACTGACACGGGCAATTTATGAAAGATAATCCTCAGCGCATTAGCAAACTTATACATCAAAAATAAATCCTGTGGTTCCCAAATTCTGTGTATCTTACATGGTTAGATTGGTGGTTCTGCTTCATCATTATTATTACTCATTTCTTGTCACATCTATGTGTTATGAACTGCAGGCATTCTTCCAAATGAAGTCTGGAGAAAACGACACCTTGTAGTTTTGAGCAGTCCTCTGCAAATGTGTTGAAGTGCAGCCAATTGGATTCAGACCTGATTTTTATGTTAAAATGCTTGTCGTCTGATCTTAAATCACAGAGAAGAGGGAAGATCTGATCCGCCTTAACTGAGATACTGTAGTTTTATTCTGCTGATGAGATTAATATCTATTACTTGCTATGTACAGAGACAGACAAAGTTCAGACAGGAAGCCCATTAAATCCAGAGTGTCTCCTTAAAAGAATGAAAAGAGTGTTGTTGGCAGACACTCCTCAGATCAAGGGGCTGTGTTCACAAAACGTCCTCAGGCTAAAAGTCGCTCATAACTGACTGAGTTAGGAGAAACTCCAAAAAGTAATGGGTGTGTCGTTCTTTTTATTTTAGGGCTGTTAAATTTTGAGTAATTCACAGCAGTAAAATTAGCTTCTAAATCTGAGAAAAGTTAGCTAGTTCAGAGGATTCAGCTCACAATCAGTCAGATTCTCCGGGAAATTTGGAAATGTTTTGGAAAAATACAGCAGTTATGAACATTTAAAAGCAACAGAATTTGAAGTGGTGAGCTCGGAAAGATTCATCACATCCATTTGTTTGTATCAGGAGGCTGTGGAGTTGCATTGTAGATGGTGGCACAGCGTCAGGTTTCTAAACAATCCAGGAACACTAGATAAGAGGGATTAAACATCTCTATTCTATTGGAATTTCAATACTGATCAACTGCAACATCCCAGAATTATAAACATAATCAAAATGCACTCTTCAGGCCAGAGATATTCTGCCACTATGTAAACTGAACTGCAACCCTGGTTGTATTACATAAATGTAGCTGGTTTCAAGGCCATGGCTGATTTTCCAAGTAAAATCAATGCTTCCCAATAAACTACCCTGTTAAAGTTCATTCCGCTTGAAAAAAATATCACATGAGTGCTGTTTTTGTTTTGTGTGTAAAAACAAACTCAGTTGTAAGCTTGTATCTTTCCATCTTTGTATTAGTTAAAAGGAAATTCACTGTCACAGTTTAGTCACCTGTCACTGTGACACATCGTAAGTTCATTCATGAAGCATGATGTCATCCATTGCAGCCAGCTCCACCCTTTCTCTTATCTTAAGAGTTCTTTGTTCCGTTCTAAAGCTTGCTCTCAGCAGCTTTCTACGTAGCTTTAAAGAGGGAACTCCTACTCATTAGAAACTTGTAGTGTCATTTGGTAGGTGAGATAAGATCCCCTGTGAATAGGGCCGTAAAGGTCATTTTACAACACGTCATTAGGTAATAACCACACACTGTAAAGTGTTCCCTCCTGTTGGTTGATTTTTTGAGACCTTCAAAGCTGGCATTGAATGGTAAAGAAGAAGCAGTTATGCAAAGGCATAAACCGAGTAAATATATAAATTACTAGCTCATGTCTATATCTGGTTGAAGTACAGTAAACCTTGTAGCCTGTGACTCTTTGACCTCATCTGATCTGTTGTGTGTGCAGCTATCGCAGGTTCAACCACTTTGATGAGCTGTCAGGTCGGTTCTGGTTGCGCTCGTGGGCGGGTTCAGCAGACTCACTGGACAATCCCGCCTTTACACGTTCCGATGAGTTACTGCATCTGCGAGCGCTTGACCGCCCCTGCTGTTACCATGACGACACGCTGTCGCTGGCCTCCACCTGCCCCAGCCATGGAACACGCATTAACACCATCTACCCCCACAGGTACACGCACACACACTGATTTAATGTTTAAATTAATATCTGAGATGATCACATAGGAGACAAATGTCTGTGTGACAGTCTGTCCTCACTTATAAATCTGTATTGAAAACTTTCCTGTTTTCACTTAAGCTTTTGCAGCTTACAAACAATTACAATTTCAACATCTGGCACATACAGTTGTATGATACAGAGGGTTATGATCATCCACCCTAATGCAATGCATGCGTCAAAGACAATGCAGCTTTACAGTCTCAGTACTTCCTTAGCCAGCTGATGAAATCAACATAAAATACATCCTACAGCATACATATGAGATATGTATATTTCATACTAAATTGTGAATAAAATAACACATATTTAGGAAGGTAAAAGTATAAAGAAAGTTAAATATGTTTGAAATTTTTGATTCCCTTTGCCTTAATAACAGCTTTCCCACTCTTCAGTCCCTCAACTGGCTTGATGAGGTTGTCACCTGGAGCTTTTCCAGAAGTCCTGAAGGAGTTCTCACATATGCTGAGCACTTGCTGGCTGCTTTTTATTCTCTCTGCAGTCCAACTCATCCCAGACCATCTCAGCTGGGTTTAGATCAGGGATTGTGGAGGCCGGGACTCCCATCACTCAAACGGGTCTTATAGAACCTGGATTTGTGTTCTGGCTCATCGTCCTACTGAAAAACAAATGAAAGCTGAGACCAGATGGGCCGGAGTGTTACTGCCGAATGTTGTGGTAGCCGTGCCGGTGAAGTGTTGCAGTGATTTCAGCATCACTAATAAAACACTCCACACCATCACCCTCCGCCTCCATGCTTCACAGTGGGACCCACACATGCTGATACCATCCGTTCACCTTGCCTAAGTCTCACACAGACATGGCAGTTTGGGAAAAAATCTCACTTTCAGACTCATCACACCAAAGTCCACAGTTCTGCTGGTCTAACATGCGGCCCTTGTGCTTCTTAGCCCCCAAGCTGTTCTCTTCTTCTTATTGGTCTGCTGCAATTTTACCAGGAAGGCCTGATTCAGACAGTCTCCTTTGAAGAAGCTGATGTTGGGATGCGTCTGCTACTTCACCACTGGGTAGCACTGATGTGGGCTCTAATCTAAAGTGTTGTTAATTAGCAATTTCTGAGGTGAACTGCTCCTCTGCAGCAGATGTACCTCCAGGTTCTGTAAGGGCTATTTGACCAAGAAGCAGAGTGATAGAGTGCTGGTGTGGGATACGTTTGGAGTGGGAGTGGAGGAAAAGCAGCCAACAAGTACTCAGCATATGTGGGAACTCCTTCAGGACTTCTGGAAAAGCTCCAGTAGACGACCTCATGAAGTTAGCAGAGAGAAAGCAAAGCTGTTATCTAAGCAAGAGTTGGCTACTTTAATGAATCTAAAATAGAGCACATATTTTGCTTTACTGAACACTTGTTTTACTTCCTACACCAGTCCAAACTTGTTAGATTGGATTGATGTAGGCTGTAGATCTGATGTCTTTAGTTTTGTTCTACAATGCAGAAAATAGTAAGTGTGAGAATCCTTTAAATGAGCAGGTGTGTCCCAACTTTTTCAACTCCTCTTGGAAACATCTGCTCTGCTGTGGCTAAATGCTTCCAGATGTTCACCAGCTACTTGTTACTTTTCTCTGTCTGCCATGTAAAGCCAAATAGATGTATTGTACAGTAGGCTCCAGAGCTTGTTCTTTGAAAACATTTGCCTACGTTGTGGAAAGGATGCTAATGAGGGGAATAAGACTGAACCAAAACTCACTATCATTTCAGCAGTTACTGATATAAAAATATCACTTCAAGTAGCTTAAATTGCACAGGACTGAATACTCAATATCCACCAATGCAAGGGGGAAAATACAAACAGAGCTTTTGTAACAAAGCAACAACCCACTTAAAGGGTAAGATTTGTGACTGAACTGTAGGTAAAATATTAACCACTGATTTCTCTAAAATGGCTGTTTTTAATCATCTAAACCTCAAAACACACAGGCACATCTGAAAGGCAAAAAAAGTCATGTTCTCTTTCAAAACTAGCCAAAATGGTACTATTTATCAGAGCCAGAAACTTTAATAACAGGTTGAGAACTTTCCAATGGTTTTTGATATACTCACCAAATCTAAGCTTAAAATTATATTTCTTAAAAATGAATGAATGTCTATTTTTTTAATTCTAAGAAAAATAAATAAATTATGCACTCTGTGGTACTGCCATGACGACATTAGTGACTCAGCTGAAGTCATGTGACGAAAATACAGAGACTATAAGACTGAACTAGGCTGAACTACAAGCTGGATTTACATAGAGCAGAGGAGGTATGGAAACAAATGTAAATGTATATGCAAAAATGTAGGCGGTAACATGCAGCATGTAGAGTCACAAGAATCTGGTAACAACTGTCGGTACATAGTATTTTTATTTTTTATTTTTTAGAATTAATTGTATTATTATTATGATTTATTGCACTGCAGACATTTTTGGCTCATTTTTTAGCCATGGTTGTGCTGTTTCCATGGAGGTGGAAGACTTTGTATCACAGAGAAAAATCAGCCTACAGTGATTAAAATGTGACAGGTGCAAATGAAACCTTTTCTCCAGGTCTTACAAGTGAAGCCAATGCAGATGTGTCTTAAATCTGCATTATTGCTACCAGCCAGCAGGGGGCACCTTCTCTTGTGAAAGTAATTCTGATTACGTCAAAGTCTATGAGAAAAATGACCCCACTTCTAAATTCATTTGTTACCTTAATAAACATTTTCCTGAGGAGCTAATGGTCTCAATTCCTAAGTTCAAGCGTCCTTCAATACAGCGAGATATTCATTTCGTAAAGTATGGTTCAGTTTAGAGTAATATAGATGATAAAGCAGGGTATGCTGTGGAGCGGGGTAACCTTTTCATTTACAGGTCACAACCATCATACCAAACATTATCATGTCTGGTTTCAATAAGCCAAGATGGTGATAGCCAAACCCCAAACTTGAGACTTAAAAACGTCAGTCTGTAAACCAATGGGTGATGCCACGATTACTACATCCATCTCTTATAAAGATTTCACCATTCCCTTCGCAAAACTCTTGCTTGACAGAAATGAAATCTAAGTATTTATACTAAAGTATGGTACTTACAGTATAAATGATACTGTGTTTTAGTAATGTAAACTTGCTACCAGAACTACGTAGGTGGAAGTTAGTTGCTAGTTCCATTTTTGTCCATGTTGCTGTGGTAGTGATCGCTCGCTGGCTCTGCTATGGACTTGAACAGTTTGTCTGTTCTGGAGTTAGAGCATCGTTTGGACTCTGCAAGTGTTGCCATCCTTCACAGAAACAGAGGATCAACATTGTATTCCTTCTTTTACAATTCTTCTGCAAGCAGACATCTATAAGTCCCTTGTTGGTTGATACTAACAGTATGTAAACATTTCCTCTCTGTGTTCCCTGTAGTTCCCAGTATGGTTGGAGGGGCAGTGAGATGAGTGTGGGGGATGGTGTGCTGGACTCAGGTAAGGCCAGTGACCTTTCTGTCTGTAGCTGGCCTGTGGAACCCATCCACTGGACTCCGTTCCCGCTTCTGCAGCAACTGGCTACCCACAGGACGCCCACAGTGAGTGCATAACTTAGCTGATAGTGTTTGTGTAAGAGTTTGGTAAGGAGATAAATATGTGTCTGGTTTAATTATGAGATTATGTGTTTTTCGTTTGTGAAACCAGGTCAGGGTGTCACGACCCCGGTCTTACTGTGAGGGCATGGAGCTGGTAGACCTGGGGAAGAGCTGGACTGCTTGACACACATAACGACAAATTAAATCTGTTCTGACACTGGTATTTGCAGTTCATTACTGTATTGTAAAGTTCAAATGTTTTTGTTTTGTAAATAAAAAACTTAAAACTAAAAAAATGTATATGTGTGTAATGGTTTATGTTTTTTTGTAAAATTGTTCTTACATTTTCCATTTTTAATCAACAATATGTTCCTGATGTCTGTCACGTATGGTACAGAGTGGTAATGTTTTAATAAACTTGAATCTTGCTATGGGCAAGAATATATATATATTTTTTTTTTCTGTTGGAATTATTTAATGTCTTTGTGAATTTAAACATACAGTACTGTATTTTTTACTGTAATGTTTACAGAAAGTGCAGGATAAACCATTAAAACACAAATAAGGCAAAAGAATTTAAAAAGATAAAATCTAGTATTTTAGGCAATCACTCATTGTTTTCTTCTCAAGCCTGCATAAAACAATTAATACATCTAGCTTGTTTTCATTGAAAATAAAACATTACAAACAGCTAGTTAGCTTAGCTTAGTTTAGCATATAGGCTGGAAACAGAAAAGCAACTAGTTAGCTTATTTTAGTGTATAGGCTGGAAACAGAAAAACAGCTAATTAGCTTAGCTTAGTTTAGCATGTAGGCTGGAAACAGAAAAACAGCTAGGCTAGCTGCATCAAAAAATAAAAAAGAGGGTTTTATGTGCTGAACCATTTGTTGTCCAAGATCAGTGTTTTTCTCTTTAAAGACTGGTCAGAAATTGTCCAGCAAATAATTGATATTTAAAGAGATTTTGAAAATGCTGACAGTCCAACCAAGTTCATATTTCAAGAAAAACGAACTCATGTGGCTCGTTTGAGACACACATTATCACTTGGGGCTACTATGAATGATGTTTCTGAAAGACTAACAGATTGTGCTTTAGCACTATCTGAGTGATTATTCCTGTCGTATGTCGAGCACAGTGGACGGGCGTAGCATAGGATTCCTGGAGAATTCGGAACTTCCCACTGTACAGGGTTAGGTATCATTTGTTATCCTGGCACATGCAGCATCAGTTCTGCAGTTACACAAATTGTGTGCTGCATGCAGATGTCTGCATGAATGGATGACAACTGTCAAGTCACGCAAATGCGCAAAGCGAAAGTGGGCTTCCTCTGTTTTGTCTTCCTTATGCAAAGCTAACCTCGTCAGCTGCTGAGCTTATCTTTACTTTAAGGTATGTGATAGGCTACTGTAAGTGATTTCTCTCTTTATATCCATCTTTTCACAACAAAACTGAACTTGGAGAAGTGTAAAATCTGTTTCTGGCCAATGTGCAGTTAGTTAAAACATACACATCTTTTGACAAAAAAATGACTCCAAATAATTAAATACACAAAATTTTAAATCAGATCATGTGATTCTAAAGTGAAAATTTGTATTCGTGGACAAAACAGGAAGGGAGATGTGGGGAAATCTGGTCTTTGCTAACTATTGAAACTCTTTAACTAGCTAAATATCAACAATATTACTCTAGAATCGCAGACTTTACTTGTGAGCAAACACCCTAAGAAAGATTCATGTGAGCAAGAGGAGAGCAAGCCAGTTGGGATCATCGACTTCTTAGTCTCCTAATATTGTATTCAGACGTTCGTTACACTGGAGGCTGTATTTACCACCCAGACAAAGTGGGGAACTCCTTTAGGGCCCCAGGTTTACTTTGTGCCACTTGTTTGTGTCCAGTTTAATTGTATAAAAGTTGGTTTAGGTATTTGCAGAACACGCCTACTAAGCGTCTTTCATCATTTCTGTGCTTAACTGCGATCCTGTCTTGCAAAATCTTGTGTCTTGACCTTCATTTAATTGTGCAAAAAAGAATTTGCCTGCTCCTGAGATCAGAAGTTGGTTAACTCAGCCATTGCTCAGGGCCACATCTGTGGTGCAGAGTTGCTAAACACAGCTTTTCATGTTTAATTTGAAATTTAAAAGTGGCATACAGACCACTTACGCCTCACCTGAGAGGCAGGGAGCTGTTTTAAGGGATATTTCTGTCTAAAAATTTGCATATTTCACTTCTTCTCTGCTTCTTTCTTTTTTACTTGAGTACACACACAAGCCACACCCCCTCTCAATGCCGTGTAATGAAACTCTGTTGGAATGTGACGCCATAAATGACTGGATAGACAGGTAGAGAGTGAAACTGGCAAATATGTACACTGACCTTGTGTTGCACTCATGTAACTGCAGTGTGAAATAAAATAGGGGAGTGTTTGATTTCGAGAGGCAGGAAATGTGGCAAATAAAGGAGGAGAGTTAATGGGTGTGTAAAGGAGAGCGAGCACGCTGGAGATAGGGATGACTGGAAACTGGACACAAGCTACCTGCTAGCTTCTTCCATATACGGTCTTAGAGAGAGTCGAGAGCCAGGCCCGAGAGTTTCTCTGACTGTGTGAGTGAGCAATGCAGGGAGGGTGTGCGTCTATGAGTGTGTGTGTGTGTGTGTGTGTGTTGCAATGTATGCATGAGTCACACACACTGCTGAGTTTTGAAATGGCTCAAGGATTGCTATGAGTGTCCAGAGGAAACATTGAGAAATTCCTGTCAGGGAGGAGCTAAGTGAGTGCATAGTTTTAAAAATGACAAACAATGTTGTCATTCACGGACATTCTGAACATAAATTACATGACCTACACTGAAAAATCAAGGTGAATAGTGGCAAACTTTTCACTCTCCCTCACAAACACACACACATACATACACACACACACACATTCACACGCACAGCCTTAAAAAGGGAGATTCATTCATTTCCTCAGACTGGTCACATGACCCGAGCAGTGCATTCTTCCTCCCATGTGACTGGCTCCAATATCTCCTTATATGGACGTCATCCAAAGGAACTCTTAAAGGGCTGGTTGTCCTGCCCTGGGTCTATACTTGGTGTGTGTGTGCGTGTGTGTGTGTGCATGTGTGTGCATGTGCGTGTGCGTGTGTGCACGTGTGTTTGCAGCAGGATAATGCCTGTCTGAAAAGCCAATTCCCTGATCAGCTCTTTCACCCCCTCCAGCCTGTCCTGAGCTGCTCCCCACCTGATGATATGTGGACATGTCTGTGTATTTGTAGGCCTGTGTTGTCACATCCTGCATGCTTCTGCAGAAGAGAGGCACTGTGAAAATCCTGTCCCTTTTAGTGAACCGACTCCCATATATCCTTATTAGGAACACATAGAGCCAGTGAGAATTCCTAGTGTAAGTTTATGAGTCTTTGTCCGGTGCCCTTATTGAGTTAAAACAGCACCCTGACCCACCCACTTAGTCTCAGGTCAACTTCTGACATGCGCTCTGTAAGACAATTTCCGTCATGAAAACAAATATTTAAGCAGGTTTTTCAAGATACGAAGGCACAGTGTCACACAATAGTGACATGTCTGGTCTTGTGAACGAACAGGTGTGTATGCATAATTAAGAGAGTCATATTCCTGAATTTCTTAACAGGGCTCGGAGTTTCATTATGACACCTGTTTCTTACATCTCATTCAGGCATGCAAGGTTAATAAGCCCTCTCAGCTCAGTTACAAATCACCAATGAGGTGACGAAAGATAAGAGATTTACACTCTCCTGAGTTTTGCTGTAAACATACCTCAGCTTAACTGCACATATCACTGTCACTCTGCTGTGCATGTGTGTGTGTGTGACACTGGTATGCCAGTGTGAGACGTATCAGACAGGGTGTGAACAGTGCTGTCAGTGACCCTGAGACTGTAATCACCCCATATCCTGGTTGGTATTAATGAGTATCTGTGATGAGTTTTGCATTGGTGCAGTCCAGTTTTACTGGGTTGCATTATCTCCTTCATTGAAATAAAATAAATTATGGATTTGTTTGTTGTTTTTCCAGTGCACAAAGATAGAACAGATGACAACAGTTTGGGTTTATTATAAAAGCAATCAGTGTGATCAGGATATCCAGGCCCCAAGGATTAAATTATCATCAGCTGTTGCACTGATGACTGAGTATTACATTGTACCTCTGCCCAGTGTAACATTACCAAATGCATAAAAACACATATTTAAACTTGTCTTACACTTCTGTGTTTTGCAGCATTAGTCACATGATTTGTTGTCCACTTGTGCATCAATATGGTAAACCAGGGAAAAACACCCACTCATAGGAGCTTAAATATATATATAATAACATATACATGACATATATCTTGAATATCAATATAATTGTACACAACAGGGATGCTTAAGTGAACAAATTTAGAGTGTAATTAAATCATGACAGACTACACTTTGTTATTATGTAACTAAATGTAAAGGCCTCTTGAAAAGGAACATCTTCACACACAACCTGGGGAAGATGCCCTTCCTATGGGGGTAAGAAGCCCTTTACGAGTCATATTTATGTGCAACATTACCTTTATTTGAGGACTTTAGGACATAAAGTTTCCTATTTTCTTTTACTGCTCATTAGTTATTATGTTACTATTATGTTATGATGTTAAACGATGTTGTTTAGAAATTATCAGTAATCTAGGCCAGAGTAATGAAATAATTGATATTCATTGGGGACTTCTTACTCCATGTCCCTTAAAAGTCCTGCTCTGAAATTTTCACATATTATTAAAATATGTTATTTGTTGTTCTATATAATGGATCAACCTTCACAAGGCTCTAATATTAACAGTTTTTTTTTTTAAAAAAAAGCTTGTGTATTATTTTCTTTCACAATACAGTGTCAGCATACCTCTAAACCACTTCTTTTGATTTTCACAATTGCAGTGCTATTTAAAGATTAACAAGACCACTATCATCCAAGAAAAGACCTGAAATTAAAACTGTCACTATCTGATGGTCAGGAAGGAAGTTATGGAGGGCATCTTACCCTGCTTTACCCCCATATCAGCATCATGACTGATGTTACAATAATAATGGTAAAGACATATGAGGAGGAATAGTTTTATTGAAGCCCAGATTGATAACTTTGGGAGTATATAGGTTAGTTTCATGGTGTCTGCCCTCTTCTCATGTCAGAGCGCAGACTCGGTATCTGCATGCGCCACACCCAGTGGACGCGGCTGGACCAATCAGAGGGCGCCGTGCGGAAAGTTTCCTTTTATGGAGAGGGGCTGCAGCACGAGCGCTGATAAAATCCTGCAATTTATTGGCCTCCATTGCAGTGAAGCTCAGACACTAAACCCTACCGGAGTGTAGCGCTCAGACAGTCCTCCTCAGCCGAAAACCCTCCCTCACACAGGTAAGACAGCTGACAAATCTACACGAAACTTTTCCGACTTGTTTTAAATGCATTTGTGTATTATTCGTGCACCGTTTACATTACCAGGGAAGCCGGTTTTATCCTGCTAAGTTATGCTGTGAGGTTTTCTGTGACACTTGCCTCAAGTTGAAGCGACCGTTGGAGACGTTTGTTGTAATGTTCCGCTCCTGACAGTTTAACGGAGGGATGCTGTCAGCGACGGTTTAGTTCATTATACGTGCTGACAGGATGATGTAAAGTAATCCTGCTGCTTCACCAGCCTCGCAAAATCAGACTGCGTTAAAAGGCTTGACCTTCTCGCTTACATGTAAGCATCTGCTTTGGCACGGTCTGCCGGTCCGGTGGCTCCGATTTCACACACAGACAGATGATGGCAGATTAGACGAATTAAACTCTTTAGACTTTACCGAAATTAAAGGCAGACCGCGTAGAAGTGTTAAAACGTCGCCGTGGCATTACAGACATGAAGTTCTTTGATGTGGCTTTTTGTGCACATAACCTTGTAGCTATGGTGGTCACGACATAACGGTACGTGCACCTGATGACTGGCCCGACAGGGATGAAAGTTCATGTTGGTTTTGGTGTTCAAACCCGCCGTGTGAAGGTTATGTGGGATGGTGAATATACTTCTGAAGAGCCCGGTGAAGGGAGTGGCCGGCTGTCGGTGTCATTTGAGGTTTAACGACACACGGGGCGGTTTTCCGGGCCGGTCTGTCGCCGTCTCTAAGCTGCTCTCACTTTTGCCTTATATGGCCATGGCCAGACCGAGGGAGAAACTGGCTTTTGTTTCTCAGCTCTGGATCTGGACTGGAACCTGCGCCACTGCGACATCCAGCGTCCGGTCTCCATAATGACAAGGCTTTAAACCAGTTGATGTTTGCCAGATGTAACACACACTGTCACTGAGCATCCCTTTTAAACATCCTTCCCCTCCCTTTTCTGTCCAGAAAAAAAAATGGAAGACGAAATTGCCGCCCTCGTTGTTGACAACGGATCCGGTATGTGCAAAGCTGGCTTTGCAGGAGATGATGCTCCACGTGCTGTGTTCCCCTCCATTGTTGGACGTCCCAGGCATCAGGTACAGGCTCTCCACTTTCCATAATCAATCCTATACCTGAAACAACTTTCAATTGTGTTTAATGTAGTTTTGAGTCTAATTTGTAATCGCACTCCTCTTTTCCTCCCCAGGGTGTGATGGTTGGTATGGGCCAGAAAGACAGCTATGTTGGTGATGAGGCTCAGAGCAAAAGGGGAATCCTGACCCTGAAGTACCCCATTGAGCATGGTATTGTCACCAACTGGGATGACATGGAGAAGATCTGGCATCACACCTTCTACAATGAGCTGAGAGTCGCCCCCGAGGAGCACCCAGTCCTGCTCACAGAGGCCCCTCTGAACCCCAAGGCCAACAGGGAAAAGATGACCCAGGTAACAAGAGCTGACACTGACAAATCTCTTTAATCCTACTTGGCTCACCTGCAGGGCCCAACAACAGGAAACTGTGTTGCCACTCAGGCGTTTCTTCTCTTGCTCAATCTGTCCATTTCCTCCTGCTCCTTCAACGTCCAGGTTTCCTCTACCCTGAGCTGATCTTTTCATCTCTGCGGATGCTTCAGGTTTCTATCTGTCTGCACTGTGATGCATCAGGAATGACTAGTTGCAGCATGGACACTGCTGTTTTCAGATTAGACTTGCTGAAGTAGACGATAAGCATCTAACTACACTGGTGTCTGCATGATGCAATGGATAATAACAGAGCAGACTCATGCACTCAAAGTCAACATGATTAAACCTAAGTGCTTTTTTAATGACTAGTTTTATATGGTGTTCATACTCAAAACAGGCCAGTGTGCTGTTTTTTGTGACTGCACTAACCCATATTAGAATACTTTAGATTACTGTGACTCACCCATTCAATGACTCGTCTCCTTCTCTCTCTAGATCATGTTTGAGACCTTCAACACTCCTGCCATGTATGTGGCCATCCAGGCTGTGTTGTCCCTGTATGCCTCTGGTCGTACCACTGGTATTGTGATGGACTCTGGTGATGGTGTGACCCACACTGTGCCCATCTATGAAGGCTACGCTCTGCCCCACGCCATCCTCAGGTTGGACCTGGCTGGCAGGGACCTCACAGACTACCTCATGAAAATCCTGACTGAGAGGGGTTACAGCTTCACCACCACAGGTGAGCACACTGACTTAAAAACAAGCTAATGTTTAAAACGAGGGAAAAACTAAAAAAAACCTGATGATAAAATGTCTTTTCTTGTCTAACAGCCGAGCGTGAGATCGTGCGTGACATTAAGGAGAAGCTGTGCTATGTTGCACTGGACTTTGAGCAAGAAATGGGAACTGCTGCCTCCTCTTCATCCCTGGAGAAGAGCTACGAGCTGCCTGACGGACAGGTCATCACCATCGGAAATGAAAGGTTCCGTTGTCCTGAGTCCCTCTTCCAGCCCTCTTTCCTTGGTAAGTAGCATCAGAGTAATGATCAGTTTCAAGTTTTTTTGTTTTACTGGCTAAATTTAACTCAGCTGTAGAGTTACACAAACCATAACTTGCATTTCATTTTACATTTCACAGGTATGGAGTCTTGCGGTATCCATGAAACTACCTTTAACAGCATCATGAAGTGCGATGTTGACATCCGTAAAGACCTGTACGCCAACACTGTGCTGTCTGGTGGTACCACCATGTACCCTGGCATCGCTGACCGTATGCAAAAGGAAATCACTGCCCTGGCACCCACCACCATGAAGATCAAGGTAAAACTCTTTCTCTCATTCTCCTTGAGGCAGTGATGCAAAAATATTCCAGAAAGCTCTTTTACATCTGCTGCCACTCAGTAGACAAACATGTTTTTTGTAATATTACATTTCTATTGCTTGTCTTTTAGCTTCTGGTACTTTTAAATGCAGATTTCAGTACTAATGACTCCTCTTTTTATCTTGCTCCCTCCAGATCATTGCTCCCCCAGAGAGGAAGTACTCCGTATGGATCGGAGGCTCCATCCTGGCTTCCCTGTCCACCTTCCAGCAGATGTGGATCAGCAAGCAGGAGTACGATGAGTCCGGCCCCAGCATTGTCCACAGGAAGTGCTTCTAAATAGACTGTCAGTCCCCACCCCCAAACACACACTGCTACAAACCCAAACGACTGGCTCTGCATACATGCCTACACCAACACACTGGTGTATGCTGAGCCCACAACACCTCTTCCCATTTTCCCTCATCACTCTGGCTATGGCACCATGCCCCCTGATGGGGAGAAACTCTGCAGGAAGTACAGAGCGTCCCAGGCGGTGTGAATGTGTGAGGAACATGATGTCCATTGTCGTGTTTGTGTAGGTCATTCCAGATGTCTTTGTTCACCACCTTATTTGCCTCTATGAAGGTTTATTCTCTGGGGGGCCCACAGCCCAACAGACCTGTAGTATTGCTTAATATGTAAATTATAATCTGAAACTTGTTTTGTTTTTGTACTTTTCAGCCTTAAACGATACTTGGTCCAGTTTGTTTTTGTCATTATGCAAAAGACAAAGCTTCTACCTTGTATTGAGGTGTTTGAAGGTTTGTGCATGGGGCTCCAAGCCTCTGGTGAACACAACAACCCAATAAAGCGCACATGTCTGAGATTGCGGTTTGACTACGTGGTCTTTATTCATCTTCACACACAGATCTGAAGAACCTTATTTTATTTACTGTGAGATCAGATTGCGTCCAGCTGCATTTGTTCAGGGTTAATGCAAGTTAGACACTGTGATCTACACTGAAAATTAAAAACAAACAACTCTTAATTGTTTTTACATGCAATCATATCAGCAGGCCTCTTTCTTGGAGGCCATTTTGATACGTCACCACTGGAAAAGTCCCGGTGTGAATGGTATTGATGGCTGACTTCCATATAGCTGTGTTCTTATTCACTGTTACGGCTTACTGGAATATTTGAATAGAATGGAGCAATTGCTAATGTTGACACATGCTTTTACTGCCACATCAAGTCAATCTGCTGTGACTTAGCCAGAGCAAGTTCATGTGTACGGCACTTTTTAACAACTCAATACAAAGTGCTTTAAATAAGATAGGTTACATAAGGCAACATAAAAGGCAGAGGATGAGTCCGTCATCTCATTGAAATACTCAGCATCCCCAAACTACACGTCTCTTCAGTCACTTTAAGATGTTTGAATTCTTAATGTCCATCTGGAGAATTTGTAAACATAGTAAACTATAAACTGAGATAATTGCACCTAACCTCCACCGTCTCCACGTCTGGCATGTATTCTGCTTTATACATATTTTGGGTGGAGTTTTTTTTTTCAGTGTAAACTTTTTGTTATAGCGCCATCGTGTGGACGGCTTGTGAAATATGAGAAACAATTTTAAATGAATGAATTAGTCATTATCATCTGTAGCTTTTTAGACAGGACTCCTTCCGATCTAGCATGTCAAATATGGTCGTAAAACTGAAAACATAAAAGATCAGAGCGATTGAACTCCCCTGATGAAACGTCATATTTATAATTTTTTTGTGTTTTGAACAATGCTTTGACCTTTTGATGCACTGTTGACATGCTTCTTGTAACACTATGACTCCCCCTGTTGGTGAAATTTGACCTAGTCAGTTGGAACACCTCTTACACAGTGTGCAGTTATCGTCCAGTAATGAAATATCCCAGACTGTGAGAACATAACATAAAAGTGAGTCTTCTTCTATTATCACCCCTCCTGAAGATGGCATTTATTTAAAAAGCAGATTCATTTGTTTACATGTGTCCGCACACACAGGAAAATATGTTCTTTTTCCGTAGAATTAACATTTTGAATTAGTGGAGTGATTAACTGTGGATCGCAGTAGTGTGTAAAAGCATAGCCAAAGTACATAATTAGTTTGTAGCTCCTTACCAACACTGGATACAACAGAAGGGATTGCTTCGCTGTGCAAAATCCCCTACCTGTGTAAATGATTCAACACTGTTTGAACTTACAGTACATTTATTATTACTTATAGTTATTTAAAAGAAAAACTACTAGTTTAGATTTACTATAACAACAATACAGACCCAACAGTGTGAACTCAGTGCCACTTAAGGTGGTAGAATTTTCTTTCAAGATTCAAAGACTTTTTTTTTTAATCCTTTAATCACCACCTGTATTTTTGATAGAAGACTCAGACCTCCTTAGCATGAAGGATACCAAAAAGTAAAGAGATGTTCTGCCATTCTTTGAAGACGATGTTTATCAGTAGCTTTTTTTGAGGATTTGTACTGCTCTATCTTTGTCCTTAAAACACTCCATTCGACTCCAGGTAGGTAATATATATGGGTGAGTCATAGTTTTCACTTTCTTCTTTAAAAACTCTTCTAAAGAAGATCATTGCTATGCTGGAATATTCCTCTTCTGTCAAGCTTCTGCCGACTTGGAGTCATTGTCAGCTAGTACTGTAGTATATCAACAGGCACTCATGGTGTCGTCTCTAAACATCACGTCTCCAACACCTTTTTCCCTTATTCAGCTCCACACAGCACAATCCTACCTCGGTGCTTCACTGTCAGGACCATGCATTCACTGTGGTAGTCCTGACCAGGTTCACAGCAAGCTTGCCGAACCTTATCTGTTCCAAGCACATTTATCGTGGTGTCATCTGACCAAAGAATGTGCTTGCAGTACTCATGAGGCTCTTTTTGATGCTCTTAAGTTTTATCTTGCAGTTTTGAGCCAAAGTTCAAGCAGAGTTTTTTTTTCTTGGAAGCCATCCATCGAGGTTGATGTAATGCTCCGTCCCCCTGATTTTCAGTTGGTCCCAGATCTTCCTGTATCCTTTTCTATCATTGTAAAGTCAGATTTTTTCAGTTTCTCCGGCGATTCCTTTCCAGGTGGAGCCATAATGCAGACATGCTGATAGGAACAGGGAAGATATCGATGGACACACAGACATTGTTAGTGTAAACAGAGTAGTAAACCCATGAGCTTAGAGTTTGTGCGCTATACACCTCCTCCTCAAGTTCATTCAAGTACTGTACTCAAGTATAACGTTGAGGTTTTATGTGAGTATTTCTGTTGTATGCCATCCAATATGTCCCACCCACTGTATAAATGTTGTTAGCCACAACATTCTGACCACTGACAGGTGAAGTGATAACACTGATCATATTGGTACTATGTGCTGTTCTGATGGAAAACCTTGGAATTTTCCATCTTTGTTGATGAGACTTACACACCCAAATAAACATTGTCCCAGAACAAGCACACTCCCTCATGCAAATGGAAATCCCAAATGTTGCTGGTCTACCCCCGCAGGAAAATGCACCCCACCACATGGAAAAAACATCAAACAATCAGGAACATGTTGAGTAACAATGACAGTTGCGTTGATCTGACCTCCAAGCTTCTTAACTTCTTCTTAAAACCCACTTTTATATACCTGCTTTTATGTGAAGCTTACTTTAGCTTTAATTAGTTTTAGAGTTCTATTCTGTATTTATGTACTATTTACCTGTTTATTTTAAATGTTCTCTCTTGCTTTATTTAAATTTTAGCTGCCTAGCTCATTGGTGTGATGTTGTCTTTAATTCTTTCATTTTGGATTTTTAATTTCTAACTTTTAATCTTCAGTCCTATTCTTCAATTTTTAAATTGTCTAGGTCCTTTGTTTGATCTGGCTAATTATTTATTTAACCTGTTATGATCATTTTACTATTAGTTTAATTTGACTGCTCTGCCTTGTCTCCTTGCTGGACTGTCTCTATGTTTGCATGTTTTGACTGTCAAAGCACTCTGTTTGGACCACTCAACTCAGGCTTTCCCTCTCCTCCTTGTATATCTGAACCATTAGGACCACCAGCATGGGATATACCTGCTTTATTGTTCTCTTTGTATGATGAGTGTTAGAAAGTGAGCAAAGTGCAAAAGAAAATAAAACATGTTGTATCATGTCAAGTTTATTTGCATCAAGTGATCACCCCACTTCTTCTCCTGTGAGTGTCTGCTTTACAAAATATGCTTCCAAGCATGGCATCAGTGATCTTCAAAACAGTCAGGTAAATTAAAGGTGATAGTTTGATGTAATCTCACTCTTGAATTACACAAAGATTATAGTGGGTACCGTCAGCAGGCAGACTAAGAGTCTTAAACCAGTGGAACTGCATTAATGCAGCCATTGTTCTCTGGGTTTGTTGTCACCTCAGCAAATATACCTGGAAAGTAAAAGACATATTAGTTATAGGTTTACCATCGCTACAGTATCTCTAAGTAATATCACATCTTGAGGAAGCCTAGATCTCTTTTTTTAATTACTGTGAATCGATACTGCTGTGAAAGGAGAGAACATTATCTTCCAAGGTGATGTTTGTTTTTCAGTGATCTTCAGACACTCAGCAAGAGAATGAACTGGACTCTTATCCTCGTCACCTTTGAGTCCAGTTCAAACCCAAAGGATCTGTCACCACAGAGGATAAAGGCAACTGATGATGGTGCGGCACACGGAAGAAAATAAAGTGTAGTTTGAGTGACAGTAGCAGCAACTATACACTGAGTAGACCTGCATACACTGTGGACCTCATTTGCAAAAATTTTCAACAACGTCTCAACTGAACAGAAGCAAATGTTTGAGATGTCCTCCTCAGCAAAGACAAGCACAAGTAAGCAGATGAATGAATGAAGATCAGTTTGTGTGCTGTGGCTCCTGTGTAGCTAAATGAAGGATCTCTACAATCCAGTGGGGTTTAGATCTAAAGCAGCCGTTTTCATGGGTTTCAATGGGGACATTTTTGTATCCAGAAAGAAAAAAAGAAAAGAAATAAAAAGTGAAGAAAGACTAAATGTCCTTATGGCCCATGAGGGTTAACCACCATTTCTTACCATGACTTGCTGCTGGTGTTATTAGACAAGTGAACCTGTTTAGGTGGATTTTTGAAGTTAGTTTTGACAGTGTTGATAGAACTGAAGCTCCTCACATCATGAGACTATTTCACTTGTGGCTAATACTACTTACTACTTATTGGGGTGGTAAAACTGTATTTTTACTGTATTTCTTAATGTTTTAAATGTTCTTACCTTGTAATATTGTGGATGTTTCTTTGTTGTAAAGTACCTTGAGCTGCAAACCTTGTATGAAAGGTGCTATACAAATAAAAGTTGTTGTTATTATTATTACAGACAAAGCTGACTGCTCAGTGGCAGCACAACAAAATAGTACAATACAATCCTGTACAGAGGATGTTCTTGGGAGTCTAATAGAAAATACTGAGCAAGTGTGCATAAAATCTTGGCCAAGCTTTTTTAAATTGTTTTAAACGAGGCACAAAATGCCATCAAATTCACCAAGTTCAGTAGGTGGGATTTCTCCAGTACACTACAATGATGGAAGTGCATTGACTTCTTGTTTAGGACACTGCATCACTGACACACAACAACTATCAATGGCTGGAAACAACAACAAAGCACTAGATGGCAGAACATCGTTGTAAACCAGTTCAAGATAAATGAACATTAAATCCATTGTATCCATTTTTCTGTTTTTGCATCTTCCTCAGTGTTCAGTGCTTGTGAGAGTGAATTGTTTTACTCTTTGGTTTGAAATGACAATGAGTTATTCTTGTTTGTATAAACAAAACACATTCATGCAAAGTTACTTCCTGAAATGATTTAAATGACTTGAAGCAGCAGCCACGGAAAACAACCTCATCTTCAGCTACAGACCAGTGACCATGGAAAGAACCATCTTCTTCATTATTCTTTACACTGCTGATGAGACAGATATAGAACCACACAATTTTTGTCTCAAACACTTTCAACACATGTGGTGTACACTTCAAAGCCTGGTTTCTCAACCTTTAAGAATATCC
This sequence comes from Dascyllus trimaculatus, assembly GCA_024666655.1. Classification (NCBI taxonomy): domain Eukaryota; kingdom Metazoa; phylum Chordata; class Actinopteri; family Pomacentridae; genus Dascyllus; species Dascyllus trimaculatus. Next base: position 11,802,358 of record CM045447.1, on the reverse strand, counting down.
AATGAATATGCTTTGTTTGTATAGACAGGACGGAGTCATGCAAAGTCATGTCCTCAAGTGATATAAATGACCCTTAGTGAAGAAACAGCCACAGACAACATTCTCAGCTTCAGCTACAGACCAGTGACCATGGAAAGAATCATCTTCTTTGTCTGTCTTTGCATTGCTGTTAATGGAGATAGAAGACAACAAATTATTGTCAGGAACAGAAAAACCTGGCCTGAAGCTCAGGCCTACTGCCGACAACGTTACACTGATCTTTCTTTTTTTAATAGACAGAGTGAGATAGACTCACTTCGAAGAGCTTCAGATGGAACTATTGACGGTGGATGGATTGGCCTTGAGCGAGATCCCAACAACCATACTGCTTGGAAGTGGTCAGGAGGGGGACACATTACATACCAGAACTGGGCTGATGGAGAACCAGATAACTTTGGGGGCAATCAGAACAATGGAATTATCTCGAAGAATGGAAAATGGTACGATCGCAGCAGCAGTAATACCTACTATTTTTACTGCATTGATGTGACTGTGGTGGAGGAGAAGATGTCCTGGGAGGACGCTCTGAGCCACTGCAGAGACAAACAAACTGATCTCCCCAGTCTGCTCTCTGAGACCGATCTGCGTCGGACCCACACTAAGATCAAGCACATCTCTGAGCGGGTGTGGATGGGCCTGCGTTTCCTGGGTGACCGCTGGATGTGGGTGAACGGTGACCCTCTGGAATATGAGGCCTGGTCCAAGGAAGGAGGTCAGGACCACCAGTGTCCAATAAAGAAACGCTGTGGAGCTCTGACCAAAGAGGGTCTGTGGGAGAACTGGGACTGCCAAGACAAACTCAACTTCATCTGTGTGTGACACATTCTGAAGAGATCACATATTAACGTAAACATATACTGATACTGATGCTATTTAAATGAATGTAAACTGACATCAGCTGTTTGCTCTCTATGATGATACTATATTGATGTGTAATTTTCCAGTTTGGTGGTTTGTACTTGTCAGGTGAAGGGTTTGTGTGTTTCATGACCTTGTCTTGTGATTGAAATTAGAATACATCTGAATAGATAAGTGATTTTTAAAGTATCCTCTGGTGACGTTGTTGTAGAGTAAAGTTACAGAGACAGTTAACATGTTAACTTGTTCACAGTTTGACCTTTTCAGCATGTTATGATCAATAAATAAATAGAAATATTCTCCTTCTGCACCTGTCATTTGTAATGAAAAGCTGGGCATCCCTTTAAAATAATAATAATCCATTTAACAATTAAATCCTTTCTTGATGAACTGATTATAAACTGTCCTGATCTGACATCAGGCCTCACGTTTGTTGAGCCTTGCCATCACTCTGTGAACACAGAGAGGCCTACATGTAAAAGCAAAATCCTGAAGAGAAACAAAGGGACAAAGAGGTAAAGAAATGCCACCAGGCCTTTGTTTACAGTCTCCATGTCGTCTGCGAGCATTCCCACCCAGCCGGGAAGAGTGTGCAGCCTCCGGTGTTCTGGAGATCTCCAGCATGAGTCGAAGGTCAGTAACGATGCGGCAGAAGCGACTCTACTGGCTACTCAGAGTAAGAGAGCGTTTGACTGGGCACAGACTTCATAGTTAGTGTAAAAGTTTGACTGTTTAGCTGTGTTTTAAGGACTGTCTCGTCGTTCTTTGTGCTTGACTGTTGTATGTTGTTGCTGCTAGAAGGTCTGTTTATTCATTCATTGGATAATCGCTGCTGGTTGTGTTGTCCTGTGGATGCTTGCAATACGTCACGTTTCTAATGAGATCAAATCATTCACAGCTGTTTGACCTCATGCCGTGCATGCGTGCTCCTCTCTCTCTCTCTTTCCTTTATACTAACTCACACAAACACCTAAACAGGTGGAGTCAGTAGTGTAGTAACCACTGTTGTGTTCAAACCTAGCAGTCACCTCCAATGGCTAACATGTGGCCGGCCTCACTCATGTCCGCCATCTTGTTGCCCCGCCTCTGTCTCCACACAAACACACACACGCACACATGCACGCACGCACGCACGCACGTACACACACACGCACATTCTTGCATTGTGTTGGTCTTCTGTCCTTATTTAGTTATTATTACTTGTGGCATAGTTTTAGCAGATGTCTGTTGTATGAATTTATCAATGAATACATTTTTGTATTAATCATTTTGCTAGCTTAATAAGAGCAGCATTCTGTGTTTATTTGTGCATGATTTATTGTAACTTCAACTGGTTGCCATGGTCAGTGCTCATTTTCACATCTTCTTCCCAATTTAATCGTTAGATATTTTTACAAATATTAACACACTTAAGTCATTCTTCTTCCTTTGAGACTGACAATATTTTGATTATTGATCCCTGATTCCTGGGTGATGCCCCAAAATGATTAATTAATATCAATAATTTAATTTTGTTAATTACATTTAGTAATTAATTAAATTGTCAAAAATCTATCTGAAGTGAATCCCAACTCATTCATCTTCATAAATCCAGAATTTGATATTAAAACTTTTTGAGTCTAGAGCTTCAGTCTACAAAAAAGCTGATTGTTTTAACATGAATTTATAAAGCAAATGAAATGAAGGAACTGAATTAAGCAAAACTAGTACCCTTTAATTGGAATATATTGCTTGCCATTGTGATTAACCTAAAAATCATTGCAGAAATATTTACTTTTGGATATGCAATAATAACATGTGAAAATATCCCATAAGCAGGCGCTACACATCCAAACAGAATGCAACATGTGGTAGTATGTGGCTTAAACTATACTGATGTATATTACTAGTGTTAATAATAATATAGAACTTTATCAGTGTTTGTGCTTTGATGAAACTTGACTGTTCACTGGAGTTTCTACAGGATCTGGAGCACATGAACACTCCCTGAACATGAACAGGAGTGAAGCTGTAGGACATGCATGTGAGCTAATCACTTATCTAAAAGTTCTTTTTACAGGCCTAAAATCAAGACCAAGAAACTAACCGAACCAAGTGATGTGTTCTCTGTGTTTAGTCTTTCTGGCATTTAGTTATTTAGAAGGGACAGTACAGCTCAAGCATCAATGTCACATTTGACGCATCAAATCAAAATGTAGCTTTAGGTGAATTTGTGTCTGTATTTCTTTGGCAGGTCAAAACAACTGAAACAAAAGACAGTGCAGGGTAGCAACACTATACAAAAGTACAGACAAGACAAGACCCTAATTATAGGGTGACCAAATTTTTTGATCACCAAAAACCAGGACACTCTGCAATGACATACTCAAATGATACTCGAAGTTTACTCAAAGATGCCTTATAATTTGAACACATTTAAAGTCTGCCTCCTCTGTATGGATAGAAAATTGTTATTTTACCAAATGCTATCTATAACCAGAGACACAAATTCAGATAGGCTTGTCAGATGTTACTCAAAATGTTTTATTATGTCAAGTTAACGAAATGAAATAATGAAAAAAATAATGTCTCTTCTGTATTAGAAAAATAAAATAACTAAAAAAAATACCTTTGCTATATTAGCAATCCAACTTTAACAAAAATAGTACTCACAAACTTACAAAAAACTAACAAAAAATATCTGTCTTTAGTTTTCTTCTTCATCCTTCTTCAAAACAATGAAAACCAGGACATTTTCATCACTTTATAAAAAACAGCCAGGACAGGACATGAAAACAGGACATGTCCTGGGAAAACAGGACATTTGGTCACCCTACCTAACTATGTTTTCATTAAGTATTATCATCAAGTAACTTTTGAACGTTGTGCTGCTGTGCTCCTACAGTAGCCCAGGATGGACAAACCAAACACTGGCACTAGAGAGGGCCTTTCTCATTTCTATGTGGAAGTTGCTGCTGTAGGTTCTGCTACACACTTGGAAAGGAAAAGTTGTTCACTGGTGCTAATCTGCAGCCTCACCACTAGATGTTACTAAGTCCTATATATTAGTCCTTTAAAAAAAGGCTTGTTCTCATTTTGCTTTGTCACAAGTAGACAATGTTAACAAAGTCAGTGGAAACAGGAATAAACAATAGGTGTTTTATTTTAAATAGGGAATATTTTAATAATAATATGTGAAATGACAAAGTGAAATCACTGTTAAAGAGTCGCTCTGAGGGACAAACATACGGATCAATATCTGCACCTCAGATCTTAGTAGCAAGTAAACTTTTGTGGCATCATTTCATCCTCAGTTGTTTTCAGTAGAGAAGCTCTAAAAACCCACAGACCACCTCCTGCTTCTATCCAGTGAATACAGTGAAGCATTTAGCAGTGAAAAAGACAGATATTCCATTCAGTGGTTGTTAGAGACAATCATCGGACTCACACACGATCGATGAGCAGACACATGATTCCTAATAAATGATAGCATTGCTTCATAACTGCTGCATGTATAAACAAGGAACAGTCTCTAATAGGTTATTTCTATCAACTTAGATGACAACATGTCTGTCATATGTTCAAATGTTGTGTCTGCTGCCCCCTAAAGGCCAGATCAAGAGATCACATCTAACTTGAGGCAGCATGCTCTAACAGTGTTCTGATGTGTTAAAATACAGCCTAAACAAACCTCCTTAAGTCCTTGTTTTTCCATTTGGTGTGTCAGATTCATCTATATGTTGGGGAAGGACACCTGGGTGGAGCGCTGGCCCTCGGCTGCAGAGTGCTCCAGCAGTTCCAGTCTGGAGGCCAAATGTCAGAGTCTGAATGATGCTGCCAATGAACTGTCTGTGAACGCCTGCAGGCTGTAGAGGCATCTGAACAGCAAATACACAACACTTTCCCGATGACAGCTAACTGTGTGCACTGTGATTCATTTTAACCCAGTCTGTGCAATAGGAACTCAGGAACCAAAGTATATTTGGAGTGGAGAGTGTAGCCAGTTATAAGTAAATACTGTTATAAGCAGGAGGAAGAACTAAAACCACTGACAGCAAAAAATAGTCAAAGCACAGTGAACAGCCCCCACATGGGTGTCACATCTTTAATAGAGGGATTCATAATGAACAGCAGAACAGTCTGTTGTACATGTTAGATGGTTTACTGGAGGAAAACAAGCTGAGAAGAGTTTTTAAAGTTTAAACTTCAATAAATGTGAATGATCCACAGATATGACATTCTCTAACATCTCAGTCTTTTTAGGAAATGAAAAAGCTTCTAGCTTCTGTTTACATTTGAGTGTGAAATGTTTCCTCAGTGTTGCGTTCTCAGACTGGTCTGGCCTCAGCAACATATCAGATCACTGGTTACCTGCTTCATTAAACAAACTGGTGATTCTAAATACCAGGCTGGAGATTTCCTTTGTTTTCAGTGGGGTTTCTTGACTGTGCTGTACAAAGCAGAAGAATCTTCTCCAGGTTCTTGACCTCTGGTTACGAGAGGAAAATAAAACAACCAGGTGAGAGTATTAGAGATATGAAACGGCATCTAGGAACAGATTATAAAACAGGTAGAAAGACAACAAGCACATGCAACACCAACACAGCTGTTTGACTAAAAGTCATTTCAATCATACAGTCTGAAGAGCTGCTCACCTGCTGCCACTGGTATATTTGACAGCAGAGTACAAAACACCTTCATCCTCTTCCTCCACGTGTCCCTGGGGTTGAGTCGACGTGACGCTGGAGTAAAGAGACTCTTCCTGGTTTCTAGAGAACTGGACACTGGCATAGTGAAGGTCATCCTGCATGACCAAGAAAGGTTATTTTCATATCTTTAATTTGTAACTGATGCACTGATGAACACAACTCAGTGTCAACTTGAATTTATAGGGCTACAGGTAGAGTTATTAATAAATGTAAAAATAAATACTGGGTGTGATGCTGTTGCTCCTGGTGATCGTTACAGTTCATGGTCTCCAACAGACGAAGTAACAGACTTCCCAATATCCTGCTAAGGGTCTAAAACTTTAACGTACAACCTCTTGTCTGTCATTCATTCATTCATTCATTCATTCATTCATTCATTCATTCATTCATTCATTCATTCATTCATTCATTCATCAGTTCTCCACTCCTCATCCTGATCAAGGATTTTCTCTCCATCAATGCTACAAAGTACAGTTTCCACATCACTGCTGCCTACATGACCAATCATGCTGGCTTCACATTTAGTCTTATCCTCATGTATGAACTACAAGTTGCCTTCATACTTGGAGGCTAACACACTGTTGAACACCAGACTGTCAAGGAGTCTGTCAGACCCAGAAGTACTGACTGTGGTAACAACTTAATGATGCTTGGTGGACAAATGAATTTAGCATACTATGAGCACATCTGAGCTTTTATGTGATTTTATGAAGAGCAGATGACACAGTGTGAAGTTATCTGAGTGACCAAGTTCAGGTCCGCAGCCTGAGCAAAGCTCCTGAAGTCTTAGAGCTGCTTCTACTGCAGACGTGCACATGAACAGCTGTGGACGCTACATATTCATATTTGATGCATTCCATACGTAGTATTCTGAGCATGAACACTACAGCAAAGCATGTGAACCACGACACAATTTGTCTGCATGGAATCAAATGTTGGTCTGGACATAGATGAATGTAGAGGGTCTGCATGGTCTCTTGTGGACCTGGGAGGCTGATGAAGTTCACTCAGTACCTAGTGGACCCTCGTGTACTTGTGGATGCAGAACTGTCCTTATTATACTACTCTCTTGTCTGCCTCAAGGAAAAAGCTCTCCGTATTACCTGATCAGAACCAGACCGGTGGAAGGAAAAAAATAATTCTATCATTGTTATTATATTCAATTTTAGTTATTTATATTAATTAACTGTATTTGCCCCACTGCAGTCCTCCAGTGTAAAGCACTTTGTAACTTCATTATGAAATTGCTGTATAGACACAGATTACTAAACAGAGAATGTCAACAGTGGCAGCAGCAGTGAAAAGAACAGCAACATATGTCACTGTTTCTGCTAATCACAACCCATCTCAGCAGAAACCCACAGTTTATCTTATGATGATCTCAGTGTGCTGTGTGAGTGTCATTTTAATGTGACACCACTGCTTCATTCTTGACTTAACACCATCCAATATGACTGTGTTTAGTGTAAAGAAATATGGCCAAGCCAGAGGGTTTATTGTCCCAAATAGCAGAATGATAATGAGGTGCAGCATTATAGGCTAATAGCGCCATGAACACCTTCTACTTTCCCCCTCAAGAGCAGCTGGAAGATGATTTACATGATTTACATTTTATTTACCGTCTCAGAACTACATTTTCCAGAGCAGAATGAGACAGTTATGAGTTCAATTGTTGGCTTGTAAGTTCCCAAAGGTGACAGCATGTGAACACAGAGAACATTAGGAGGTTACAGTAAATTGCGTCACTCTTTCTGTAGAAGAGGTTGTCCTACTGAACTCTAAACATGGTTTATTAAAGGTTTAGCTGTTGATGCAAAGACACAAATTCTGCATTTTCAAATACGTCACATAGCCAGGCTCCGTGGAGTTTGACAATAAAGGTTCACTGAGGGAGCTCACTTCTCCCTGCATTACAGCTTATTTCGTGTTCTGCACTCTGCTGCAGTGTGTTTAAGTGAATGGAAACTTACTTAATACAGTCAGATGCACGCTGGAGTTATGACGTCCTATGGTGTTGTGAGCTTCACAGTGATAATTCCCACTGTGTTGAGCTCTTACGTCAGTGATGGTGAACATCTGTCCTGATGCTGTTGGGGAGTCTTCATTCTCCTTGTACCAGGTGTAGTTAGCTGCTGGGTTAGCATCACTGCTGCAGGTCAGAGTCACTGAACTTCCCTCCACTGTCTCAGCAGAGGGACTCACTGACACAGACGGAAGCTTTGGAGCATCTGCAAACATGAATACAGCATATTATAAGTTGAAGGTGAATTACAAAAATGAACATAGAAAATTGACGGTGGTTTGGTGAATGAATGTCTGATAGTTTGAACATGTTTCCAGCCTAGTCAACTTATGAACATTCACTTGACTTGATTTGTGAATTCTGCCTGAAACAACCAGATAAAACCTTCAGGTTAAGCTGAAGAGATATTCTGACACTTCTGTATGTTTGGAGAAATCACAACAAAGACATTTAAAGAATGATCAAAACTGAACAGTGGACACAGAGAAAGCATGACCTCTGCTTCCTAATATGGTTCCCACATAGTTCAGTTCAGTCACATGTTTAGGAGTCCGCTCTTATAAATGTCTCTTTCCAAACCTGACAGTCCTGTTTGTGATGTTGTTTTCATTTTACAACACTTCAGCTAAATAAATAAACTAAGTTAATCCTGGAAACATCATTAAGATTATTTTTTCAATTTGGAGAGCTCCTCCAGGAACTAAAGTTCATCTGCTTTCACTCCTCATGAGCACAAAAACTGAACTTAATGAGAAAAGTTGGAGCCCATTCAATAGAGATCAAAGGACCTGATAGATGAAGTGTCTTTATAGCTTCTAACCTGTGTTTCACTCACATTTCACATCAATAGTTTTGCTTGTAGAAATCCTCCCCAGCTCACTCTCAGCTGTACAGTAAAACTCTCCAGAGTCAGAGGACCGGATGGAGCGGAAGTAAAGATGTGATTCTCTACTGAGAGGTTCAGAGGCTGGATTTCCATCGTTCTTGTACCAGGTGTAAGTAGCTGCTGGGTTAGCATCACTGCTGCAGGTCAGAGTCACTGAACTTCCCTCCACTGTTTCAGACGGACTCACTGACACAGAGGGAAGCATTGAAGCATCTGGAGGAGATAAAAACAGGAAGTCTGAGATGAGAGTGTGACTGTATGAACACAACCTGTTTTATTTGTTCTTGGGTCACTCCTTCTCAAGTCACCAAGTTTCTGTCCAAACATCTCTGATTATCCTCAAACTTTTATAGCATAAAAATGAGTTATCTATAAAGATATCTGTGAAACTTTAACTTGATTTATCAAATACTTTCTTGTTTTCTCAAGCATGTTTATTGCTCATTAAAATGTGAGGATATGTTTGGATGACAGTATGTCAGAAACTATTAAAGATAAAAACCTGAAATTCTCACTGTTATTTCTCATCATGTCAGCGATTCAAAATCTACAACATTGGATGAGAAGACTGACTAATCTCCAATTATCATTTAGCTTAATTGTGAAAAATAAACAAATTAAAGCTGTCACGAGAAGTCGCACCTTTGATCTCACATTAAAAACAATTGTAAATGAATAATTAACTTACGTGAATACAAACATGAAAATGGTTGTTTTCATTAAACTTTCATAATTGATCATGAAGGTTTGACATGTTGGACCACAAACACAGAAACATGGCAGACAGTCTAATCAAGGTGGAACCGAGCTCTGGATTTTCAAAATCTGAAAATGAAAAATCTGCCCATATTAAAGGAAACTGTTTTCTTGTTTATATTTTGTCTTTTAGAATTATGAAAGTCGAACAAAAATAATCTTTCATCAATTTTGTGACCAGTATTTCATATTAAAAAGTATTCTTTATGTTTTGTAATATTGTGACATGCAGCTACAAATGGTTCAGAAGATCCCACAAGTTGATTTCTGCATTTTAAACTTTATCTTGTTGTGTTCTTGAAGATGAGACTTTTCATGGAGCCTTCAAATTGTTTTGGTATTTCGACTCACTAATAATCAGAGACTATTAAATAGTTAGTTTTAAAAGATGTTACATTGGAAAGTACGAAATATGCCAATCTAAAATTTCACAACGATCAGAGTTTATTATAAACAAGTTTATTTAAAATCTCTTCTAAAGACTCACTTTTACTGTACAGCTTTCTAACTGTTGACATTTGTTGTAACTATTTATTTTATTCTGTGACATCTTATGTTTTAGGTCTTATATATTTGGCCAGTGTCTGTTTTTGTAATAAAGCACTTTGTAACTTTGGTAATTTAATGAACAAAGAAAAGTAAACTCACAAACTGGATGAGAATGGAAATGCCACTGTCCACGTACTGTGCAGTAATATCTATCTGAACGACCAAATGTCTGCAGGTGTAAATATCTTGTTCCTTCTGTAACTGTGATTCCATTCTTGTACCAGTTGTAGGAAGGATAATCAGACCGCTGACAACGACTGTAACATGTCAGCTCTGTCCAGGTAGAAAATTGGTTGACTGTTGATCTCCTCACATGTACCTGGAGCTGTGGATCTGTGAAAAACCAACAGAAACGCTACTTTAGAGACAAATGTCAACACACACACTCATAGAAATGTTACAATACGTTGACTCTGACAGACGTCAAGTGAAAATGTTACCTTTGACAGACAGAGTGACTCCAGGTGAGCCAGTATAGTTCCCTCCTGGTTGGTTTGTTATGATCATGAACTTGTACTCAGCTGAGTCACTTTCTCTCAGATGTCTGATCGTCAGACTGCAGCTCTTCTCACCGTACTCAACACGACCTTCATACTGTGGATCATCTTTCAGCTTCACATATTTACCATTCCTCCTTTTAGTGAACCAGCATGTTTTAGTAACACGTATTCCAGGTGGGTGTGTGTAGCTGCAGTGTATTTCTACTGTTGATCCTTTGAGGGCACAGATCTGAGTGGAAGAGTAAGTCACATCCCAGGGATCCTTTACCACTGTGACACAGAGCAAAGCACAAACCAGAGTCAGATTCAGGACGTCACAGGACAGACATGAATATTTAAGTGACTCACTATGTAAACTATTTAAAAAGCTCATTGCAAACACACAGTCATCAGAAAACACAAGACGTCTGAGAAGTAAACTCACACACTGAAGGAGAGGGAGAGTTCTCATGTGAAAGTAACTGAAATAAGATCGAGATGTTTGTCCATTAATGGTGCTTCCATTGGAGTACCAGATGTAGGACTGATGGTCTGATAGAGGACAACTGCTCTGACACTTCAGCTCCACTGAGTAGGAATCCCTGATGAATGATCTGCTCACCTGGAGATCTGGATCAGTAACAAGGAACACAAGTGTTTTAAACATAATGAGCAAAACACATGGAAGCACAAAGAAACGCTCAAAGTAACCCACAGAATTAAATAAATAAATGTTACCTGCCACAGACAAAGAGACTCCAGGTGATCCAGTAAAACTTCCACCTGGTTGGTTTGTTGTGAATCTGAACTTGTACTCAGCTGAGTCGCTCTTTCTCAGGCCTGTGATTCTCAGAGTGCAGCTGTTGTTTCCACAGTGATACTGTACACGACCTGAATACTCCGGATCTGATCTCAGGAAAACATATCCTGAAGTTTGCCGATGACACAGTGATAGTGAGTTTGTTACAGGGAGAGGACACAGCCCCTGGGCCAGTGGTGGATGATTTTATTCATTCGTGTGACAACTCATTTTTAAACTTAAATGTGGCAAAAACCAAGGACATGTGTATAGATTTTAGAAGGAAATCAAACCCACCACTTTTAACAGTGATTAAGAGGGACACAGTGGATCGCATCACCAGTTTTAAGTACCTTGGTGTCATCGTAGACAGTAAACTGTCTTTTAATGGAAACACAGATGTTGTGTGTAAAAAATCCCAGCAGCGACTGAACTTCCTCTGGATGCTTAACTGGTTCAGGGCGTACAGCAAACTAATGGCAATGTTTTACCACTCCATGGTTGAATCTGTCCTGACCTTTGCCATCATCCCCTGGTTCTACAGCCTCTCATTAGCAGATAAAAAAAGTTAAAACATATTGTTCAGGTTGCAAGTAAAATTATAGGTGTCACATTATCCGACCTGTCAACAACCTTTTGTAGGAGGGTAAACTCTAAGGCTCAGGACATCACACAGTGTCCTGATCATCCTCTCCACACTGAGTTTGAGCTCCTTGCCTCAGGCAGGAGATTTAGAGTGCCAAAGGCTAAGTCTAACAGGATGAGAAATTCATTCATAACTCAAGCAATCACACAACTAAACATGAATTTCAAAAAGTGAATAGTTATGATATGCAGTGATGGTCCTGCCTTTAGTTGTCCTTCATGGTTTATTGTTGCTTGTCCTTTTCAGTGTTGTTCTGAATCTATGTGATTGTGTTCCCAAGTTTTTATGTTTTTACCTGCCTGCAAAGCAAATTTCCCTCAGGGGACAATAACATTTAAAGTTTAAGTTGAAAGTTGAATTCATCTTCAGCTTCAGAGTCGTGACCATGGAAAGAACCATCTTCTTCATTTTTCTTTACACTGCTGATGAGACAGATATAGAACCACACAATTTTTGTCTCAAACACTTTCAACAGATGTGGTGTACACTTCAAAGCCTGGTTTCTCAACCTTTAAGCCACCATGAATGTGCTTTATTTGTATAGACAGGACGGAGCCATGCAAAGTCATGTCCTGAAGTGATTTAAATGACCCTTAGTGAAGCAGCAGCCACAGACAACATTCTCATCTTCAGCTACAGACCAGTGACCATGGAAAGAATCATCTTCTTCGTTTGTCTTTGCATTGCTGTTGAGGGATATATAGGAAAACACATTCTTATCAAGAAGAGAATTAACTGGCCTAAAGCTCAGGCTTACTGCCGACAACATCACATTGATCTCTCTTCTTTTAATAGCCAGAGTGAGATAAACAAGCTTCTGAAAGCCGCAGGTGGAAGAATTGACGGTGGATGGATCGGCCTTGAGCGAGATCCCAACAACTATACTGCTTGGAAGTGGTCAGGAGGGGCACACATTACATACCAGAACTGGGCTGATGGACAACCAAATAACAAACAAATAACATCAAGCTACATGAAGAACAATGGATTGATGATTTGGAATGGAAAATGGCATGATGTCACCGACATAAATTCATTCTATTTTTACTGCATGGATGTGACTGTGGTGGAGGCGAAGATGTCCTGGGAGGACGCTCTGAGCCACTGCAGAGACAAACAAACTGATCTCCCCAGTCTGCTCTCTCAGACTGATCTGCTTTTAGCTCAGACTGCAATCAACCACAAGAACATCTCTGAGCAGGTGTGGATGGGCCTGCGTTTCCTGGGTGACCGCTGGATGTGGGTGAACGATGACCCTCTGGAATATGAGGCCTGGTCCAAAGAAGGAGGTCTGGACCACCAGTGTCCCATAAGGAAACGCTGTGGAGCTCTGACCAAAGAGGGACTGTTGGAGAACTGGGACTGCCAAGACAAACTCAACTTCATCTGTGTGTGACACATTCTGAAGAGATCACATATTAACGTAAACATATGCTGATACTGATGCTATTTAAATGAATGTAAACTGTCATTAGCTGTTTGCTCTCTATGATGATACTATATTGATGTGCAATTTTCCAGTTTGGTGGTTTGTACTTGTCAGGTGAAGGGTTTGTGTGTTTCGTGACCTTGTCTTGTGATTGAAATTAGAACACATTTGAATAGATGAGTGATTTTCAAAGTATCCTCTGGTGATGTTGTTGTAGAGTAAAGTTACAGAGACAATTAACATGTTAACTTGTTCACAGTTTGAGCTTTGGGCTGACTAGCATGACTGATTAAAACGCAGCACACTCGCTAGGCTCAAGGAGAAGGCTGCCTTCCCTGAGCTTGGTTCTGCCGGAGGTTTTTTCTTTCCTCTCTGCTAACAGGGAGTTTTTTTCCCTCCCCACTGTTGCCAAGTGCCTGCTTAAAGGGAGTCCAGAGGAAACTTGTTGGGTTTCTCTGATGATAATTCAACTTCAAAAAGAGAGAGTTTCAAATAGAAGTCTCTATTTCTTTTCAAGTTTTATTTTATGTTTCCTTTAATAGTAGATATTGGAGAACCAGCTTCTTAGTTGTGGTTGTCTTTAAAATTCTGTGCACTTAATGAATCGACAATTAACAAGGTGTATTTCTGTCTAGATTAAATGCTGGATCTTTCAGAAAAGTTCTTTCTTTTGTGCTGATTTTTAAAAAAAAATCTACTCAACTTTCAGGACGTGTTACAGTCACACAGCGCACCACTTTGAGTTTAACCTCTCTCCCTTCATCCTTTAAGTGGATTTGGAGTGCTGAGATCAGTGATTACCTCAGTCATCCTGCCGTTTACAAACAGGATCAACTATGCTTTGGCTTTTAAAATGATCGTGATGAAAAGGGCACACTTCTTGTGGATGCAGGTGGCAGGTGTAGTCAGAGATGGTCATGGATCAAGCTAGATGCCACAATTAGGTGGCTTTAAAAAAGCAGAGAAGAAAGGATGTACCAGATGCACTCCTCACACAAAATAAATCATACATAGTAACAGGGGTATAGATGCCTTCCTTGCATACCGTCAGACAGAAATACATCAGCAGAAGGTGCCACAAGCATTACAGCATAAAGTCAAGCGGCACCTTGCAGCATTGTGTGTGTCTGGCAGAGGTTCTCCACAAAGTTAAGTTTTTAAGCAGTTTTAAGGCACATCTTGAGCTATACTTTTAGACTCCAGTTCTTTTAACTATGTTTTTACAGGGTGCAAGATTTTAACAGTGACTGGAGGCCTACTGTGGGCAGCATCCAGGGGTATAGCCATCATTTTAGAAGTGGGGGGGACAAATTGTTCAGAGGTCCATTGAGTGATTTATCATCCTCTTGCATTCAATTACACCTCTCCTTAGCAGCTAAAGAGCCACATAGCCACAAACAGCACAGCACCAGGGAACCGACTTTAGGTCTTTAAAAATGATAAACTATCAAAGTCAAAATCTGAAATCTAAAGCGGCCAGACTCTGGTTGAGTTGACACAGAATGACCCTGGGGCATCTACAGGGTGAGGAGCCAGATAATTAAGTGCCAAATGAAAACAGTGAACACCAAAAGTTCTGTAAAACAGCATTACTGTTTAAAATTATCAGCACCGAAATAAAAGGAAGTGACCAGATAACAGGGTCATAAGCCTCATAAATTAATTTAATGGCAAGAAGTGACACAACAATAAATATATCCACAACTATTGCAATCCAGACCAAAGACATTTAGTATAAATAAAACTAGGTCTGAAATAGCAGTGGAAATGCTGATGTTAGTCACTCTTATCCTATATGCATTTCCTCAGCCAGTTATAATTTCTCCTGCAATAATATAGATAATAAATGATGTGCAAAGCAAAATTTATAAATAGAATTAAGAATAGTGGTGAGGAAAATAATCACAACGTCAGTTTCATGCTGTTGATATTCTTTTTCTCAGCAAGTTCTATTCTTTTCTTACCCTGTATAATCATCATCATCATCATCATCACTACTGGCCTCTAGTCCACTGTCTCCTCTCTCAGCCTGCTCTTTCTATTGTGGTAATAAAGATTAAGACATTAAGACATTAGACAGATTGAGACATTATGAGGACTTCAGGTATAATTCCTCCTCACCTGCTGTGAAGACCCTCCATGTCCATCTCTGCTGCTGGCCTCTGGCCCACCTTCTCCTCCCTCACACTGATCTTTCTATTGCATAACGATTTAAAAATATGTGCATAACAATAGTGAGCACATGTTGTGTGCAGAAATCAAGGAGGAGTGGGTTTATAACTAGCTAGCTTAGCTAACTAAACTGACATCTATTTGTTATCTTTTAGCAAAAGTCCTCGGCAATAATATATATAGAACGTCTTTGTTTTAGCGGAACATTATCTACATGGAACAGCACGACTCAACTTACACGATTTGTTTGTAAAAAACTGTCTAAAGTTTTTGCCTCTTGGTTGGTTTGCTGAACATGTTTGAATGAAGCACAACCTTCTCTGATGACAGAACAGCGGTGTTTTTCGCCACCTTTTAGCTCCGTCTAATAATGATGCGTTTGAAGGCGGCTCGGAAAAACGCGTTTCCACATGTTAAAAATGAATTAAGTGGTTTAATGGCTTTGAAAAAGTGCGGGGGACGGAGGGCACAGATACGGAAAATGCGGGGGACATGTCCCCCGTGTACCCCGCGTCCGCTACGCCCATGGCAGCATCCCACAAACCATGCCTTCTGTAAAAACTGAAGACTATATTTTACCCCAAAAGGCAAATAAAGGCGGACATACGACGCCACTCCAAAGAACTAAAAAAGAAAGATTCCCTTTTGTCCAGTTTCATGGAAGTAGTCACGGGGCAGTCCAAACACATTGCCCCGCTCACCACCACCATTTAGGACACAGTTGTGTGGGATCCTGCCACTTGTCCGTGGCCTTCCTCCTGTTCGACCCCCAGCCATCAGCTGTCTTGTGTCGGAGATGCTGATCCACGGTTGCAAGGGAGTAGACAGAACCTACTCTGTCACCATAGGTAATCATTCTCCTTCAGCCCCCATTACCTGTGGTGTACCGCAAGGTTCATTTTTAGGTCCAATTTTATTTTCTATTTATTTAATCTCTTGATTTTTCAATCCAATGTCACAGCGTATCTTTTCATTTTTATGCAAGTGATGCACAGATATACCTCCCGCTGAGACCTGCTGATCCAGGAGGCTTAGCTGCTGTTTTCAACTGTCTCAAGGACATTAACTGCTCAAAACCTTCTTTAGCTAAACAAATCTAAATTTCAAGTCTTACTTTTTAACCCTCCAAACCTACACAGCAGGCTCACCACCAGCAACGTCGGTCCATTATCCACCAACGTACAGCTTGTTGCCAGAAATCTAGGTGTTTTGACTCAGACCTGAGTTTCACTCCCCAGATCAAAACAGTTATCCAGTCTTACGCCCTCGAAATGAGAACAGTCTCCAAGATTAAGCCGATGCTCTCACACCCAGACCTGGAAAAACTTATACATGTGCTCATCTTTTCTCGTCTCGATTACTGTAACTCCCTCCTTTCTGGCATTCCTGAAAAGTCCCTCTCTTGCCTTCAACTGTCCAGAACACAGCAGCGAGGCTTGTCACTGGTTTTAATAGATGACATCACATCACACCTACCTTGGCTTCCCTTCACTGGCTCCCTGTCCATTTTAGAATAGATTTCTTTGATCACTTTTAAAGCTCGTCACGGTCTGGTACCAAACTACATTAGTGATCTGCTTAACCCATACGAGCCTGCTCGCATCCTCAGGTGGATCCCTTCTGGTCGTTCCAAAGTCAAGGCTTAAATCTAAGGGTGACATGGCTTACTCCATCAGGGCCCCTCGACTTTGAAACAATCCTGCCTGAGGAGATAAGGCTTGCAGAGTCAGTAACTTCTTTTAAATAACTTCTTACAACCCACTTTTATATACCTGCTTTTATGTGAAGCTTACTTTAGCTTCAATTAGTTTTAGAGTTCTATTCTGTATTTATGTACTATTTACCTGTTTATTTTAAATGTTCTCTCTTGCTTTATTTAAATTTTACCTGCCTAGCTCATTGGTGTGATGTCGTCTTTAATTCTTTCATTTTTCATTTTGGATTTTTAATTTCTAACTTTTAATCTTCAGTCCTATTCTTCAATTTTTAAACTGTCTTGGTCCTTTGTTTGATCTGGCTAATTATTTATTTGACCTATTATGATCATTTTACTATTAGTTTAATTTGACTGCTCTGCCTTGTCTCCTTATGCCTTGCTGGATTGTCTCTGTGTTTGCATGTTTTGACTGTCAAAGCACTCTGTTTGGACCACTCAACTCAGGCTTTCCCTTTCCTCCTTGTATATCTGAACCATTAGGACCACCAGCATGGGATATACCTGCTTTATTGTTCTCTTTGTATGATGAGTGTTTGAAAGTGAGCAAAGTGCAAAAGAAAATAAAACATGTTGTATCATGTCAAGTTTATTTGCATCAAGTGATCACCCCACTTCTTCTCCTGTGAGTGTCTGCTTTACAAAATATGTTTCCAAGCATGGCATCAGTGATCTTCATAACAGTCAGGTAAATTAAAGGTGATAGTTTGATGTAATCTCACTCTTGATTCACACAAAGATTATAGTGGGTACCGTCAGCAGGCAGACTAAGAGTCTTAAACCAGTGGAACTGCATTAATGCAGCCATTGTTCTCTGGGTTTGTTGTCACCTCAGCAAATATACCTGGAAAGTAAAAGACATATTAGTTATAGGTTTACCATCGCTACAGTATTTCTAAGTAATATCACATCTTGAGGAAGCTTTTTTTTCTTTTTTAATTACTGTGAATCAATACTGGTGTGAAAGGAGAGAACATTATCTTCCAAGGTGATGTTTTTTGTTTTTCAGTGATCTTCAGACACTCAGCAAGAGAATGAACTGGACTCTTATCCTCGTCACCTTTGAGTCCAGTTCAAACCCAAAGGATCTGTCACCACAGAGGATAAAGGCAACTGATGATGGTGCGGCACATGGAAGAAAATAAAGTGTAGCTTGAGTGACAGTAACAGCAACTGTACATTGAGTAGAGCTACATACACTGTGGATGTTATGGTGCAGGGGAGAACCCAACTGCGGACACAGAACAGGCTCAGGCAGAGTTTTCAAAGGAAGATTTAATCAAAACCGGGCAAGGATCAACATAACATGGGGGGAAGCTACAAAACCAAAACCTACTCAAATACTCAAAAAAACTAAAGGTGTCCAGAATAGTCTAGGGGCAGCCCTTATCAAAGTAGAGCTCAAAAGCAAAACTAGGAATCCAACTAAACATGCTCAGAAAGGCAGACCAGAAAGAAGTCCAGTGAGTGGGGCCGCTCCGCAGGACAGCCACGGAGCAGGAGGCGGGGGCCCCTCTGGAACCGGGACCGGAGTGGCGGCGTAGACGACCCGCCCGGGAACAGGATCCGGAACAGGGCTGGCGGCGTCGGAGACCCGCCTGGGAACAGGACCAGGAACAGGATCAGGTGAGGCAGCGTTGGTGACCCCCTCGGGAACAGGAACAGGATCAGGATCAGGTGAGGCGGCGTCGGCGACCCGCCCAGGAACAGGATCCGGACCAGGAGTGGCGGCGTCGGCGACCCGCCCAGGAACAGGATCAGCAGTGGCAGCGTCGGCGACCCCTTCGGGAACAGGACCAGGTACAGGATCAGGTGAGGCAGTGTCGGCGACCCCCTCGGGAACAGGAACTGGACCAGGTGTATCCGGGCACCAGCAGGCAGGGCTGAGCTGACAGAGGGAGGGAGAGTGTGGGAGAGTCAGGGAGAGTGACACTACAATGATGGAAGTGCGCTGACTTTTTGTTTAGGACACTGCATCACTGACAGTGATGCAACAAGCAGAACTATGAATGGTTTGAAACAACTACAAAGTACTAGATGGCAGAGCATCGTTGTAAACCAGTACAAGATAAATTAATATTAAATCCACTGTATTCATTTTTCTGTTCTGTCATGTCTCATGTCTTCTTCAGTGTTCTGTGCTTGTGAGAGTCATTTGTTTTACTATTTGGTTTAAAGTTACCATGAGTTAGTCTTGTTTGTATAAACAAAACACATTCATGCAAAGTTAATTCCTCAAGTGCTTTAAATGATTTGAAAGAAGAGTCACAAAAAACAACCTCATCTTCAGCTACAGAGTCATGAGGCCTACCATGAATATGCTTTATTTGTATAGACAGGACGGAGCCATGCAAAGTCTTGTTCTGAAGTGATTTAAATGACCCTTAGTGAAGAAACAGCCACAGACAACATTCTCATCTTCAGCCACAGACCAGTGACCATGGAAAGAATCATCTTCTTTGTCTGTCTTTGCATTGCTGTTGAGGGAAAACACACTCTTATTGAGAACGAAGCAACCTGGCCTGAAGCTCAGGCCTACTGCCGGCGACATTACGCTGATCTTTCTTTTTTTAATAGCCAAAGTGAGATAGACACGCTTCGAAAAGCTTCAGGTGGAAATATTCACAATGGATGGATCGGCCTTCAGCGAGATCCCAACAACCACACTGCTTGGAAGTGGTCAGGACGGGGACACATTACATACCAGAACTGGGCTGATGGACAACCAGATAACCTCCGGGGCACTCAGAACAATGGAGTCATAATTTGGAATGGAAAATGGTATGATGTCAGTGGCAAAGTGCCCTACAAATTTTACTGCATGGATGTGACTGTAGAGGAGCAGAAGATGTCCTGGGAGGACGCTCTGAGCCACTGCAGAGACAAACAAACTGATCTCCCCAGTCTGCTCTCTCAGACTGATCTGCTTCGGCCCCACATTAAGATCAAGCACATCACTGAGCGGGTGTGGATGGGCCTGCGTTACCTGGGTGACCGCTGGATGTGGGTGAACGGTGACCCTCTGGAATATGAGGCCTGGTCCAAAGAAGGAGGTAAGGACCACCAGTGTCCAATAAAGAAACGCTGTGGAGCTCTGACCAAAGAGGGACTGTTGGAGAACTGGGACTGTCAAGACAAACTCAACTTCATCTGTGTGTGACACATTCTGAAGAGATCACATATTAACGTAAACATATACTGATACTGATGCTATTTAAATGAATGTAAACTTTCATTAGCTGTTTGCTCTCTATGATGATACTATATTGATGTGTAATTTTCCAGTTTGGTGGTTTGTACTTGTCAGGTGAAGGGTTTGTGTGTTTCATGACCTTGTCTTGTGATTGAAATTAGAATAAATTTGACTAGATGAGTGATTTTTAAAGTATCCTTTGGTGATGGTGTTGTAGAGTAAAGTTACAGAGACAATTAACATGATTTGACCTTTTCAGCATGTTATGATCAATAAATAAATCAAACATTTCTCCCTATGTATGTGTCATTTGTAATAAAAAGCAGGGCAATCCTTTCATGATGACCTGATTAGAAATAACGAACGAAAAAAGGTGTCACGTGGAGACTCTATGAAAAAGGCTCTAAAATTAATTAAAAATGAGGGAATCACAATGAAAATAAAAAATCCTTTTAAAAATAATTGTGGAGCTGGGGACTTTTCCATTGAAGGCACAGTCTCCCTGCATCACTGACAACTGTGGGAGAGATATACATACATACAGTACATTCCAACCAAAAAAATATTTTACTCTCTATCACTAAAGTGGGGTTAGCACGTGCCTGTTAAAAAAAACAGGGGTGGGAGCAGGGAAACATGCCTACCTTCTGTGATGTCAGTGACCAGCATGAAGCTACCCAAGGACCAACGCAACTCAGACAATGAAAATCACGTGACCTCAACTGCATGAATGAAAATCACCCAGCGCTAGTGTTTTAAGGTAACAAAAAAACAAACAAACCAACGCCGGCAAAAACATAACCTCCTTGGCGGAGGTAATATTAAGGCTATCCGAATACCACCACAACCAACGAATATTCGGATATTCCTATATTTGGGACCAGCCCTAATATTACGTTTGTAAAGCAGGTAAGCTACCATACTGTTGGTTAGCTAACTTAGCCAATCTAGGCTACTTGGAACTACACCTTACCTGGCCTTAAGGTTAACGTTATTTTATCTTGCTGAAATCTGTTGGTGCTTATTTGAATGAATGAATGAATGAATGTATTTATTTTTAAAAATGGGACAGTTTGTATTAATGTACATTTTCATGTAAATACAAGAGATTGTAGCCATATGGCTAATTTCCATCTCGAGTCCCATTGGCAGATCAAAAAATAATAAAAATTACAAATAACATAAAACCATGACTGAACAAAGACATGCAAAAACAAACAAGAAATAACACGTAGTGCACAAAACAGATAAAAACTGGGAGACCAAGGCAGCTACCATCCCATACCATGCCATATATCCCTCTGACACTAATACATATAATTGTATTGCACTTATCCCACTGCCACTATTGCACATAATAAAATTGCACATTTCTCTTAATCACTATTGCACGTATCCCTATCTACATATCATATAACTACCCTTCCATCACTATTGCACATATCCCATTTTCACTATTGCACATGATCTCTAAACACTATTATACATGATTATATTGCACGAAGCCCACATCTAAACATTTAAAACAAATTAAAGAGTCCTCAAGAACAAGCCCCATCAACGAGCAAACTATTTTATATGGGGTTATGATCACAGATCTGATTTTCCAACAGCCACGCTTTGAGATGTTTAGTAAATGAGGTGGGATGTGGCTGTTCACGAATGGCACTTGGTATAGTATTCCAGGTCTGTGATGCACGAAAAGAGAAAACTGACTGCCCAAAAACACTTTTCCTAAAAGGTACAACGCAATTACCCCTAGAGCCTGCTCTGGTTAATCTGCTGGAATTTTTCTTTACAAATTCCTGTAACAGAGGGGGAGCTAGGCCATGAAAAATTTTGTAGAGTAAAACAGAGTCAGTGTATTTTACAATGTTATCCAGGTTTAAACGTTCATGTTTCTTAAGAATATAACAATGATGATGCATTTTTGTTTTTTTTATCTAGAACCTTTAAGGTTTGTTTGTAAACTGTTATGATAGGTTTTATGGTTGTTTTACAGGCCATTGCCCAACTCGTTATACAGTACAGCATGTGGGGCATAATCATCGTGTCAAAATACAGTTTAGCTGATTCCAGAGATAAATTATTTCGAATAAATCTAAAGTTAGACAGATTAAATTTCATCCTATTAGTAATCTTCCTCACCTGTTGTTTGAAATGAAGTTGTGAGTCTAAGATAATTCCCAAATATTTAAATTCTTGTACAACTTCAATTGTTTGGCCTTGTACAGAAATATTAGGATCAGTTTCTCTATTTATCTTTTTAGAAAAGTACATACACACTGTCTTAGCGATGTTAAGATGTAATTGAGAGCTATTAAGCCATTTAAAAACATTACTCATAGCAGTTGTCAGCTCTTGGGCAGCTTGCTTCTTATCTTTTGCGTGAACATACAAAACTGCATCATCGGCATACATTTGACAGACTACATTTGGTGGACAACAACTTTGTAGGTCGTTTATAAATAAACTGAAAAGCAGTGGCCCCAGCACCGACCCTTGTGGTACGCCAAGATAGTTGTCACGGTGTAAAGATTTTATATTCTGTACTCTAACACATTGTGTCCTTGAAGAAATATAGGAATTAATCCAATTCAAGGCATTCACTGAGAAATTAAAATAGGATAGTTTGGTCAACAATATCTGATGGTTCACAGTATCAAATGCTTTCCTAAGATCAATAAAAACAGCGCCAATAATACCTCCTGCGTCCAACCTGGATTTTAAATTTTCCAGAAAATAGCAAACAGCCGTCTCAGTGGAGTGATGTTTTCTAAAACCAAATTGCATTTGGTGCAGATTGTATGGACTGTTATTTAGGTGCTTTATGATCTGCTCAGCAACTATTTTTTCCAGTATCTTGGAAATTGCAGGAAGCATACTTATAGGTCTATAGTTTGTGATTGTTGCTGGGTCACCAGATTTCAGGATTGGTGTGACAACGGAGCTCTTCCATGGCTCTGGAAAAACTCCTTGAAGTATAGAGTTGTTGCAAATGATTGCTAATGGTGCTATAAGAGATTTCTTATGGGTTTTAAGAAACATTGTGTCCAAACCAAATGCGTCTTTGGCCTTAGAATTTCTGAGTCTGCTTATTATCTTATCGATCTGAGACTGCGTTACTATACAGAGATTAAAAATTGGTGTGGCCGTATTTAGAGGAACTGGCCAGAGTTGATGTGGCAGTGTTGGATGCTCTGCAGCTATGCTACCAGTATCCAGAAGCAAGCTGCTGTTGGCCTGCTGCTGCTGGGCTGTAGACCCTTGGCAAGATCCCACTGGATGGACCGTTCCTGTCCTAACGATATCCGGATGTGAAACACCATCAACCTGAAGGGCTGTATATCCAGATCCACTGTGGTGTAACAGTGGTCCAGGGTTATGTGCCAAGTCTTGAACAGAGTCTATGAAATAATCATTCAGAACTGTTGCAATATCTCCTGGGTCCTGAATTACTTTGTCCTTCAGCTGTAGCTCCATAATTTCTCTAGTTGCTGCATGATGTCCTGTCAGCTTTTTAATATTTGTCCAGATTTCGTTTGCATTTCCTCTTGCACTATCTATTATAGTAATGAAAAAGCTTGCTTTTGCGGCTCTGATTTCCTTCACAACTTTGTTTCAAAGAGAGGTAAAGATCTGTCTGTCTCCACATGTTTTTGTCTTGAGTGATTTTTTTAGAGCAAGATCTCTATGTTTCATCAGCAATCGTATGCTATCATTTAACCATGGTAGGTGATTCTTTTTTGATGGTTTTACTTTAGTTTTTTTTAATAAACTTAGACACTGTTTCTTGAATTACAGTCATAAATACGCTGCAGTTGTCAGTGACATACTGCTGATTAAGAGCTCCAATCCAATTAATATTGTTCAGTGCCTGTATTAGACTATGAATCTCCCTCCTAGGTACTGTCATTTGCTCAGATGTTTTACTCTGAAGGCAATTAAACCTATTCTTAGAAAGTTTTCTAGTTAATAAAATTAAGTTGTGATCTGATAGACCTGTGATCATATTATAAGTTTTAAGAATTCGTTCACACTTGTTGCTAAGGACTAAGTCTATACATGATTCAGAGGACTTTGTTCGTCTAGTAGGTCCTGTAATAAGTTGAGAGAAGTTATACTTGTCCATTATTAATTTCAAATGTTTCCTGTTTATTTTATCGAGCCAGTTAATATTCAAATCTCCAATTAGAATGACCTCATTCTTGGTGTCACAATCCATCAATAGAGCCTGTAATTCCTCATAAAATTCATTAGAGGCTGATGGTGGCCTATACATTCCTATTAGCATAATGGACATTTGTGGAGAGAGAGAGATTTTAAGACCAACATATTCTAAACTGTTTGCATGAGCCCATTCAATCTGAGTACACTTTAAGTGTTCCCTTATATAGAACATTACCCCTCCACCCCTTCTCCCAATTCGATCTTTCCTAAAAATATTGTATCCTGGTACATGTAAGCCTGCAGTGGGAGAGTTGGTATTAAGCCAAGTCTCTGTCAAACATAAAAAATCCAAGTTAGAGTCACATAGTAGATGATGAACTTCATCACTCTTGGGCAGAATGCTCCGTATATTCAGATGTCCACCAAGTAGACCCTTTGGTTTCGATTTTAAATCCCAAATTACTTTAGCTTGGTTGAGGGTAGAGTATATTTTAATGGAACGTAGCTTCTTGAAGACAGGGTTTCTGCCAGTCACCTGTCCACTGCCTGCCAGTGGTCCGCCGCTAGCCGATGGTTCGCCACTAGCCGATGGTTCGTTGCTAGCCGCTGGTTCGCCGCTAGCGGATTTATTGTCAGAAAGCTGTAAAATGGGATGTCTTGTTAAAACTAAGTAGTTGTTTTTGACATAGGACTGTTTGTCCTCAAACATAGCTTGCAACAAAAGTTCTATTTAGCAAAATCAAACCAAATTCTCCGGAGGAAACTTTCTTGTTTTTTCTTACTTATTTTATCCATTGAGCATCCTCCAATTAATTTGTTCAGAATAAAGAACCAACATATATTGCTGTGTCCTGTGCAGTGTTAATTTCGCCGGACTACAAAATGCTAGTTTGTCATTGGGAGATTGTGTTGGGGGTGGACTGAAGCTGCTTGGCAGAGGTCTGCGCTCTCTGAGTGCTTTTCTTGTTTTACTATTTGGTTTAAAGTTACCATGAGTTAGTCTTGTTTGTATAAACAAAACACATTCATGCAAAGTTACCTCCTCAAGTGATTTAAATAACTTGAAAGAAGAGTCACAGAAAATAACCTCATCTTCAGCTAGAGAGTCATGAGGCCTACCATGAATATGTTTTGTTTGTATAGACAGGACGGAGCCATGCAAAGTCTTGTTCTGAAGTGATTTAAATGACCTTTGGTGAAGAAATAGCCACAGACAACATTCTCAGCTTCAGCCACAGACCAGTGACCATGGAAAGAATCATTATCTTCGTTTGTCTTTGCATTGCTGTTGAGGGAGATTTAGGAAAACACATTTTTATTGAGAACGAAGCACCCTGGTCTGAAGCTCAGGCCTACTGCCGACGACATCACGCTGATCTTTCTTCCTTTAATAGCCAGAGTGAGATAGACACGCTTCGAAAAGCTTCAGGTGGAAATATTTACAGTGGATGGATCGGCCTTCAGCGAGATCCCAACAACCATACTGCTTGGAAGTGGTCAGGAGGGGGACACGTTACATATCAGAACTGGGCTGATGGACAACCAGATAACCATGGGGGCACTGAGAGCAATGGATTGATCATTTGGAATGGAAAATGGCATGAAGTCAGTGGCAGAGTGGCCTATAAATTTTACTGCATGGATGTGACCGTGGAGGAGGAGAAGATGTCCTGGGAGGACGCTCTGAGCCACTGCAGAGACAAACAAACTGATCTCCCCAGTCTGCTGACTGCGACTGATCTGCTTCGGCCCCACACTAAGATCAAGCACATCACTGAGCGGGTGTGGATGGGCCTGCGTTACCTGGGTGACCGCTGGCTGTGGGTGAACGGTGACCCTCTGGAATATGAGGCCTGGTCCCAAGAAGGAGGTCAGGACCACCAATGTCCAATAAAGAAACGCTGTGGAGCTCTGACCAAAGAGGGTCTGTGGGAGAACTGGGACTGTCAAGACAAACTCAACTTCATCTGTGTGTGACACATTCTGAAGAGATCACATATTAACGTAAACATATAGTGATACTGATGCTATTTAAATGAATGGAAACTGACATCAGCTGTTTGCTCTCCATGATGATACTATATTGATGTGTAATTTTCCAGTTTATTGGTTTGTACTTGTCAGGTGAAGGGTTTGTGTGTTTCGTGACCTTGTCTTGTGATTGAAATTAGAATACATTTGAATAGAAGAGTGATTTTCAAAGTATCCTCTGGTGACGTTGTTGTAGAGTAAAGTTACAGAGACAATTAACATGTTAACTTGATCACAGTTTGACTTTTTCAGCATGTTATGATCAATAAATAAATCAAAATATTCTCCCTCTGTATGCGTCATTTGTATTGAAAAGCTGGGCATCCTTTTAAAATAGTAATAATCCATTTAACATTTAAATCCTTTCTTGATGAGCTGATTATAAACTGTCCTGATCTGACATCCAGCCTTTTCTCACATTGTTCTTCATAAATCCTGAATTCGATATTGAAACTTTGTGAGTCTGAACATGTTCTTAAAAGAATGAACTGCCGTGTGCAGTGTTTGTATGCTGTATCATTAAATATGACTGCATTTATACTGGAGTCCTTTTCAAAAAATGTTATTCAGTGATTATTTAACCATCAAGTAACATCATGACAATGGAAGAACAAATCAAGAAACTATCACACAAAGAGACCAATACAAAAGCACTCCACACAGTACTAAGGCTTCATTCTACAAAATAAACATTATCTTAAGACAAATTTATAAAGCAAATGAAATGAAGGAATTGCATTATGTAAAACTCATTAATGCAATAATAAATGCATTCATTGAAATGTACTCCATGCCATAGTGATTGACCTGAAAACCTTTACAATAACATTTCCTTCTGTACAAGCAATACTAATTTGTGAAAGTATCCTATAATCGGGTGCTCCACAGCCAAACAACATGCAAAGTGTGGTAGTGTGTGACTTAAACTACACTAATGTGTAGTTTCAGTGTTAATAATAGTATAGAATTAATATATATATAATACAGAGTTTCTACAGGATCTGGAGCACAAAAACATTCCCCAAACACACAGCTTCTCTTTGTGCTTTTATTTTGTTCAGATGTGAAAAGGAAAGGACTTCAACATCTTTCCTGAAGTTGTCTTCATATTAAAGACTGCAGGGTCTCAGCAAAGATAAGCAGAAGTAAGCAGATGAATGAATGAGGATAAAGGCAACTGATGATGGTGCGGCACATGGAAGAAGCTGAAGCGTAGTTTGAGTGACAGTAGCAGCAACTATACACTGAGTAGAGCTGCATACACTGTGGACCTCATTTGCAAAGATTTTCAACAACGTCTCACCTGAACAGAAGCAAATGTTTGAGATGTCCTCCTCAGCAAAGACAAGCACAAGTAAGCAGATGAATGAATGAAGGTCAGTTTGTGTGCTGTGGCTCCTGTGTAGTTAAATGAAGGATCTCTACAATCCAGTGGTGGTTAGATCTAAAGCAGCCGTTTTCATGGGTTTCAATGGGGACATTTTTGTATCCAGAAAGAAAAAAAAGAAAAGAAAGAAAAAGTGAAGAAAGACTAAATGTCCTTTTGGTCCATGAGGGTTAACCACCAAATCCATGACTTGCTGCTGGTGTTATTAGACAAGTGAACCTGTTTAGGTGGATTTTTGAAGTTAGTTTTGACAGTGTTGATAGAACTGAAGCTCCTCACATCATGAGACTATTTCACTTGTGGCTACTACTACTTACTACTTATTGGGGTGGTAAAACTGTATTTCTACTGTATTTCCTAATGTTTTAAATGTTCTTACCTTGTAATATTGTGGATGTTTCTTTGTTGTAAAGCACCTTGAGCTGCCAACCTTGTATGAAAGGTGCTATACAAATAAAAGTTGTTGTTATTATTATTACAGACAAAGCTGACTGCTCAGTGGCAGCACAACAAAATAGTACAATACAATCCTGTACAGAGGATGTTCTTGGGAGTCTAATAGAAAATACTGAGCAAGTGTGCACAAAATCTTGACCAAGCTTTTTTAAATTGTTTTAAACGAGGCACAAAATGCCATCAAATTCACCAAGTTCAGTAGATGGGATTTCTCCAGTACACTACAATGATGGAAGTGCACTGACTTCTTGTTTAGGACACTGCATCACTGACACACAACAACTATCAATGGCTGGAAACAACTACACAGTACTAGATGACAGAGCATCGTTGTAAACCAGTTCAAGATAAATTAACATTAAATCCACTGTATTCATTTTTCTGTTCTGTCATGTCTCATGTCTTCTTCAGTGTTCTGTGCTTGTGAGAGTCATTTGTTTTACTATTTGGTTTAAAGTTACCATGAGTTAGTCTTGTTTGTATAAACAAAACACATTCATGCAAAGTTACTTCCTCAAGTGCTTTAAATGATTTGAAAGAAGAGTCACAGAAAACATCTTCATCTTCAGCTACAGAGTCATGAGGCCTACCATGAATATGCTTTGTTTGTATAGACAGGACGGAGCCATGCAAAGTCTTGTCCTGAAGTAATTTAAATGACCCTTAGTGAAGAAACAGCCACAGACAACATTCTCATCTTCAGCTACAGACCAGTGACCATGGAAAGAACCATCTTCTTCGTTTCAAGATCTGTGGGACAGTCCACTGTAGTGTCCCTTTTGGACTGGTTCCTTCTGGACCAGGAGCTCATGCTGGTCATAGAAAGTCCAGTCCACCCCTGTGACCTCTACAAGTACCTGTAGGACAGGGGACACCTGGGAGGGGGGTACTACCCATGACGGTGGAGTGTTCTTGTGTTGTGTGTGCTTTTTAGACTGCAAGATGTTATTATTGGACATGTGTCTGATCGGAGACCCAGCAGAGGGAGCCACAGTGGAGGAGGTACAAGCCTAAACCGCCTGCAACCAACACTAAAGACTTGTTTCCGTGTGGTCGTCCTTGTATACCGTACATGAATTGACTCAATAAAGCAGCTTGTGTTTGATGGCAGAAAACAGGTTTTTGATGCTAATATCAGTGTAACAATCAGTCTGGAAGTATTGGTTTTAAACATAACACCAGCAGAAAAGGTACGCAAACTGCAATGTATATAATGACGATGTCAAAAGTTTTTAAGCTGTATGCAAGAACAATGCGTAAACCAATGAAAAGTTACCATGATGCATTCAGATTCCTGTCATGTTGTGTATGCCGCCACGTCCTGAGCTGAATGTTCATTTGTGTTTGTCTGAGGTATTTGTGAGAGTTTAGGTTGAGAGTTTTTGTCAACTTAATCCATCTGGATTTGTTCATGAAAACATTTGAAATATTATATTTTTGCCATCAAAACTCAAAGTCAAGATTAATCTTCTGAGACTCGTGAATGCCTGGACAAAACTTTGTTTCATCCATCAAGCAGATGGTGAGATATTTTACAGGTGCTGGTTGTGCTACATGAAAAAAGCACCTTAAACTGGACCAGAAACACGTGTACTCCTACTTACTCATCCAATTTTCTGTTAAACAAATACACAACACTTCAAATCATTGTACAACCAGCTGATGTGGAAAGTCCTGTCTGTCACCACAGTTTCTTGGTCCTTGAGCAGGACTGCCACTGACATACAGTCTGCGATGTATCTTCCATTGTGAGGATGATCGTGGGTCAGAATGGCCAGAAAGCATGCTGGCTTGCATTCTGTCAATGAGTCTGCATGTAGCAGCACATCCTGGTATTTTCAGTAGTCTGCATATGACAGATGTCAGTAACTAAACAGCTTATCTGATCACTGGATCAGATAAGCTGTACCAAAACTGTTATTCTCCAATAATGAGCTATGTTAATTTGATAAAATAATAGAAAGAAATATATTTTGCCTGTGAATACATTCTGAAGATGCTGAGATATGAAAATTATAATATTGATAATAATTAGTATATTTATACATTCTCAAAGCATTTTAATGTCCTGGACATTAAATTAAAGTTCCATCTTAAGATGTGTATTTTGATTTTATAAATGACATTTGAAAAAATCATCACTTACATTTTCTGTTTTATTCAAATCTATTATCATTATTATTAATAGTTGCAGTAGAAGTAGCAGTAGTAATAATAACAATAATATTAGTAAAAAGCAGGTATTGTTTTTATAACTTTAAAAATCAAAACATTTGTAAACAATGTCCAAGAACCTTTATATGCAAACATACACAACAAGTACAGAATTAATGGTAGGCCATACAAGTTTAATTAGTAAAATGTAGTTCAAGTATAACTGCAGACTGGGCCTGTCAGTGTTACATATACATATATACATTAACATATTGGCTCATATGTTTGAATCATGTTGGTGTCATAATTTTGGAGATAATTAAGACTTAGGTTATTTAAACCACTTTGTATAACCTATTGCTGTTGTGTAGATTAATCTCTGACAAACCTATTAAAGTCTGAAAAACAACATGTCCTACTGAAATGCAGGGAGTGATGTGTTTAATCTCATGCAGCTAAACTGCTAACTGCACAAAAGCACAGCACATGAATAGACTTATTTTACTCACTGATGAGTACTAAACAACTGGTGAATCCACACTACTGTTCAGACAGAGCAGCCTACTTTCGCTTTTCATGGTTAGGTATATTTTGTAATTTCTAAAGTATTAAAACTGTTTTCACTATAGCCACACTGAGTATTCTACATAGTGCGATTATCATTTTTATTCAAGTACATAATTTAAAAAAAAATCCTCCTCAAACATTAAATCCACAACATGTACTTGTGCTTAAAAAACACTGTTCCTGCAAGTTGTTGTTAAAACCCTCTTCGACTCCACTTCCCATCAGCAATCGTTACGGAAAGCATGCGTGACCAGCTGCCGGCATTCAGCCAATCACATCGCGGAGTGTGACTTACTCGTTCAGTGGTTGGCTATTTTTGCACCGATCTTCCCACGATGCTTTGCGAGAACGCCGTGGAATTCAAATCGGACGGACCAATCAGAGAGCGCCGTACAGACCGAGGCAGCATTTTAAACTTGTACCAGAGACTGTTGTCAAAAGGCAGAACGGGGTAACGCTGCAGCCACCGAGGGACGAGCCCGGCGATTAATTTCACGTCCACCTCAGGTTTTTTTTTTGGTTGTAAATTTTGAGATTCGCATGCACTGTATTTATATCGTTTAACCAAGTGTTTAAATAACGTTCGCGTCTAAAGTGTGCTAACGTTAGTTTTGATTTAAATTCAGAAGTATATGGGAGCAAGGTAGCTTCCAGGGCTAAACTAACGTCGGTTGTGGTGGGGTTAACAATAGTTTGACCCTTCCAGCTATTATCGATACCTCGACTGCTGAACGAATTTGAACGTTTCTTTTAAAGACGCCGAAGAACAATTTAATACAAAATGAGTGCTGGTATCGCAAAGCCGACGAATCCGTCGGCACATGTCGACCCGAAATCGGCACCTCTCAAAGAAATCCCAGATATTCTGGTTGACCCACGCACCATGAAAAGATACACGAGGGGAAGATTCCTCGGGAAAGGTGGTTTCGCGAAATGCTACGAAATCACAGATGTGGAGACGAAGCAGGTCTTCGCTGGCAAAATCGTGCCCAAGTCCTTGATCCTGAAGCAGCACCAGAGGGAGAAGATGACCTCGGAAATCGCCATTCACAAGAGTCTGAACCACCCGAACATCGTGGGCTTCCACGGCTTTTTCGAGGACGACGACTTTGTCTTTGTTGTCCTGGAAATCTGCAGGAGAAGGGTGAGTGTTGAGAGAAAACACGTCCTTTCACACCGTTGAGCACGCTGAGGGCCGACGGTTAACACGGCGGTCTCTTCCGTTGTCCACCCAGTGTAGTGTAGTCCACTGGTCTGTGAGACAAACCAGTGGACTTCTGAACATGGTTACATCTCAAAATAATCCTTAAATATTGAGCTCGTCGTTTTACCAAAGCTCATTCACTGTTGCTGTTTTTTTCTCTTTTGACACTGTAATCTCTCCAAATATTTGCTTTGGATTCACTGCCCAGCCCATCCAGTAATGTTTTAATCAAACTAATTCACATTACTACTCCTCTTATAGCTGCATTACTGCCATAGAGCCTTTTTGAGTCTTACTGCAAAAGCTGGATTTAAAGTGTTTTATCACAGGTTTCATTTCCTTAATGATGTGCCTACTCATCCATTCAATTCTTTTCTATTTCAGTCTCTGCTGGAGCTGCACAAGCGTCGTAAGGCTGTAACTGAGCCCGAGGCTCGCTACTACATGACCCAGCTGCTCAAAGGTGTCCACTACCTGCATAACAATAGAGTCATCCACAGAGACCTGAAACTGGGCAACATCTTCCTCAATGATGACATGGATGTCAAGATAGGTAATTTGCTCAGAATTTAACTTGAGGCAACATGCTGTTGTCCTACCTGATGCAGGGATAATAAATACCAGCAATCACAAATAAACCAGCTGGCTTAGAAATAGAGAATAGCACACACCCCAGTCCTCAGCAATTTGACATACTTCCTGGATAAATGCTTTCCACTCCTCAAATCAGCTTATTCCTAAATGTGCAGAAGATCGACACATTACAAAAATCTGCCACTTCACCAAAGCATGTGTGTCTTTCTTGTCCAGGGGACTTTGGCTTGGCCACTAAGATTGAGTTTGATGGCGAGCGGAAGAAGACCTTGTGTGGAACGCCCAACTACATCGCGCCTGAAGTGCTTTGTAAGAAAGGCCACAGCTATGAAGTGGATGTCTGGTCACTTGGATGTATATTGTAAGTTTAAAATCAGAGCACACATTACACATGATTCAGGATAGTCAGCTCACCCTCTTCCCTGTCTGTGTGATCTCAGGTACACTCTGTTGGTGGGTAAGCCCCCATTCGAGACCTCCTGTCTGAAGGAGACCTACAACCGCATCAAGAAAAACAACTACACCATCCCCTGGGTAAGCTGATTTACCAGAGCACACAGTGTTCCTTCAACGTATAGTGTGTGTATGTTTGACACATCTAAGTTGCCCCTCACTGTTTTCATAACCTGAATTCACAACTCTGTGCAGCACATCAACCCAGCTGCATCCACGCTCATCAAGAGGATGCTGCATGCTGATCCTGCCCAGAGGCCCACCATTACTGAACTGCAAGCGGACGAATTCTTCACATCAGGCTACATTCCCTTACGTCTGCCCACTACCTGTCTCACTGTGCCCCCACGGTTCTCTATTGCCCCCTCCACAGCCACTGAGCTCAGCCAGAGACGCCCTCTGACTGCAATAAACAACAAAGGTAAAGGTCCCAGTAGTGTGACTCACCAAAGGACCCTTTAGTCTACAAACAATTGAAATATTTTAGTTGCACATGATATAGAAAGACAGTAACTGAGACTTTCCATATAATTTACAAGAATGTAATGATTTCTCTCTCCAGGAGGGACGGAGAAAGTGGAGGCGAAGGACGAGCCTATTCCAAGGTGAAGCTGAAGTGCTCACTTTTATCCTGAATTTCAGTCAGACACAAATAAAATATTGCATAAAGCCCAGATGTGACTGTGCAGAATTGCTTTTTGTGTCATATGTTAATTTTCGAGAGTTGTATTTTCATGTAGATAAATATTTTGTCTCTTATTCTGCACGCAGGGAGGTTGACCCATCAGAAAGCCACCTGAAGGACATGTTGCAGCAGCTTAACAGTATCATCGCCGCCAAGCCCTCTGAGAAGGCAGTCATTCGCCAAGGTATGTGCAGACTTGTGTTTTGTAAGCCTGTGTTACAGATTTCAAGTTTGTGTATTATTGTGCCTGTGTCAAAACTATATAGAGAGATTTTGTCTTTTTGTATTTCCAGAGGAGGCAGAGGACCCTGCCTGTATCCCCATCTTCTGGATCAGCAAATGGGTAGACTACTCTGATAAGTATGGATTGGGTAAGCATTAAACATCTCCTTTCATTCCCACCTGCAAGCAACTCTTATACTCCTGTGGAAAAATGGGCATGAAGTCATTCATGGAATCAAATTACAAGAATAATCTTTTGTTTTTTAGCCATTTTGTTTCAGTGAGCACCTAAAGTACAGCTGTGATATAACAACTTTAAACTACATTCAAAAATGATTTGTTATTAATGCAGGAGTTTGTACAGGAAACAGGTTGTTTACAAATGCATCATTTGTCCATCGTCCAGTTTGATCTGGATACACAACTGATCTTCCTTTTTGATATTTACAACCTTTACAGTTTGGTTCTGGATGTAGATTTTTATTGGTTTTTGTACTCTGAGAAACAAGAAATTGCTGTAATGAAATTCCAAATGTATGTCTGTACTAAGTTATTTTTATGGCTGTGAAGTCTCCAACTTGGTAAATATCATGGTGTAAAAATATCACTAATAAAAGTTTCCAATATCTGTTCCAGGCTACCAGCTCTGTGACAATAGTGTGGGGGTTCTGTTCAACGACTACACTCGTCTGATCATGTACGCTGACGGAGACAGTCTGCAGTACATCGACAAGATGGCGGCTGAATCCTACCTGAGCGTACGCTCTTTCCCTGCTACTCTCAACAAGAAGGTCAGGAGTTAAACCCTCTCTTGGACTATTGGCTTAATGTTTTATTATGTTTTCCTTGGTTGAGCGCGTGTGTGGTGTCACTGACATGAATACTTATTTAGGTAGTGTCCCAGTTTTTACATTGTTCTTGTTGTGGGACTAACTCTAATGTATTTTTCTCCCTGTGTAGATAACACTGCTGAAATACTTCCGCAATTACATGAGTGAACACCTGCTGAAGGCTGGCGCCAACATGGCACGACGGGAGGGAGATGAGCTGGCCCGGCTGCCTTATCTCTCCCTCTGGTTTAGAACTAAGAGTGCCATCGTCTTGCACCTCACCAACGGCACCGTTCAGATCAACTTCTTCCAGGTTAGATGCACCTCAAACCACATCCCACCTGTGGCTTTTATCAGGCTCACATTAGCTGTCAAATACACTTTTCTTTCCTCCCTGTCTCATCAGATCTTATTCACAAATCCCTAACTTGTGTTGTTATCAACCTCTCTGTTTCAGGACCACACTAAGCTGATCCTGTGTCCGCTGATGGCTGCAGTGACCTACATCGATGAGAAGCGAGACTTCCGCACCTACAAACTGTCTCTGCTGGAGGAGTTTGGCTGCAGTAAGGAGCTGGCCAGTCGCATTCGCTACGCCAAGCTCATGGTAGAGAAACTGTTGGACAACAAGACTTCCACTGCTGCACATTAATCCACCTTTTCCCAAGTCTTCAGGCACCGTCTGTCTTTAATCGTCGACCACTTCTCCGTCTGCGACTCTCACAGGACGCGATGCACCTTAAAATCCAGTGTATTTTATTGAAGAGTCGCAGTGTAAATGTTTCTTTTAATTCCATGTTTGATGTGTACTATGAAAGTTACTCCTACATGTTGTACAAACAGAATTTCAGTCTTTCAGCCACTCATTTTTATCTTTTTTCCTGCTGTTAATAGAAACTCAGTCCAGCTCTTATTTCAACCTTCTAAATGAAGCCTACTTTTGACAGACATGTTCCTCCTCTTTGTTTGCATTTGTTCATGCATCAGTGATTCTTCTAAATCTAAAGCTGAGTGGATAAAATGTGTGCTGAGAGCCGTCTTTGTGAAAAGAAACTTCTCTGGTCTGCTTCTCTAGTTTGTCTGTTTTATCTGTGTTGTATGTAGAGAAACGGACCATGTTAGTTAATCTTCATCATGTACATTCTTCCTGTAGTTACTTTTTACTCTTTTTAGAAGTCCATTTTAGATGTTTTCAACAAGATGTACAAATTTGTACATAATGCTGAATATGCATACATGTTGTAAAGATGGTTTAATTTTACCCAGGTTTAAATAAAGTCTCTCTTGAACAACACAAATGTCTTTGGTTTATGTTTTGTTTTGTTGGTATGTATTATGCGTACAAAGACAATACTGCAAGTCCATTAGTGACAGAGAAGCATGAGTCATCACTCCAGGGAACACGTCTCCACTGCTCTAGAGTCCAGTTTTTGCATTGCTCTTGGTGATGCCAGGCTTGGATGCAGCTGCTTGGCCATGGAAACCCATACCATGGAGCTCTCTACCACTGTTGTTGAGCTAATCTGAAGGCCACACCAAGTTTGGAGGTGTGTTGCTGTTGACTCAGAAAGTTGCTGATTTCTGCACATTGTGTGCCTCAGCATCCGCTGACCCTGCTTTGTGATTTTACATGGCCTACCACTAGTGGCTGAGTTGCAGTTGTTCCAAATTGCTTCCACTTTGTTATAATATCACTAGCAGTTGACCGTGGAATATTTATTATCGAAGAAATTTCGCGAATGGACTTATTGCACAGATGGCAACCGATCACGGTACCACACCTAAATTCACTGAGCTCCTGAGAGCGACTCATTCTTTCACAAATGTTTGTAGAAGCAGTCTGCATGATTTTACACACCTGATGCCATGAAAGTGATTGGAGCAGCTGAATTAAATTATTTAGAGCGATGTCCCAATACTTTTGGCAGTATAGTGCGAAAAGTATTAGCATTACTTTTACCAATACTGGCAAAAGTATATATACAAAACATCATACACATAGAACATCAAAGAAGCCAGACAGAACAGGATAATTTGTAAGATCAATTTGTAAAATAAAGTCCAAAAATTGTAAGTCCATAAGTGCAACCAGAAGCCATTGAAAACATGCACATCTTGAGATTTCTCTGAAGTATTAGTGGAGCCTGCTGAGTGTGCATATAAAACTGAAAGTAATATCTGATTCAGTACTAGATCATCACCTACACTTGTCCATCTTATCTAATGTAATTTGTCATAAATATTGTCGTATGCTTATGTTATTTGGACAACAAAGCAAGTTTTTTCATCAGTGATGCACCTTGTCTGAAAATCGGAGTAAATCAGAATCCTCTGGTGCATCCAGGCTGACGCAAACAACTGCCACAGTTTATTTTAAAGCATTTTACAGTTGAAGCCCATTGCAGAATCGCATGTACTGTATAATATAAATAAATCCTAAACTATGGATCTAATAATGTGTCATCATTACTTTATTGTTACAGCTGGTACAGTTGGAGGTAAATTTTAACCAGTTTATATTAATGCTGATTAATTTAGCACATTTTTGGTTACCTTTTATTTTAATCATTTGAATCAGCAAAATTAACCACTAAAAGCTGGTAGAATGGGAAGTACAATATCTGCCTCCAAAACATAGAGGTGTCATAAAATATCATTATACAAGTAAAATACAAGAAACTACCTGAAAATGTCCGTGCTGTACTTGGGTAAAAGTGTTTCCAGGACTGGGTGTATCTGGAGGATTATTTACTCTGTTGACAAAATGGAAAAAGCATCATTAAAATATTACTGACTACATAACCAGTGATCTCACAGATGACAAGGACATATACAGACAGTGTTGTACGTTGTATGCACAAGCAAATATGCTAGCTCGCAAATTTAGCATGTGTACACAGGTTGTCAAGACATCTCTTTTTACATCCTACTGTACTCCTCTGTATACTGCCCATTTGTGGCGCCATTACAAAAAAGCCAGCTTACAGAGACTGACTGTGGCTTACAATGTCAGTATGAGGTTGCTGCTGAAAGCCCCAAGAAGATGTAGTGCAAGTATGATGTTTGCCAGTGTTGGTGTTCCTTCCTGCTCTGCTGTGATAAGAAACTTGATTTATCAGTGTATGTGTAGAATGTTAAGATCTGTTCATCTCATCATTGGGACGCTTGTTAATCCTGAGCTGAGCTCAGTCAGGTTTAGTCCTAAAATGTGGAGCCATTGGCATTCTTGTCTGTATATTTTATTTTATTGTATTCTTTGTATGTAATTTTATCTTACTCTAATTTTATTCCTTCCTCCTTTTATTTATTATATTATTCTATGGACTGTATATGATTTGTGTCCTTAACAAAGTTTGACTGACATGGCTGTTTTGAGCATGAACGTAGGCAAAAATACAACAATTCACAAATGTTTAATGTAAATATTAAAATAAACTTTGGCAACATCTTTTTCTTTCAATATAACAACATGCATGCACATAAACAAAGAACAGTCAAAAGTAGCAATTATAAAACACAAAGCTGTTTTTCAGGGTGGCGTTACAGTGACTTAAAAAAAGGGAAAATCCACCAAAGATTAGACATTTTGCACATTGAGGTTCAGTGTGTGAACATGAACTATTAACATTTAATTTCCAAAGGCAAGAAGAAAATAAGTCTGAACAGGTCTCCAAGGTGTCCAAGAGAGTATCGAGACAAACCTCGACCTGAATTTTGAATTGTGGTTAAGCTAAGACTAAGGTTTTTGTAATGCGATGCAGTCGACCATGGGAATCGTGTCAGCTAAATGAGGAAACAAATTTAACTAAAAATCATATTGGGTACAATGTCCCACTGTGATGTACTATCTTAATGTTTTCATGTAAACAGTCACACAGTGACAGAACGACCTTATCATTCCATTAAAATCTGTTTTAGTGGTAGAGTTCAGCTCAACTTGTACTGCTGCAGTGTAAAGTCACGTCTCCGTTGTGATGTCCAGTCACCAGCATGTCTCCCGTCCCCCATCGAGCCAGGTGCCAGCCTTCACTGTCAGGAGAAGACACCATCCGTGAAGCCCACTGACCGCCGAGCTCCCAAACACACACACAGCCGTTCTGACTCAGGCCCACCACACTGGAGCAGCTAACGTCGGCTTCACACAGCCTGCAGAGCACAGAGTCAGAGGTGAATACATGGATGTTTTCATACCGACACACACAAATTACAGGTCGACTGATTATCAGCCTGTCTGATTATTGCATTCAGCATTCTTCACATTATATTAGTATTGTTATATTTTTTACTTTTTCTTGATAAAATACCAAAAATACATTTGAAAATGTGCTGCTTTGGATCTGATGCAGCCATGCCTTTCTATCCGCAGTCACCAATCTATGTTCTCAAGCTATACCTCACATCACCGTCTGCTTAGTTACATGTCACTAGTAAGAGCCTAATAACACTGGGTCAATATTAGAGAGTTCTTTTTAATCAAACACGGGTAAAATATAAGAAACAAAGTTGAAGTTTGTTATTCACAATTTTGACACCAACATATTCATATTTAGTGGAAATACATGTTGGCTCCAAATATTGGTTACTAATAATTGTATCAGTATTGGGCCTGTGGAAAAAATGGTCAACCTCAAAGCACAAATACGCGCCTCATCTTCTCTCAGCTCTCATCTCACCTGCCAGACCAGTCTTTCGGTGGATACAGCCGAGTAGCCAGGATGGATTTTCCATTCAAAGGGTTAATGGCGACCAAGGAGAACAAGGCAGTCTTCATCTCCTTATCCCAAAGCATCCCATCTTCTATCTTCGCTTCTTTTTCTTCTTTTTCCAAGGAGCTTAAAAACTGATGCTGCAGCAGGACGAAGAGCACTCCCTGCACACCAACATGCAAGAAAACACACAGTTGTATCAAAAGAGTAAAACAATTACAATGACAAGGGCATTTTTATGATAAATGGCATCTTACACAGTAGGAGTATCCTCTGAGACAGGCTGTGTGTGATAAACCGTCTCCGAGAAGGATTCTACACAGCAGCTGTCCAGTCTTTAAATTCCTGGAACAAAGAAAGAACACTAAACTGTAAACAGTAGCAGTCTGAGCTAAAATGACTGAGACCATGTTATTCCTGTGTAAGAGGAACTATGGAGTGTTTATGTTGAGCAACAACAAGCTGTGAACACAACATGACATGTCCTTTCTAGGTGCCAGTGTACTGAATACATTCTGAGTCACGTTTCTGCCCACTTGTATCCACTTGCTCTGGTTTTCTATTTTATGCTTGCAAACTTACTTTCATAAGCTGTGATGCAAAAAAATGTCCACAGGTATGAATGTGTGCTTATTTATTTTTGATAGGTTTCCAGTGTAGTCAGGTTTATGTTACTAGCTATGGACCAATTAGTTTATCTTTTCTCTTCCTCTCTCTCCCACTGTTTTCCTTTTCTATCTGCAGTCTGACTTTTACGAAAAGATGCATATTTGCTCACAAGTCACTCTTAAAAATAAAAAAGTTTCTCCAGTCCAACCATTAATACATCTGTTGTCTGTTGGTGTATCGATCCAGTGGTCCAGAGGAAGCACAAGTCTGTCACTGTCACTAACTCTTACATGGAATCAATGATTCAGTCTGTGCACAAAGAAAAGCAGCGCAACCAGAGGAAAACTGGAAACAGAATTGAACAGGGTTATCATTTGAGCAAACTGTTTGCTGCAAGGTGACCATCAATACGGCAACGACTTGGACCTGTCATCATCTCAGTCTTGCTTACCAAACAAAGAGGTTTCCACCCTCGTCTGTGCCGATGAGAGAATCAGAAAGTCTGTCCACTGGAGCGAGGGCTCCAACACAAACTCCAGGAGACATGAGAGGCAGAGAGCTTGGTGAGCTAAGAGAGAAAAGAAACACTTAAGATATCTGTACAATGAGACAGGATCTGAGGGAGGATAAATACACTGTGTTACCTGCTGTTATCTGACAGCGTAAACACCTGCAGAGTGGAACCTGTTGCTGAGTGGGAGGAGGTGACAACTCTGGACTTGGACACTCCTACAGCTGCCTGGATGACACCCTCACAGAACAGTGTCTGTACGAGGCTGCAGCAGGACAGCATCCTGTGCACATGAACAACACACGTGCAATTAGGATTTAGCAGTGCAGATGCAGAAGCCCATCTCTGTAGGCAAAATGAATAACTCAACTTGGAGGTGTCCAGTGAATAGTATATTTCATGTACCTCCAGGCTTAATCCTTGTGCAAAAAAACAACTTAAAATGTTCAAATTCAGGGCAGAGAGTCTCATTCACTGTGTTACACTCACCTCACTTCTTTGATTTCCAACTGACCCAGAGTCACACACATCAGCCCAGCAGCATCCGGGACAGCAAACACATTGATCACTGGCTGTAAGAAAAACCCCGCAAAACACATAAATAAGTGAATTACACTTTAAAATTCATGCTCATGTCCTACACCACATTCGTGAAATAAATGTTACTCAACATCTGAATCTGCCAGCAGCTGTATGTTCTCCTGAAGTAGGTCTAACATAACTCCTCCTGTATTTGTATAAATTTGCTCAGGCTAAATGTATCAGTTATATATGTGTATTAGTGCTGCAACTAATGCTCGTTTCAACTTTTGGTTATTTTTTGTGATAAATCTATATTTTATAAATGTAAAAGAAAAAAAGTTTCTCATCAAAAGGCATTGTCTATATCTTTAAGACTTAATAAATGAGTTGAATGCATGTTTCCCAACAAAATGTTTCCAGAGACAATTCAAAGAATCTGAAACCTACTGTGCATTGTTTACATCCATGTTTACTGGATGACAGTCTTCACTAACATTATTATGCTACTGTTGTGCGTTTTTTCTTTTTTCTTTTTTTTTTTTAGCAGATCACAGCCACCAACTGCCAGTCAGTGTAAAACGTCAGCAGGACTGTGTGTTCCAGCACAGCCCTGTGGGAGTCATCAGGCACAAAGGTACCGACAAAACACTGCTCACCACTGTTCAAACCTCCACAGTGAACCTTTAAGACTTGTGATATGCATATATGTGAGCGTACATTAAAACTCACCTCATTGAAGGTCCATGTGTGCACTAGGTTCCAGTCAGATGCTGAAGTCTGACTCCAAAGACACACAGCCCACTTTCCTGCAGCTGCTACACACAAACCGCCTGAGGAACCAGGAAGACAACATGCATCCACCAGAGAGCCTCCTGCTGCAGCCTAAAAACACACGCACACACAATTCACTTAAAAAACACACTGAAAGCGGTGCAGATACACACACTTCTGACACAGGAAAGAACTGATGACCTACTTTAATTAAAAATTGAACATGATTTAAGCCAAGCGATAATCCTTTATCGTACAACATAAAAAACATACTTTTTATACCTTCAGTGTTTGTGTGTATCTCATCATGCGTTCCTCTGCCTTCTCCTCTGCTGTCAGACCCTCCTGCCCACATGACTTTTGCAGCTGAATGTCTGAGGGAGTTGTGCAGGAAGCAGGTTCAGGCCGGCTGGGAGGGAGGGAGGTGATGGACGGACATGGAGAGAGTGCTGGAGGAGAGAGCGCCTGTGTGGATGGACTATGAGGAGGAGGCAGGGTGAGAGAAGGGGCGGAGGGAGAGGAGGTGAGGGGGAAGCTGCCAGTGACAGGGTGAGGGGTGAGTCCTACTGAGGGCAATGTGGGGCTGGATGTTAGAGTGGATGAGGGAAGGTGTGGGGTTATGAAGGGGCCGGGCGCTGAAGCCGGAGGAGAAGTCAACAGGAGCTTAGAGTGGACACTGTGGTGCGGTACACGTGTGGTCTTATTTCCTGTTAGTTTGTCTGTGGAAACATTTAGGTTGGGTTCTGAAGGTTCTCTTGAATCTTCAGCAGGAGATTTCACATTCAGATGCTTCACAGGAGACTCCTGTACATATTCTGTGTCATTACATCTGTGTAAAGCAGTGAAGCTGTTAGAAGGTTCCTCAGGCGTTTTCTGTAGAGTGCAAGCAAAAGTAAGAGTTTCGTTGACAGCTCTGTTTTCTGTTTGGGGGTTGCCAGATCTCTGATCCTCTAAAAACTGGTCGACACCACAATAAGTAATTTGTTCTTCTGATGCAGGCCGCTCTATTCTATGTGATGATTCAGTGACATTATCATTCACTTTGCCTTCTAGTCTGTCTGCAAAGTTCAATTGAGGCTGTGGTTTGTCAGTATATTTTATAGATCTGTGTGTGCTGCTGACTGATAGACTACTCTGGCTACAACTGTTCAGTGTCTCAGTTTCACTCCCTTTTTGTTTACCTACACAGTCATCAGCACACACTGATGCAGCTTCTGTTGGGCTGGAGTGAGTCTCAGTGTGGGGGTTTTCAGACAGCTGCCCTTCATGGGTTTCTGTAGTATCTTGGTAAGATGGCTCTCCACATAAGGACGGGTTTATCGATTCATCTGTAAGCTTGTGTTCTATTGATGAAATTGGGAGGTCTATAGACTGCATAGCAGCCCGGTGTTCTTCATTCGGATGGGGTGTGTTTGCTATTTTGGGCGTGAGGCTGAGTGGGAGCGGAAGAGGAATCACTGGGTCACTGCTGCTGCATTGAGGGCCAGATCGGCGGTTGCTGCCGTGCATGTTGTAAGATGGAGATGAGAAATGTTCAACTCCCGCTTCCATGGCGACTTGGCGAAGCTTGTGCAGCTTCAGGGAGGCAAACTGATCATCTGGGAGATGAAAATCTTGAGGCATATCCAGTTTCATTAGGCTGTTGAGCAGGGGGCCAGTGGACAGAGAAGGTAGAGGACAAAGAGATGTTTGAGCCGTTGGAGACGAAGGCAAAAGGAGAGATGGCCAGCTTGATGTGCCTGAAGTAGAAAAAAATAGAACAGAATGAATGGAAGAATGTGAGATGATGCAGAGACACAAAGCATTACTTCAGAAACATGCTCCTGTCAGCGGAGATCCAGTGTAATAGCTCAGGCTGACTCTCGTATGAATAGTGTTAATTACAATGCAGGGTATATTTATTAAATTTGCCTTTTGGAAATATATTCAGTATCAATATGTGAGCTTGTCCAGTATGTTTACAGTGTATAGACAACAGTGGATACTTTCAATGATCTTCCATTTTTTTGAAGAGAACTTATTATTTTGTACTGTTTAAGTATTTCACCAGTTTGCACCATCTTGAAATGACATTACTAAGTTTCATTGTACTCAAATATGACGTTTAATTTAGCTGACTGCATTTTAAGGCTGGGACTTTCATGGGAAATAATCCTCTAAATACATGAGATTAGTTTTTAGTGCTAAAATAAACAGCAGAGACTTTAAGGTGAATTACAGTTAATAGTGAAAAGGTAAATAAATACTAGCTATTTTCTTTATTAACTTTACACAGTGTCATCATATCACTGCAATCAGTCTCAAAATTAAAAGTTCAGAGTCTTACCTCTGGTTATCTGTGAGGCTGTGTTAGTCTTTACACTGTTCTTCAGAAAGATGGGATAGACTTTCTTCAGATGTTCTGAGGTAGAAGAGGATGGAGCTCCATTAACTGCAGAACAAGACTGGGAAGAAGTGCTGTGGACGGACACATCTGACATTGAAACAGTTTCTCCTGGAGTGAGGCAGAGCTTTGGTCCGTCAGCTCCATGAAGAGACTCAGAGGAGGAGACCGGGGTGCTGGTGGGTTGAGGATCACCTGAGACTTGTTCACAGCTTAGCTGATAAGTGTCCAATCTCAGAGAGGACTGTGGGGTCTGAGGTCTTCCTCTGCCCCGGCCTCTCTTCCTCCTCCTGCCCCTGGCTGGATGAGCAGGGGTGACCATAGGAGAAAAACAAGCTTCTGGGTGGATCTGACCAGTGTAGATGTGATCCAACATTTCCCTGGAGCTCTGACTGTGGCCAGCAGATGTGCTAAAAACCTGCACATGTGATGGCTTCAGAGGAT
The DNA here is from genome assembly GCA_024666655.1 of Dascyllus trimaculatus. NCBI lineage: Eukaryota > Metazoa > Chordata > Actinopteri > Pomacentridae > Dascyllus > Dascyllus trimaculatus. Next base: position 11,757,428 of record CM045447.1, on the reverse strand, counting down.
CTACAGATGTAGATGCAGTCATCACAGAGGAGGACTCTGTCTGGGTGTGCTGATCTGATTGTCCACTGGTCTGTGTGTTTCTGTTGAGTCCCCTGCCGCGGCCCTGGCTCCTGCGTTTTCGTCCCATGTTCAGCTGGGAGACTATGACAGCCTGCATGTCAGGCTGGCTCTGTGAAAGTGTCATACGCCTTGTGGTGCGAACGTAGTACTCCACTGGAAAAAGTAGTCCTTCCACCAAAGTACAGGAGTCTAGAAGACTCACACCTTTTCCATCTCCTGTGATCCCATTCTTTTCCTCTTTTACTTCCACACCATTATGTTTTTTTTCACTGTCTACATTCTCAGTTGCATTTTGTTTAGTGTCTGTATTACTGTTCTCTTCACACAGCCTTTTCTCTCTCTGTTCTCTATTATTCTCACCTACTTTTACTCTCTCTTTCTCCTTTGGTCTTCTATTTTGTGTGCCATCTTGTTGCCTTTCATCTGTGGTTGAAGCAGGATTGCAACTTGTGAGCAACAAGTCAGTGGACTGTGATTCTTTGATCTCTTCAGTTTTCAACTCAGTCTCTTTTTGCCTTTGCTCTTCATGTCCTTGGATCTCGATTACCTCTATGTCTCCTGTTTGAGTGTACCCATGTGTGTTCCAGTGTGTAAGCAGCAGAGAGGGAGACTCTGATTCCGTTCTAGAAAATAGTTCTTTACTTTCATTCACAACATTTGTTCCTTCTGACTTGACTGTCTCCACCTCCTCTGCTGTTCCAGCACTTTCAGTCCTTTCATTCTGCTCCTGATGTTTTTTACTGTAGTCTGTGCTCCTGCCAGCCTCAGCACTCCTCCTTTCCCAGCGTAGGCGGCTTCGCCGTGACCTGAGGCGCACGGCTGGACTGGATCTGTGACCTCTTGTGTCATGGCAAGGATCTGGGGTTTGCGGACAAGCAGCATCAGAGGGGAGCAGGAATCGGATCCCTTGGCTCCTCCTAGGGTTATCAGAATCTGCAGGTAAAACATTAGATAACTTATGAATTCTAATTTGGTCTATTATTACAGGCAAATCATTTTCTGCTTCACACAGTCATGACTAGTGGTTGTATAATGCAAGTATACACTTGCCATTGGCCATGCATTTCGTGCAGCTTTCTCCTTCCCTTCTGCAATCAAAGTGTTACTGTTTTCAAAACCTGCTTCACTATCGGATACAGAAACGACAAGCACCAGGCACCAGCCTACCACACCGAAATTTTCAAGTTTTGCTGAAGATTTAGATCATGTAATAAAGCAGCTCTACTACTTAATTAATACTAATCACAGTGCTCAAGTCATTACATTTCGAATGTTCTATCAAAGTAATTCCTCTGTCACTATTTAGAGGGCATAGCAAAGCCACATACTTTGCTCAGCTCTGCCCAATATGATTGTGATTGATTTAATGAAATACAAACATGCCACAGCTTTTTTATACAACAGAATGATGACATGGCGGCACCAGACCATTCTACACAGCTCTATTGCAGTGCCAGAGAATGGTCTGGCTATGTGAGACTGGATTAGGACAGACTCACCTTCAGTGTGTCCCTGGCACTGAGGTATGCCTGTTTCTGTTGCATTGCTGTCGTTCAGGATCAACAAAGACGGGTTGGGATTAGATGAAACCTGCAGGTCTCTCTGGCCCTGGTGGTTCTGCTGAGTGATCCTGCTCCTCACATGTTGGCGCACTGCTTCAAAGCGCTCAGCACGCTGTGTGCAGATGAACATGCATATGAAGTACAGTTGTTCTATGTCTTACTTGTAAGAGCACAGTGAATGACCATACATCTCACCTGTAGTCTCTGGGCTGTCCTGAGATATTCCCTTTGTAATTGTGCCAACTTCCTGCGAAGCTGAGTGGGAACATTACAATGGTAATGTCAAAAGAATTACAGCGAGGCTCATGTTAGCACCTAATATGACTAATGTCTCGAATAAATTACCTTCTCCTTGTCATCACAGTGCAATGTAGTCCTCAGCTGGTCATCACACGGCAGTACATCTCCCACTTTACTGTCCATTTTGCTCACTTGGTACGTTCTTGACACACAACAGACTACTTACATGTAGCCACAGCCCAGCTGATAAGACATTAGTTTAGCTTGTTGCATGGCTAATTCATAAAAACGCCTTGAAACGCCAGCTCTACTGAGCTGACGGGATAAGGGCGAGTTAGACCGTCAGTTAACAAGTCATAACATAATTAACAGCTTATCCTGCTAATAAAAACGTTAACTGAACACGTCGAGTGTTTTCTTCTACTTTGACGCAAACAACACAGTGTGGTAAACTTACAGAACTAGCTGGAGGGTAACTACGCAGCTCTTAGCATTTGAGAGAAACCGCGATGTTTCTGTGACACAAACTCGCTCAGACCTGTGTAATAGATATCAGAGCATAGCTATAAAAAAAATCCTTGTTTTGGTGCTTTTTGGACTCTTGAGGAGATATAGTATAATCACTGATGTAAATAAAATGCCTCCGTTTATCACTGAGTTGAACACACTGTTGAAAAAGCTTCACCGACTTGGATTAGGATATCACACTGCGGTCGACTACATCTTTGATAGATTAGTGAGACTGTGTCGCTGCCATAGGCTGGAGGTTGCTCTACAGACCACAGACTGATTATTTTTCCCCAGCTAGTGATGAATGTCTCTTTTCCTGGGTTAAACGAGTACACATACTACAAGGATAGAAGTTACAGTAAGAACAATAAATAATAATGATATTAGTTGTTCAACCATTATTCAATGTCGTTTAAAGTGTCGAAATCCCCAGACATTAAGGAGTCAAGGTATAAACAAATTAGACTATAAATATCAGAGTGATAGAGTCACCATCATCATGTAAGTAAAGCAAGATGGCAGCAGGTCCAGCTATTCTCCCAGGCAGCAGAAAGCTCCAAAGTTCTTTTTTTTTAAATTATTATTATTTTTTTTTTGTATTACTGGCATGGAAAGTTCTTTTTTTTTTGTCACTGAATAAAAATTTCCTGGGAATGATTTCTGGCTGCAGTTTGGTTCATGTTCTACGAATATCTCTGGTAATGTTGTTTTTAATACTGATAGACCCTGATGTTCCTTTAATTAAACTTCAGTATCTAAAAGCAGATACTGACTTTAAAAGCAACACAAACAGAGCCTTCAAAATGTTAAACTCATTAGAACCCCCGTGGCTCGATTAGACTATCTCACTTATGGATATTCTTATTAAAATAATATATAATTGTATTTGTACAATTACACCGGGAGCAAAATTTTCAGTTAAAAAACAAACAAAAAACTATCTTACTGTACACTAGTAGGATCTACAAGATGGTTAAATACAATATCTCACTGAAATTATTGTGCAGCCATCGATCACTGACGCTGATGTTTTGCAAGTAAGTGAAGTTTCTTTGTATCATTTAAGAGCATGCAAAATTCTTGATTTAACAGCCTGTAATGGCTGCTGTGAGTGGACAAGCTGAAGCGAAGAAGAAAGCTTAAACCAGATGGTTAATGTGCAAGTGCTACAATCACACTATTGTTTATGTATGTAAGAGCTTCTTCAGCAAATAGATTTAAAGCTGCGGTAAAACACTAAGATTTCAAAAAGCCTCATGAAAACCATCCTACACTCATCCCTCTTCTCATATTGTTTGCTTAAGATTACACATAAGTGGACGTGAAAGTATATATAAACTGCACTATTCTGACAGTACCCTGGTTTTATCACCAGTAATTACAGACAAGACCCACATACATAGTGCCATTATCAGGTTTTTATTTTTATTTTCTTAGCATATAGATCATATATTTGCTTCTATTACAAAAATACTACATGACTCAGCTGCACACATGACAGAGTACAATCTATACCAGGATATTGTGTTTAAATGTGTTAAAGTTTACATCACAACTGCAATACTACTGCACATATAAACACACTAACCGACATCTCCTGCCAATTGAACCAAAGGTACCTTTGTTTCTGATTGCACGTTTCACAGAGTTTCTAATTAAACTTTGATTGTCCTCCTAAATACACTGAAAACAAGCAGCACTCCAGTAGAGTAGCACACTTTCACCACTTCAATAAAACGGCATGGAAATGAACTAAAATGTTTAACTTTAATGTAACAAAAATGCATTAAATTCAGAATAAATGGTCACAGCACTAATCTTAGTGTATGTGTTAATACAATTTTGGTAGATCGACTTGCGTGCTTTCTTGCACAATGTCATGTCTATCTTAATAACATCAGTAAAAAGCAACTTGACTTCTTGCTTTAGGATCTTGAAGACATTTCACCTCTCATCCAAGAGGCATCTTTATTCTTAATGACTGCTGAGGAGTCTCTATACTTCCACTGCTTTTTACCAAAGCTGTAAAGATTGCCTTGAACCAGATGACTGAGAATCTATATAAATACTCTCATGTCTGTATGCCAAAGTACAGAGCTTAGTTTAGCTGACTGAACACAGGTAAACAGCTGACCTGACTTTGTACAAAAGGTAGCTAAATTTGTCTACCAGCACTTGTGTGTAAAACTATGTTGCACTTTTCCTTGGCCACCCCAACGTGAACCTTACAAACAAAACAGTACGAGAAAAATCTTCTCATCAGACTCTCAACAAGAAAGAAAACAGCTTTCAGAGTATGTCACTATTCCTTCTAAGCTTATCTGACACAACCCCAGCAGTGGATCACGGCTGTATACTTCTTGTACTAACTGAGGAAAGTGACAGTTTACATGGACAGAAAAGTGGTACAAAGGTATGGATTAAAAATAATTTATGGGCCACTGTTTAGCTCACTGAGCTAAGGCGATACCACACGGACTCAGTCCCTTTAGCAGCGGTCATGAGTTCAAGGCTGGCTCAAGACCTTTTGCTGTGTGTTGCTCTCCTGTCTTCCCCACTTTCACACTATCGCTATCCAATAAAAAACAGAAACCCCCACCCCCCACCAAAAAAAATTAAACAGAGTTTATTACAACTTCCTTTAATCCATAGCCTCAGGTACAAAGTTTTAAGACGAATACATAATTCATATATTTGGCACTTGCTTCTTATATAACTGAGTGGTGTAGTGACATAAATGACTTGTGACTGAAAAGTCACAACCGAGGCCTCTGAAACAATAAACTTTAACTCTGTCAGCCTGAGTGAGTTTCCCTTTGAAACTGTCATTACTGTCTTGTAAATGTAAACAATCATGGCTGATGTACCAGTGCAGAGCAGCCTGTAACTGTTGTGTAGATGACACAATCAAAAATGTAATTGCAGTTGACAATTAGTAAGTCAGTCTCTTTCATTTGTGAATTTTATTTCTTGGAGAAAAAAAATAAAACTGTCTGAGCACCTCATCTGCTGAGCACCAATCACACTGAAGCTTTCTGGTGATGTCATAATGGTGATAAATGCGGTGGCTGAGCCACGTGGCTCTGAAACAAAGTTATCCGATCCAGAAGTGTTAGTGGAATATCTCTGATGACCGAAGGCAGGTCTTCATGCTGTAGCGGATAGATGACCACACTGAGAGCCGAGCGCCCAGCAGAAAATCTGACAGAAAGAAAAGAGGAAAAAAGAGTGGCATTTAAAATGAGTCTTTGAAGGGAATATCTCAGCTCCGGTATTATGTCCCCTGTTTTAAACACACCAAACACAATCACTGACCTGTCCAGCAGTACTTTCTCTAGTGTCCGACACGCCACTAAGGTGCCGCCCATGAATATGTGGCACATGATGACATGGCAGCATCGCTCCATGAAGGTTTCTACGGCTGACGGGTCAAAGGTCCCGCTACGTGAGATCAGGCAGACACGCTGGAGACGAGAGCAGCAGGACAGAGCCTCAAAGAACGACGCATTGGCATTCAGGTAGGGCTGCTCTAACCTGGGAAACACACATACAGGGTTCAATAAATAAAAATACCAAGCAAAGCTAAAAATCTAAACTTCATTTCAGTGAGTTGTTATTATAATACCTGATGTACTATCTTATAGTATTTTGTAGAGGATCTAAAACACAATTGTTAATGACAAAAAAATTTAAACTTCGAACAGCCCCGTGACAGGCTGGCAACCTGTCCAGGGTGTCCCTTGCCTTTGCCCAAGTCAGCTGGGATAGACTCCAGCCCCCTGCGACCCTACAGAGGATTAAGCGCTGTATAGATAATGGATGGATGGATAAACTTTGAACTATGTAGTAAAATCTGACTGTATGGTTTGCCGGATAATAAATACAAATTCTGCTAATGTTAAATAATTAAATGAGTTCATGAACTATTCTAATAGCAGGTTTTCATAGATCTTATATCTAAAGAAACTTTCTACCTGAATGCCCAATAAAGAAAGTCTATTTTAGGATTAGTAATTTAATAATAAAGTTAACATGAGAACAAATTAAAATTAAATGCTTTGATTAAAAAGACAGAAAAACTGTCAATGGAAGAGGAATATAATTACAATTAGGACTTTCCTATCTATCTGATAGTTAGTGTGTATTATTACAGTAAACAAGTGGTACACAAAAGCATCTTCTAACCTGAGTTCCTGTAGCTGTGTGCAGTGTTTAAGCATGTCTAGCAAGGCAGGGGTATAGTTCATGATTTTCAGTGATCCCAGATTGGCGAGGGACAAAACCTGCAGGTCTCTGCACTGCCTGGCCATCTGTACCAGGCCCGTTCCCCTGAGAACCCCAGGAAGTCCAGCTAGAGTCAGACGATGCAATCGAGGCACAGCTTCAAGTGCTGCTATGTGCGCATCGCCAACTCCTCGTGCCCAAGCACACATACCACGAGGCTCCACACTGGCGCGAGTGCAAGGCTCAAGTCGAGGCAGTGTGGAGGCAAAACCCGGACCAATGAGCTCAAAGGTCTCTAAAAAAGGGCAGCCAGCTAAGAGCAAAGCGAGTCCTGAGGTGCTGTCCCCTGACGGAGAAGACACTGCATCAGGCTTGTAATTCTGGATCCCCACACGTGGAACTTTCTTTAACCCCTGGAACAGCGGAGAGGGAGGGGTGTTGAGTGTCGAGATGTGATTTGTGTTTAAGCCATCTGACAGAGCGCAGGCAGGCAGAGTGAGAGAGCAAAGGTGTCGGAATTTGGCCAAGCTGGCACACAGGTGTGATTCCCCATCCAGCCCAGGTGTGTTTTCATGGTGATAGTGTGTGTGCATCAGGTTCAGGTGTTTAACGTTGAAACAGCCAAGTGCCAACTGTCTCATTGTCCCAGCAACCAACTGGTCTTCCACACTCCTGCACTCTGAGTAAGGAACATGGTTGATCCCACTGAGGTTCAGGCTGATCAGCTGTGAGGCATCTCTGACTCCTCCTTCCAGCAGCGACTGGAACACCTGAGGCCACAACGCTGGGCAGCGGCTGAAACTGAGGTGCCTGGGGCTGTTTCCCTCCAGAGCTCGCTTTAGTGACAAAGAATCTAGCCAGGACCGAGGAAGCTGAAGCGCCACCAGGTCACCATGTTGACCCAAGCTCTGAGCCAGCGAGGGAGCAGCCGGCCAGTGAGCGGGGTTTGGGCCAGGAATTGACACCAGGAAAACTCGGAGACGCTTTGGAACGTGAACGCTGAACACTGCCAGGTAGAGAAGGAGCAAGGTCTGGTTTACCTACGGACATTAATACACAGATACATTAGAATGAATACTGCAGACATAATAAGACAAGTATCATATGTATATGCACTAATAAACTCACCTCTCCTGGAGCCAGCCTGGCAGTGAATTCTTCCAGCTGCTGGTAATGTGGCACACTGCTCTGACCAACCATTAACTGACAGCAAACACCAACACCCTCTCTGGTCACATCTGGGATGTCAAACTGCAGCATCAGCCTGCACCACAAAGACACACCAACAAGCAATAACATATTGTTTCCTTGGCAGGAACAAAATTGTGAATTCACACACTTCAATGAGAAGTGTCAGCAGTGTAGCACTGTTAAACTGTACGAGTGGATCAAATACATTAAGGTGGCTGTATTGTGATGTGACCCAATCCCCTGTTGAAGTGTTAGGTCTCAATAACTGTGTGCAAGTTTGTCTCTGTGTAATTTTTCTACTATGTATCAGAAGAGGCTAACATAGTGACATAGCCAATACACAGCGCTGACGATTCGAAGATTCTAAACACAGGTCTCATGAAATCTTAACAATCTGACAGATTCGTACTTGCGGAGTTGGGCACAGCATGGCACCACACCATAACTTGGCGTGAAGAGAGTCTGTCTGAGCTCTGACAGGCGGCTCAGGGTGTCCACAGCCTCTGAACTGAGCAGAAGTGAGTTGAAGTCAGCCGTCACATCAAAAGCAAGTGATCTGAGTAAAGAGAGGGAGGAGAGGAGACGGGACAAGCGAAGCGGAGTGAGGCGACAGCCGGTGACATCAAGGTCTGTCACTCCTCTGCAGCGTGCAAGATGATCCAGGGTAGAACCAGACAGCCAGTAGCATCCATTCAGGCTCAGAGACTGCACATGGTTGGCTAGCTGCTTCAGTACGTGCCGAACAGACAAATCTTCAGCCTGGAGGAACAAAACATAAATGCAGGTTAAATTTCCACTGAGAAGAAATGGTGTGCAGATGTTAAAATGTAAAAGAAATGTTTTGTTTTTTTTTAAATATAAGGAAAGTTACACACACATAATTGAGCTTGAAGATTTATAAAAACTGTGATGGTTTACCTGATATTCCTCAGAAAGCTTGACATTTGTGAGCAGGGTCTTGTCATGGCACAGTGTGTGTAACTTATGGCAGACGTTTGCCACATTTATCAGCAGGTCACACACTGGAACGTGGTGGAGGATGCACAGTAGGATCTCATCAGGCAAATCTGCCATCCCCATGCGGGTACAAGACATTGTGTCCTCGTCACATACAGCCTGAAACAGACAGTAAACAGTGTCACCATCAGGTACATTTTGACCGTGTGTGCATTTGGAAAGAATTCCCAAGACACTACAAATCTTTTTTAATAACTACTCACTATTACTAATTCTTGGTATTTTGTTTTTGAGAGCCAGCAAATGCAAAGAAGCTGTTTACAATGCTAGGGTACAGCTGGGCAATATGATGATTTATACCTTGAGGCGATGTCAATTTAAGCCCTTTCAGAGGTTTTGCCTTATTATATAGACCATGGCAGCTCTCCTTCAATGTCTCCTTTTTATTTAGTCATTGTAGGCAATGTTGCTTATCAATGAGCATGACTGCTTCCTGACTAAATTGGATTTTTACATCGTTTTTGCATTTATGATGGTAATTATTAGGTTTTCATTTGCTATATTTCCCAAAAATCAGGCTTTCCTTTGTGGTTATTTTGCTAGATATAATATGACATTGCTTACACTAGTTAGAGCTCATTTACCAACTATAAGTGAAGTATTATTTAGGGGAAACACATCATAATAGTGCAACATTTTTTGGGAAGTGACAATATTAGCTGCTATGCTAATACAAAAATAAATACAAGAAATAAAAAAAATACAGGCTCACAGTACAACGTCTCTGTGTGTTACGACAAATTAAGTTGAAAATATACACGCAGTAGTTTCAATAGACTGTTAGAAGGAACAAAGAATCAGTCATTAGTGTTACTTCTAGCAAGAGCATCACTGACTGTTTTGGGTTTAAATACTTCGACAATTCAAGTTTGTTTTAGCTTAACAGGTCAGCAAAACGTTTGGAAAAAAGAGGAGAAACACATGTCTTACTGCCGCCCTGTCTGTGCGTATTAACCAAACTTTAAAGCTTAGTGATATTTGGGTGAAACCTCGAATTACCTAACCATCGTTAACATTAGCTAGCGTCAGTTCATTTGCTCCGCTTTGCACTACAGACTGTGAATGTGTTTGCTGAGGTTTGTCAGCCCACGAACCTTTACAATTTGTCGGTCCATGTCCTCTGAGAACCCACGCACAGCCCCACTCATGGTCAGCAAGGTTTTCTCAGGAGTTTATCCACCCAGACAGCGATTCATGGTCTGATGAACCTACCTCTACACTGAGCCACAGGCGGCTCTACGTCTGTTAGCTGCACGGAGCATTTCTGTTGCTGCACATGTCGGAAGACTTTCAATGACGGACAGACTTCCTGCCATTAGGAGAAGTAACGTTCTTCTGAATCATAAACTGGTATTTAAGTAAAAATATAAAAGAAAAAGGAGCTGTGTATGTTATAGACAGTTCGAACATAACCACTTTTGCTACGTGTATTGTAGAAAGCTCACGGAAACAGGTAAAACTCTTTAACTTAAGTAATTCTTAACTTAAATATACATATGCTTTTTCCCCACGCATATGCTAACATTGCTAAATTTAAATTGCCATGTAACCTCTAAATAAGGATGCGCCGATTCCTGTGCAGTTTATGACATCACTTCCATTAAAAATATAATAGGATTTTAACAAATGAAATTTTTAAAATTTGCAGGGATTTTTCCTAATGCAGGCAGTGCCATCTTCATGAACACAGCTGCATTACCTGAAAATAATGAGAAGCACTGCTACAGTTTCAGAAGTTATAAATTACAATTTTTAATGCCAAAATAGTAGCTCTAATACACTGACATCGTTTGAAAAATATGTACAAAGATGTATAGGCTACATATTGACAAAGTGTAGACCCGTCTTTCTCAGCCAATTACAGTTCAATATATTCTAAAATAACAACTTGTCTTGGACCAACTGAAATGAAATTATGAAATCAGGCTACAGTATGTTGTCTCGTAAGTCCAAACCTACTCATTTGGCACTCTGGGCAGGTTGACAAATCTTCAACTCTTTAATATTTAAACTGAATATCTGGATTGTGGTGTCTGTACATTTATAAGCTGCAATGCTACACAAAAGAGAATACAGAGAAGACTGTTCATTACAATTCAGACTGCATATACATCAGGAAATATGGCAAAATAAACACTGTAAACCTGTTCACTTATGGATGGATTTGTTAGTGAGGTTTTCTTTATTTATGACAAAGTGACGTTTGCAATAATACTTTGGACAGGTAATATTAGTACAACATATTTTTCATGATCCTCTGGCAACAAAGCCGCGGTAGTGTGTGGTCTTTATTGAGGGAAGGTGCCCACTGCTTTCTAGCTTCTAGTTTGGTGAAACTGTCCTGCTCCTCAGACATCCACAGGTGAGGTACTTCATGGCGGTCATGCTGACGTGCATCAGAGGACCCAGGTTAAAGAGCATGTGGTAGAAGGCGTGGACAGACAGGCCTCCAGTTTCATCAGCGTATTTCAGTGCTACAATGGGCGTGTACAACGGGTTGGTCAGGTTACGGAAACGTGGGCTGCTTGCTTCAATCACTTTCTTGGTGCACTGCAGGAAAAGACATACAATATGCAATCAGACTTATAGAATTAATCAGGCAGAAAGATCAGATACAGTGAAGCTGAGTCAGAGACTTACTTTGGCAATGTCATCAGGTGTTTGTCCCAGTGTCTCAAAGATGTCCACAGAGGATGGAAGATAGACATTTTTGAAGTAATGCACTGTGTCAGCATCAGCTCCGGGATACTCCTTCTGTTTTACATCCTGGATCATTTTTGCTTCGAACTCTGTGTGCACTGGGCCAGGCTCAATCAGTGACAATCTGAGGAGAGACACATAACAAAGGGGGAACATAAGAAGACTGGAGGTTAACAAGGCATGGATGAGATGGAAGATATCCACAAAAGGCAAAAGGACAGCATTAGTATTAAAATTACAGTTTAGGTAACTGATTTAATGAGTTAAAACCTAAATCAAAAGAAATTAACTATTTTTAGACATCAGTTTTAGAGATTTTATGACTCTATTGGACGGGTTGACTGCCCTGAAGGCGCTTTAGGTAGAAAACATTTGACATATTGTTGGTTGGTTGTTCTGCTGGGATTTCAGTCAATTTCTTATGAAAAAATGCGACAAATATTAGATAGACTGTCATATAGATTATATTGCTCTGAAGCTGAATCCTACTAAATTTGGTGATCTCCTTCTAGTTCCACTGTTAGTTTGAGAGTTTTGATTTTCAGTGAAATAAATGAATGAATGAAAAAACCTGCTTGTTATATATTTGGTCACTTTAGATTACTGTATCATGCAGTGCTCTGCCCATCAAAACCCTAAAGGAGGCTATATCTTTTGGAAGAATACTGTTTTATCCCTCCAGTGGTTAATCTTTTTCATCAATTTCTTTCCCATCAGTGCTTTATTAATCATGATAGAAAACATCAGAGGTACTCACGTAACATTAAACTTTAAAAGTTGCACAGCCAGACTCTCACAAAAGCCCTCCATGGCAAACTTAGAAGCTGCGTACACGTCATTAAACACCACCCCTAGAAAAACAGCACAGGTTTAACTTCCATTTGTTCACACCAAGAAGAGTTTCACAGATCTGCTTGTTTGTCCCTCTTAGTGAGGACATACATTTATACTTAAACTATATTACCTCCTCATCCATCCTCACCTCCATCCGTTCATCATCCACCCACCCATCCGTAGCACTGCAGCTGACAAACCTGTTATTTACTCCCTGTGTCATTTAACACCTCACCCCGCCCGCCTCCTCTCCCCTCACTCAGCACTCCTCTGTCCCCGCTCACCTTGCAGTCCCATCACACTGCTGACCACAATGATGTGTCCTCCTTTCCTTTTCTTCATATCAGGCATCACCTCCTTGATCATGCGGATCACCCCGAAGAAATTGGTCTCAAAAACTTTCTTCATCTCTTCAATGGGGATGCTCTCCACTGGACCCACCAGGCCGATACCTGCATTATTGACTGCTCAGGAGAAGAGCAAGGGAACAAGGAGGACAGAAGAGAAATCAACATCAGTTTTAGACCCTGTAACAATCCCAGGTACAGCATGTTGAAGAGGCCTTCACTTCACTTACTTAAGACATCCACATGTCGATCTTTAATGCCATTAATGCACTGTTTAACGGACTCATCACTGCAGACGTCCAGTACAGCCAGAGAGAGAGTTTTTCCATATGCATCCCCAGCAGCTTCCACCAGCTTATCTTTGCGTTTCAGATCACGCATCGTGGCTATTACTGCAGACAGGAGGGTGACAATCAGAATCTTTTAAGATCTGAGGAGTCATATTAATATATAAGCATTTTTTGTATGCATTTGGCAACACGTATTGTGCAGCATCCATGCAGTTTGTTATGTGCGCGCTACAATACTAATTATTATTATTGAGATAATGCCTTTCTGCCTTGTTTAGAGTCTGGAACCAAATTCCTGTTCCATTAGGTTACATTTACGTTCACTGAATGCATAATAACACTTGCAACTACTGTCAAAGTTCCCTTATGCAAGACACGAACCACAAAGGGAAGTTTTAATGAAAAGATCTGACTTGAAACTGCAAATTTAAATCTTTTATCACAACAAAACCTTCATCAGTGTGGTTTGAAAAATAGCCTCACACATAATTATGCTTCTTTTTTCCATGGACAGCTTCCAACTGTGAGTTTGTGAATGGATTTAACACTCCCTTCCCGCAACTACCCCTTCAGGCGGCTGCTGTAAATAGATGATCAGGCAGCCTGCCCAGGTACATGAGGTTAGATACAGACAAAATATGCAGTGCCAAGCTCGGTTCACTGGCTCAAGTTATTTGTGGCCAGACACAAGATACACACAAATTACCAAGAACCTTGTCTTAACAGTCTGCCTTTGTGCACACGTGTGTTTGTAGAGTTTTTAGGTGATAATTTCCATCCTGAGTGCTCCTGCATTGTGCACATTTCCTGGTACAGGAAATATGTGTTATCTGAAATAAAAGGACTGCATAGATTAGTAGGTGAAAACAGAGGATAAAGCACATTGAAACTATGCTCACATACGTCCATGTGCTGAGTCAAACTCTGAGTAGTTTTTCTTCCTTAAGTCACAAAAATAACAGTGGACTAAAGATAGCCGGTAAATATAACCCTTAAGTAGCTTTCAGTGGTCATAAACAGTCCTGTTACAGTAACCAGTTTACATACTAGTATTAGTCTTGTCTCGGTGCTCCAAGAATAACCCTCACCAGCCTGTCATCCTCAATATAGATTTACGAGCCGGGCAATAATTAGCTCAAACAAGGCTGCGCTGCGGCTTTTAGCTATTGTGTGGTGCCTTAAGAGCAACAACGGGTCAAGTTAGGATCAGAGGTAGACTGTAACTATGTGCAGGGCTGCAGGGAGGTGTAAAGAGCTGGGAGCTTTGCCTTAAGTTGGGAAACTTAAACTAGGACTTCAATGAAAGCAAAACACCCAGTAATCTCAACATAGCCTGGGATGACGTCGACTGAGAACTACAAATGTGGTCACTAACCATTTTCAGATAGATGCTATAGATATTTTTAATGTATTCTTCAACCTTTTAGGATGCCAGTGATTACTATTAATTTCCGAACAAAGCAAACATCAATTAGCAGATGTGTTGCTTGAGTTTTATAACTGCATCAATGTTACATTATATGGTAACATTACACAAGCAGAGTAATAAGTTTATGGAGGAACAGCAGAAGAAATGCCTTCAGATTTCTAAAACACAGCAGCGTGACTTGCATAATGATTAACAGTGACAAAACACTGGTGCTGTCCTTCAAGTGGGGAGATGGTGTGTTTTTTTATGTTTTCCAACATAAACGTTATTATGCAGATGGAATACAGTTTGTATAAAATGGTGAAGTCTTTTTATACCAAAGACACACTGTGTGTGCCTGAGATCTGCTATTGAGGAGAATTTGGATGGAACAGACGGGCAGTAGGAGGCAGCTTTTGGAGGCGTGAACACGGCCTCAGTTTGGAGTAGATATGGTCTGATACCACATTGATTTCATTTCTCAGTGGTGAAACTTGCGTTTTACTGTATTTGTGACGGGCAAAAGCTGCTTCTTGGCATCCCGCCACACGTGTCTGTTAAATTGTCTAAGCTTCAGAGATCTGTTTTATTATATTTTTTGTACAAGTGGCACAACCTGGTTAACTGATAACAGTCGTCTGTAACATTTGTGACTTTATTAAGATTGGGACTAATTAACTGAAACTGGTCTCACTATATGGCTGACAGAAATGACACATCACTTAAGAGAGTCTTTAGTTTGTGCGGGTGTTCCAACATTTATAAAGTATAGAAATACCAGACTTTTCCTGATTTAGGTTTAACATTTATGCAAAGTTAAGTGGAATCTCAAAAGCTGAACAACAATGAACACCAGTGAATAATTACTGTTATCATTGTGATACAAAGCTTTTTGGCAGCCTATTATTTGACAGGTATGTGGCCTCTACTTATGAGATTATTGAATTTGCAGCTCTGCTTCTGAAGACAGCGTCCTTACGTCAGTCAAGTGTGACCTCTGACCTCCTGTCGGCAGAGGAAAAACTACAGGCCAGGGAGGTTCCTGTTCAGGTTCTAGCAGTTCAGACTGCTGTGGTATTGATTCACAGTTGTTGTGTCAAAATTAAATCCTCATTTACACCCACGTGATTCATAAGACTTTCAAACTAAGAATTGTTGGAGATTTAAACTGCAAACAGCATCTCAGCTTTAATTCAATCTTTGCTGTGCAGTTGATTCCACAGTTGTTTTAATCTTCATAGTCATGTGAACCATGTAACACTCTGCAGTCATGATGTAATCATCTTATGTGTTATCACCATAGAAGAAGACAGCAGAGGATAAAGCGCTTGTTATTTTTCTGTTTATTATTAGTTGTATTATTCTATTAGACAATATGTTATTCTATTATTGAACAGTTTTTCTTCTCTATGTGCAGTGCAATATAAATACCGTCTATTTATATACAACACCAAACAAAGTAAATTAAATACTAATTGTCTCTGTCATAGACTCACCATGGTAGCGCTTCTGCTCATCCTTGGCCAGCATCACGGCCATCCTCAGGCCGATACCAGAGGAGCAGCCGGTGATCAGCACCACTTTCTGTCCGGGACTCGCCATGTCTGCTGCCAAACTGAGAGCTGGAGGATGAGTGGAGATCTGAGGAGACCGTAAGAGGATAAAACACACTGACACACAGTCACATGGGCTAGTGGGCAAAGCTGCAGCACAACAGGATTATCTGAAGCTCAGTGGTGGTAAAATAATATTACAGAAAACCAAATCTCCACCAGGCATGGCTGTGAAAGTTAGAAAAAAGAAGCCTGAAGTTGGGTTTCTGACTGTCAGTGTAAAAACAGTCTGTGTAATAATAAAAATAATTTAAAAAAAATTGGAGGTTAAATTTTAGTGTCATATAGATGTCAGTGTCTGTGAAGAGATGTGGCGCCACCTGGTGGTCAATAAGATTATTCTTCAAATGAGTCAAACAGGAAATTAATCCACTTTGTAGCTAAATACAAACTGACAGCTGCATCCATGACCGGTACAGTTAGCAGCGCTTGCAGTAGTGCTACAAGCTTTTCCAGTGACACAAACTGTTTTAATGCTGTGACACATGCATGTTCCATTTGGATGTGAGTTTTGGGTTAGCTGTCCTCTGAAATGGTTTCCCACCAAATTTACAGCTGTGAGAAAGAGTCTCTGGATTATCTGTGTGTTGCTTTAGAATGAGCCAATAAAGTGTTTTTCTGCTCCTTCGTATGCTGCATAGACCATAACAATAGAAACATAGCTCGTTGTACTATGAGTTGCTGGACTTAGATTATTATTGCACATAAACAGAGTTTAGTTTTTTGTGATCTCAGTCAACTCTGATTTATTATAGATGGACAGACGTAGATATCAAACAAATTTAAAAAATAAAATCTGAATATTAAAACGGGTATTTTATGTGCAAAAAGCCGTATTATGTCACCTCCTTCACTCCAAGAGTAGTAGGATCCACATTACAGCTATACATTTATTAATTTCCTTCACAACTGAAAGTCCACTCCATTTTTCATATAGAGCCTCTTGTAGAGCACAGTGATGTTCACTGAAAGGACACTTATCACGGCATTATGTCTTCTCACAAACAGGGGAACCCAGAGGGCACAAAGTCTTTCTTTCTTCATTCAAAGGGCATTCAGTTCTGCACTTTAGTATGTTTTTCTTAGGGACACGCTAAATGGATTTATTTCATGAGATTGACACCCATACAAAGCCTCCAGCTTCAAGAACACTGCATTAGCCCTTTTCATCCCAAACCTCCTCCTCATGTGCCAAATGATACATGAAGTAGCTGTTACAGCAATAAGAGATGTGATCCCCCACTGGCTTCCCACCTGTGAAAACAGCCAGTTGTTCTGTTACAGAGCACAGCCAGCACATTTACTGATATTTCAGCCAAACTGTAAAATAGATAAGAAGTGGTTGTCAGATTTACCTTTTGATTCTTAACTGTGATGGTAAAGGACATGAATGTGGTAATGCCTATGACATGGATGAAAATTAAAGACTTCATCAAATTTTTTTTTTAAATCATACCGACTATGGAGACATAGAAAAGATGGACAAAGGAGAGAAGTGTATGAGATGCAGCAAAGACGGGACTCAGTCTGCTGCAGTTAATTACATTTAACCACTCTGTCAAGCATGCTGATGTTTAGCAGCACCTTCCTTTAGCATATTAGCATGCTAATATTGCTAATTTGTACTAAACAATGCAGAGCTGTGGATGATTGGAATGACAGCAGGTGTAAGTGAAAAATGAAGTTGTGACCTGATGATGCCTGAAGAAAAGTCAGAGCCAACGTTGCTACAGTTTATCCACTGGGGAATATGAACGTCTCTTCCAAATGTGATGGCAGTTCATCCTCTGGTCATCAAGATCTGTCACTGTAGATGAAGGTGGTGGACCAAGAGATGGACGACTGCCATCTTTGGACGGAGCAGCTAAAATGACAGATTTGTGACTTGTTTACTTTTTCTCTGTAAAGTCCAGATCAGAGTCCTGATAACTGTCTGCTGGACTGCAGCAGTGTGAATAAAACTGCATGAACTTCAGTGTGCAGACTGAAAATGTCATTTAAGTTGATTTATTTTCTGTCATTTGTCTGTCAGAACCCTTGTAGACTGCATTATGGAACCACAGAGAAACAGTGTGGACCTTTAATCAGTGAACTGTGTCCCTGAAGGTCTGGACAGCTGATTCTTCACATTGATGCTGAATAACTCCACTTTGCTGCTCATTACTTTTTCTACTTTTCTGTTGGAGGGAGACGTGTTTTGTTGTTTACTTTGAAGTAACTGTAGTTCTAATTACGACCACTAGATGTTAGTAATGAGGTCTGTGCTACTTATTGGACAGTTTATTCTCTTTGTCAGCAGAATAATAAACACATCACGTGAACTATCTCTACAACCTAACCTGCTCTTTAAAATCAAGATTTCTTCTCTTTTTCACAAATTTTATTTAGTGAAATAATTATAATTTATTGTATTATATATTTAGCAAAACTTGCTTTTTTCAAAATTGCTTTCACTTACAAACTTTTACTATATTTAAATCTTATCTACAGCCTTAGTCATCAAATCTTGCTGTGCTTTGTCCATTTTATTACAGCATTTATTTTTTTATGTTTTGTACTGCAAAACATTGCATGAGCACTGACCAGTGTGGGAACTGTTCAGTGTTTGTTTGAGACTATCCCCACACTTAAAGAAATGATGGTTAAATGAGGTTGAACAGTTTGGTTCTAATAAGCCTCAAAGTAGTGTCTCATGCTCTCATATCATTTGGTTTAAACAAACAGCTTCTGGTCAACCCCTGCCCCAGAAAAGCGGTAGAAGATGGATGGATGGAGCTTCTGGTCAATAATGCATATAAATGTAACAAAGAGGAAGGGCGTATTTTTACAGATATAACCACAACTTCTCTCTTCTGCTTGAAGGCCTGTGGTAAAAGCCGTCTTTTCAAGGAAATGTCCTTCTGCATTGCAGATGAAGGTCTTACAGTAAGTCATTTATTTTATTAATAATGTACAGACATGTTTTAGTGACTCACACACAGAGATGAGAGCAGCAGCGATGAGTTTAACAGCTACAACCAGAGGACTTGTGGTGCTTCTTCTCACAGTGACAGGTACTGTAGGTCTACTGATAGATGTTGAACAATATTTCTACTTAGAGTGACTGGAAGTGAGAAAGAAAGAAAATATCCTTTACGTTCAGATTTTCTCAACATCATTTCTCATCATAGATGCACAAAACGTTGTGTTGAGTTAAACTGAAGGTTTGCTGTCCTCTGTATGTGGAGGTTTTTATCATGGTGATTTCAGGATGAAGAACGGATTCTATCCAGACTGCTAATCTAAAACTACTAACTTTTCATTTTGTCATTTAAACGTCAGTGTCTGCAATTCACATCCTGAGTCTCACACTGAACGATAATCTCACTGCTGCCACTTAATTCATGAACCGGCCTTTTGTTTTTACTGAAATTTAAACATGTTGGTTAGAACAGCTCTGAAATTGAAATATGATAAAAGATAAAAGCACTTCAGATGACTTTTAGGGATGGCCTTCTCCTGTGAGGAACATCCTTTTAAATTTTATGGTGAACTCCATAAAATGTTATATTATACATTAAAATACTTAAATCCAAATGATTATTCAGTGACTATTGTGTATGATTGTACCATTTCACTGTTTGATGTCAAATGAGCAATTTTCACTTTATTTTTATTTTTTGGCCAAAATACAGCTTTTAGCCTTTTATTATATTTTAGGACCGTTTTCCTTTTTTTAAAAAAAAAGTTTAAATTAGCTTCAGCTCTGCCCTGGAGGCTGGTGTGGATGAAGAAACAATACATAATTATTTGTTATGTGCAAATTAAATGTCTGATATGTTACCAGGAATATCCTCCTTCAAAGGAAATCCATTTTTATTTTAGATGATTGTTGTTTAAAAACCTGTAGTCGAGAAATGACCAGTCTGCTCTCACAAACATCTCTACAAGCACCACCAAAATGACTTGAAGGTTTTGGTGTCAGATCTCTAAAATGCTAATTAAGCTCTTTATATTTTTTAATATTTTCTTCATCTCTGTGTTCAGTCTGACTTAATTCAGAAATGACCTGATAACATTTTTGTAATCTGAATACAGCCCTGTTGTAATGCTGCTCCACTGCTCCTCCTTGATGCAGACGTGTTTGTAAAAATACATTTTTCTGTCTCAAATACTTCAAAGCTGATCAGAGATGAAGTCTGCAGCAGTGATAAATATCACAGCCTATTTGTGTGTCCTACTGTGTAGCTTGTAGACAGTCTGCAGGTTTTCATGAGTCCCTCCCCTCTACATGAAGGAGGCTCATCAGTGTGTCTTTAGTTGAAATGAAAACCTGCAGACTGTTCTCCAGGACACATTGTTCTATGTAGTTTTGGAAATGTAGTTAATATAAGATATAAGTTAACATCAATGTATGTTCTGATGCTGCAATAAATTAAAAAATACCTAACAAATCTGTTTACTGATCCTGTCGTGTGTTAATGTGATGACTTCTGATGTGTTACAGTGACACACAGTCGGGATGGCTGGGATGTGACTTACTCTTCTACTGAGATCTGTGCCTTGAAAGGATCAACAGTGGAAATACACTGCACCTACAGTTACCCTTTTGAAAAGGAAGGCTATAAGATTATTGTTAAGAAAAGACTCTGGTTTTCTAAAGGCAGCAATAAGATCTATGTGGATCTGAGATCAGATCCGGAGTATTCAGGTCGTGTACAGTATCATTGTGGAAACAACAGCTGCACTCTGAGAATCACAGACTTGAGAAAGAGCGACTCAGCTGAGTACAAGTTCAGATTCACAACAAACCAACCAGGTGGAAGTTTTACTGGATCACCTGGAGTCTCTTTGTCTGTGGCAGGTAACATTTATTTATTTAATTCTGTGGGTTACTTTGAGTGTTTCTTTGTGCTTCCATATGTTTTGTTCATTATGTTTAAAACACTTGTGTTCCTTGTTACTGATCCAGATCTCCAGGTGAGCAGATCATTCATCAGGGATTCCAACTCAGTGGAGCTGAAGTGTCAGAGCAGTTGTCCTCTATCAGACCATCAGTCCTACATCTGGTACTCCAGTGGAAGCACCATTAATGGACAAACATCTCGATCTTATTTCACTTACTTTCACCCCACAAACAGAATTTCCTGTGCTGTAATTGGACATGAGAAGTCTCCCTCTCCTTCAGTGTGTGAGTTTACTTCTCAGACGTCTTGTGTTTTCTGATCACACAACCTGCATGGCTGTGTGTTTGCAGTGAGCTTTTTAAATAGTTTACATAGTGAGTCACTTAAATATTCATCTCTGTCCTGTGACGTCCTGAATCAGACTCTGGTTTGTGCTTTGCTCTGTGTCACAGTGGTAAAGGATCCCTGGGATGTGACTTACTCTTCTACTCAGATCTGTGCCTTGGAAAGATCAACAGTGGAAATACACTGCAGCTACACACACCCACCTGGAATATATGTCACTAAAACATTCTGGTTCACTAAAAGGAGGAATGGTAAATATGTGAAGCTGAAAGATGATCCACAGTATGAAGGTCGTGTTGAGTACGGTGAGAAGAACTGCAGTCTGACGATCAGACATCTGAGAGAAAGTGACTCAGCTGAGTACAAGTTCATGATCATGACAAACCAACCAGGAGGGAACTATACCGGCTCACCTGGAGTCACTCTGTCTGTCAAAGGTAACATTTTCACTTGACGTCTGTCAGAGTCAACGTATTGTAACATTTCTATGAGTGTGTGTGTTGACATTTGTCTCTAAAGTAACGTTTCTGTTGATTTTTCACAGATCCACAGCTCCAGGTACATGTGAGGAGATCAACAGTCAACCAGTTTTCTACCTGGACAGAGCTGACATGTCACAGTCGTTGTCAGCGGTCTGATTATTCTTCCTACAACTGGTACAAGAATGGAATCAAAGTTACAGAAGGAACAAGATATTTACACCTGCAGACATTTGGTCGTTCAGACAGATATTTCTGTGCAGTACATGGACAGTGGCGTTTCCATTCTCATCCAGTTTGTGAGTTTACTTTTCTATTTTCATTAAATTACCAAAGTTACAAAGTGCTTTATTACAAAAACAGACACTGGCCAAATATATAAGACCTAAAACATAAGATGTCACAGAATAAAATAAAATAAATAGTTACAACAAATGTCAACAGTTAGAAAGCTGTACAGTAAAAGTGAGTCTTTAGAAGAGATTTTAAATAAACTTGTTTATAATAAACTCTGAGCGTTGTGAAATTTTAGATTGGCATATTTCGTACTTTCCAGGGTAACATCTTTTAAAACTATTTAATAGTCTCTGATTATTAGTGAGTCGAAATACCAAAACAATTTGAAGGCTCCATGAAAAGTCTCATCTTTAAGAACACAACAAGATAAAGCTTAAAATGCAGAAATCAACTTGTGGGATCTTCTGAACCATTTGTAGCTGCATGTCACAATATTACAAAACATAAAGAATACTTTTTAATATGAAATACTGGTCACAAAATTGATGAAAGATTATTTTTGTTGGACTTTCATAATTCTAAAAAATTAAATATAAACAAGAAAACAGTTTCTTTTAATATGGGCATATTTGTCATTTTCAGATTTTGAAAATCCAGAGCTCGGTTCTACTTTGATTAGACTGTCTGCCATGTTTCTGTGTTTGTGGTCCAACATGTCAAACCTTCATGATCAGTTATGAAAGTTTAATGAAAATAACCATTTTCATGTTTGTATTCACGTATTTCATATTCACAAATTAATTATTCATTTACAACTGTTTGATCAAAGGTAGGACTTCTCGTGACAGCTTTAATTTGTTTATTTTTCACAAGCTA
Organism: Dascyllus trimaculatus; assembly: GCA_024666655.1. Lineage (NCBI taxonomy): Eukaryota > Metazoa > Chordata > Actinopteri > Pomacentridae > Dascyllus > Dascyllus trimaculatus. The sequence continues at coordinate 11,734,609 of CM045447.1, read as the reverse complement.
AATGATAATCGGAGATTAGTCAGTCTTCTCGTCCAGTGTTGTAGATTTTGAATCGCTGACATGATGAGAAGTAACAGTGAGAATTTCAGGTTTTTATCTTTAATAGTTTCTGACATTCTGTCATCCAAACATATCCTCACATTTCAATGAGCAATAAACATTCTTGAGAAAACAAGAAAGTATTTGATAAATCAAGTTAAAGTTTCACAAATATCTTTATAGATAACTCATTTTTATGCTATAAAAGTTTGAGGATAATCAGAGATGTTTGGACAGAAACTTGGTGACTTGAGAAGGAGTGACCCAAGAACAAATAAAACAGGTTGTGTTCATACAGTCACACTCTCATCTCAGACTTTCTGTTTTTATCTCCTCCAGATGCTTCAATGCTTCCGTCTGTGTCAGTGAGTCCGTCTGAAACAGTGGAGGGAAGTTCAGTGACTCTGACCTGCAGCAGTGATGCTAACCCAGCAGCTACTTACACCTGGTACAAGAACGATGGAAATCCAGCCTCTGAACCTCTCAGTAGAGAATCACATCTTTACTTCCGCTCCATCCGGTCCTCTGACTCTGGAGAGTTTTACTGTACAGCTGAGAGTGAGCTGGGGAGGATTTCTACAGGCAAAACTATCGATGTGAAATGTGAGTGAAACACAGGTTAGAAGCTATAAAGACACTTAATCTATCAGCTTCTTTTATCTCTATTGAATGAGCTCCAACTTTTCTCGTTAAGTTCAGTTTTTGTGCTCATGAGGAGTGAAAGCAGATGAACTTTAGTTCCTGGAGGAGCTCTCCAAATTGAAAAAATAATCTTAATGATGTTTCCAGGATTAACTTAGTTTGTTTATTAAGCTGAAGTGTTGTAAAATGAAAACCACATCACAAACGGGGCTGTCAGGTTTGGAAAGAGGCATTTATAAGACCGGACTCCTAAACATGTGACTGAACTGCACTATGTGGGAACCATATTAGGAGGCAGAGGTCATGCTTTCTCTGTGTCCACTGTTCAGTTTTGACCATTCTTTAAATGTCTTTGTTGTGATTTCTCCAAACATACAGAAGTGTCAGAATATCTCTTCAACTTAACCTGAAGGTTTTATCTGGTTGTTTCAGGCACAATTCACAAATCAAGTCAAGTGAATGTTCATAAGTTGACTAGGCTGGAAACATGTTCAAACTATCAGACATTCATTCACCAAACCACCGTCAATTTTCTATGTTCATTTTTGTAATTCACCTTCAACTTATAATATGCTGTATTCATGTTTGCAGATGCTCCAAAGCTTCCGTCCGTGTCAGTGAGTCCCTCTGCTGAGACAGTGGAGGGAAGTTCAGTGACTCTGACCTGCAGCAGTGATGCTAACCCAGCAGCTAACTACACCTGGTACAAGGAGAATGAAGACTCCCCAACAGCATCAGGACAGATGTTCACCATCACTGACGTAAGAGCTCAACACAGTGGGAATTATCACTGTGAAGCTCACAACACTATAGGTCGTCATAACTCCAGCGTGCATCTGACTGTATTAAGTAAGTTTCCATTCACTTAAACACACTGCAGCAGAGTGCAGAACACGAAATAAGCTGTAATGCAGGGAGAAGTGAGCTCCCTCAGTGAACCTTTATTGTCAAACTCCACGGAGCCTGGCTATGCGACGTATTTGAAAATGCAGAATTTGTATCTTTGCATCAACAGCTAAACTTTTAATAAACCATGTTTAGAGTTCAGTAGGACAACCTCTTCTACAGAAAGAGTGACACAATTTACTGTAACCTCCTAGTGTTCTCTGTGTTCACATGCTGTCGCCTTTAGGAACTTACCAGCCAACAACTGAACTCCTAACTGTTCTCTCATTCTGTTCTGGGAAATGTAGTTCTGAGACGGTAAATAATATGTAAATCATGTAAATCATCTTCCAGCTACTCTTGAGGGGGAAAGTAGCAGGTGTTCATGGTGCTATTAGCCTATAATGCTGCACCTCATTATCATTCTGCTATTTGGGACAGTGAACCTTCTGGCTTGGCCAATATCTTTACACCAAACACAGTCATATTGGATGGCGTTAAGTCAAGAATGAAGCAGTGGTGTCACCTTAAAATAGTAACAGTGGAGTAGTTTTGGTGGAACATTTGTACACAGGGAGGTGACCACTGTCAATAAAATGGATAATTCCCTGAAAAGTCACTGCTTGATCCAAATCCTCTGCAAAACTTGAAATTTTCAGTTTCACTCACAGCACACTGAGATCATCACAAGATAAACTGTGGGTTTCTGCTGAGATGGATTGTGATTAGCAGAAACAGTGACATATGTTGCTGTTCTTTTCACTGCTGCTGCCACTGTTGACATTTTCTATTTAGTAATCTGTATCTGTTACAAAGTACTTTACACTGGAGGACTGCGTGGGGCAAATACAGTTAATTAATATAAATAACTAAAATTGAATATAATAACAATGATAGAATTTTTTTTTCTTCTACCAGTCTTGTTCTGATCAGGTTCAGTATTTTTGACATTTGCCAATGACGGATTTATGAGTGAAGGATTACAAACATCTCAACATCCTGTAAATGATGAATGTTGTCATTTTCTAACCACCACCCAGGATCATGGAAAGTAGCAGCTGTTGGAGCAACTGCTGCACTGACCCTGCTCGTGATATTCCTCTTTGTCTTTATATTGATGAGGTGAGCAGTTTACTGTCATTGAATTATATTTTGATGAAGGGAAATTGTGGTGCTTTACAACTTGGATTTTCTTTTGTTTTTCTATCCATCAGTGAAGCCACTAAAGTAATCTGGAAGCACTGGGAATGTTGTTATTAGTGAAGAGACAAATGATGCAGACAGAATGTTGAACAACAACATACTTGCATCAGTTTTGCACATATAATAGGCTAAAACTTGAAACAGAAAGTCTGTTTGTGAAGATTCTCAGTCATCCAGGTCATGGTTATCCTTGTAGTTTCAGTCGTAGCATCTGGACTTGCTTGAGTTTCTCGAAGACGTTTGGCCGGAGAAGACAGATGGTTTGAGAGGGGGGTGAAGGAAGTCATCTATGTTAAACTGGAAAAACATTCTTTAAAGAGGCCTGAGATATCACTTCTCACCTGTTATTACAGGTTATTATGATAATATTACATTCTCTAGCCAGGAAGAACAGAGCCCATTCACACCTGGCCACAAAGGGCCCTAACGTACCCCACTGTGAGAGGGAAGGACCTAACAACTGGGGAGGGGAGGATATCACAGACCCAGCAGACTGAAGCTTCAATAGTGTTAATGGCTCCTGAGGAGTATCAAAATCTGGAACTCCCAACTAGTTATTTTAGAACTGATGAAGCCTCTTGGATGAGAGGTGAAACATCCTTGAGAAACTCAAGCATCTCCAGATGCTACGATTGAAGCTACAAGGACTGTTTGTAACTGGTGATTGATGTTAAGGGACAGATGAGGCAATAACTTTCCTTCATTTTCAATTTTCTCTTCCAAAGATGTTGGTACCCTGGACCTGTTTCAATTTGTGGCATGTTACTGTGATGGTAACTGAGATCACAATGTGCTTCCTAAAAACAACACCCAAGTGTCTGAAACTGGAATTTGTGCTTCAATGAATATTTGTTTACAATTTTGAATGAAAATTATTATTATTTTTTGTTTTTACCCAGAAAAAAGAGAAACTCTAAGCAATCAGCTGATCCTGTACAGAGAGCAGACAACACAGAACAGGTGAGAAGAGTAACTCCACTGTAAAAGAAAATCCCTTCCTGTGTCTACAGTTCAGTTCAGTTCAGAGAGTCTGTGTGGACATCTGTGTACCCTCCACTGCTTTGTGACTGCATGGATATTATGCTACAAGGGCCCCAGCGGTGCATGCAGTGTAATACGGAGAGCTTTTTCCTTGAGGCAGACAAGAGAGTAGTATAATAAGGACAGTTCTGCATCCACAAGTACACGAGGGTCCACTAGGTACTGAGTGAACTTCATCAGCCTCCCAGGTCCACAAGAGACCATGCAGACCCTCTACATTCATCTATGTCCAGACCAACATTTGATTCCATGCAGACAAATTGTGTCATGGTTCACATGCTTGGCTGTAGTGTTCATGCTCAGAATACTACGTATGGAATGCATCAAATATGCATCTGTAGCGTCCAAAGCTGTTCATGTGCACGTCTGCAGTAGAAGCGGCTCTAAGACTTCAGGAGCTTTGCTCAGGCTGCTGACCTGGATTTGGTCACTCAGATAACTTCACACTGTGTCATCTGCTCTTCATAAAATCACATAAAAGCTCAGGTGTGCTCATAGTGTGCTAAATTCATTTGTCCACCAAGCATCATTAAGTTGTTACCACAGTCAGTACTTCTGGGTCTGACAGACTCCATGACAGTCTGGTGTTCAACAGTGTGTTAGCCTCCAAGTATGAAGGCAACTTGTAGTTCATACATGAGGATAAGACTAAATGTGAGGCCGGCATGATTGGTCATGTAGGCAGCAGTGATGTGGAAACTGTACTTTGTAGCATTGATGGAGAGAAAAATCCTTGATCAGGATGAGGAGTGGAGAACTGATGAATGAATGAATGAATGAATGACAGACAAGAGGTTATACGTTAAAGTTTTAGACCCTTAGCAGGATATTGGGAAGTCTGTTACTTCGTCTGTTGGAGACCATGAACTGTAACGATCACCAGGAGCAACAGCATCACACCCAGTATTTATTTTTACATTTATTAATAACTCTACCTGTAGCCTTATAAATTCAAGTTGACACTGAGTTGTGTTCATCAGTGCATCAGTTACAAATTAAAGATATGAAAATAACCTTTCTTGGTCATGCAGGATGACCTTCACTATGCCAGTGTCCAGTTCTCCAGAAACCAGGAAGAGTCTCTTTACTCCAGCGTCACGTCGACTCAACCCCAGAGACACGTGGAGGAAGAGGATGAAGGTGTTTTATACTCTGCTGTCAAACATAACAGTGGCAGCAGGTGAGCAGCTCTTCAGACTGTATGATTGAAATGACTTTTAGTCAAACAGCTGTGTTGGTGTTGAATGTGCTTGTTGTCTTCATGTTCTATAATCTGTTCCTAGATGCCATTTAATATCTCTAATACTCTCACCTGGTTGTTTTATTTTCCTCTCGTAACCAGAGGTCAAGAACCTGGAGAAGATTCTTCTGCTTTGTACAGCACAGTCAAGAAACCCCACTGAAAACAAAGGAAATCTCCAGCCTGGTATTTAGAATCACCAGTTTGTTTAATGAAGCAGGTAACCAGTGATCTGATATGTTGCTGAGGCCAGACCAGTCTGAGAACGCAACACTGAGGAAACATTTCACACTCAAATGTAAACAGAAGCTAGAAGCTTTTTCATTTCCTAAAAAGACTGAGATGTTAGAGAATGTCATATCTGTGGATCATTCACATTTATTGAAGTTTAAAGTTCAAAAACTCTTCTCAGCTTGTTTTCCTCCAGTAAACCATCTAACATGTACAACAGACTGTTCTGCTGTTCATTATGAATCCCTCTATTAAAGATGTGACACCCATGTGGGGGCTGTTCACTGTGCTTTGACTATTTTTTGCTGTCAGTGGTTTTAGTTCTTCCTCCTGCTTATAACAGTATTTACTTATAACTGGCTACACTCTCCACTCCAAATATACTTTGGTTCCTGAGTTCCTATTGCACAGACTGGGTTAAAATGAATCACAGTGTACACAGTTAGCTGTCATCGGGAAAGTGTTGTGTATTTGCTGTTCAGACGCCTCTACAGCCTGCAGGCGTTCACAGACAGTTCATTGGCAGCATCATTCAGACTCTGACATTTGGCCTCCAGACTGGAACTGCTGGAGCACTCTGCAGCCGAGGGCCAGCGCTCCACCCAGGTGTCCTTCCCCAACATATAGATGAATCTGACACACCAAATAGAAAAACAAGGACTTAGGGAGGTTTGTTTAGGCTGTATTTTAACACATCAGCACACTGCTAGAGCATGCTGCCTCAAGTTAGATGTGATCTCTTGATCTGGCCTTTAGGGGGCAGCAGACACAACATTTGAACATATGACAGACATGTTGTCATCTGAGTTGATAGAAATAACCTATTAGAGACTGTTCCTTGTTTACACATGCAGCAGTTATGAAACAGTGCTATCATTTATTAGGAATCATGTGTCTGCTCATCGATCGTGTGTGAGTCTGATGATTGTCTCTACCAACCACTGAATGGAATATCTGTCTTTTTCACTGCTAAATGCTTCACTGTATTCACTGGATAGAAGCAGGAGGTGGTCTGTGGGTTTTTAGAGCTTCTCTACTGAAAACAACTGAGGATGAAATGATGCCACAAAAGTTTACTTGCTACTAAGATCTGAGGTGCAGATATTGATCCGTATGTTTGTCCCTCAGAGCGACTCTTTAACAGTGATTTCACTTTGTCATTTCACATATTATTATTAAAATATTCCCTATTTAAAGTAAAACACCTATTGTTTATTCCTGTTTCCACTGACTTTGTTAACATTGTCTACTTGTGACAAGGCAAAATGAGAACAAGCCTTTTTTTTAAAGGACTAATATATAGGACTTAGTAACATCTAGTGGTGAGGCTGCAGATTAGCACCAGTGAACAACTTTTCCTTTCCAAGTGTGTAGCAGAACCTACAGCAGCAACTTCAACATAGAAATGAGAAAGGCCCTCTCTAGTGCCAGTGTTTGGTTTGTCCATCCTGGGCTACTGTAGGAGCACAGCAGCACAACACAGAAGAGGACGTGCTCTCTACGTAGACATGAAAACTGATTCTAATGTTCAACGAAAAGTTACTTGATAATAATACTTAATGAAAACTTAGTTAGGTAGGGTGACCAAACGTCCTGTTTTCCCAGGACATGTCCTGTTTTCATGTCCTGTCCTGGTTGTTTTTTATAAAGTGATGAAAATGTCCTGGTTTTCATTGTTTTGAAGAAGGATGAAGAGAAAACTAAAGACAGACATTTTTTTGTTAGTGTACTGGCTATTTGTCTGAAAAATAAACTTAACTTTAACCAAATAATCAAAAGGCCACTGATGCACCATGGGTATGTGGTTTACGCAGGCAAATGAGTCATCGTCCATACCAGAGTGTTGCACTTCTTCTTATTTTATTTAATAAATAATTTATTAAATGGACTATTATTATTATTTTAGGGGGATGCCCAGCTTTTCATTACAAATGACAGGTGCAGAGGGAGAATATTTTGATTTATTTATTGATCATAACATGTTGATAAGGTCAAACAGTGAACAAATTAACATGTTAATTGTTTCTGTAACTTTACTCTACAACAACGTCACCAGAGGATACTTTGAAAGTCACTCATCTGTTCAAATGTATTCTAATTTCAATCACAAGACAAGGTCATGAAACACACAAACCCTTCACCTGACAAGTACAAACCACCAAACTGGAAAATTACACATCAATCTAGTATCATCATAGAGAGCAAACAGCTAATGACAGTTTACATTCATTTAAATAGCATCAGTATCAGTATATGTTTACGTTAATATGTGATCTCTTCAGAATGTGTCACACACAGATGAAGTAGAGTTTGTCTTGGCAGTCCCAGTTCTCCCACAGTCCCTCTTTGGTCAGAGCTCCACAGCGTTTCTTTATTGGACACTGGTGGTCCTGACCTCCTTCCTTGGACCAGGCTTCATATTCCAGAGGGTCACCGTTCACCCACAGCCAGCGGTCACCCAGGAAACGCAGGCCCATCCACACCCGCTCAGTGGTGTTCTTGTGGTTGATCTCAGTCTGGGCCAGAAGCAGATCGGTCTGAGAGAGCAGACTGGGGAGATCAGTTTGTTTGTCTCTGCAGTGGCTCAGAGCGTCCTCCCAGGACATCTTCTGCTCCTCCACAGTCACTTCCATGCAGTAAAAATAGAAGGTATTACTGCTGCTGCGATCATTCCATTCTCCCTTTGAAGTGATTCCTGCATTGTTCTGAATGCCCCCATAGTTATCTGGTTGGTCATCAGCCCAGTTCTGGTATGTAATGTGTGCCCCTCCTGACCACTTCCAAGCAGTGTGGTTGTTGGGATCTCGCTGAAGGCCGATCCATCCACCGTCAATTCTTCCACCTGCGTCTTTCAGAAGCTTGTCTATCTCACTCTGTCTATTAAAAAAAGAAAGATCAGTGTGATGTTGTCGGCAGTAAGCCTGAGCTTCAGGCCAGGTTTTTTTCTCCTTAATAAGAATGTGTTTTCCGATATCTCCCTCAACAGCAATGCAAAGACAAATGAAGAAGATGATTCTTTCCATGGTCACTGGTCTGTAGCTGAAGATGAGAATGTTGTCTGTGGCTGTTTCTTCACTAAGGGTCATTTAAATCACTTGAGGACAAGACTTTGCATGGCTCTATCTTGTTTACACAAACAAAGCATATTCATGGTGGCTTAAAGGTTGAGAAACCAGGCTTTGAAGTGTACACCACATTTGTTGAAAGTGTTTGAGATAAGAATTGTGTGGTTCTATATCTGTCTCATCAGCAGTGTAAAGAAAAATGAAGAAGACCTGTCGTAAAACTGTCTTCTATTCTTGAATGAAGAAATGACTGCTAATGTGCATTAAAACTAACATTTAACACTAGAACAGCCACGACAGTCATTTTGACCGTTTTGAAATTTTAATGTGCAATAACTTTTTTAAATAAAAATTTAAATCCTGTTGGTACCTGACTTTTCCTAAAAGTGTCTGTATTTTAATTTAACCTCCTGAGACCCCAACTTTTTTGCGCCATGCATTTTTGATTTATCCTAGTTATTTGGGATTAGTAGGACCTAATGAATATAAAAAAATAGTAGTAAGAAATAATAATAAGTAATAGCCATGCCCCGTCCACTGCCGGGTTCAGCGCACAGCTCCTGCAGAGTTGCTGACTAGTGAGCACAACAGGCAGTTTTCAAAGTTTTTTAAACTTCCAGGGTCAGGGTTATGGTGCAGGGAAGCCAAAATACGATATCCACACATGTGAACCCAGGGTCTCAGGAGGCTACCAGCATCAGGCAGGTACAGATGCTGATACAGAAGGTCCACAGATGGAGCTGCTGATGTTCTGTCTGTGGAGTCTCCAGCAGTCAGTGAGAATGTGGGTTTCTTCATCTGTCCTTCCAGTAGAATTCAGCTTAACACTAGAACAGCCAGAATTCCAGAACTACTAAACTGCCATGAGTGCTCATTTTGACCACTATACTCTAAACTCTATAAACTTTCATGATAAATAACTAAATGAAAGAGTAATGGATTTATTTTGTTAAGATGTATTTAAAAACAATGAAATAACCCCAAAATGTGTTTTTCAACAAGTTGAATTATACATTCATCAATATTCATATCATCACAAATAGTAATTATTGTATTTATTCAGGCCAGTGTTTTTCCATAGAGAATTCATTCAACATAACTCAGAATAAGAAATAAAAACAATTAAAAATATTGTATTTGGTTATGAAACATAGTATTTTAACATTTAAAACATGTACAAGTGTGCGTCTTGCAAATGGCGCAGCATGGAGTATCTCTCCTTCTTAGGCAGTGTCAGTCAACACAAATGACTTCAGTGTAGTCAAGACAATGCTGCTCTCAGCGGGCTACTGTGAGCGCTGACCTCCTGGTTGTAGCTGTCAAACTGGGACACTCACATCTCCGACATCGTTGGAGTAAATTTGTGAGCAGACTTCATCTTGATAAAATGAGCACAGATTTGACGTCGATACAACCACTTTCTCACCTCCAATAACATTGCATTTTGTATCATAATAACAGTAGTATTTCCCCAAACCTTGTATTATCTTTTCTCATTAAGTTAATCTCATTAAGTTTTCTTATACAGGCAGAATAACTTCCACTTCATTTTTTTTTTTTTTTTTTTTTTTTTTTTTTTTTTTTTTTTTTTTTTTTTTTTTTTTTTTTTTTTTTTTCTTCTTTTCTTCTTTTTTTGTCTGCATTTATACTCAATGTTTAACACCACAGAAGGGGTCAACTTTAATGAGATCAATGCATATTTTAGTCTTGCAGCAAAATGTATTAATATTTAGTGCGTGTGCGTGACCATCACCAGCCACCTCTGGAGGCTAAGCTGTCATTCTTTATTGAATTTTCCTGTCATGAGCCAGAGGGGGCAGTGCAGCACCTTAGTGAATTGAGGGGGAAACAAATGAAGGACAGGACAAGACAAGACGAACAGGGAGGGTACAGATATGCAGTGCTATTTGAATCCCATGAGATTGCTGTAAAATGCAGTGTCATTCCCAACCACCAATCCCACATCTGAAAATTGGGAACCACCAATCAACACATAAACAAATTGGAGACCAGAAGTCCTGACAGTACACAGAATTAGGATGCCAGAAGACCGGAGTGAGAGAGAAATGTATAGAGGGCGTGAGTTTAGTGCAAAGTCTGGAAAGTGACTTCACACCATCAGGCGGGTCCCATCAACTCTCAGAAACGGGACTCGACAGGAGTTGGTAAGCCCTGAACCAACATGCATGTGTGATGGACACTAAAGCCCAGAGCGACTACCACAAGTCAGCTGGGCCAGGCCGGCCAAGTGTAATAACTTCCACTTCAAAAGCTGAAAGGCGCCGTCCAATCAGTGACGTCTCATGTTGCCCACTGGTACCCACCTCTTCCAGGTTGGTTCATGTAGTTGTGTTTTGGTTAAAGTTGTAGTGTTTTGCACTTCAGGGCCACCAATAGTTAATGTAGTTGTGTTTTTCAATTTGTAGTTGTGTTCTTTAATTTGTAATTGTGTTTTTTAATTTGTTGTTGTGTTTAGGGATTTGTTGATGTGATTTGCACTTTCAGGCCCACCGTATGACGGGGATAAGAGTCCACTTCACTGCGTTGCTGGGTGTCTGTTCTTCACCTCCACACCTATTTCTGCTACTGACATCCTGCATGTTGTTCTCTACAAAAGAGAAAGAAACAGTCAACAACTTAGGTCTTTGACAGAGCATTTCATTTACTGAAAAACCTGCACCTAATTCAAGCACTAAAGTTACAGTTTACATCAGCACAGACTGAGTCCAGGTGATAAAATGTCTCCACACACATCCTCCTCTATTTCACTGTCATGATCAGAGGTGAGTTCCAGAGCCTCCAGGGCTTTCACCTGTTTACTTCTGCTGCTCATTTTGTGAAGCTCTGACAGAGAGTATAGCATATGTAGCTGCAGAGTGTAACGTTGGCAGGACTCCCTGGTAGAGAATCTGTATATGTTTTGTCTCTCCCCTGCTGAGTGTCCACTCAGTGTGGGTGGAGTTTGCCCACTGGGACAGAAAAGGCTCCCGTCAAAAGTCACAACACCTGGATTCTCACACTTTACAGATGAAGTCACGAGAATACAGAGAGGGTGTGTGTGTGTGTGTGTGTGTGTGGAGAAGGGGTGGGGTGGACAAGATGGCTGACGTGGGTGAGGCCGGCCCCCGTGTTAACCATTGGAGGTGACCACCAGGTTTGAACACAACAATGGTTACTACACTACTGGCTCCACCTGTTCCTTTAAAGCACACAAGACAGCGCACAGCGAAAACTGAATAGGTGCACTACCTGGAGGGACACGTGTGTGAACAACAAGGGTTATGTGTCCTCCTAGGGAGATGGTCCTCTAGTGGGTAACGTTTAATGTCTGGGTGTTTACGTGTATAATATAAAGAAAAGAGAGAAAGGAGCACGTGAGGTTAAACAGCTGTGAATGATACAATATTCACATTTCTATCTCTCAGAGGTCAGTAAATAGGCTGATGCTCTTCGACCACCTGCTGGTCTTTGATCTCATTAGAAACGTGACGTATTGCAAGCATCCACAGGACAACCCAACCAGAAGCGATTATCCAATGAATGAATAAACAGACCTTCTAGCAGCAACAACATACAACAGTAAAGCACAAAGAAGGACGAGACAGTCCTTAAAACACAGCTAAACAGTCAAACTTTTACACTAACTAAGTCTGTGCCCAGTCAAACGCTCTCTTACTCTGAGTAGCCAGTAGAGTCGCTTCTGCCGCATCGTTACTGACCTTCGACTCATGCTGGAGATCTCCAGAACACCGGAGGCTGCACACTCTTCCCGGCTGGGCGGGAATGCTCGCAGACAACATGGAGACTGTAAACAAAGGCCTGGTGGCATTTCTTTACCTCTTTGTCCCTTTGTTTCTCTTCAGGATGTCGCTTTTACATGTAGGCCTCTCTGTGTTCAGAGAGTGATGGCAAGGCTCAACAAACGTGAGGCCTGATGTCAGATCAGGACAGTTTATAATCAGTTCATCAAGAAAGGATTTAAATATTAAATGGATTATTATTATTTTAAAGGGATGCCCAGCCTTTCATTACAAATGACAGGTGCAGAAGGAGAATATTTCTATTTATTTATTGATCATAACATGCTGAAAAGGTCAAACTGTGAACAAGTTAACATGTTAATTGTCTCTGTAACTTTACTCTACAACAACGTCACCAGAGGATACTTTGAAAATCACTTATCTATTCAAATGTATTCTAATTTCAATCACAAGACAAGGTCATGAAACACACAAACCCTTCACCTGACAAGTACAAACCACCAAACTGGAAAATTACACATCAATATAGTATCATCATAGAGAGCAAACAGCTGATGTCAGTTTACATTCATTTAAATAGCATCAGTATCAGTATATGTTTACGTTAATATGTGATCTCTTCAGAATGTGTCAAACACAGATGAAGTTGAGTTTGTCTTGGCAGTCCCAGTTCTCCCACAGTCCCTCTTTGGTCAGAGCTCCACAGCGTTTCTTTATTGGACACTGGTGGTCCTGACCTCTTTCCTTGGACCAGGCTTCATATTCCAGAGGGTCACCGTTCACCCACATCCAGCGGTCACCCAGGAAACGCAGGCCCATCCACACCCGCTCAGTGATGTGCTTGTGGTTGATTGCAGTCTGGGCCAGAAGCAGTTTGGTGTGAGAGAGCAGACTGGGGAGATCAGTTTGTTTGTCTCTGCAGTGGCTCAGAGCGTCCTCCCAGGACATCTTCTCCTCCTCCACAGTCATATCCATGCAGTAAAAATGGAAGGTATCACTGCTGCTGCGATCTTTCCATTCTCCATTCCTCGTGATGACTCCATTGTTCTGATTGCCCCCATAGTTATCTGGTTGTCCATCAGCCCAGTTCTGATATGTAACGTGTCCCCCTCCTGACCACTTCCAAGCAGTATGGTTGTTGGGATCTCGCTGAAGGCCGATCCATCCACTGTCAATTCTTATAACTGCGGCTTTTAGAAGCGTGTCTATCTCATGTTGGCTATTGAAAAAAGAGAGATCAGTGTGATGTTGTCGGCAGTAAGCCTGAGCTTCAGTCCAGTTCATTCTCTTCTCGATAAGAATGTGTTTTCCGATATATCCCTCAACAGCAATGCAAAGACAAACGAAGAAGATGGTTCTTTCCATGGTCACTGGTCTGTAGCTGAAGATGAGATTGTTTTCTGTGGCTGCTGCTTCAAGTCATTTAAATCATTTCAGGAAGTAACTTTGCATGAATATGTTTTGTTTATACAAACAAGAATAACTCATTATAATTTTAAACCAAAAAAGAAAAACAAATGACTCTCACAAGCACTGAACACTGAGGAAGATGAGAGAACAGAAAACTAAGTCTAAAGGAAACTTTAGTCATCTTGTAGACGAACACGATAGTAAACAATGATCATACTATGAATGCGCCACATCTTTTCAGACTTTCCTCTTTTGCCACATTGCAACATTTTGTTGGGTTTGTAAGGTCGTAAAAAAGTTTGGTTAAAGAAAATCTGTTGGATTAGATATTACAAAATAAGCAGTATCTTACAGGTTTAATAGATCCAACAATCTATGTTATAAGTGATTTTGAGCATGTGTTATGGACCTAAAAAGATTCTGATGAACCTCAGAGCAGAGTCCTTATATCTCAAACAGATACAAACACATACAGTGGAGAAAAGAGAAGAGAACTACATGTAGTCAAATAAAAAATGCTCAATATCAGGAGGGGGAGACAGAGGACCTTCGCAAAGGTCTGTGCAAATAAAAATCTTAAACTGTAAAATCTACTCATCATATTCAGATCAATAATAAACAGACAAACGTTAACTAGACAATTAAGTTAATTTGTCTAATTAGAAATGGTAACAACTGAAGAGTTTTGAAGTAGATTTTCTTTTACAGACTTCTATCAGCACAAAAAAAGTTTCCTGACAGAGCAAACAGTCTTGACAGAAATACACTTGATGAATTGTTGATTCATTAAGTGCATCGAATTTTACAGACGACCACAACAAAGAAGCTGGTGCTAATCGACACAGACCCCACAAACGATGGCTTTAGCAGCAGCTAACACTGAGATGGGCTGTTTGTGTGTCTGCAAAAATGTCTCCACTTCAAAATTGTTGCACCTGTTAAACCACTGGACTTCTCTATTTATTGTTTATGGTTTGTGTAACTATATTATTGTCATTTTCCTATTTCATTATCTTGTATTCTGTTTTTTCAAATATCAGAACAAAGGCTGCAAATTAGCACAATCTGTTAACTATGGCATGCAGCATTTATATACTCAGTCAATACACTATCCTGTGTATTTAACCCACGTTATGAAATAAACTGTAGTAAATTCAAATGCTCTGCAGTTTCAGGGAGGGGTCGCAAACATTTCTGAGTATCCAGTGGTTTCAATAGGCTATATATTTTTTTAATAGCTAAAATAATTTTCAAGCCATGAAATGTGGTTTTCCAACAGCAAATATCAAATAAAGGGGCCATAATATGATACTTTAAAAGAACCCGAGACTCTCTCCAGGATTTTATTGTCTTAGTCTCTGTTTCTTATTTTGATCTCTGGGGTTTTTGGAGGCAGCTGTGAAGGAGACACACACAGATACATGTTTGATTGTTTCTCACATAAAAAACACATTTTCACAGACAGCTACATAGTACTTGTGTAAGAATGCTGTATCTGCAGGGTCATTCTCACTAAGGCACATTTAACTTACCAGTATCCTGCTCCTCCATGCATTATTATTATTTTAAGGCGATGCCCAGCCTTTCATTACAAATGACAGGTGCAGAGGGAGAATATTTTGATTCATTTATTGATCATAACATGCTGAAAAGGTCAAACTGTGATCAAGTTAACATGTTAATTGTCTCTGTAACTTTACTCTACAACAACGTCACCAGAGGATACTTTGAAAATCACTCATCTATTCAAATGTATTCTAATTTCAATCACAAGACAAGGTCATGAAACACACAAACCCTTCACCTGACAAGTACAAACCACCAAACTGGAAAATTACACATCAATATAGTATCATCATAGAGAGCAAACAGCTAATGACAGTTTACATTCATTTAAATAGCATCAGTATCAGTATATGTTTACGTTAATATGTGATCTCTTCAGAATGTGTCACACACAGATGAAGTTGAGTTTGTCTTGGCAGTCCCAGTTCTCCAACAGTCCCTCTTTGGTCAGAGCTCCACAGCGTTTCTTTATTGGACACTGGTGGTCCTGACCTTCTTTGGACCAGGCCTCATATTCCAGAGGGTCACCATTCACCCACATCCAGCGGTCACCCAGGTAACGCAGGCCCATCCACACCCGCTCAGAGATGTGCTCGATCTTAGTGTGGGTCCGACGCAGATCAGTCTGAGAGAGCAGACTGGGGAGATCAGTTTGTTTGTCTCTGCAGTGGCTCAGAGCGTCCTCCCAGGACATCTTCTCCTCCTCCACAGTCACATCCATGCAGTAAAAATAGAAGGTATTACTGCCGCTGCGATCATTCCATTTTCCATTGCCAAGGATGACTCCATTGTTCTGATTGCCCCCATTGTTATCTGGTTGTCTGTATTTCCAGTTCTGGTATGTAATGTGTCCCCCTCCTGACCACTTCCAAGCAGTGTGTTACGTGGGGGGAAAGCAGAGAACCCAGGCGCAGACACAGAACTTACGGATGAGCAGAATGTTTAATTAAGATGCTGAAATACTGAACCCAGAACAAACTAGAACAAAGATTAACCCTGGTGACAACTGAAACAAACCCAATACAAATACATACAAAACCCTACAAAACTCAAAGCCAACATGAAAAGGAAATGTAAGGAGAACTTAATTTACAAGCAACAACTAGAATACTAAACAGGAAAACTCAAACCAGACTCAACTGAAAGTAAAACTGAACGAAAAACTAAACACAGGTGAAGTAAACTGAAATCAGTAAAACCACAAAGCTAACGAACAACAAAAAACAGCTAAACTCAAAACTGGCCACAAAGGGAAAAATCAAAGAACACCACAAAATGAGACTAATACAAAACACAACTACAAAACTCAAAAAATACTCAAACAGACCAAGTGGAAAACAAACTACACCAAATGTTAAATGTGACAAATTAACAAAAGACTCAAAGCATACAAACAGAGTAATCAACGACACCAAAGGCTACAGTCCAAAACAAATCAAAACTTAACTGGTGACAGGCAGGATCCAGGCAGGGAGAGTGACACAAAGGCAGGGGGGGGTAAAGCAGACAGGTTACGAGGAAACAGGCAGAAGACAGCGCGGGGACAGACAGTGAACCGGGGAGTGTAGTTTATGGTCTGGCAGAGAGTGACTGAATGAACCGGGCTTTTATGGTAGCTGGTGATTAGTGAACACAGGTGAGCCTCTGCCTGCAGCTGATTCAAGTCAGTAATCAAGCTGCAGGCAGAGCTGAGGTGACTGAGGGAGAAAGTGAGGACAGACAGACAGGTGTGAGGGTGAGAGAGAATGAAATAAAACCAAGCTGAAGACAGACACAGACAGGGCAGGAGCAAGGATCATGACACAGTGTGGTTGTTGGGATCTCGCTCAAGGCCAATCCAGTAAATACTTCCACTTTCAAGTTTTGGAAGCGTGTCTGTCTCACTCTGGCTATTAACAGAAGAAAGATCAGTGTGATGTTGTCGGCAGTAAGCCTGAGCTTCAGGCCAGTTCATTCCCTTCTCGATAAGAATGTGTTTTCCTATATCTCCCTCAACAGCAATGCAAAGACAAATGAAGAAGATGGTTCTTTCCATGGTCACTGGTCTGTAGCTGAAGATGAGAATGTTGTCTGTGGCTGTTTCTTTGCCAAGGCTCATTGAAATCACTTGAGGACAAAACTTTGCATGGCTTTATCTTGTTTACACAAACAAAGCATATTCATGGTGGCTTAAAGGTTGAGAAACCAGGCTTTGAAGTGTCCACCACATCTGTTGAAAGTGTTTGAGATAAGAATTGTGTGGTTCTATATCTGTCTCATCAGCAGTGTAAAGAAAAATGAAGAAGATGGTTCTTTCCATGGTCACTGGTCTGTAGCTGAAGATGAGGTTGTTTTCTGTGGCTGCTGCTTCAAGTCATTTAAATCATTTCAGGAAGTAACTTTGCATGAATATGTTTTGTTTATACAAACAAGAATAACTCATTATAATTTTAAACCAAAAAGAAAAACAAATGACTCTCACAAGCACAGAACACTGAGGAAGATGAGAGAACAGAAAAATGGATACAATGGATTTAATGTTATTTTATCTTGAACTGGTTTACAACGATGCTCTGCCATCTAGTGCTTTGTTGTTGTTTCCAACCATGGATAGTTCTGGTTGTTGTGTGTCGGTACTGTCGTCTACTTTATTTTGTCATTTTTCCTTTTTATTTTCTGTTATTGGAATAAAAAATGTCCCCATTGAAAGTCATTAAAACTGCTGTTTTAGATCTCCCCACCATGAGATTGCTAGATATCCTTCATTTAGCTACACAGGAATCACAGCACACAGACTGATCTGCTTCCTTGTGCTTGTCTTTACTGAGGAGGACATCTCAAAGATTTGCTTCTCTTCAGGTGAGACAATGTTGAAAACGTTGCAACTGACGTCCACAGTGTATGCAGGTCTGCTCAGTGTATAGCAGCTGCTGTTGCTGTTGCTCTCACTCCAAACTACACCTCATCTTCTCCAAAGGAGCCTCTCCATCATCAGTGGCCTTCCTCTTGTTTGTCCATGGTGACAGATCCTCTGGGTTTGAACTGGACTCAAAGGTGACGGGGATAAGAGTCCACTTCACTGCGTTGCTGGGTGTCTGTTCTTCACCTCCACACCTATTTCTGCTACTGACATCCTGCATGTTGTTCTCTACAAAAGAGAAAGAAACAGTCAACAACTTAGGTCTTTGACAGAGCATTTCATTTACTGAAAAACCTGCACCTAATTCAAGCACTAAAGTTACAGTTTACATCAGCACAGACTGAGTCCAGGTGATAAAATGTCTTCACACACATCCTCCTCTATTTCACTGTCATGATCAGAGGTGAGTTCCAGAGCCTCCAGGGCTTTCACCTGTTTACTTCTGCTGCTCATTTTGTAAAGCTCTGACAGAGAGTATAGCATATGTAGCTGCAGAGTGTAACGTTGGCAGGACTCCCTGGTAGAGAATCTGTATATGTTTTGTCTTTTCCCTGCTGAGTGTCCACTCAATGTGGGTGGAGTTTGCCCACTGGGACAGAAAAGGCTCCCGTCAAAAGTCACAACAACACCTGGATTCACCCACTTTACAGATGAAGTCAAGAGAATACAGAGATTGTGTGTGTGTGTGTGTGATTGAGTTTGGGGTGAAATATGTCTCACGTCTGCAGTTGGGGTCGGGGGTGGCAAATATGTGAAATGAACCATTTTCATTTTATATGTTGATTACACTTATTAAGCCAAGCAGAAGAAGTTTCATACCAAAAGAATACTTGTAACAGTTTGTTTTAGAAAATTTAAGTTTAAAATGGGTCAGTCTGACCTGCTACATAAGAGGAGGGTTAATGTTATATCTTTTATTAGCTAGCTTGTGGGCGGCATGCTTGTATAGTTTGTGTTTAAATGTTGTCTGCATCATGTTGGATTCTGCATTTTGAATAATCTGCAACAGCATTCATTAAATGTTCAAGCTGGTTACACAAGGATGCAAAGTTGTGTGGGGTGAGTCCATTCTGTGTGAATCCATAAACCCTTTGGTTAGTTAATTTAATCCCCCTATTTTTGGGAAAAATTAAGAAAGGTTTATGTAAACAGCAAATCCACCTCCCATTTTGAGTTTGAACAGTTCAACAGCTTGTCTGGGACGGCTGCATATTTCTGGGTGAACATGGAAATGTGTGTATTGTTGACTGCATGTCTGAAGATCATGTGAACTTGCACATACTTGTAACAAAACACAGAAAAACAAAAAACATCAGCTTGGGAGACAATGCTTGTTACGAGGGGGATCTGGGAACCCAGGTGCAGACACAGAAGTAGGCAGACAAGCAGGTGGGGTTGCACACAGAGTTTGTTTAATAAGGACCATAACAAAAGTAAATTGACCAAGAAGAAACTAACTGAAGGGAAAACAGAGTGAGTAACCAGACTACTAACCAAAAGGGGAGAAAACTACAAAAACTTACGACAAATGCAACTCTTGTCACGATCCCCGTTTCACCCCCTGTCTGTTTTCCCTGTTTTTCTTCTTTTCTTTCTCCTTCTTTCTCCCTTGCCCTCACACTCTCTCTCCCTCACAATCAGCCCAGCCCTGCCTGTAGACTCCCTGATTGCTGTTATTGTAGGCAGCTGTGTGAATCAGCTCACCTGTGTTCAATCATCTGTCCTCTATAAAGCTCAATTCATTCAGCCCACTTCTGCCAGACCATAGCCATTCCAACCCTGTTTCTCTGCCGGTCCCGTCCTTCCTTCAGCCTGCCAGTCTTCCCACGATCGCCTGCCACCTTTACCCCCCTTGCCTCAGTGACTTCTCCGCCATCCGGATCCTGCCCTCCCAGCCAGCCTCCGTTCTGCCTGTGTTTCTACATGTCTCCTGTCTGCTTCCCCTCAGCCCGCCGGTCCCTTTAGTTTAGTTTCGATTATGTGAGTATCCTGTTTGGTCTGTCTCGCTTTAGTTAATTTGTATCAGTTTATCCTGTTTTGTTTGTTGGTTTAGGTCTTTGGTTTTGTAGTGTAGCTCACTTCATGCGTTAACTTAGGTTGCTCCATCCTGTTTTCTCCCTCAGTTCAGTTTCCTGTTTCAGTTGTTAGTTTCCTCTGTCCCGGTTTGTTAGTTTTTCGTGTACATTCTCTGTTTGCCTTGGATTCTCCTCCTCAGTTGTTGGTAATATTTCTTTGGTTTTATTTTGCCCTTTGCTATATTTTGTTTTTTTTCTCAGTTAGTTTTTCCCACTTTTGTTTTTCAGTTTAGTCCTAAATAAATCACTTTTGAAAATCATTCAGCCTGTTCTTGTGTCTGCGCGTGGGCTCTCAGCCACCTCACGTAACAACTCTAACAAATGAAGGAAAACCTAAGAAGACCACAGATGATTTAATTAAACTCGACTAACAAAACGGGGACAGAGGGAGCAGACTAAACCTATACAGAAAGATAAACCAAACTGAGGGGGAAGAACAGAATGGGATAAACCAGACTCAATTCAAAAGATGTACAAAACTAAGGAATAACTCAAACTGAATAAGAGCAAAGGAAAACAGGTACATATTAACTAAAGCAAGACTTAAACAAACAGGGAAACTCATGAGACAGAAACTAAACTGGAGGGGCAGACAGGCTGAGGGAAGTCAGGCAGGAGACAGGCTGGCTGGGGGCAGGATCCAGGGAGAGAATGTGTTGCAGAAGTGGGGAGTTCTGGTGGTGGTGGTGGCTGGAGATAGGCAGGCAGGAGGCGGAGCAGGGACCAGCATGAAAACAGAGGTGGATAGTCTATGGTCTGGTGGAGATGTACTGAATGAACCAAAGCTCTTATAGAGGGAGGATGATTAGACACAGGTGAGCCGATTCTCACAGCTGCCTCCAATCCCAGCAATCAAATGTTACAGACAGGGCTGGGCTGATGGTGAAGGAGAGAGAGAGAGAGGGCAAGGGAGAAAGAGAAGGAAGAAAGAGAGGGAGAAAGAAAGAAAGGAAAAGAGGGAAACAGGCAGGAGCTGAAACGAGGATCATGACAATGCTCTCTCCTTTCACACCAATATCACTTCACAATATTAAAACAATGAATAGATTTAGGGCTCTCAAGATGTGATAATACTTGGAAATACTGTAGCGATAATAAACCTGTAATTAATATGTCTTTTCCTTTCCAGGTAAATACGTCCAGGTGATAAATAACCCAGAGAACAATGGCTGCATTAATGCAGTTCTACTGGTTTAAGACTCTCGGTCTGCCTGCTAACTGTGCCCGGTGGCTCTTAATTTACATTAAGAGTGTAGATTACATGAAAGATGCGTCAACTAGTCACCTTTAACTGACCTGACTGCTATAAAGATCACTGATGCCATACTTGGCAGCATATTTTGTAAAGCGAACACTCAAAGGAGAAGAAGTGGAGTGATTACTTGATACAATTAAACTTGATATGATGCCACTTTCTCTATTTTTACTTTTGTACTTTGCTTCCTTTCAAACACTTTTTACTATTCAGACTATTCACGTCTGCATCAATGCGCATGAACACAGGCCAAACACATCAAACAATTTTAACACACTTTGTTCACAGCAACAGAGCAACACACTTTAAACTTCTGACAAAGTCGTCGTAAACACAGCTAAAGGAAAATTTTGGTCATCTTGTAGACGAACACGATAGTAAACAATGATCATACTATGAATGTGCCACATCTTTTCAGACTTTCCTCTTTTGCCACATTGCAACATTTTGTTGGGTTTGTAAGGTCGTAAAAAAGTTTGGTTAAAGAAAATCTGTTGGATTAGATATTACAAAATAAGCAGTATCTTACAGGTTTAATAGATCCAACGATCTATGTTATAAGTGATTTTGAGCATGTGTTATGGACCTAAAAAGATTCTGATGAACCTCATAGCAGAGTCCTTATATCTCAAACAGATACAAACACATACAGTGGAGAAAAGAGAAGAGAACTACATGTAGTCAAATAAAAAATGCTCAATATCAGGAGGGGGAGACAGAGGTCTGTGCGAATAAAAGCCTTAAAGTGTAAAATCTACTCATCATATTCAGATCAATAATAAACAGACAAACGTTAAGTAGACAATTAAGTTAATTTGTCTAATTAGAAATGGTAGCAACTGAAGAGTTTTGAAGTAGATTTTCTTTTACAGACTTATATCAGCACAAAAAAAGTTTCCTGACAGAGCAAACAGTCTTGACAGAAATACACTTGATGAATTGTTGATTCATTAAGTGCATCGACTTTTACAGACGACCACAACAAAGAAGCTGGTGCTAATCGACACAGACCCCACAAACGATGGCTTCAGCAGCAGCTAACACTGAGATGGACTGTTTGTGTGTCTGCAAAAATGTCTCCACTTCAAAATTGTTGCACCTGTTAAACCACTGGACTTCTCTATTTATTGTTTATGGTTTGTGTAATTATATTATTGTCATTTTCCTATTTCATTATCTTGTATTCTGTTTTTTCAAATATCAGAACAAAGGCTGCAAATTAGCACAATCTGTTAACTATGGCATGCAGCATTTATATACTCAGTCAATACACTATCCTGTGTATTTAACCCACGTTATGAAATAAACTGTAGTAAATTCAAATGCTCTGCAGTTTCAGGGAGGGGTCGCAAACATTTCTGAGTATCCAGTGGTTTCAATAGGCTATATATTTTTTTTTTAATAGCTAAAATAATTTTCAAGCCATGAAATGTGGTTCTCCAACAGCAAATATCAAATAAAGGGGCCATAATATGATACTTTAAAAGAACCCGAGACTCTCTCCAGGATTTTATTTTCTTACTCTCTATTTCTTATTTTGATCTCTGGGGTTTTTGGAGGCAGCTGTGAAGGAGACACACACAGATACATGTTTGATTGTTTCTCACATAAAAAACACATTTTCACAGACAGCTACATAGTACTTGTGTAAGAATGCTGTATCTGCAGGGTCATTCTCACTAAGGCACATTTAACTTACCAGTATCCTGCTCCTCCATGCATTATTATTATTTTAAGGCGATGCCCAGCCTTTCATTACATAAGACAGGTGCAGAGGGAGAATATTTTGATTTATTTATTGATCATAACATGCTGAAAAGGTCAAACTGTGATCAAGTTAACATGTTAATTGTCTCTGTAACTTTACTCTACAACAACGTCACCAGAGGATACTTTGAAAATCACTCATCTATTCAAATGTATTCTAATTTCAATCACAAGACAAGGTCATGAAACACACAAACCCTTCACCTGACAAGTACAAACCACCAAACTGGAAAATTACACATCAATATAGTATCATCATAGAGAGCAAACAGCTGATGACAGTTTACATTCATTTAAATAGCATCAGTATCAGTATATGTTTACGTTAATATGTGATCTCTTCGGAATGTGTCACACACAGATGAAGTTGAGTTTGTCTTGACAGTCCCAGTTCTCCCACAGTCCCTCTTTGGTCAGAGCTCCACAGCGTTTCTTTATTGGACACTGGTGGTCCTGACCTCCTTCTTTGGACCAGGCCTGATATTCCAGAGGGTCACCGTTCACCCACATCCAGCGGTCACCCAGGAAACGCAGGCCCGTCCACACCCGCTCAGTGATGTGCTTGTGGTTGATTGCAGTCTGGGCCAGAAGCAGATCAGTCGCAGACAGCAGACTGGGGAGATCAGTTTGTTTGTCTCTGCAGTGGCTCAGAGCGTCCTCCCAGGACATCTTCTCCTCCTCCACAGTCACATCCATGCAGTAAAAATAGAAGGTATTACTGCTGCTGAGATCATTCCATTTTCCATTGCCAAGGATGACTCCATTGTTCTGATTGCCCCCATTGTTATCTGGTTGTCTGTATTTCCAGTTCTGGTATGTAACGTGTCCCCCTCCTGACCACTTCCAAGCAGTGTGGTTGTTGGGATCTCGCTCAAGGCCAATCCAGTAAATACCTCCACTTTCAAGTTTTGGAAGCTTGTCTATCTCACTCTGGCTATTAACAGAAGAAAGATCAGTGTGATGTTGTCGGCAGTAAGCCTGAGCTTCAGGCCAGTTCATTCCCTTCTCGATAAGAATGTGTTTTCCTATATATCCCTCAACAGCAATGCTAAGACAAACAAAGAAGATGGTTCTTTCCATGGTCACTGGTGTGTGGCTGAAGCTGAGAATGTTGTCTGTGGCTGTTTCTTCACTAAGGGTCATTTATATCACTTGAGGACAAGACTTTGCATGGCTCTATCTTGTTTACACAAACAAAGCATATTCATGGTGGCTTAAAGGTTGAGAAACCAGGCTTTGAAGTGTACACCACATCTGTTGAAAGTGTTTGAGATAAGAATTGTGTGGTTCTATATCTGTCTCATCAGCAGTGTAAAGAAAAATGAAGAAGATGGTTCTTTCCATGGTCACTGGTCTGTAGCTGAAGATGAGGTTGTTTTCTGTGGCTGCTGCTTCAAGTCATTTAAATCATTTCAGGAAGTAACTTTGCATGAATATGTTTTGTTTATACAAACAAGAATAACTCATTATAATTTTAAACCAAAAAGAAAAACAAATGACTCTCACAAGCACAGAACACTGAGGAAGATGAGAGAACAGAAAAATGGATACAATGGATTTAATGTTATTTTATCTTGAACTGGTTTACAACGATGTTCTGCCATCTAGTGCTTTGTTGTTGTTTCCAACCATGGATAGTTCTGGTTGTTGTGTGTCGGTGCTGTTGTCTACTTTATTTTGTCATTTTTCCTTTTTATTTTCTGTTATTGGAATAAAAAATGTCCCCATTGAAAGCCATGAAAACTGCTGTTTTAGATCTCCCCACCATTAGATTGCTAGATATCCTTCATTTAGCTACACAGGAATCACAGCACACAGAGTGATCTGCTTCCTTGTGCTTGTCTTTGCTGAGGAGGACATCTCCAAGATTTGCTTCTCTTCAGGTGAGACAATGTTGAAAACGTTGCAACTGACGTCCACAGTGTATGCAGGTCTGCTCAGTGTATAGTAGCTGCTGTTGCTGTTGCTCTCACTCCAAACTACACCTCATCTTCTCCAAAGGAGCCTCTCCATCATCAGTGGCCTTCCTCTTGATCGTCCATGGTGACACATCCTGTGGGTTTGAACTGGACTCAAAGATGACGGGGATAAGAGTCCAGTTCACTGCATTGCTGGGTGTCTGTTCTTCACCTCCACACCTATTTCTGCTACTGACATCCTGCATGTTGTTCTCTACAAAAGAGAAAGAAACAGTCATCAACTTTAGTCTATGACAGAGCATTTCATTTACTGAAAAACCTGCACCTAATTCAAGCACAAAAGTTACAGTTTACATCAGCACAGACTGAGTCCAGGTGATAAAATGTCTCCACACACATCCTCCTCTATTTCACTGTCATGATCAGAGGTGAGTTCCAGAGCCTCCAGGGCTTTCACCTGTTTACTTCTGCTGCTCATTTTGTAAAGCTCTGACAGAGAGTATAGCATATGTAGCTGCAGAGTGTAACGTTGGCAGGACTCCCTGGTAGAGAATCTGTATATGTTTTGTCTTTTCCCTGCTGAGTGTCCACTCAATGTGGGTGGAGTTTGCCCACTGGGACAGAAAAGGCTCCCGTCAAAAGTCACAACAACACCTGGATTCACCCACTTTACAGATGAAGTCAAGAGAATACAGAGATTGTGTGTGTGTGTGTGTGTGTGTGATTGAGTTTGGGGTGAAATATGTCTCACGTCTGCAGTTGGGGTCGGGGGTGGCAAATATGTGAAATGAACCATTTTCATTGTATATGTTGTTTACACTTATTAAGCCAAGCAGAAGAAGTTTCATACCAAAAGAATACTTTTAACAGTTTGTTTTAGAAAATTTAAGTTTAAAATGGGTCAGTCTGACCTGCTACATAAGAGGAGGGTTAATCTTACATCTTTTATTAGCTAGCTTGTGGGCGGCATGCTTGTATAGTTTGTGTTTAAATGTTGTCTGCATCATGTTGGATTCTGCATTTTGAATAATCTGCAACAGCATTCATTAAATGTTCAAGCTGGTTACACAAGGATGCAAAGTTGTGTGGGGCGAGTCCATTCTGTGTGAATCCATAAACCCTTTGGTTAGTTAATTTAATCCCCCTATTTTTGGGAAAAATTAAGAAAGGTTTATGTAAACAGTAAATCCACCTCCCACTTTGAGTTTGAACAGTTCAACAGCTTGTCTGGGACGGCTGCATATTTCTGGGTGAACATGGAAAAGTGTGTATTGTTGACTGCATGTCTGAAGATCATGTGAACTTGCACATACTTGTAACAAAACACAGAAAAACAAAAAACATCAGCTTGGGAGACAATGCTTGTTACGAGGAGGATCTGGGAACCCAGGTGCAGACACAGAAGTAGGCAGACAAGCAGGTGGGGTTGCAGACAGAGTTTGTTTAATAAGGACCATAACAAAAGTAAATTGACCAAGAAGAAACTAACTGAAGGGAAAACAGAGTGAGTAACCAGACTACTAACCAAAAGGGGAGAAAACTACAAAAACCTACAACAAATGCAACTCTAACAAATGAAGGAAAACCTAAGAAGACCACAGATGATTTAATTAAACTCGACTAACAAAACGGGGACATAGGTAGCAGACTAAACCTATACAGAAAGGTAAACCAAACTGAGGGGGAAGAACAGAATGGGATAAACCAAACTCAATTCAAAAGATGTACAAAACTACAAAAACTAAGGAACAACTCAAACTGAAGAAGAGCAAAGGAAAACAGGTACATATAAACTAAAGCAAGACTTAACCAAACAGGGATACTCATGAGACAGAAACTAAACTAGAGGGGCAGACAGGCTGAGGGAAGTCAGGCAGGAGACAGGCTGGCTGGGGGCAGGATCCAGGGAGAGAATGTGTTGCAGAAGTGGGGAGTTCTGGTGGTGGTGGCTGGAGATAGGCATGCAGGAGGCGGAGCGGGGACCAGCATGAAAACAGAGGTGGATAGTCTATGGTCTGGTGGAGATGTACCGGTACTGAATGAACCAAAGCTTTTATAGAGGGAGGATGATTAGACACAGGTGAGCCGATTCTCACAGCTGCCTCCAATCCCAGCAATCAAATGTTACAGACAGGACTGGGCTGATGGTGAAGGAGAGAGAGAGAGAGGGCAAGGGAGAAAGAGAAGGAAGAAAGAGAGGGAGAAAGAAAGAAAGGAAAAGAGGGAAACAGGCAGGGGCTGAAACGGGGATCATGACAATGCTCTCTCCTTTCACACCAATATCACTTCACAATATTAAAACAATGAATAGATTTAGGGCTCTCAAGATGTGATAATACTTGGAAATAGTGTAGCGTTAATAAACCTGTCCTGTTTTAAGACTCTCGGTCTGCCTGCTAACTGTGCCCGGTGGCTCTTAATTTACATTAAGAGTGTAGATTACATGAAAGATGCGTCAACTAGTCACCTTTAACTGAACTGACTGCATATTTTGTAAAGCGAACACTCAAAGGAGAAGAAGTGGAGTGATTACTTGATACAATTAAACTTGATATGATGCCACTTTCTCTATTTTTACTTTTGTACTTTGCTTCC
Organism: Dascyllus trimaculatus; assembly: GCA_024666655.1. NCBI lineage: Eukaryota > Metazoa > Chordata > Actinopteri > Pomacentridae > Dascyllus > Dascyllus trimaculatus. The sequence goes on along the minus strand of CM045447.1, from coordinate 11,707,016 downwards.
TTTCAAACACTTTTTACTATTCAGACTATTCACGTCTGCATCGATGCGCATGAACACAGGCCAAACACATCAAACGATTTTAACAAGCTTTGTTCACAGCAACAGAGCAACACACTTTAAACTTCTGACAAAGTCGTCATAAACACAGCTGAAGGAAACTTTAGTCATCTTGTAGACGAACACGATAGTAAACAATGATCATACTATGAATGCGCCACATCTTTTCAGACTTTCCTCTTTTGCCACATTGCAACATTTTGTTGGGTTTGTAAGGTCGTAAAAAAGTTTGGTTAAAGAAAATCTGTTGGATTAGATATTACAAAATAAGCAGCATCTTACAGGTTTAATAGATCCAACAATCTATGTTATAAGTGATTTTGAGCATGTGTTATGGACCTAAAAAGATTCTGATGAACCTCAGAGCAGAGTCCTTATATCTCAAACAGATACAAACACATACAGTGGAGAAAAGAGAAGAGAACTACATGTAGTCAAATAAAAAATGCTCAATATCAGAGGGGGAGACAAAGGTCTGTGCGAATAAAAGCCTTAAAGTGTAAAATCTACTCATCATATTCAGATCAATGAAAAACAGACAAACGTTAAGTAGACAATTAATTTAATTTGTCTAATTAGAAATGGTAGCAACTGAAGAGTTTTGAAGTAGATTTTCTTTTACAGACTTATATCAGCACAAAAAACTTTCCTGACAGAGCAAACAGTCTTGACAGAAATACACTTGATGAATTGTTGATTCATTAAGTGCATCGACTTTTACAGACGACCACAACAAAGAAGCTGGTGCTAATCGACACAGACCCCACAAACGATGGCTTTAGCAGCAGCTAACACTGAGATGGACTGTTTGTGTGTCTGCAAAAATGTCTCCACTTCAAAATTGTTGCACCTGTTAAACCACTGGACTTCTCTATTTATTGTTTATGGTTTGTGTAACTATATTATTGTCATTTTCCTATTTCATTATCTTGTATTCTGTTTTTTCAAATATCAGAACAAAGGCTGCAAATTAGCACAATCTGTTAACTATGGCATGCAGCATTTATATACTCAGTCAATACACTATCCTGTGTATTTAACCCACGTTATGAAATAAACTGTAGTAAATTCAAATGCTCTGCAGTTTCAGGGAGGGGTCGCAAACATTTCTGAGTATCCAGTGGTTTCAATAGGCTATTTTTTTTTTAATAGCTAAAATAATTTTCAAGCCATGAAATGTGGTTCTCCAACAGCAAATATCAAATAAAGGGGCCATAATATGATACTTTAAAAGAACCAGAGACTCTCTCCAGGATTTTATTGTCTTAGTCTCTGTTTCTTATTTTGATCTCTGGGGTTTTTGGAGGCAGCTGTGAAGGAGACACACACAGATACATGTTTGATTGTTTCTCACATAAAAACACATTTTCACAGACAGCTACATACTTAGGACTTGTGTAAGAATGCTGCATCTGCAGGGTCATTCTCACTAAGGCACATTTAACTTACCAGTATCCTGCTCCTCCATGCATTATTATTATTTTAAGGCGATGCCCAGCCTTTCATTACAAATGACAGGTGCAGAGGGAGAATATTTTGATTCATTTATTGATCATAACATGCTGAAAAGGTCAAACTGTGAACAAGTTAACATGTTAATTGTCTCTGTAACTTTACTCTACAACAACGTCACCAGAGGATACTTTGAAAATCACTCATCTATTTAAATGTGTTCTAATTTCAATCACAAGACAAGGTCACGAAACACACAAACCCTTCACCTGACAAGTACAAACCACCAAACTGGAAAATTACACATCAATATAGTATCATCATAGAGAGCAAACAGCTGATGTCAGTTTACATTCATTTAAATAGCATCAGTATCAGTATATGTTTACGTTAATATGTGATCTCTTCAGAATGTGTCACACACAGATGAAGTTGAGTTTGTCTTGGCAGTCCCAGTTCTCCCACAGTCCCTCTTTGGTCAGAGCTCCACAGCGTTTCTTTATTGGACACTGGTGGTCCAGACCTATTTCCTTGGACCAGGCCTCATATTTCAGAGGGTCATCGTTCACCCACATCCAGCGGTCACCCAGGAAACGCAGGCCCATCCACACCCGCTCAGTGGTGTTCTTGTGGTTGATTGCAGTCTGGGCCAGAAGCAGATCGGTCTGAGAGAGCAGACTGGGGAGATCAGTTTGTTTGTCTCTGCAGTGGCTCAGAGCGTCCTCCCAGGACATCTTCTGCTCCTCTACAGTCACATCCATGCAGTAAAAATAGAAGGTGTTACTGCTGCTGCGATCTTTCCATTCTCCATTGCCAAGGATGACTCCATTGTTCTGATTGCCCCCATGGTTATCTGGTTGTCTGTATTTCCAGTTCTGGTATGTAATGTGTCCCCCTCCTGACCACTTCCAAGCAGTATGGTTGTTGGGATCTCGCTGAAGGCCAATCCAGTAAATACCTCCACTTTCAAGTTTTGGAAGCTTGTTTATCTCACTCTGGCTATTAACAGAAGAAAGATCAGTGTGATGTTTCCTGCAGTAAGCCTGAGCTTCAGGCCAGTTCATTCCTTTCTCGATAAGAATGTGTTTTCCTATATCTCCCTCAACAGCAATGCAAAGACAAACGAAGAAGATGGTTCTTTCCATGGTCACTGGTGTGTAGCTGAAGATGAGGTTGTTTTCTGTGGCTGCTGCTTCAAGTCATTTAAATCATTTCAGGAAGTAACTTTGCATGTATATGTTTTGTTTATACAAACAAGAATAACTCATTATAATTTTAAGCCAAAAAGAAAAACAAATGACTCTCACAAGCACAGAACACTGAGGAAGATGAGAGAACAGAAAAATGGAGACAATGGATTTAATGTTATTTTATCTTGAACTGGTTTACAACGATGTTCTGCCATCTAGTGCTTTGTTGTTGTTTCCAACCATGGATAGTTCTGGTTGTTGTGTGTCGGTGCTGTCGTCTACTTTATTTTGTCATTTTTCCTTTTTATTTTCTGTTATTGGAATAAAAAATGTCCCCATTGAAAGTCATTAAAACTGCTGTTTTAGATCTCCCCACCATGAGATTGCTAGATATCCTTCATTTAGCTACACAGGAATCACAGCACACAGACTGATCTGCTTACTTGTGCTTGTCTTTACTGAGGAGGACATCTCCAAGATTTGCTTCTCTTCAGGTGAGACAATGTTGAAAACGTTGCAACTGACGTCCACAGTGTATGCAGGTCTGCTCAGTGTATAGTAGCTGCTGTTGCTGTTGCTCTCACTCCAAACTACACCTCATCTTCTCCAAAGGAGCCTCTCCATCATCAGTGGCCTTCCTCTTGTTCATCCATGGTGACAGATCCTCTGGGTTTGAACTGGACTCAAAGGTGATGGGGATAAGAGTCCAGTTCACTGCATTGCTGGGTGTCTGTTCTTCACCTCCACACCTATTTCTGCTACTGACATCCTGCATGTTGTTCTCTACAAAAGAGAAAGAAACAGTCAACAACTTAGGTCTTTGACAGAGCATTTCATTTACTGAAAAACCTGCACCTAATTCAAGCACTAAAGTTACAGTTTACATCAGCACAGACTGAGTCCAGGTGATAAAATGTCTTCACACACATCCTCCTCTATTTCACTGTCATGATCAGAGGTGAGTTCCAGAGCCTCCAGGGCTTTCACCTGTTTACTTCTGCTGCTCCTTTTGTAAAGCTCTGACAGAGAGTATAGCATATGTAGCTGCAGAGTGTAATGTTGGCAGGACTCCCTTGTAGAGAATCTGTATATGTTTTGTCTTTTCCCTGCTGAGTGTCCACTCAATGTGGGTGGAGTTTGCCCACTGGGACAGAAAAGGCTCCCGTCAAAAGTCACAACACATTGATTCTCTCACTTTACAGATGAAGTCAAGAGAATACAGAGATTGTGTGTGTGTGTGTGTGATTGAGTTTGGGGTGAAATATGTCTCACAGCTGTGGTTGGGGTCGGGGGTTGCAAATATGTGAAATGAACCATTTTCATTGTATATGTTGTTTACACTTATAAGCCAAGCAGAAGAAGTTTCATACCGAAAAAATACTTTCAACAAGTCTGTTTTTTATTTTTTACCTTTAAAATGGGTCAATTTGACCCACTATAGTTAATCTTACGTCTTTTATTAGTTAGCTTGTGGGCGGCATGCTTGTATAGTTTGTGTTTAAATGTTGTCTGCATCATGTTGGATTCTGTATTTTGAATAATCTCCAACAGCATTCATTAAATGTTCAAGCTGGTTACACAAGGATGCAAAGTTGTGTGGGGCGAGTCCATTCTGTGTGAATCCATAAACCCTTTGGTTCATTTAATCCCCTATGTGGGGAATAATTAAGAAAGGTCTATGTAAACAGTAAATCCACCTCTCATTTTGATTTTAAAGGGTTAAACAGCTTGTCTGGGACAGCTGCTTATTTCTGGGTGAACATGGAAATGTGTGGATTGTTGACTGTATGTCTTAAGATCATCTGAACTTGCACATACTTGTAACAAAACACAGAAAAACAAAAAAACATCAGCTTGGAAGACAATGCTTTCTCCTTTCACACCAATTTCAGTTCACAATATTAAAACAATGAATAGATTTAGGCTTCTCAAGATGTGATAAAACTTGGAAATACTGTCGCGATGATAAAACTGTAACTTATATGTCTTTTACTTTTCACTTTTTGTAAAGTGAACACTCAAAGGAGATGACGTTTCTTTAGGACCCCTTTTAAGCAAGCGCTTGGCAACAGTCTACAGGAAAAAACTCTGTTTTAGCAGAGAGGGGGGAAAAAAGCCAGAACCAGGCTCAGGGAGGGCGGCAATCTTCCTCGACTGGCTGAACGAGGAGCTGAGAGAGAACAAATGGGACAAACAGGCATAGAATTGGTGAAGTCTCGTGTTTGGGTTACCTTTTTTGCTTCTTCTCCTCTGTTCGGAGCTGGTCTTGGTCTCATCTTAGGGCTGATTGGTCTTTGGTCATCCTGGGACTCTTTTCACAGTTTCTTTGTCCTCCTAGATTTTAAACTGCTATAAAAAAAGTCACAGATGCAACACTTCACACTGTGACATCGCAGCACCAACCTGCTGGTCAGCTGGTTCTTTCTGTGTGGACTCCATGTTTTACCATGATGTGGATTCACATCCTGGGGCTGCTCCTCATCTGGTTCCCTGCCCAGATCTGATCCTTCATATTGTTGAGGGTCTTGGAGACAACTCAAACAACAACACAAAGAAAACGTACATTGGCTCAGAGATAAACATTTACATTTGAGCTGCATAACTGCATATGCTTATATTGACATGAAGTACCTAATGAGCCAGGTTAGTTCACGGAGTTACCTTCTGTTGGTTGAGCTGTCAGACACGTCATGTGCTGGTCCTGGATCTGTTTCTATCATCTCTTCTCTCATACTGGTCTAATGCTCATTTCCTTTTTCTGTTTCAGGCTTTGATTATCCTAGTCTCTGTTTCTTGTTGTGATTGCTTGGGGTTTTGGAGGCAGCAGTGAAGGAGACACCCACACAGATACATTTTTGACTGTTTCTCACATAAAAAAACACTTTTTCACAGACAGCTATATACTAAGTACTTGTCTAAGCATGCAGTATCTGCAGGGTCATTCTCACTACAGCACATTTAAACTAGAATGCACTCAAGTGAGATACAGACTCACATCGGATGCCTTCCTAAACATGGCAGGTAGCCATGTGACCTTGACTTTTGACCTTTTGACCCCAAAATTAATGGGTGACCAGGGTAGGTCAAGATGAGCATCTGTGCCAAGTTTGATTGTCCTATCCGTATTTGTTATCAAGTTATAGTGCAGACACACACACCTACACACCCACATACATACATACATACAGACAGACAGACAGACAGACGGACGGCAGTAAGTTCAAGGTCAAAGGCCAAATTCAAGGCCAAGAGGTGAAATGTGATAGTCCTACCCTTAGATATACCAAAGTTCATACCAGAGTTCATCATTGCAAGTTTATATAGTAGATTATAAGGGAATTTTGCAGTAAGCAGCCCTTCGACCTTGACCTTTGATCTTTTGACCCCAAAATTAATGGGTGACCAGGGTAGGTCAAGATCATCATCTGTGCTGAAATGGATTATCCTGTAAGTCTGTTAACTTCTTCTATTGGAGACCAAGAGCTGTAACGATCACCAGGAGCAACAGCATCACACCCAGTATTTATTTTTACATTTATTAATAACTCTACCTGTAGCCCTATAAATTCAAGTTGACACTGAGTTGTGTTCATCAGTGCATCAGTTACAAAATAAAGATATGAAAATAACCTTTCTTGGTCATGCAGGATGACCTTCACTATGCCAGTGTCCAGTTCTCTAGAAACCAGGAAGAGTCTCTTTAATCTGTTCCTAGATGCCGTTTAATATCTCTAATACTCTCACCTGGTTGTTTTATTTTCCTCTCGTAACCAGAGGTCAAGAACTTGAAGACGATTCTTCTGCTTTGTACAGCACAGTCAAGAAACCCCACTGAAAACAAAGGAAATCTCCAGCCTGGTATTTAGAATCACCAGTTTGTTTAATGAAGCAGGTAACCAGTGATCTGATATGTTGCTGAGGCCAGACCAGTCTGAGAACGCAACACTGAGGAAACATTTCACACTCAAATGTAAACAGAAGCTAGAAGCTTTTTCATTTCCTAAAAAGACTGAGATGTTAGAGAATGTCATATCTGTGGATCATTCACATTTATTGAACTTCAAACTTCAAAAACTCTTCTCAGCTTGTTTTCCTCCAGTATACCATCTAACATGTACAACAGACTGTTCTGCTGTTCATTATGAATCCCTCTATTAAAGATGTGACACCCATGTGGGGGCTGTTCACTGTGCTTTGACTATTTTTTGCTGTCAGTGGTTTTAGTTCTTCCTCCTGCTTATAACAGTATTTACTTATAACTGGCTACACTCTCCACTCCAAATATACTTTGGTTCCTGAGTTCCTATTGCACAGACTGGGTTAAAATGAATCACAGTGTACACAGTTAGCTGTCATCAGGTCAGTTGTGTATTTACTGTTCAGATGCCTCTACAGCCTGCAGGCGTTCACAGACAGTTCATTGGCAGCATCATTCAGACTCTGACATTTGGCCTCCAGACTGGAACTGCTGGAGCACTCTGCAGCCGAGGGCCAGCGCTCCACCCAGGTGTCCTTCCCCAACATATAGATGAATCTGACACACCAAATGGAAAAACAAGGACTTAGGGAGGTTTGTTTAGGCTGTATTTTAACACATCAGAACACTGTTAGAGCATGCTGCCTCAAGTTAGATGTGATCTCTTGATCTGGCCTTTAGGGGGCAGCAGACACAACATTTGAACATATGACAGACATGTTGTCATCTAAGTGAATAGAAATAACCTATTAGAGACTGTTCCTTGTTCACACATACAGCAGTTATGAAGCAATGCTATCATTTATTAGGAATCATGTGTCTGCTCATCGATCGTGTGTGAGTCTGATGATGGTCTCTACCAACCACTGAATGGAATATCTGTCTTTTTCACTGCTAAATGCTTCACTGTATTCACTGGATATAAGCAGGAGGTGGTCTGTGGGTTTTTAGAGCTTCTATACTGAAAACAACTGAGACTGAAATGAAGCCACAAAAGTTTACTTGCTACTAAGATCTGAGGTGCAGATATTGATCTGTATGTTTGTCCCTCAGAGTGACTCTTTTACAGTGATTTCACTTCATAACTTCAGACATTAATATTAAAAAATATCTACCCTATTTCAAGTAAAACACCTATTTTTGTCTTTTAAAGGACTAATATGTAGGATTTTGTAGCATCTTAATGGTGAGGCTGCAGATTAGCACCAATGAACAGGTTTGCCTTTCCAAGTGTGTAGCAGAACTTATGCAGAACTAATGTTTCTTGTACTGATGAACTTTCCCCCTACAGTTCCCTGTCATTTCTATCAAAACAGCATTTTTTAGAAAGTATGGTTTTTTCTTGTTCTCCTCACCTGTTGGTGTCAGTGTCAATGTTCCACTGGTCCTCTTTGGGGCCAATGATGAGGTACTGGGAGCCCAGCTTTAGGCTGAGTCCATCTCGGCAGCCTCCATGAGACATGAAAAACCTCTTCTGACCCACTTCGACTCCCGCCTCCACACCTGGAACGTGGAAGGTGTGGTCATTTATAGCATTACTATTTTTGCATAAATCTACAATAAACCCGCAGAAACAAGTGTGACTTTGGGTCAAGCTGATCTGATTTTGTTTTTGTCAAGCAGAAAATAATGCCATGGGTTTGAGTTTTAGTCTCCAGTGATTGTGGATGTCGTTTCAAGACTGTTTCTCCCATAAAGAAGGAGATTATGGAGCAAAAACAAAGCTCCTTTTCTTTACTGCATTATATATTAGTATAACCTTGCTAATGTTACACAAGGAATGCAGTCAAGTGATTCTCAGCACCAAGCATGAGCCTGTTTGCATGTGAGAGAGAAAGCGAGAATCATCACTGGGACTCACCCAGTTTGATCACTTGTGTAATCTCCATCTCATATTTGTCGTAGTAACTCTGGCTGACACTCAGCACCTTCACCTGGAAAACTGAAGCACGAGAACAATCAAACTTGGGCATCTCATTCTAATAAGCAAATTACTATTAAATATGCTAGTAATACTGGGATTGTAGCACTTTCTTATACTAATAACGAACACTGCAATAAATATTCCTATTATTACCACCTAAACTGCTGAACACCCTGTCAGAGCTGTTAGCCAATTACTGTTAAATGCTGAAGAGAACCTTTTTATAGCATACCAAGATTTGCAAAAAAAATCATCTAATGTCATCCTCTCATTTATGCTACTGTGATCAATCAAGACAACATAATAATGTTCCGATCCCATACGTAAATATTTTGAACACCACATGCAATGAAACCAAGAGTAAAGGCGTGACAGTGTATCGTACCGTGGTGCAAGCTCTTGCAGGCAAATGTCTCTCTGTCTTTGTTGGGGAAATTTTCGCCGTCAGTTTTGGAGACGCAACAGTCACCTGGAGATGGTGGACCCACAGAAAGTAAACAGAAGCTGCAACATAAACACACACATCCACTGCGTGCTACTGCAGATGCATGTACACTTTACCCTGTGTGCAGCGGCAGACGTTGTCTCTGCAGATCTGAGTGAGCTCGTCTTTGTTCTCTTTGGGAGTATAAGTACGACTGCAGCGGTGGTCTTTGACAAAGACAGAGAGGATACATCAGTTACTGCCATAATGAAAGTTACAATGAGTTTCCATCATTACAATAACAATTAAACACATTGCTCATGATAAATGCTTGTGGTAAGCTTTAAATTCACTAATTTTGTGTCACATTTGATTTTCACTGGTGGTTCAGATGATTTAGGAGTGAATTATTTTTTTATATGCAATATAATAATGTTGTCTGCAATGAGATCTCAAGTGGGCGAGAGAGGAACATCAGATTGAAGCTTGAGCCACAATTACCCATGTGAGCTCCAAAGAATACTAACATCAGTATATTTTCATGCTTAAACTTAATAAAAGTAATAAGTTTCAGGTGACACCCTGGTTGTGTTTCCCTACCTAGGTTGTAATACTCATAGACTGTAACTGAGGATGGCTGGAGGAGGCCGACTTTGAAGCTCTGCTGAAGTCTGAAGATCAGGATCTCTGGTTCTTTGTGAGAAACCTGAGAGGAGGAGGATGTAGTGCAACAGACCACAGAATCAGAACAATTACATAATACTCATTTAGCAGCTCTGAGCTCTTGACTGTAGGGTTTGGTACCAAAAAGCTGGTTTTGTTTTTTAGCCTGGAATTTCCTCAAATTGTTGACTGTGGCCAAAAAGAGTTACCGCAGAAGATTATTCAGAAACCTGCTTCTTGAAAGAACATGAAAGATAACATACAACATATGACAATAACACTGTGGTCTACAGTGATGTTACCTTGAACAGGTGGAGGATCAGGGAGCCTCTGTCACTCAGGTTATCTACAATCTGGAAGTTACTGATGTAACGATCCACTGAGTTGGACAACTGGACACACATAGACAGAATCAGTTAGCAACACTGGCCTAGACATATGACCATTCACAGCTCATCCATTATTAATTATTAGGTCATTATCATGATGTAAGTAACTTTTTTACAAACTTTAAAATCTAAAATTGATTTTAAAGATACTTAAATACCCCATTGACGCAAGCTTTCAAATTTTTCAGCATTACTACTAGAAGACGATTACCATCTCCAGGTCAGAGTTTTCTGGGGAGAATCCAGTGGGCAGACTGATATCAAGAACCACCATCCTGACATCTCTGGGTCCTAGAGCCCTGTGAAAGAGAAAGAGAGCAGCACTGACAAAGGATGCTAAACCGAAGAGGACATCAGTGTAATGTACAGTCACCAACTGATCAGATTAAAATCTTTGAGCATGTGAGTAGCAGTGTTTTAATAAGAGAAATGGAGGCACTAGCCATTACTGAGATACACCAAGAGCCATAAAGAACCACCTGCAGCAGCAAGTAGAGCAAGTAAACTAACAGATGGTGTTGGATTGGATTGGAGCTCTGATCTCAACATCATCGAGCCTGAACACAATTTACAGAGCATCAAACCATAGAAGAACTGGGGCAAGTTCTCTGTTTGTTAAGGTGTTAGGAGCTACCTACCTGCCAAGTACTTTTAAAAAAACTGTGTCCTGTCTTTGTAATAAGTTAACTGATATTAAAAAACTACTGATGGTCCAACATTTTACACAGCTGTGTACATGAACAACAATAACTTACCTCACTTTAATGGTGATCTGGTAAGACTTTTCTATGTCTGCTGGTGGCTTTTCTGGTATGGGGCAGTAAATAAGCATGAATTAATGTACAGTTGGATACATTATTTGGTGGACTTGATTGTATGTAATACTATACTTTTTAAATATATTTTTTGTTAATAATAATGTGTTCATTTATTTTAAAAAATCCCTGAAGAATACAGGTGTGTGTTGTGATATGTGTGTAAAATATGTGTATTTTCAAGGTTTGTATGTGAGTCTTTTATAAATACAATTTACTACATTTATTTTAATGTTTTGCTTTTTGTGAAGGTGCATTTGCTTTAATTTGTCTCCTGTCTGTAAGACATCATGCAAAATATGTGAGATGGTGTGAGACTTTGATCTACCGCTGGATTCTTCAATAGTGACGTTGAGCTCGAAGTGCTTGCAGGGCATTTTTTCATCCACCTCATGCAGCTGGTTGTAATAAGTCACAACCTATTTCAGGTGAAAGGAAGGGGCAAGAAGTGTAAGAGGCACAGAAGAGAAAAGGATCAGAAAAAAACAACAAAAAATTACAGTCAAGTGTAAGTGTTGTACTCATAAATAAAGCCCTTAGCAACAAGATCTTTCTGACCTTTAAATACATTTAGAACAGATGGTTGAAGATTGGTCAACATCAGACCAATCATATTTCACAGAATCATTCACGTCATTCTACAGTTTATTCCACGTTTGTATATGCATGCAAAAGCAATGTGATAGTACCTCCAGTATTCCCTGTCCATTTCCTCGAGCGTCTACTTCCAAATCAAGATTAGCGGGCAACTGCAAACAGAAACACCAGAGAAGAAGACTGTTAGTGAAACGCATGTGGAAAAACTGCATGAACTGTTATGAAACTCAACCGTAAGCTGTTCTAACTTTCTTTAACTTCTCTGAACTGATATTCTTTGACTGTCTCTCACCCGGGAGGAGCGAGCAGCATAAGCCGTCTTTGGGTCAAAATGGTAGCGGATGTCTCTGCGTCCTGTTATCCTGACGTCTACATCCAGACTGAGGTCATCAGGAGGGGGTTTGTGTATCAGGTACTCTGACAACGCCTGGAGCACCACCATGGTGGACTATGAGAGGACAGAGAGGGAAGACAGACTGTAGTGGGTTTAATTTGACACATTTCAAATAACGCCTTTCTCGTCTTCCGTCCTGAATGACTACATTGCCATTTAATTAATGCTATTTGTCAAACCTGACTGAGAGCTCTGAGACCATCATCTTTTAATTGTTACTATTTAGTGAGTGCCATAAAAAAAAAACAAGTTAAGTAAGTTATGCACAATGTGTTTAAGCTGACAGAATTCCCCTGCTGGTACCTGAGTGGAGCCGAAGCCTCCTCCTCTTTTTCTTTGGCTGTTCAGCCATTTGAAAGGTGCGGCAGCTTCCTCCATTCGTCCCCACTTGACCAGAGCCAGCAGGGCATAGCCAGTCGCCTCCATTGTGAACAAGTGGTTTTCCCTGTCAGGCCAGTGGCTGAAACCTAGAGGAGGGAGAAAGAAACACAAGAACCTGCTTTGTAAGGTCATAAAAGAATCAACACATTATTAATGTCTGCTTTAACTGAGGCCGTAAAACATCAGATCACTACACTTACAAGAAACCTTAAAAACCTCACCATCCTTAGGTCTCACACTTTGCAAACCTGTTAAGATCCAGGTACTTTTTGATGTAACAAAGTACCAAAATGACTGAAATGATCTCTGAAGCAATATTGCTGGTTTCATCAGTCAGTTAAACTGTAGCTGATAAACTGTGACTGTCTGAGGTGAGGAAAAGTACCCAGTGTGACTTGCATTAGATCCCGATCCATCCAGTCTCCATGTTGAGGATAGTTTATGATTATAAGTAGTTAATGAAGTAGCTGCTGTTGTCCCACATACATTAATGTGCGCAGCTTTCTGGAGACGCTCCTTTGGATCCTTCTGCTGACTGACACTGCAGGAAATGTAATAAACTCAAGAGGAAAGACTCCGACAGACAGCTGGAAGCAACAAACTAAACTTCAGCTCCTGTTAATATTTTGTCATAACTTGGATTATATTTATTACTGGTGAGTCTCATTAATCTCTCAGTTGCAGTTTGTAACAGAAGTGACATTGTCGAGCAAAATAAACAAAACAATGTTTTGTGATCTTGGCAGGAAACTGTCTTTGGTGCTCCCTGAGATATTTTTGGAACAATATTGTGCCCAGAAATGTGGAAAGCTCTTTTCTGAATAGCTTCCCACAACTCAGCGTTTCTTGTTCATGCCCATTTGTTAATTAAGACTTGGGTCATATTGAAAGTCAAGTGATGGAAATGTGACTGGGCTATTGCTACTTCTGACTAAGCCGTAAATTTCATATGACACTAGTAAGGAGACATCTCTCTCCAGAAAATGTACCATCCAGCACATTTGAGGCCACTGAAATGTAAAAACTTGAAGTTGTAGTTTAATTTTCACAAATGAAACAAGGTATACCTGGAGTTGCGGCTCTGAGTAAGAGCTGATGAAGACTTGGAGTTCCGTGCAAAGCCAGCGCATAAGAGGCGATGGCCACCGTGTATGGTCTCCTCCTAGGTTTCTTTAGAGCTGCCTTCAGGTACTCTGACGTCAAACCGATCGCTTGCTACAGCAGACAGGTAGGGTAGATGCAATTGCTTTGATGCAATTATTGATAATACCACTTATCATAATATTAATACAAATAATAATAATGTACTTTTCAGACAATAAAGCACAAAAGATTAAAGATAAGACAAACTGCTAAACAAACAATACCGTGTTTTCTGATGTAAATCACTTCCATTATTACCTCCACATCCACACCCGGACTGCTACAGCGGATCCCGGCCTGCTTGGCCTCGGCGAGCGCGATGTGGACAAAGGCGGTCAGAGTTATCTCTGGGTCGTCGCCACGGAGACCGCCCTGGAGACACAGACAGAAAAGGGGGCTTTTATTGAACTCTGCTTTTAGACACCATGTCAAGTTTGATATAACTTGGGAAGGTCAGCTGTCATTTATGTTTTTTTTAATGTATTTACTCCTCAGCCTCCTTCTAGTATGTCTCCCTCAACTTGTAATAGTTTGTGTTTCTCATAATGCCTTTAAAAATAAATACCTGTTTTTGTTGTATTAACTTAAAGTAAACTTTGCCTAAAGTTTAAAAAAAGATAACAAAAGCAATATTTTCCAATTCTTTTACCTGATAATTTGATTTCCTTATTAGAGCCTTTTAATAAAAATTCACATTTTTAAAAGGATTTTATCTTTTATGTCTGTATCTCTATCCTCACCATCCTGTCCTTGGTCACATGGCTGGCAGGAGCCTGTCCCAGAGGACAACAGATGAGAGTGTGTAAACCCTGCCCAGGTTGCCAGTTACTTATATAGCGGACAGGCAACAATTTATGTTCACATTCACACTGCATTCAGGGTATTTAGAGAGGCCAGTTAACCTAACCTGCATGTCTTTGCAATGTGGGAGAAGCTGCAGCATCCGGATAAACCTACAAAACCTAGACAAGCTCCACATTAAAAAGCCCCACACACTGATTTCAAGACAGCCCTCTTTACTCAAAAGATACATGACCAGTAAGTCCCTTTAAAATATTTGTGATCTTCTTATTGTTTATTTTTTGACAAGAAAGAGTTTATCTTTGAATTTTATGCATAATTTGATTTCAGGTTTTCTTAACTTCAGATATATAATATAATGAAAGTCTTTATTTATACTCCATACTCTTTTTTACTTGTGGTCTTTTGAGACAGAATGACATATTCCTTCCATTTAATCTGAGAGTTTTAGATTGTTAAAGGACTTCTAATATTCTAAGTTATGCTCAAAATATTTTGATGTCACATGCAAAAGTATGAAGTAAGAGGACTTATCAAGTTATCAAGCAACAAAATGGCCTCACAAATCACAGCTGTTTCTGTTTCTACCATTTAACATCAGATTTATGGTTCTTGAATACAGCAAGTACAGGGTCACCAGAGAAACATGGCGTATTTAGAGAGTGCGTGTGCCTGTAAGTGTCTCACAGTCATGGTCGTGCTGTAAACAGGGTTGTCCTCTACGTAGATTTTCCCTCTAAGCCGGAATTTGTGCTTCACCAGGTAGAGCAGAGGGTCACACACTTGCTGCTCGTTGACGCCGATGATGGAGTGAGCCATGGAGAACACCTTCACCACGTACGCTGTGATCCTGACATTGAGGTAGCCTCGGATTAGCCAACATTTGGTCACTCAACTGGGATCTAACATATGCTGTTTCTTGAACTGAGTGGTTTAAATTATTTTCCCACGGTAGTTCATTTTATGTATGTACATATATAAACAAAACTTTTTCAATCCAGTGAATGTTGTGTTTGCTGTGTTAAAATCCACATTATCGGATAAACCCAAGTCTCAAGTTGATAAAAAGAAATTCAATGTCCCCACTGAAGCTGAAATACTTGTAGTCTGTCCCACTACATTTTCTTGGAATCAACTATAAGAATTTAATAATACCATGTACTTGCTCCTTCCCTCCTGTAGGGCGGGTAAGAGCCATCACTCCTTCTGTATGCCAGCTGGTTCTCATAGCCTGAAACAACACAAAAGAATTCAAAGAAAAGATGCGAGGAGTGAGAAAGTTTGACTTGCTTCAAAACATAACTTGCTCCAAAATCATCCATCTATCTGTCCATCATCCAGTTAGCTAGCAAGCTATCTAACAACCTTTTAGGGTATAGTTCATCTTATAGTTCAAATATCCTGATCACCATCCATCCATCCATCCATCTGTCCATCCATCCATCCATCCATCCATCTGTCCATCCGTCCATCCATCCATCCATCCATCCATCCATCCATCCATCCATCCATCTGTCCATCCATCCATCCATCCATCCATCCATCCATCCATCCATCTGTCCATCCATCCATCTGTCCATCCATCCATCCATCCATCCATCTGTCCATCCATCCATCCATCCATCCATCCATCTGTCCATCCATCCATCCATCCATCCATCTGTCCATCCATCCATCCATCCATCCATCTGTCCATCCATCCATCCATCCATCCATCCATCCATCCATCCGTCCATCCATCCATCCATCCATCCATCCATCCATCCATCCATCTGTCCATCCATCCATCCATCCATCCATCCATCCATCCATCCATCTGTCCATCCATCCATCTGTCCATCCATCCATCCATCCATCTGTCCATCCATCCATCCATCCATCCATCTGTCCATCCATCCATCCATCCATCCATCCATCTGTCCATCCATCCATCCATCCATCCATCCATCCATCCATCCATCCATCCATCCATCCATCCATCCATCCATCCATCCATCCATCCATCCATCCATCCATCCATTCACCATCTCGCCACCTATGAAGCTGACTTTTTGTTCAGCCATGTATCCAACAATCCATCTATTCATCTTTTCACATAAACCAGATAATTAATATATTTATTTGTGCCCATCCAGTTTACCTATTTTCTTCTGTTCATTTTATTGTAAATATCCCGTTTTATTTGTAACAATTCCACTTATTCATGAGTTCTCTCTCTGTTTCACCTCTCCTGATGTATCGGATAGCCTCAGCCTTGCGTTGCACTCCCACACTCTCCCAGCCGTTGCTACGTTCCAGGTACAGGGTGGCAATGAGCGGCAGAGTGATGGAGGCCAAGTTCTGCTCCACACAGCCACCGGGCATCCGGATCAGAGACGCCAGAGAGTCCTCACTGATTGAGTTATCTATGCTGTCTGCCAACACATTGCCTGGAGAGAAAGGGAGAGGAGGAATCAGGAAAAAGTCCATTCTCTAAAGCTGATTTTTAATCCTTGTCACCTCTCTGTCTGTGACCAACCTCTGACATTGATGAATGTCTCTGGTACAGAGTTTGGCACAACAGACTCCAGTTCAGGCTTGCCAATACGAACTGTATGCGTTCCTGCAGTGGATGGAAACATGATGACAACACAATGAAGTTTTTGTAGTTTTGCTATACTTCTGTTTTCTTTCTTAATGGTGCAAGTTACAAAGTTTGTAACTTGTAAAAGTGTACCAGTCAAAATTAAAGTATTAAAACTTCACCACACACTCCTCCTGGTTAGAATGCCACTAAATAAATGAATAAATAGTTTGCAATGACAGGAGAGACAGACAGTGGAACCCTTTTTTGGAAAGACGCTGAATCAACTTAAGTGGAGTGGGAGGGATGGAATCAATGAAATCTTATCAATTTGGCACACTGGCATGTGCTTGAGAAGAGATAATAGAAAATCAGTAATTACAACACTATTCTTACCTCCCTCAGCAGATGGGTTCAACACGACACTCCAAACTTCAGTCTTCTGCACTCCATCCAACTGTTTTGGTCAAGAAAGAACTTATTGTAAATGCACTTAAAACTACATAGACATAAAACTACTGCGCCATTCATACTGCTGTCATCAACATCCACCACTTCATTATCAAGATTGACTCACCACCACCCGCAGAAATTTCTGGATGCGGTCTCCTCCCATCATGTCCCTGCCAACCACCATTACCTCCAGAGGAAGTTTTCCCACCACCAATGGTACGATAGTGTAAGGCACCGCCACTGAAGCACCAGCCCTAAGAGTCACTTCCTGTGTGTGTTTGTCCTTGAAAGCAATGCTGCACATGCCTTCCGTCTTCATCAGCACCACCCTTACCTGAACAGAAGCCAGTCATGAGATGTCAAGTAGTAACAAAAATCCCGGAGAGATCCATTGTTTATTATTTAAGAAAAAGGACATTAAAAAGAAGGGGATTTTCTTACATGCAGGTCGTCGTAGCCGTAATTATGGACCACAGCTTTGATCTCGACCTGTTCGTTCCTCGCCACTGAATATGGTAGCTTCAGGTCCACAAAGAAACGCTTCCATGCTCTGACATTGTAAGGCTCCGCAACACAGAAACCTACAGATGTTCAGAAGCTGATCAGTGATGGGTCTTCTGCATGTATACAGATGCTTACAGGTGATTTTAAATCTGTTTATTCTGTTACCTTTAAATTTTGAGATTTTAACCCTAAGACTAGGTGTTTTTGTGAAGTGAGGACTTTGTAAGGAATTTGCCTTTAACCAACATTAAATTAATTTAAAAGTGTGTTTTATTTGCTTGTAAACTTCCAGCAATGCATGTATTAAGCCATAATTAAAGTTTCTTTATTCCCCATATAGTTGAGAAATTGATGTGAAGTTGTTGAATGAATGTGAACAAGCTTGTGGCTAGTATATACTAGTAGAAATGATGGTTTTTAAAATAGTCCTTGGACACCAATTTAGGTAATTTCTGGTTGGAATCAACAACTGTTGGTGGGTGATATAAGACTTTGCAGTTCTTGGTTCAATTTGCACCATTACCATGAATAAAATGTGCAAAATGGTTTGTTTAGGGCCTTAATAATAATTTTGTCTGAACATTCTCAGTCTGCCCCTCCCTCCTCCTCCTACCTGTATGAGGTGATGAACTGACTGCCAGAACTCCCCACTCTGTGATGCTGTCAGGCAACGGGTTATCCACATTCTTAGATGCCAACCTGTTGAATGAAATTCATAGTGTTGT
Source organism: Dascyllus trimaculatus (assembly GCA_024666655.1). Lineage (NCBI taxonomy): Eukaryota > Metazoa > Chordata > Actinopteri > Pomacentridae > Dascyllus > Dascyllus trimaculatus. Next base: position 11,688,565 of record CM045447.1, on the reverse strand, counting down.
TATCACCAGCAATTAGGTCCAAGGACAAAACTGTCTGTCTGTCTGAAGTTTTAGCAATCAACTTGTAAAACATTAAATTAGAAATAAATAATAACGGCACCTCTGTAGCTGAAGTCCACAGATGCATTTCACAATACAATCAAGGAAACAACATGCACACAGTACAGGACTTTGCATTAGCCCTGAACATGACACATACATGTACACACATGAATGTACACAGATCAGTGTCGGACTGATGTTTCCTGAATTTAGAGCTGTTTGCTCAGTGAGTGTCACTGACGAGACAACATGATGCAAGTCACATAATGTCACGTCCTGTCCTTTAATACACATCAGTGTACTGTGAGTGACTGGATTTGAAAAAATCTTTGTAGAACTACTGCCCCCTAATTCTCTGCATCACCTGTGAGGAACAACTTGTTTACTGTGTTGTTGCTTCTGTGAAAATGGCTAACGGAGTCAAACAAACTGATTCACATACTGCCAGTAACACGTATCCCTCCCTAAAAGCAGTGAACTTCAGGTCAGATCTTCCAACTGACACCAAAATGGCACAAAAGCATCTGGAAAATACACTGCAACATAAGGCAATTTAAGAAATTAATATCTTATTTGAGGACAAATTATTCTTACATTTCCAAATCCAAAGCAAACAAGCCTGTCATGCTTGTTTTAAGTTAATTTTTCTTGTGTTTTTTCTTGGTATAATATTAACTTCTTAGGTCAGTTTATTCTAATGTAGATAGGGCAACTAAACTACATCAAAAATGTTTGATTGTTTCAGGTTTACTTATAAAGTCCACAAGCACATATTTACCATACACCTTACTAACCCTTTTAAATTTCACTGTTATATCGGGTATTTAACTAATTTGAGTAAAATTGTTGTGTTGTAGTGGCCTATTTGCCTGTTTTTATGTAATCTATTGACATTATTTGACACAAGCAAATGCACCTGACACTACTTTGCTTTAATAACCAGAAAGAACAGAAATTCAATTTTAGTGTGTGTTTAATGAAAAGTATTTCTGCAACTAGCTAGACAAATAATCTTATTTGCCTTTACACTGTGACCATTTAAATCTAACATGATTTATATGCAGGTGGAAACACATTCTCAGAGCTTACATTTTTTAATTTTTCTATTTTTTTCCTGCTTTAATCACACAACTCTCCTTTATTTGTCTGTGTAGATTCTTAATTATCCAGAGCATTGCCACTCAAAGTGCTTAAGTAGAAGACGATTAAACTTCAATTTGATTCTAGAAAATGTTTCATCTCTCATCCAAGAGTTCTCGAGCCTCAAAGCTGAAGAAACCTCTTGGATGAGAGATGAAAATCTAAAAAAGAAGTCCAGTACTTTTTTACTGAAGCTCTTAGGATTACCATGGCCTGGATGACTGAGAATCTACTCATACAAGTTGTTGACAGTGGTGAAACTGTCTGGGGATTAACCTAAGGACCTGATAGGTGGTATTGTAAACCACCTCTTCTAACTGGAGATGTCTGTTCCAGTTCGGAGCAAGTCACCTATGTTACACTGGTCTGTCATCAATGGACCATTATCTGTGTGTTTATTTGGGGGTGTGAATGAATTCCTAGGACTCCCAAACAGTCAGTTAGAACTGAGGAAGCCTCTTGAATGAGAGATAAATGAACCAAAGAGAAGTCCAGCTGCCTCCTACTGAAGCGCTCTGTCTTTTCCATCTCCCTGTGCAGAAGGGCAACAAGTAGAAGCCGCTAGTTCAATGATAAGGACAGAAATGCTTCAGGTGGCAGGATGTTTGAAACAAACCAGCTTATATGATGTCAACTGACATGACGGACAAAGTGTTAAAGTCCCTCTCTGGTTATTCATTAATCCCTGAAAAACTCCCCCCCTGTGCATCAAAGTTTTAACAAGTTAAAGCTTAAAATAGCGTAAACATAACTCTACACCAAGGCTTCCTCTAGACTGCACACAATATCCAGATGTAAAAAACACCAAATGGACACTTTAGCAAGGTAAAAAACTTCTCACAGCTTTAATAGCTGCTCTGAACAGCCAGACAAAGCTGGGGCAAAAAGTGGCTGTTGTAGAGAGGGGCAAGAAGGGATAATCCTAATTTTATAAAAGAGCTTTCAGTTGTTTGACCGTCTGACAAACATTTCAGTTTAAGCATGCTGACATATTTTCCCAGCATCTCACCTTCTGTGTTCTGTTTGTGTTATTTGCAGTTGTATTTGTATTGTGGTTTTACTTTCATGCTGATTCCTACTAGCTTTGCTTTTCACATAACTGTAATCTTTCACTCACCCATCTCTATCTGCCTGGCTGGGCAAGTTAATATCCATCCACAGCCAAGACTCGTAGAACTTGGATCGCAGATACACTTCGGTCTCATCCAGGTACTCCCACTCTTCTTCCTCCTCTTCTTCCTCCACTGCCTCTCTCGCCATTCCCAACAGTGGGCCATCTTCTTCTGCCATTTTGTTTGGAGCTGTATAGAAGTGCTGTTCAGGTCCAGGTGGTCCAGGTAGCCCAGGTAGCCCAGATAGTCCTGGTCGTCCAGGTGGTCCAGGTTGTGGAGGTAGTGCTCCAAGTCTACGTCCCCAGTCTATTTGAATATGTGCATGTGTGATTAGCAGGTAAATATAAAACATAAAAAAAACAAAAGTTATGTTTAGATATTTTTTCCTCCCTAAACTCTACATGTGTAAATGTACTCCTGAGGTCCAACAAATGTCTTGGGCGTGTTTCATCCTAATTTCTGAATTGTTTTTATATGTTAATCGGTATGCATTCTTCCTTCTTGTCTTTCTTGATGAATTGTTGCATTTTGTGGCATCATTTGTGGATCAGTTACAAAGTCTAAAACCACTGGTAGGACTGTGAATCATTTTGCCCCCTGACTCAGAGTGTCACACTCCAACATGCTACCAGGGGTCCAAAGCTTCAATGGAATTTTTAGTTTCAAGTGAAAAGTCTTGGCATTTTTAATTTATCCAACACTTTGGTTTATGATAAAACCTCATCATTAGCCTCAACTGAACTATTGTGTTGAGTGTTAATTAGCAAAGGTTTGTCTGCTAAAGCATGGCCAACATGATAAATATACCACTAAATTTAAAAGTGTTGAGTTAAAAAGTTTCAAGATATCCAGCTAACTTAACGCCCAACTGGGTGCATGGTTGATAAAGCTGAGGTAAAGTAGTTACCAAAGTTATGTCGGGAGAGAGGTATCAAGTCAGCACGTTCGTATAACATGGGTTTAAAGGGGTTGGTGGGCGCTGTAGTGGTGGGAGCTGCAGTGGTGGGCGCTGCAGTTGTGGTTGGCGGGGTGGTGGGAACCTCTGTGTCAAACACCTGGTCCCTGTAAGTGGAGCAGCAGTATCGAAAAGCGCGGATGCACTCCCAGCCCTCAGCGATGTAGAGGGAGCGTCGTGTGCAGGAATACGGCATCGGAATCTCCCTGAGGCCGTCTTTACAGCAGCGGTGCTGCAATTTCTCCTTGTAGTGACTCTCTGCAGTCACAGGAAAGGAGACAGGAAAGAAGACAGGCAACCAGTCATCAGCACCAGCACTATAGTACTCCATTTTTTGACATCAACACTTAATGAAAGTCCGATGTTTAATGTGAAATGGGCTGCTGTTAGTTTAGAGCCTAAATAGAATCAGCTCTTTACCTTCTTTTGTCCTTTAATAGCACATTTACTGTAGGACTGAAATACCAGACAAAGTTAATGACTAGTGAGTGAAGAAAGTGAAACATTAAGCAGCAAAAAAGACAAGTATTTGCTTCTAGACATGGAGAAGACACTTTCAGACCAAACTCAAATGAATATCAAGCCCTACAGTGAAATCTATATCTGTTAAGTTCTGTTTTCTAACAAAACACGACAGCCTCATAATGTTTCCATGTCAGCTTGTTGTGGTATTCTTCTCCCCTGATGTTTGCCAATTAATCTACTTCATTATTCTCTCAGGCAATATATCACAAGTCATCATAAAAGTAGAGAGAGGACAAGCACTGATAGAAGTGCAGATGATGCACACAGATGTTATACAGTGAATTTCAGTTAGTGCAAATCACCACTCAGGTCGGAGAAGCGCTCATCCCGCCTGTTCGCAGCTGAACAAATCGTTGATGATGAGAGGACACTCACCCAGCTGAGCTTTACGCTTCAACAGTTCAGCAGAGCGCCTCCTTCTGGTGCTGCCTGGACACTGCAGGGCTGAGGAGAAGAGAGGAAAAAACATCCTTAATATAATGTACAATCTTTATACAGGGGATCATTGCACTACTTGTGATTTTGTCTAATGACTGAGCAACAGGAAATAGTTATTTTAAAAAGACCCAGGTAACCAGTATTATCTTGGAATGATATTTAGGATTCAATGGACAAGATGCAACATTTCAAACAGGTTCTTCACAGATTTATAGTTTTATCTTCCTGTGGTGAACCACGCTGTTTCAATGTCCCCCCCTTTTGTATGCACACAATGAAGATATGTTACAGCAGAATTTTTATTTTAGCAAATAAAAATTGCTAAAATAAAAGTCTAACAGTCCAAAACTACTAGTATTTTATCAGCCTTTAAGATGAGTTCCTTTTTGACACTAGATATGTGTTTTGCTCTTTCAATCACTGGTGACTTAATATAAATCTCTTGAAAGAAACTTTAAATTAAGTGTCAGCTCGGTTCCAGCCGCTTTAGCACCTATGACAACTTAAGCACATGCTTGATACACATAATACAATATTCAGTATCAGACACAAATCAACATATTTAGAGATTTTAGGAGAAATCCACACAAAGCAGCTCCAGGACTGCCTCACTTTCAGTAAACACACAGTGCAAACATGGCCTTGAGCTGCTACGAAGGGAAAGAGGAACTCAAAGTGTCAACATCTACCTTTTAATACTAGCTAATTCATGATTTTTATGTTCATGACAGTTTTTCTTACTGGTGTGGTAAAATATACTGACTTTACAGTTAACAGCAACAATTGATCAGATGGACAGAACCACACTTCCTGTAAGTGGTATTTTTTCAACATCCACCACAGTTTTGTTATTTAGGACGCGTTTGTTAAAATCACAGCATATGAAGTATTCCTGTGAACTAGACTGTGTTTTGCTCAGAGGCCTGACTGGAGAAGCTGAAACAGGTGGAGATCTGCCTTCACCACAACGTCAACTCAGAAGTCGCTCAAGTGAGAATTTGAGTTTTTTGTTTTGCAGCATATGTCTGAAATTCTCCTAACAGAACAGGCAGCTGTTCCATGCTCGTACATACTTTGTCTGGTTTTAGTTTGGACCCCGGCACTGGAGGAGTAAAGCAGTCCTGCGTCTGAAAACACCCCTGTGGCATCTTGGCCTCCCCCGCGGGTGCATCCAATGTCTCCGTGCTCCACCACGTCCCAAATCTGAGCAAAAGGTTTCATCATTTTATATAGCACTTTAAAATGATGTTTGTTAGTATAGAGCAAAAAATAACTTAGGGACTTGTGACAACACAGCATTTTCCAAAGTGTACTAAATTATGTCAACTAACAACTAACTTTTAAGATTATTATGCATATTTGCAAAGAAGGGATTAATTGTTATTCTTGGTTCTGTGCCAACAAAATATGTCACAAAGTGGAATATAAAAAGAAATATGGAGAACAACTCTAAGGGTAACTCTACTTTAAACCCCTCTACCTAGCATTTATATTAATAATAAGGATAATTTCCTCGGCTCATTGGTCATTTTTACCAAGCATAAGATATAAATTCACACACCTTTCTCTGTGTGAGTCTGTCCCTGTTGAGAAGATACACAGCATTGTCCACAGCCACCAGGCTGACCTTTGCACCCGGGTCACCTCTGACCTGAAAGCTAAAGCTCTTCCCAGGCGTGTAGTCTCTGCGAATGCCATCCACCGGCCCGACCTTGAGCTGTAAGAGAAAAGGAATAAACATCCCTCAACACAGCAAAAAACAACCTTTTAATTAGCCTGTTGGTTTGTGCAGCCTTTCAGTCAAACAATAAAAATGAGAGGAAATAAAATTTGAGAATGAGGCTGACACTATGTTTCAAAAACAGCTCACAATTGTGCAGCCTCATCTTCACAAAAAAGACATGGGACTGTTATTGGATCTGGATTGATACACTTCAGGTACTCTGATAAGTATCCATCATCAGGATGTATGTCCCACCCTATGCAACAGTGTGCCTGTAGTCTGTGTGTTTTTTTGTTGGTTTTATGAGATTTGTTAACTGTAAGGAAAGTTGAGAATATTGGCCACTCAAGCCTCAGCCACTAAGTCATTTGAGTTGTGAGTCAAAACTTTTTCAGATATGGAACCATCACCGTAATCTCTGTCTGCCACCTCAGACACTGAGCTGAACACTCACCCCTCCAACACAGGAATCCGCCACATCTATCCAGATGGAGTCTGACACCACTTCCTCGCGTCCAGCCCAGGGAATATTGTAGAACGCCACAAAGCGAAATGATGGCATCATCTCTGGTGTTACCGTCAGTCCAACGCTTGTGATCACTTGGCCAGTCACATTTATGCGCTCAGCAGTTATGATTTTGCCTTTATTGAGCATCTGAGTTATAAAGAGACAGACAGAAATGTATTTCAGAATCAGTTTAGTTTTGTGTGTCTTCTGATTTCCAGGTGTACTGTGGTGTTCTTGTCTCACTAGGTAGGTTATATGTTTGACGAATTCTCTTTGCGTCTGTTCGGCAACGGAGATGCTGAGCTTCAGGGACAGCCGTTCTCCTACAGACACTGAGTTGGTTCCTGTGGAAATGTATAAGTAGTTTCTTTGGCGTGAGCTGAAGGTGACGTAGGGCTGCACAGTGATCTGTTGTTTGGCCTGCTGCTCTGGTCTGAGGCCAGCCTGAGTGGTCTCTGCCTGCAAAACAGACAAAATACAAAACAATTTAGAGTTTGTGACAGATTTGTCTTCATAAAACCAAATCTAAATGTCCCATTGCCCAACAGCATACAAACACATGACATGAAAGAAATCTCAGTGAAAAGTGCTTTAAATAATCATTTTTAAATAATTCGAATTTGCTGAGTTCAGCAACTTACCAGCTATCAGGGCGGTTCTAACTAACTTTCTGCTGATTAACCAATCAAATAATTTACTGATCGTTTCAGCTCTACTGTAACACAATATTCAATCTCACAGAGAAATATTCACATCCACTGGAAGAGCTCTGTTGGAGAAGAAGCAGCATGTAGTCATACTAACAGTGATGGTCTGTGGGTGTTGATCGCTGGGCATGTTGATGGAGGCTCTGGAGGTGCCAGAGGCGACGACCAATGGAGTGTCCAACAAATTCAGCTTGACTAGGACGTTACGGGCCGGAGAGCCATCATGGTGGCTCACTTGGATCTGGATGGGATGAAGAGAATTCCTCTCTGTGATTTTGCATATTTTATTTCACTGACATTTTCATTCATAAATAGACAAACAACTACAAAGGACTGAAAACACAGAAGATGGTTCTTACTGTGAAGTCCAAAGGCATGCCTGGTTTGAAGTACTTTGGCATGTCTTTGAAGAATATGACATAGGGAGACTCTACGATTTTAATCCCAGTTTTTTCGGCCTCCACCAGATCGCTCCCTGTAAAAACAAGGGTGAGTTTAGAACTCACTGTTACCTCTAACTAGGATCATTTTTATGATCATGGAACTAAAAGTGTTTTATACCATTTTTTGCAGCAATATAAAGGAAACTAATATTTTTTTTATCTGAATGGAAACAAAAAACTTTTTTATTTCAATTTTTAGTGACGTGTGGTTTTGTTTGCACTTGAGATTAATTCTGGATTGTTTCATGTTCAAGTATAACACTATATGAACCTTCAGTTATCTTTTGCAGACAAAGCACATTTTGCTTTTGGATAAAAAAAACTACTTTTTACCCAAACAGCAGCAACATGTCCCACATTTCCCCAAAGCATGGTGCAAGGCAAAGTCCATGTTTTTCATGAGTTTGCTTTACTCAGAGGGCTAAAGGGCATGTTGATGCACTTCTGACTTCAGCCTACATTGTGTAATTGCACAGATGACACAATAGATCTGACAAACTCCTCTCTGATTACGACAAATTGGAGAGTTTGGTCTTACTAGACTGTGGTGTGAAGAACAAAGCAAACTGAACAAGCTGGGCATCAACTGATATGACCACAGGCAGCACTACTCTACTCAACTCTAAAAAAACCCAAGTCCCACTTTGTCCAAACTTTTCACACAGATTTCTGATAGATGTGTGCATTTAGATTATTGACGGTTATCAATCAATTTTTATTGATTTACAAAATAGGTCAGTGCTACATTTGGACATACACCTACTTTCTGACATGAAGTACTTACCTGTGTTGGTAAGCACAGAAACTTTGACATACACAGAGTTGCCCACCAAAGATCTGATGTTGGGATAAGCTCTCTTGAGCTCCTCCATACTCAGTGTGGCAGCTCCTCCATCCAGCTGCAGAAAACACAAAATAAAAAGGGCTCTTTTCATTGCAAAATATTTGACTGAAATATTAAACTATTTGGCTTAACCAATTATGACAATTCTGATGAAAAACCCTTAGTAGAAGGTCTTTTATACAGCACCCACTTCATAAGATCCCTGCTAATGAAGACTGTAGGGTCTTCCTTGGTGGAAATAGCCAAATGAGGAAACTCATAGCTATAAACTCAAAGTGAGCAAACTTCATCTACTGAGAAAAAATGTGAGATGTGGTGGAAGCTCTAGAATTACATGTATTGTTTGAATATACAAATATGTAAACAATGCATTACAGGGAAAACTATTTTCATAAGTTTTATATTCAGTGTCCATCTGTGTTTAAGTTGGTTCTGACACCCCAGTCAGAGAAACCAAAAGTAATACATAGACTCGGAACTGTTCTAATAGTAAGTAAACTTCATTTGTATAGCACTTTTCGCAGACAGCAGTCACAAAGTGCTTCACAATAAAAAAAAAACATATATAAAAAGTCTTGTAAACAAATATGTAGAATAAAATACAACCAAGCACAACAATGGGTCAGTTTGGACTAGAATGCTGCTGAAACAAATCTGTTTTCAGGTGCTCTTTGAAAGCATCCACTGAGCCCAGAGAGCGCAGGTCTAAAGGAAGTTCGTTCCAAAGGCGGGGCGCGGCGGCTTTGAAAGATCGGTCTCCCCGAGTTTTAATAATAAGTATGTTAAACTTGTTTAAGTGGTTGAAATGGTTGTCTATTGACTCCTACTGCCTTAAAGCATTTACTTGTATTGTTTGTACTCTGTAAAATTAGTCATTGGATCACAAATACAAATGAATAAGAAAACTCTAAAATATCAACCTTGAGGCAGTATGTCTTTTATGTTTAACTTTATATTTTTTGTTCAATAAATCTCCAACAAAATGAATTAATGTGGTACTCTTGAAGAGTTAATACCCAACTCAGCTTTTAAGCTGTTTTAAGTCGTTATTTTGGTTCTCCAGTTGTACGTTAGTCTGATTCACTGAGTGTAGATATCAGATATAATCCTGCCATTTCTTCTGTGCATTTCACACAGCTTTCTCCTCATCTTCCACTATCTATGTTACCGTTTTCAGAATCCCCGTTTCTACAGGAAATAACAACAACTTTCAAGTAGCAACACACACACTCAAATTTTCAAATGGTCGTACTAGTAACAGTGCTCGCCTCCCTGTATGCAAATGGTCTACTCAAACAATTCCCCACTACTGTTTTGCGGAGGGCACCATTGCTGCATTCTAGGCTTTGCTCTGCGATTGGTTTAAAGAAATAGTGTAATGAAGTAACATTAACTTAACACCAAGCACAATAAAGTTTAAAAGCAAAAAATGTTAACCAAAGACAACAGTTAAGTGAAGCACAATAGTTATGGTGTGGCTCAGAAATGTAGCAGCAAATATAAATAAGTGCAAATCAGAGACAGTTGACAGATGCTGAACTTCAGGGTGAACTTACATCTGACACCTGCTTCACTGAAGGTAATCTATTCATCTCTTTGTTGGTCTTTACTCCAAACACAACGTAGGCCTTTCCCTGCACCGGCTCCCCATACAGGTACCTGGAAACCAGTCGCAAAAATGGTTAGTTGGCAGTCAGCGGTCTTTATTTATTTTTACAATTCCTTATTTGCAATTGCTTTTTTCATTAAAGCGCATGCATGTGTACGTCCTTGTGGTCATTGAATGAAGATCAGATGTTTTATGATTTTAAAGGTAACATTTCAACAGCAGGGTTTAGGTTTACTTTAGGTGAATGGATATGGCTAAAGGGTATATGAAAATGACAGAAAGTAAGTGTGTATTTGCGTGTAGTGAACCAACCTGGCCGAGATGTCTACTACCAGTTCGGTGTCATCCAGGCTGAGGAAGGACTTGCGAGGCGTCAAGGTAACATTGAAGGCAGGCAGCACTGCAAAAACATGTCATAGAATAAAGCATGGCTGTATTACAGATATAATTAGGGAGCCATTCCAAAACGTAACATTCGGAAAACATACGGAGAACTGGCCTTGATATGTAATTATAATTTAACTTCACCCACCGTATTTCTTCACCTCAAACTGGGAGGTGAATGTGTTCTGCTGCCAGTGGTCAAACTTTGCAGTGAGAATCCATGTTCCTTCACTGTAGGACATTCAGTTATGTTACAAAAAGTCCAGACAAACAAAGAAAACAGACTTTTAGTCTTTTAGGTTCTGTATGTATAAATAAAATATATATCAAAATACCACTGGAAACCTAACAACAATTTCTTGGTACATGCCTACAAAAACCTAAAACTGTTGCCACGACAACTGCCTCGGATACTGTAGCATCTCATATCAGAGATGTTCATCGAATTTTAAAACCCATTTTCCATAAATCCTGCTATTTACAACTGAACATGTCATTCATTCCATACCTGGTGTCCAAAAGTCTGAAATTGAGGTTCACACAGGAAGAAAAGGACAATTCTATTACAACAAACTGCAATTCCACCAACTAAATACAATATAAATGCTGTCTGCAGACTGGCAATTGCACTAAAGTTAAAAATCATGGTCCTGGATTTTACTCTAATTTATAGTCATTTCTTAACTGAGAAACGTTTGCCCTGCATGGCATACAGTCAGTCTTGCTGACAACAGCATCATGTCAAACAGAGTCAATCCTCTGGCTGCTGTTTTTGCTGTTCCTTAGTACTGTAAGTGTGGCTCGAGGTTCTGATCTCATAGAAGTATTCTGAAAAACTCTGAATTTAACCATCTTAGTGTGCCTTTGTAACACATTGCACAACTTAAACTGGGGCAGGTAGTGGCCTTAAATAAACATGTCTGTGACCAGTGACTAACATGGTCATCTGAATTTACAGGGTGTCATAATATACCAGTATTGATATTTTAACCATAAAGTATTGATACAGTGGTAATAATACACATATTGTAGTAATATTGTAGCACTAGTGGCTATGTGGTTGACATTCACACATTGTTTTGATAGCAGATGTTAGGCATTGTAGATTTTTAGTTTTTCAGTTTATCTAGTCGTCCTTTTGCCTTCCATTAATAGTTCTTTTTGCACGCTTTTGTACAGTTATGGCAACAGACTCTCTCTCTCTGTTGTCCTCTGCTCATATTTTGAGTGGAATTGCTTTGCAGAAAAAGAGACAAAAAGCACAATAAACAAAGTTAAAGATGAATTTGAGTGAAAGCACGATAGTGTCGTTACTGTGAATTCTCTTGGCCGCGGTAATCGTGGAGAGAAAATCTGCAGGAAATCTGCTACGGTGAAAGCCCTGACTGAAATATTGACTTTATAACAGTCAACATTTCAGGCTGTCAGCAGTCGAGAATCTACAATAACTCAGAGACTGTGGTTCAATTTTTTGTGCGTAGGTTGAAAGAAACAAGCTGATCTTACTTGACAATTTCAGAGAGACGAAACGTTTCCGCAAAGACGCCATCAGGAGCTTTGACCCTGGAGATGTGTTTAACCACCACACCATCTGGATTCTACACAGACAAACCTGTGAGTTAATACACCCGACAAATAAACAGCGCATCACAGAAATATTATCACAGCCCACGATGCATCATTCCTACAAAGTCATTTTGTAGATGCACCTCCAGAGGATCTAAAACGAAAACTTGGATTACAGTCTCGTTATTCAGACATGACTTTGGCATACCCATTATGTATCCCAGGATTTAAAGGGAGATTTTCTATTGCAATCACTAATTTGTCATTTGTTTACCTGGATGTCTATTGTGATGGAGCTGTCAAAGGCCTTAAAGGACGGAGAGGACACAAAGGCTCTAAATCGAACTAGAAGAGGAAGAGTGAGTTAGAAAGACATTCATAATGACAGACCACAACACTAAAAAGACAAAATATTCATACTGTGTGTTTTAAGGTTGTTTCAGTCAGAACACTCCCTGCGGTCTCTCATAGTCAAGCAGTTATTTTGATGTTTTTCAAATGTCATTGTGCAAAATATCTTCTAAATTTCCATCCGTATTTTCCGCTCTCACCGGTATCTCCAGGGTTGTAGATGGGTTTGTCTGTCTGGATGAAGATGTACCCAGAGTGAAAGGACACCATCAGTACTCTCTCCTCAGAGTGGAAACCCTCAAAGTTCACTTTCAGATACACAAACTTGTTGTTTTTCTCTTCACGATTCAAGTTATCCGAGGAAAGCTGAGATAAGAAATGAAATGGAGATACAAGAATAGCGTCAGACTGAGGATCAATCCTGATGAGGACAGTTAATCTTGAACATACTTGTGGTCTTATCAGTATTTCGATTGCTCAGCTCATGTGATAGAAAGAGGTTAACAAGTGTGTGTGTGTGGGTGTGGGGGGGGGAATATCCTCCTTGCTGTGATCAGATTTTAGAAAAAAAGAGACTAAACTGGTAGAGGGAGGGTCGTTTAATGCTGCATGAGCTCAGACCCGAATGGATAGACTTTCTAATTAAGTGGGATAATTATCTATCAAGACAGATGGCTTATGTCCTCGTATTGTTTTGCTGTTGTTTTATATGTACTAGGAATTGTTTTGGATTATAATTTAGCTACAACAAACAAAAATCCACTTTAACTGTAATTTGACAATGAGCACGAACAGTTGCACAATCAAATTTTTATTAATTTCGTGAAGCCATATTACAAAGACACAATGACGCAACCTTAAATCCCTCTTCAAAGAAAAACTTCAACCTGAACATTAAATATTCTGCAATGTTCCTTTTATGAATGTTTGAGCCAATGACTAGAAGTCAATGTCAGGTTACAAGTAGGACACACTTTTGTTTTAAATGTAGTCAGTAATTAAAGACAAGCTATGGCCATGGTTACTCACCTGTATAGCCTTGAGAGCTTGGAAGTTATTCTCTAGATTGAGTGTGACAGAGTCCTGGAGGAGTGTGGCGGTCCTTCTGAAGTCCTGGATGGAGATGGAGACAGTGACAGGGTTGGACAAACCGTCGGCCTGTAAGTAGAGGTTCTCCTGACTGTCTGTCCTCAGCAGGTCTGGAGCCAGGAGGGTGAACCTGCATGGAAACACCAAAACGTGAGGCAGGGAGAGAATTTAGCCTTTCTGGTATTCTCCTTACTCTACTTTAATCACAGTCTACGTTTGAAGATCTGTGTCCCGAATACTTCCAAGGAAATAACTGTAATTTCATTTTAGGTTTCAAGGAAAGCTCTATGTAATGTGACATAAACTGGAGACACTGCAGGTTTGGTAACTACAGCTTAGTTCTAAATATAGACAGAAGATTCTTTTAGACTACAGCAAATTGAACATGCAGAAATCAGAGCATACTAGTACTCTATATACTAAACAGTAATACAGTACAAGATAGTACTTCCTCTAGCAGTGTGGGGGAATGGTTTAAAATGAGTGTTTGGATCTTTATGCCAGACAACACAATTCATATAACTGACTCAAATAAATTAAAAAATTAACATTTTTTTGAGTTGTGAGAAACTGTTTTAGCTTTCTGGTCAAACTTTTAAGGGAAAGTTAAGGAAGAGCTGATGAATTATGAGATGTTAAAGGAGAATTTTAAAAAAAATCAATTATTTACAATAGAGGTTTGACAATATTGAGAGTTAAAAATGACCAATTGATCAAATACTAGTACAATGTGGTTGTTGCATTGATGTCTTTAACACAATACACTTGTTTAGCAGCTGTACCTTGGTGAAGAATTAATTCTGTCCTTTGGGTTTCGTAAGCTGCAATTAAACCGGAGAAGCATTAATTTCAGTCATGACACAATGCTGCAAAGGAAGGCAGAGACGACATAAACATGTGGTATTATAACATGGCATTATAAGTCACAGTATAATGTATTTAGCTTCAGTAGGGCAACATTTCAAAATAAAAACAAGGAGATTGAAAAAGGTAGTAGTGCTCATGTGGAGGTTGTCGTGTCCCAAGTATACCCTTTAACAGGATAATTGGACCAGCTCTCCGTTTCTAGGGTTAGGTTCTAACTGCTCATGGGTGTTACCCAGTGAGTTCAGCAGAACAGCTTAAGCTGGTGGTGAGGGGACTCGCCTAGCTCTCACTGTCTTCTTCCAGATGCCTACCCCGCTTACTCTGACCGAAAACTAAACTAAGTAGCCTCGTAGCCTAGCCTTCCAACCAGTCACGCCTGTTAACGACAGCTCCCTCCTCTGTATACGACAGCACTTGGTGAATTGCTAGGTTAAGTTTAGAGGTCTGGACAGTCGACCCCAGGGATCTGTTTAAAAATCTATTTTCTTTGTAACTAGAACAACCCGTCAGAACCTTCAGATCTCATGCACACAATTGCTTAACTTTTTACATCAATGAGGAGTCCTATGTGTTCATATAATCAATTTAAAAGTACAGACAATTTCTCTTTAAATGCTTATCCAGTGTTTATTGAATGTTATTGGCAGGGTTACAGCAACAGCAGATGATTACATTCTATTATTAAAAATTCCTGATTATAGTTGACTAATTAGGTTAATAAAACAATGCTGAGCTTTTTAAGACTAATTACCCGAGGGACTTCCTCTTTTTCTGTCAGCTGCTCAGATAAACATATTAGAATTACTTCAAATCTCATTGATATCATATATTTAGAATCATCACACCATCTGAATCAACTGAGACAACTTTCCAATCACTTGATCATTAAAAGTTATTGAAAACTTAAAGACACACACTTGAGCACAGACATTTTACTCCATGTCCTGTTTCTAAACTGCCACACAGCTAAGTTCCTCTTTTTAGCCTGCAGAATTATGGTTACAAAGAATCATTTTTAATCTTCCCAATAATTATAAACTGTTTCAAATAATCACTTAACATAATATTTTCAAATCATCATTAAGCCTAAGTGCAATCACATCATTTTCTTTATTTAGCCTCTGTATATGGCTGCTCTGGGATCTCAAACCTTGACTCCACTTGACAAGGTGTATATGTTGCATATGGTCACTATTTTAATATATCAGACACAGTGTACCTCACTGTTTGTCCTACAACTAAAAAGGTTAAAAGAAATCATTAATCGAGTTTTGCTGTAGACAGCTGCCCCATCAGGACATTGAAACATCTAAATAGATCCATTGGTGCAGTGATAAGTTCTAACACACTTAAACAGATTTCATATTTTAAATTATGTTTTCATGTTTTCTGCAAGAACAAGTCAGACTTTGGTTGACTCACTCATGGCGGTCCAAGTATCTGTCGAATGTCTCAAATCTAGGGAACAGATTCAGAAATAATAACAGACACTGTCACAGATAAAGAGGTAGCAACCGTCTATACTGTTCAATCTCTGTGCACACATACCTGAAAGCAAAGGGCCGTCTGTAAGGAACACAGCTTGATTAGTAACCAAAGCTTTGAAGACATAAAATGTCCTGACAGTCTGAAGAAACTGGAGACGTAAAACAGCTTACCTCCTTGTATTTTGAAACTGTCCATTTGACTTGCAGAGAAGCATGAGAAATAAAATGTTGTGTAGCTTCCACCAACCCATGTTGACTGCCTGGAGTCTGGGTGGACTGTGGGCAACAGGGAGATGATCAACTACTAAAACAGACCCCAAGCCCTTGTAATGCTACCTCGTGAAACATCAGAGTCAATAAGGGAGGAGGGGTTTAGCTTCTTATCAATAACAGGGAGCACAAACAAAAAACAAACAAGCACAAGGGGCAAAACTGATATGAGGAAAATTTTCCATGGATTATTGAATGTTAAATGAAAAGGTTTTCTGTTGTTTCAACCCACATCAGTCCCCCCACTGTCACTGTCCCTCTTGTAAAGTTAAAAAAAAAACTTGTTTAACCTAAACTATTATTGATCTTGTATTATGTCCAAAGTGAGGTGTTCTATACAGACAAACCTAAAAAAATAAAGTTGTTCCCATATATTATAGTAAAAGAGAGGAAAGTACTAAGAACTTTACTAAAAATTGGCATAACGTTGAAGTGGGTAAAGGTATAGCTACATTAGCTGTGAACAAACAATTCTTTACCACAATTACAAAACGCCATAATTCACTGCAGACCATTTCAACTGTTATATGTATCCTAAATGAGAGATCTGAGGTGTTGTCACCTAAAAAAAGGTACTTAATCTCAAAGACTAGAGCTGTTAAAACCAATGTCCATCCACACTGGTCATTTGTACTTTTGTCTGGTTATGATGTGTGGCCATGTACCTGACAATGCTGGATTAAGATCTCACGCTGGCTTTGTTGAACATGATCCTAGGACGACTTCTACCATCATCGTCCTGATTAGAAACAGCTGATATCACTGTATGTAGGCTCCTGGGGATGTAGGAGGTACACTGTGTATAGACAGTTGCATTAACTCAACAAACAAAGCTTGTTCAGTCCTATAAGCAGTATTTTACATTTAATTTTACAAGGTTCATGGCAGTTTTCTCAACACGTTACACGTGTGGGCATCTAAAACCAAAAATCAAAGAAACCATATAATTTATGCTGTGGTGGACACAGATTCAACTGAATAAAACATTCTGATGTAACAGCGGCAACATATGACAAATTATAAAACACATTCTGCTGGCCACCAATCTTAAAATGAAAATCATACAGGTGAGTGCACCATAACACTGTGCAGTACATATATGCAGCTGGAACAAGCATCTGACCCGGATCATCAGTTATAACCATTTACAGGAAACAGAAACTGTCCCATTTAGCTTATCGTCCAGTCTCATAGTCCAGGCTCTGAATCTGAGTCGCTGTAGTCCGCTACCAGAGATGTGATTTGTCCTGAACGTTTGCCGTGTTCCTTCTCCCTTCCAGAGTCCTCAGCATTTGTCAGTCCTTTGTCTGCTTCCTCTGTGGTTTTGACATGTACCTCCTTGAAATTACTGCCATTCGTCTCTGCTACCTTCTGACCTCCTTGTGTTGATAGTGTAGATGGGGCTTCATCCGTGTCTGTGATCTTGGAAACCTCTCCGTCACAAGCGTTGCCATCAGGGTGTGATTTTCTGCGTGTGATGGTGGCGCACGGCTCAATTTTGATTCCAGTCCCTCCTGTGCGTTTGCGGATCAGAGGGCTGTGTGAGGAGCCCAGGGCTTTGGCCACTGCTGCCTCTTTCCCCTGCAGGCCGAGCTTGTGGAGCAGACTGCCTGCAGCACCTCCTGGTGGTACTGAGGTGGAATTAAACCATGAACGACAGGAGATCTCTTTGCGCTTGCTGTGTTGTTTGTCCTCATAGGCTGAATTGAAAGGGGAGGGTAGTAATGAGGAAGACATTTTTATGTTAGTGTTATGGGGAGAATTCAAACTTTGCTCCATTTATATACATGTGGACTGAAGGTCGTAATGCTGTAGAAGAATTTGTAGCACATAAGGCAGGCTTCAGGGTTAAATAAATTCAGTAAATATATTTTTAAACCTTTGTCAGGCAGAGAGAGTGAACGAATCATGACACATTTTTAATGAATGTACTTGTGAGAAGAAAAGGCCCTATCTGTTGCTTACAGTCAGGCGTCTGGTAGGTTAGTAGTGCTGCCAGTTTCTTGTCCTCTTCCTTTTCTGGCAGCAGTGGGATGGATAGGTTGGTTCTCATCCTTACTGCATTGTCCTTCTCCTCCTGTTCAGCCAGAACTTTCTTCTCTGTCTGCACCACCAAATAAAACACAGTTGTCAGTTACGTAACACCAAGAAATGCCATCTGAATACATATCAGGATTTGGAACATGTCAGGAACGTGTCATGTGCTGGCAAGAGTAATTTGTAGTTTTTGTCTTCTTGGGAACTGTGTGTCACTATTGACTGTAGTGACAGAACAGAAATAGATAGGATTTATTTTTTAGGAGAAGTTTTATGAATCACTTTAAATTTCTATCACTGCAAACTGGAGTCTGGAAGGAAATCTCTACACAAATGATGGTTCTAACACTACAAGAGGTCAACGTCTTACTCTGAATTTCCTACGGAGGGTACTGTTGAGCTGGAAGTCATCCTTCCAGCCAGACTGGTAGTCCTGGATCTCCGACAGGGAGGGCAGAGCCTTTTTAAGTTTCTCCTTGTCTTTGCCACCGTGGTCTAATTTGTACATGGCATCTGTCTCCAGCTTCTCCTTCTCTGCTCGCTCTGTTACAAGAGGCAAAGGAAAGGTTAGGTTGGTCAGAAACACAGAACAAGCATTCAAGAAGAAGGTCGCCAAGACGTACCTCTTTTGTAAAAAATTTTAAAAAAAATCAGCATGTGACAGAGGAAGACCCAAACGATTTCCTTACAACCTCAAAGAGTTGATGACTTAAAGATGTCTTTATGTTTTATTTGGGCTGTGTGCTATATGCTGCATGATAGACAAAAATGCTTTTTATATTACTGTCATGGTGCCCTTTATCCATCTAATTTTCACCACCAAAAAGTAAACTGAGAAAAGCATTTGTTGTTTTAATTAATTAACATGAGTCCTTTACCTGTGGTGAGGATCTGCTCATTTTCAGCCATGTCCCAGCGTTCCTCCTTTCTGCTTGCCCCACTTACTATAACATAGTCACAAGTCGCTGGGTCTGTCTGCATCTCAATGTAGTTGACACACAGGTGGCACTTCATCCTGAACCTGGTTAACGAGACAAAAGCAGTTTAAATTTATTTTGGGGGAGAGTTTTTCCATTTTATTGGATAGAGAGAAACAGAGTTGAACATGGGGAGACAGGAGAATGACATGCAGCAAAGGGTCTTGAGCCAGACTCGAACGCATGCTGCTATTGGACTGAGCCCATGTGGTATCACCGTAACTCAGTGAGCTAAACGGCAACCCAACATTTTAAATATCTTAATTTGAGGAGACGTTCATTAAACATTTTTGAAGTATACTGCAAAATGCTGCACAACACAGTTTATTACAATGATTTCTTCTTCAAAGCTTATTGTTTTAAGTGTAAACCTGATCCCTTATTTGTTTACCTGTAGATTGGCGTGGTGTAGTAGTTCCCCACTTTCTTTTTCTCAGCATTGTAACGGACCCCTGCACAAAAGAACATCAGTGTCACGGAAATGAAAAGACACTCTGACCCAATAAACATATTGCGACTTACTTCACACTTACCCATGCCAATGTGATTTTTGCAGCCATCACACCAGATGTTGTAGGGCATTTCAAACCTTAATGTACAAAAACAGTCAATTAAAACACACAACCAAAGAAATTTAACTTATGGGATAAAATGCCCGCACCTGGACATGAAAAGTAATTTATCTTCAGTCAGCATTAGTTCATCATTTCCATAAGAGCATGTCCACTAACCTGATAATGAGGATGCCCTGGGACAGTTTCCTGGCCCTCTCCCGCAGAGCGTGAGTTTTGTGATAGCCATTGAGGGATCCATGCTAAACACAAAGAAAGATATAGATGTAAGTCAGCTTCCAAACACAAAAGTTGAACTAAAAGTGACACAAAAAGGTCTGTGTGGTTGTACTCACTTTGGCTGGATCAAAATCTGGAGGGTAGTATTTGTTTGTTCCTTTTCTTTCACCCTGTCAAAAAACAGAACAGATCAATGTCTTAACAAAGAATGAAAACTGAATATTTAAACTTATATCTTTGAGATGTGAAGTAAAAATTAAATGCACACCACAGCTTACCATAGTGACGACCGGATCCCCACACCAGTGACGGGTTCACCCTGCCTTCACCAGATAAAAAAGACATTTTGTCACTGACAGTGTATTGAAACAGCAAGAACATGTTTTCTCAAAAAGACCAAAACCAAACAGGTGGTGAGCATCTAGGTAATGTTTTTTGAAAGCTGCTTTAAGAGTTGTTGCTTTTGTTATCCACAGTTATTTAAAGGCTTTAAGAAAGTTTTATGCTCTAGATTTAATCAATGTTTTAACAGGTCAAAAGTAAAACGTGTGGTATTCTTGTTTTCAGTCAGCTTCAAATATATATAGCTGAGATGTACGTGATTCCTGAAAATCACCATAAAACAGAGATATGTGTGATATACTTTAATTGTGTAGAAAGGTTTTCACATGCGCAGAAATCTTGCTGAAATACATTTGAGTTATTAAAGGCCAGTTAATTTGAATTAATTTAAGAATTAATTTAAATTAACTGATTTGTCATTGATGTTAAGAGGTGACACCTGTACACTTATAGAAATCACATCCCCAGAATATTTCAAAATGTCACCTGGTGCTTCAATTTTTGGTTTTCCTTTACATAAATAAAGACGGTTTAAGCACACACTGACGCTAAAAAGGCACAAATAACCTTTTTGCACAGATTTCTGTGGTCTGTCTTATGCTGTTACAGCACTTTGGTCAACTATGGCTGAGAACATAAACGTATTGGCAACAAAAACAATGACATCAAGTACTTATATCTAGTTTTCAAGACTATTTGAAAATTGTGCGTATTAATTCAGTTATACATTAAACATCCACTTGTCAAAATAGCTTTGAAACGATTGTATAGTAAATCTGACTGGGGTCGACTGATATGGTTTAATCAGGGCTGACACCAATGCCAACAGTATTAAAGGAGACCAAAAAACAATATTTGGATCTGATATACAGGTTGTCTAAGGTGTGTGAAAATCTAAAATTAGAATAACACAATCTGTAGCATAACATTTTGCTGATATTCCTTTGTCTTGTTATTGTTTCACATATATATGATTTAGATAGAGGCATTTGATATGTGTTAACAAGTAACAAGTTTAGATAACTACATAAAGCCTAATACCCCAAAACTATTTAATTAGCCTGTGTTAAATTTATCACTAAGCTTTAATTTTGGACGGTGTTGACAACGGTTTACTATCAAATCAATAGTTAACACTACTGTAGGGTCTTAGCCTTAATATTTATTACAATCAGGTTATATTTTATATAATTTGTCTGGCGTTATAATCCTTAATACGTAATGTGCTCTGGTAAAATCACATTATAAATAACACTGTAGGGTCTTAACTTCAATATCTAGAATTGTTAAACAGATCTCAGTCTTGTTTCTCTACTAGAAAGCACTTTGGCTCAACGACTGTTACTTTAACTGAGCTTTATAAACAGGGGCTACTTGGGGCTACTTCACTAACGTTCGCAAAATCATTTGGCTAAACAGCTAATGAACGGTAGCTTTATTTTTCTGATAGTTTGTGGGGTATAACTGAGACACTCACTGTTTCCACGGTGAATTAAAGCATCAAACGCGCAGCTTTCTTGCACTGTGTTTATGACGTGGGAACGAGCTAAAAGCAAGCTAGCATAGCAACAGTTAGCTTACTGAGTAACGCTGGCTTCCTCTTGGCGTAAATATGAAGGACACGTAACTAAACTACTACTACGAATGAAAGCAATTACATTATAATTTAAAATGCTCGACTGCCATGTTTACTTACTTGAATATAACTCTGAACTGTGCTTACAAATGCTCCAGTAACTGCACAGGCAACAACCAAACACCAGAGGGCTGATGGGTAATTTTCCGGACTCCGGAAGTTGCGTTTGTAGAAGAGGATTGTGGGTAATACCGGCGTGAACTGAAAACGTGCTCAGAGCAAGTTGATAATATTTCATTTTGTCTCTATGCCGCAGAAATGGAAACTAAACCGGACTGTCACAAACGTTACATCTGCTCGTTTACCGACTGCACGGCTGCCTACAACAAACAGTGGAAGCTGGACGCTCACTTGTGTAAACACACCGGAGTGAAGCCGCACTCATGTGAGCACGACGGCTGTGGTAGGTCCTTCTCCAGCCCCTATCACCTGGCCAGGCATGAGATCAGCCACAGCGGGGTGAAGCCCTTCCAGTGCAGTGTAGAGGGCTGCTCAGAGGCCTTCACCACCAACGCCAACCGGACCAGGCACATCAGCCGCGTCCACTCTCAGGAACCCAAGAAGTACGTTTGTAAATTTGAGGACTGCGGGCTCGAGTTCAAGAAGAACAAGCAGCTGAAGTCCCACATGTGTGAGCAGCACACTCAGCTGCCACCCTACCAGTGTACTTATGAAGGCTGCCACATGCGATTCACTTTCCCAAGTAAGCTGAAGCGACACGAGAAGGTGCACAGAGGGTACCCCTGCAAGGGGGAGGGCTGCGCCTTCACAGGGAAGACCTGGACAGAGTACCTAAAGCACAGGAGGGAGCAGCACAGGATCCTCCTGAGGTGTGATCGCTGCAACAAGGTGTTCAGGGACTCTTGGTTTCTGCAGCAGCATCAACTCACCCACTCTGAGACAAGAGTGGTTCTCAAGTGCCCCAGGGATGGCTGCAACAGGTCATTCACCACAGCCTTCAGCCTGCAGAGCCACATCAGCTCCTTCCACGAGAAGCTGCGGCCCTTCGCCTGCACCCACACTGGCTGTGGGAAGACCTTCGCCATGAAGCAGAGTCTCCAGCGTCACAGCGTTGTCCATGACCCACAGAGGAAGAAGCTCACCAAGCCTAAATCCAAGAGATCTCTTTCCTCCAGGTTAAGCGGTTACAGCGAAACAAAGCGAGTGATCTACAAAAAGTGCCGGGAGCCTGAATCACACAGAGGGTCTGCACAGAATAACACAGAGCCACCTGGTCCTGTTGAGCTGGTGTCCCTCTTGCAGGACACATCTTTGCTGTGCAGCCCTGCTGTGGACACACATGGACTTATTAACGCCCTGACTACACCTTTACAAGAGCATTTATAATTTATCATTTCTAAAATGGTTTTTGAAGTCTTCTTGTTGCTTTAAGTTTGTGCTGTTTCCAGCGTAACCATCTGAACGTCACACCTGATTTTGAGGACTTGAGACTGTTACGTTTTCCTTAACTTGAATTCAGAATGAAGAAGGGACTATATCCAGAGGAAGTGAACCAGCTCCTGGTGTTTCTCTGTATTTAGATTATGTTTATGGGATGTTCTTGAGTTCTCTGAAGCCATTCAATTAATTATATTTGTGTCATTTGTATTTAATAAATAAATATATATGTAGTCCACGTTGTAAAATTTAACAAAAAATTATGTTTTTTTTGCATTGCCAAAATCTAACTTTGCAAAAGTACAATATTTGAATAAAACTGTAAGACATATTTGGTCTTTAATTCAGTGTTTTTCCATGGTTTTTTTTTTCTTATATCAGTGGTATTTTGTTTGGGAGCTCAGTTTAAGGATTTTCATAAATTTTGATTGGTCGATTTGGCTGTTGCCCAGTTCATATGAATATACAATTTAATTATCTAAAAGCTGTAATCAAGAGTCACAATTAGATAAATATTGAACAGGATGCTTCACCTTTCTTTACATTTTCTCTGTACTTTTGTTTATGTCGGATGAGACTTTAGAATGGCAGTGACAGCTGACCATCAAGTGTGTTTCCAACATTCGTTAAGTGAGCCCATAACTGCACTGAAGCACTTCACTGTGACGGCACAGAACAGTTACGACATATCACCTCCGCCCACACTAGCTTTGACTATCAGGGTGTTTCCATGGTTTGGGTTAGACCCCTTAGTTCCTCTTGGCACAAATCTTGCTGCAGACTGTTCTGCCAACTTGTGGAAGCAGTGTGTGTTTGTGGCCTGTTCTTTTTATAGCACAGTGATAGACCTTTTTGTCACTGCGGACATTTTGACTTGACAGGACTTCACCAAATAGTACGCAGCCATCATCAATTCACCTGTGCTGTTCCTACTATAACATGTCAAACTGTCTGCTGTGAAAAAGGTCTCTGTCCTTGTGTACAAACCCAAGTCCATAAATAATCTGAGGGCGGTTGGCTGGAGTTCAACAATAAATTTCACACTTTTGTATGAAAGAATTTGATTCCTCCTCCATCCAACACCTTAACTAAATAGCAGCAAATCGCTGCAGCACCTGATTTAGACCAATGACCAGGTTTTCTAAATGTAGTTAAAGGAGATTGATGCTCATGACTTTGAAATTACAGATTCAACAATGCTATGGGTGAAATGTTTACACAAGTTTCCACATTCTATGGATGTGCACACACTTAAGATCATTTTAACCTCATGTCATCATGGTCCGGGAATCTGCAGCTGATGTCCCTGACTTGCACATCCTCAGTCAGAAGAGGGGTGTGTTTGTGAAATCACCTGCTGCACAGATAAGCTGGAATGAAAATCTGCACATTCTTGTGCCTGGATGACAAACAGCCGAGCATCTCCGCTCTCACCAACAGATTTACGGTGTAAACAGGAGCGGCTTCAGGAAAGTTTGAGATTCCAAGGCTAAATCCTCTCTGAATACTTCCAGGTACAGGAAGGCTTCTCCCTGCATTCCTGCCCCGCTCGGCTCAGACGAGCCCTATATGGACTGACTTGTCTGACCAGCTCACCCAGGAATGTACAGCAGACCTCATCCAATTAGTATTCATAGCATCTGAATGTAATGTGTGTTGTAATCATTTCCTCCTTTAAAAACTTCCTACATTTGAGTTATGAAATCTAAATTAGTCATATGGAGTTAATGTGTCTTAAACACTAATAGTAACACTACAATAAAAAGCACACAGGTACATCATAATAACTGTGTTGTTTGTTACTTAATCAGCATTTCTGTTAAGAGGGTTTTTCAGTTTTATTTTTAAAAATTCAGTTTGGCTGCTAAGAATAAAAAAAATTTAATATATACTTACAATATATTTTTTCCCAGTCCCTCTGTAATTATATATACAGTGCCATGAAAAAATATTTGCCAGTGACCTTCTATTTTTACATATTTCTCACATTGAAATGTTCCAGATCATCAAACTAACATTCATATTTATTGAACATTAGACTGACACCACCGTTCCATGTTTTCTCTGTTTGTGATAATGTCACTCACTGTGGTTTGCTGGAGTCCCTTAGCAATGGCTTGTAACCCTTTCCAGGAATGTGTCAGGGCATTTGCACTTTTGTGTGCTGTTCTTAAATCTCTTTCGAACGTGGCATCATGTGCTGCTTTGTGAGACCCTGTAGCCGCTTCACAATACCAGAAAGGTTCTATTTAGTGATGTTTAGATTCAACAGGCCTGGCAGTGATCATGTGTGGGGGTGGCTGGTGAAACTGAACCCAGTTGCCAAATGAATTTAGTCATTTAGTAGACTGGTAGCTAAGGGGGCAATGACTTTTTCATATAGAGCAAAATGGGCTGGACAGCATTTTTTCTTTAAAAAATATAATCATCATTTAAAAACTGCATTTTGTGTTTTCTTGTGTCGTCTTTGTCTGACGTTGTTTGATGATCTGAAACATTTACGAGACAAATTTGCAAAAATAATAGATTACGGCGGGCGGGGATACTCTTCCACTGCACTGTACTCATTATACATATCCATCAGTTTTGTACTATTTTTATCTCGCTATAGCCTTTTTTGCCTTAGCTCAGACCACATTTAACCCAGTTTGGATTTGTGCCTCAGCAGTTAGGGTGAGTCCGAGCAGAAACACACGTTGACTGCACTGAATTAGAAGGTAGCTACTGTACCATCTTAACTTTATCCTGAACTTCCAGCTATAGGACTATCACAGTATTAGATTTTCACTACAACCATTATTCTGGCTAAAAGAATTTAACAATCTTATCACAATATCTATAGAAATTGTAAAAGTATCCATAATGCTATCAGTGGAATTCATCTTTAACTTTGTTACTTGTGTGTTTTGTGTCCTACTTTGGCCAATGAATTACAAACTAAATAAAAACAGGCACCTCTGGAAGTTTTTCATTGGGGTGGCAGATTAATCCATATTTTGTGCTGTTGTGAGTATTTGTGGCAGGAGGGCGCTGTATGTGGAACTACAAAACCCACTGTGTGTGTTCATGGTAAGGAAGGACACTAATGCAGGCTGTGATGCACATGCAGGACTTATTATTGGACACAGTCAGTGTTGGTTTGCATCTGTGTGGCAAAAAAAATATAGCTATCATCAGACTGAGCTTGGAGTGAGTGTGAGAAATAAAAAAAACTATGAATGTGCTAGAAGAGATAAATAAAGAACTGGAGGATAAGTAAATATAATTGACAATGAATTTGATGAAATAAATAAAGAAATGAAGAAGAATTAGAAGCTGCAGATGATGGAGAAGAGTAAAGAATCGGAGAAAGGCAAGAAAAAATGCAAAAGTAGAGTTAAGAACGAGGAGAAAAGGGAGGCAAAGAAGAAAGAAAAGGAGCAGAAAAAGGCAAGAAGAAGATACTCAGCTGCTGGAGCTGGCTGCACAGGAGGACATGAAGGTGGAAGAAGCTGCTTGTTCAGCTGATGGACAACAGGAGCTCCCTCTGCCTCCCTCCCTTTCTCCACTTCCCTCTTTTCTCACTCTTTCTCCCTCTTTCGACTCACATTGATCGAAAACATCCTTACATACTCCATAATTGCACTGAATATACATTATATAATTAGGTATGGCCAGTTTCTGTATGAATGTATACAATATTACTTGGTGAAGTTACATGTGTACATGCTTTTAAAAACCCTTAGGGAACAACAGAACCATCCCCAAGTTCTTATTTTGATCGTTGAGATCAGGTTAGGAGGCACAATTTATCAACCCTGGGGATGGACTGAAGGTTCA
The DNA here is from genome assembly GCA_024666655.1 of Dascyllus trimaculatus. Taxonomy (NCBI): domain Eukaryota; kingdom Metazoa; phylum Chordata; class Actinopteri; family Pomacentridae; genus Dascyllus; species Dascyllus trimaculatus. The sequence continues at coordinate 11,661,505 of CM045447.1, read as the reverse complement.
TTTCTTTCATTGTTGAATGGATGGATTCACAGGAAGGGGTACATCATGAAAGCAATATATTTTTGATGCATATGTCTGCTTCATGAGACAACGAAAATGTGCTGAACGCACAGAAATGCAGAGCAGATGTTGTGTTGAGAGCAGCGAGTCTCACCTTGAAGATCCTGGGGAAAAATGTAAAGACAGCTGAGAAAACAGACAGTTCTGACATTTATGGGAGAACCCATCTGCAGCCCAGAAGTTAGAGAACAGTCACATTCTGAGGAAACTGCATAGCAAGTAATGTACCTAAACAGAGCTCATGACTGGTCAACTTTTGCCTGTGAGATGTATGCTGCATATAATCTAGCCTGTCTATTAAAACTGTACTATATATTTCTTAATTTGATTTTATTGTCATATACAGAGCAGGCTGCATGTGATTATTTTACACAGTCAATTTGGAAAGTATCATATTCACAAAATCATACAGAAGTACAGGACTTGGGGCGGATGTGGCTCTGGTGATAGAGCGGATGGTCCACTAATCACAAGGTTTATGGTTTGATCCTTGGTACCTCTGAACCCCAAGTTGCTCCCAATGGCAGGCGAGCATCTTGAGTGTGTGTGTCAATGAGTGAATGAGAAAGACATTGTAAAGCGCTTTGTAGAGTGTATCCATGGTCGAAAGGCACCATATAAGTAGGGCTGATCTACCTGAGAACATAGAAGTACCATTCATCTAAAGCTGCCCTGCCTTGTTGTGTGATATCATAATGTATTAGAGTGGGTGACACATGCTCAAGTGATGGGTATCTAAATTTGGAACAGCATCTAGCAGTCTGCTCAGAAGTAACCCGGTTTTCTTTTTTCGTCTTTTACAGAAACCGATGCCACATGCTTCCCATTCCTGTCCTCTGACAACGCTAAATTCCAGACTGCTTCTTCAGGCCCTAATCCAAGAGGATTGCTCTATCTCCGCTGTATTTCTCCCACCACCTCCTCCGCTTTCCCTCTGTCTTATTCTCCCCTCACTCAGCCTTCATCCTACTGTCTCTCTCAGAGGTGGAAGGAATGTGTCAGGGCGTTTGCCCTTTCGTGTGCTTGTTTTCCGTGCAAATTACCAGGAAACGAAAGCTTTTCCTCACAATGGTTTTGATTGTCTGAGGATGGTCAAGTTAACTGGAGCGCTGTGCAGGCGGACAATGAAAAGGGAAGGGCTACAGGTGTGGTAGGGTACATCTAGGTGGGGTTTTATGTGGTGCCCCTTGGACTGCTCTTCAGTTAGCTGCAGTATGTTTACTTTATTGCATTTAGTGAATTTAATGTAAAGAAGATATTCAACAGTCCACATGGAGTGGTCCAGTCAAAGTTCTAAATCCAATACACCAGCTTGCTCATTCAACAAGGACAAGCTTATCACATTTTTACAAGTTATTCTTTGAAATAAAATAAGCCAAATATATACGGCTTTTTGATGCTTTCAGACACATCTAATGTCAAGTGTCATCATGTTACTTCAGTGTTATGTGATAGTATGTGGCCATAATTTGGGGATGTTAACTTCAGTCTGTGTTCAAACACTGTCCATGGTGTCAGTTGTGAAGAACCTTCTTGTTTTTTCTAGTAGGTAGAATAGTGGCAATTAACCAAAAGGTAGTGGTATACATGATGAGGACAGTCAAACTGTCAATACATATAAAAACCTATGAACAGTTTTCACCTCCTAACTTAGGTTTGATGTAAACACATGGCCGATTGGCAAGCATGCACAACAAACAATTCACTTGAGGCAGCTCAGTTCCTCTGTTGCCTTTTAATGAATTTCTCTCAGTCATTCATTGAAATCCTTTTAAGTTTCTTATTTATTTGTTGATTTAATAAATCATTTGTGAAGGTCAAATATAGCCTGCACATTGTGAAAATTTGACCAAAATAATTGAAGTCCAGCTTCCTTTTTGGAGAAACAGGAGGCTCACAAAGCAAAATGAACTCAGCAGCCCATCTGACCACACTCTGTCCAACAATATGGTGATGGCCTCAGGCCGGTGGTAAAACGCACCCCTTAGAAGAACAAACTACTCAAAGTCCATCATTCCTTCTGCCATTGTTGAGATACTTGTTGGTTTATTTGGGATAGAAGACAGACAACTTCTCTGTTTTTAGTTGATTGAATCTGAATATCTGAGTCTCAAAAGCTTGTACAAGGTTCTTTACTGTATGACACGACCCACGCAGAAAGACAATGATAGAAGTGTGGTTACATTTTTATAGTAAAGATGGAAAGAGAGGTTGCTTAAGATATCCGCCCTTCCTGTAACAGCCCATCCGATTCGTCTGCCTCTTTGGAGTCTTCTCCCAACCAATCACCAAACGACACACGTGTGGAAGGAAGTTGTCCCCCCACCCTGTGTGTTTCTTAATCCCTGTGATGTCATGTAAGGGGGACTCTTAGAAGATAGCTCTGGCGCCTTAAGTCCTAGTTGTAGTTATCTGTTCCAGAGCTATCAGGTACACCGTGACCTAGGAGAATGAGTCCCCAGAGATCTGGTGCTCATACTTTGAATACGAGCAGGTTTTTGTCCAAACTAGGAGCAAACAAACATTCAGTACTTTAAACATATGTGAACCTGGAGGCTGCTTGGTGTTCTAGTCAAAGTCAGTGTCCCCTGAGAGGATGTGGCATCCCAAGTATGTGGTTAAGAGAATTCCAATGTTTTCAACGTACAAGTTACCAAAAGTTCACTACATGCAAAATTAAGAGAGATCTAACTTGTTCTAAGATGGTTAAATATAAGTGATCACAGGATTACACATTATGTTAATCAGTGTGTTCAGCATAATACCATTAAATGCTAAACTCAGGAATAAGACACAGAGGTATATCCATTTCAGTACTAAGATATAGAGGTATATAATTTTAATCACAGTGTCTGATTATATAAGTTTCATTCACAGTAACTGATTAATATTGAGGTTAAAAGTAATTTACCCTAACACCATCAGGATTTTTAAAACACTGGTAGGAGTCATTTGAAAAGACGGTTATATTCTTTTACACTCAGTTCCTTATTTATTTACATTTTATATGCACTATAAAAAAATTCTAGATTTTTTACTGATGCTCATTGATCTCTCATACGAACCCATGAAGTTGTCTGATTCTGAATTTCCAAGGTCAAGAATGCATTTGCAGACTCAAATCCAATTACAAAATTAAAAAACTTTTTGCCCAGGTGTAGTTTTTACTTTTGGTAATGTAGTGTTTGCATGAGTTCAAGAGGAACCAAAGACATTTTCTTTTCTATGTGGAGTTTTCGTGATCTCGTCGTGTTAACCAGGACTTTTTCTTATACAGGAAAGATATTTGAAAACTCTAAATTTCCCAGTAGTATGTGTTCAGGTGAGCATTTAATGTTTAAAGCTAAATTAAAACCATTTTAACTGTGCTCCACAACCCATCAGGCTGCTTCTGAAGACATGAGATAAAAGGAGGTGAAAGGGGAGGAGGACGTATCATTACCTCTGGTAGACATTTAGCACACAGTCCGAAGGACAAGCTGTAGTATATAGTTAGTGTTTTTAAGGATGAAATTATAACATTTGTTCAAATTAGAATCAGACTAATTGAGCAGACGAGGTTATTACAGAGAAAGGGCCTGTTTAAAAGCACATCTTTCATTCACATTAGTAGTCTCATGCAGGGTCCAAAACCTTACCCTTCAAAGAAATATTGAAATACCTGGTAGTAAATCTTGTGGGCCATTATTAGTTCAAGATTTAGGGATGATTCCTTAGTAATTCATATCAACATAGCTATAATACAAGAGAAATGGGGCTGTTTAACAGTAATAAATAAAACTAAAATCTCATTGGACACACTCCTCTTGTCTAAATATAACTAAGTGAAGCCAGGCCTCAAGTATTAAGAAGACTCTTTGACATATGACTGTATTTACTGCCTGCGTTGTAGCGTATATTCTGTAGTTTGAAACACAACTGACTCTTCTTTGCTTTAACCTTTACCCTTTAATGTTTATTCCATCATTAACCATGTCTCTGTTCAACCTGTGTGTTTCTTGCTTTCCCCTTACAAATTCTCTTTTATTGATATTGTAAGAGATAATCTAACATCATTCTGATGGACAACACTTGAAAAATTGCTTGTATGAATGTAAATATCCTCAGGAAAAAATGGGCTGGGCAGCTTGAAGGTCTATGACAAAGCATCAAGCATGGACCACAACATCTCTGGTTTACATCCACCTGAAGATCTTCAGACATTTAACATTTAGTAGATCAAGAGAATCAAGAAACATCTCTCCGTGACTAACAGCTGATAGTTAATCAGTCTTATGCTACAGATTTAATCTATCCACCAGAATTCAAGCAGGTAAAAAACCTTTCCCAATGAAAATCAAGTCGCTGGGTTTTTGTTGCCATGTCAACATGTCCATATGGTGCTATACATCCTGAGTGAAATAACCAGTCAACAACGTGGCTGAGCATCTCCACCTTGAAACTGCAGCGTACAGATGACAGCCTCAAAGACACAGACTCACACTTCTGGGGTTTCATATGGAGCAAAGCTATGAAACCAATCAGGTCAGTTTGAAGGGAGGAGTTTAATGTATCATTATTTATTATTCATTCAAGTTTCTAGTTTGAAAATGTACAACAGAATTTCTCCAGTAGTGCAACTTGACATTGTGGACGGTAGTTTTACACTGTTTAAGAAACAATGTAAAGTTACATGTAAGTCATTTTAAGGCGGAAAGGGATTGTAGAAGGGCTGTAAAAGTTCCATTTAGCATGAAAATGTTTCAATCTTTGGATTTTTCGTCTGATTATTGATTTTTGCCGAAATATTGGATCATTGAAATGTTTGTTAAAATTAAATGTAAGACGATACAGAGGGAAAAAATGTAATGTTTAGTGAAGCTGTTAGCAGCTCACACACTGTGAAGCAGCCTATGGACTATTTATCAGATGATAAAAGCTAAAAAAGCTGGAAGTCACTGGTTTAATCTTTAACAATGTGCTCCTTAAAATAAATTTGTAATATTATTTATTTTGTTACATCTGTCAGATAAATGTAGTGGAGTAGAAAGTACAATATTCCCATCTGAAATGTAGTGGAATGGAAGTATGAAGTTGTATAAAATGTAAATTACAAAGACCTCACAACTGTACTTAAGTACACTATGGTAAATAAATACATTACTAAATAATACTAAATCGGATATGGTCAGTTATAACTGCATCCTAAATAACACTACAGGGTCTTAACTGGGTTACTTTTATAATGCCAAAAGTTGAAAATCCTTAGCTGGTACGTGAATGTGTAAATGCTGTTTGGACCTGCTAAAAACACAGAAACAAACCACAGTTTTCACAGCACACATTTACATTTGTCATAGTGGGAAAAGCACAGATGACACTAAAACACTAACAATGACTCTGTTCTGATTAAGTGTTCCAGTGTGCCATGACAAAATGACAAAATGTCTTAAGTGAAAAAGTGTATAAATAAATTTCAAATGTTTGGCAGCTTACAAATGAACTTGTGCTCATCCTGATAGATCAGCTGCTGAATCAGGAACACTGAGGTGTTGCTCTGCGCCTGGATGGTAGAAACAGGGTCCAAATCTGCACTTTTCTTGCAAACTTGAGATTCCATTGACTGCCTGTTTAGGCCCTATAACTGTTACATAATGCATATTCTACATATTCTACATGTCAGCCGCACGTCGCTGAAGAAATCCCTCAATTTATGGACCAGCTCAAGACGAGTCACCCATTGTGGAATGTCTGCTGAAACAGGCCCGGTTCTGTTCTAATTATAAACTCTCCTTCTTCTTTGGTGCTTAACCTTTAGAAGTTTTTTGTGTCGACCCTCAGATGTAAAATTTATGACAAGATAAGTGACAAAAAGCAACTCAGCCAGCCTTTTGTAACATTTCACCACACGCCTTCTTTTACATTTCCTACATGGAACATTTTTGTGTTTATGTATTGATAAAGTTCTGCCTGTGACTGTATCTCTTGGCCGTCTGCTTGTCTGCTTTCCCAATGTGTCTGTCTAGCTACATATCTATTGATTCATTCATCACACATGCTTCTCAGCATCATCAAAGTGACATCATTGTCCTCTCCTTAGCAGCTTTTAAGAAGCCCCAAACATTTGGGAATCCATATTGCCATGGGCCAGCATCCTCTGGAAAAACATCTGGGGGAAACTCACCAATAAACCAGTGATTTACATCAATTAGATAATCCCAACAGGACAAATTCTGGGTCAAGCGCCCGCCTGCCCTCCTACGCTCCCTGTCAGCCTCAGGTGAGTGGAATAGTCTGTTGGCAAGTAACGGGTTAGTGTCTGTCTCCCCGCTACACCTCCTCGTCTCATCTCTTCACCCCCCTTCATCTCCAAGGGCTATATATTGGAGGTCGTGACTCGTCTGCATCTTAAGCATCACTTGCACCCGCAGACACACAAACGCAGACGTGTCTAGTTCATTCTGAGCGACAGCGAAGACGAAGAGCAGACTAGCAATGAGGTCCTTATTGAAGCTTGTTGTATTTCTTTTCTGTGTCCAGACCGGAGAGGGCCACTGGCTCAGATCACTGATTGGTAAGTGATGGCTGAAGGGAAGCTCGTGACCTATGACCTTTTGCTTTGAGATCAATGTAAGCGCATGAATATGCCAGTAATGTCACACAACAGATAAATAAATAACGCTCTCTTTTTCAGATCAGACACGAGAAGCAGAGTCAGCACACGTGTCTCCAGATGAGGGCCAGAGAAGCAGATATCCAGCTGAAGAAGAAAGCCAAACAGAAGCTTCTGGAGTTGGGTCATCTACCAGCCCCATCGTTCCTAACCCAGTCCGGTCTCGTCGCTCGACTCTCGACTCCCAGTGTGGCCTGCGTTCCATCCTGCTGCAGGTTCGAGATCTGGGGCTGGGCTACGACTCAGATGAGACTGTGTTATTCAAGTACTGCAGCGGGACGTGTCCCCACATTCGGTCCAACCATGACCTCACCCTCACTAACCTGATGCTCAGTGGAGTGCTTTCCCACCCAGCGCCCGGGCAGCTGTGGCACAATGCACCCTGCTGCAGGCCCACCCACCACGAGGACATGGCCTTCCTTGATAACTCGCACCGCTGGCACAAGGTGGAGAAGCTGTCAGCCGCAGGCTGCAGTTGTGTGGGCTGAGTGTAGACGGGTTAAAGAGAGAGGTGAGAGGGAAGAAAGAGCTATTCTGAGAGGATGTCTGTGAGGAGTTTAATTCCAAAATGGAATACAAAATTAAGCTATTTTTTCTGCCAGTTTTGAGTTTGTGTTTATTTTGAGTTTGAGTAATATGGCGTCTGCAATAAATCTGTACAGGGGATTAGAAGTGAGCTCTTTAAATGTAAATACTTGACATGATCATCTAAAAGGCTATAATTGAACGTGATTCTACAACAACCACTTGACCATTTTGGTAAATAAGTGGATGTGTATTTATTTAAAATCTTCTGTGAAATTTGGTAATCAATAATAAAAGTGATATGCACGAGGCTGCGTAGACACATGTTGTGGTTCGCTGCTGATTTAGGCTCTTTACAAAAAATAATTTTGTGTCAACAGTTTCAAAATGTATTTATGTAAGATAAGTTATTTATTTATTTGATGCTGGGATTTTTTTTCATGCTAACTTATTTTGTGATGAGCTCATTTCTACGTTTATTATGTGTCCAGTCCCTGAAAAAAATAAAGGTGTACAGAACAGATCAATAGTCACGAGTTTCTTTTGAGTCAGAACACAAAATACATGATGTGGTGTTATTTAGACGTAGTTTATTCAAGGGTTTTGTATAAAAATGCATAAATGTTTCATACACATACAAAAATCCTCATTCACTTTTACAGTTCACTCATATATTAAAATCAAATTCACATCCAGATCATGTAGTCTCTACATCTGTGAACCAAAGTTCAAAATGCTCTTTGCTCTTCATATTCTTTGTGTCTTCTGGTATGTTCAGCATTTGTTTTCCTCTGTCGAGAACTAAATCTGTGTAAAGCTAACAGCCATAAAGGCAGACTGATAAGACGGATATAGAAAAGAATTTAGCCAAATATCTACGAAGCTTACTTTTGATCACGGCCATTTGTAAGTTTGACATCAACGGCAGGTAGGATTTTATTTAAGCCTTTGATACTTTCTGATTCAGTTTCATGTCTTCTGAATAGACCAAACATAAGCAGAGAAAAAGTGATTAATGTGGGAACCTGTGTAGTTTTCTTTTTAACTCTGATAAATACCCTGACTGTTCAGGTATGTGCACTTTTCAATGGGCTTCACTCTTGAGTCTGCCAGGGTACAGGTCTACTGGAAATGTTCACATTACTGACCATTTACTGCTGATTCCAGCATCAAACCACCTTATGGTTTATCACGTTTAACAAGAAGACTGTATGTTACTGGAGTAAGTCCTCTTGGCCTGCGAATGCAGCTTCGGACTACTTTCACTATGTGGCCATTGCATCCTCGTCGGCCTCCTCTGGCTCTGCTGCCCACACCTGAACACGCCCCTCCATGGCTGTGAGGAGGCAGGTCTCTGTGGGGTGGAAGGACAAGGACTGGACAACTGCTTTCCCCACTGGCAGTTTCAAGGACAAAGATCCCTGAAAATGAAAGGAAAAAAACAAAACAATTTAATCTTAATGATGGACTGGGATTTTCTCATTTTAGGCCACAAGAATGTTGCATTAATGTCCCAGTGGGTTTGACAACTAGTTCATCTAGTCAGATACTGTTCTGTCATAAAAGTTCTGATAATAGAGTACTGACTGCATCCAGTTCTCTCTTTTCTCTACTAACCTCCACCAGGTCCCAGCAGTACACATGTCCATCCTCTGAGCAGCTCAGGACATGTGTGTCTTTACTGGACAGGCAGCAGTCCAGCTTGTAGCCCTTCATCTTGTGTCCTGTATACCTATACAAACAAACGCCAACAAACATCAGTCTTGGCTGGTTTAGACAGATACATATGTCACAAACCGACTCAGTGGTGTTCAAATGATGAAATAATTTCAGTTTTAGTATTTCTTTCAGTGTGATATTACTCTTTAATATCACAAACCTTTATTTCTTTTGCTTTTTGATTTAACCAAAGAATCATAATTTTATGAAAGGGTTGAAAATGATTTACACGAACATTTTATGTTCTCATGCATCCTAAATTTGTCGTGTCCGACAGCTACAGGACACACACCACAGAGTCTAGGCTTCAAAAAATGCTTTCATTCAGCTGAAGTGAGGAGAAAAACAACTGATCTGAGACTGTTACAGCACAGATCATGTTACAGTCATGTGCGTGCATCATGTACGAGCATTAACTGTCATGAGTCAGGATGTTGAGTGATATTGCTCAATCAACTGTGGGATCGAGGCTACACATATTTGTGTGATCACTGACAGATGCCCATTTGTGATTTCTCAATGGACCACAACCTGGAATAGAGAAGAAAACATCCCTTTCTGTGTCAGTCAGCAGCCAGGATGATCCAAGCTTCTTGTGGAGGATCATCACTGGTGATGGTAGGGGGTCAGTAGCTACCACCAAGGGAAGGAATGGCAGTGTTCACAGTGGAAGAGTCTGCAGTTTCCAAAACTGGACAAGGCGTTTCAGGTTAGAAGCAGGAGCATGCTCATTGTTTTCTTCAACATTCATGGGGTTGTGCACCAGTAATTAGTGCCCCAGCGTTGAAGAATTTTACTGTAACATCCTGAGTTGGCAGTAGTTAGAACATTTGGCGGAAACAAGCTGAACTGTGGCCTGGTGACATGTGGGTGCTCCAGTGCCCTATGTACATGGCTACACCATGGCAACTGCACAAATATTTTTTTTGGCCACAACAACACAATTATTTTTCCCCACCCATCCTACTTGTTAGATTTGGTTTTTCTTCTCCAAAATGAAGGGCTGCCGTTTTGACAGAGTTCTGGAGATTTAGTGCTCATCACAGATGGTGCTTGACATGTTTATATAATTAAACTTTGAAACAGCGGTGCAAGTGTAAAAGAAGTGCTGGGAGCACTGCAGACTTTACACTGCAGGCTTGTTTTTGTGCACTGCTGATCTTTATAATAGAATTTTCAGATGTTCAATAATACAAAAAAAACAAAACTTGCCAAAATGGAAAAAAAAAATCTGTACTATCTGACTGGTAACTGAAGTCCTGATGAGAGCATGTCCCAGTGCAAATGAAAGGCAAACAGCACTCACTCTCCCAGCATTTCCCCGGTGCTCTTGTCCAGAAGTCTGACTGTTGAATCCAAACTTGAGCTCAGGGTGCACTGACCGTCTTGACTGAAACAAACACAGGTAATAGGACCTGGAACATACGGACACACATGTAACTTACAGAGTATTACATTTTCAGTTTTACTTACTGCCACCACTGCAATAATGTATGTTATCACTGCTGCTAATGATACCATTAACAGTTATTGCACTTCATGAATGTTGAATAGATATAAATAAAAAGATTACTAACTGCTGATGAAGTCAACGTGCAGTTGTCCCATTCTGAGGTCGTAGCGCCTCACTCTGCCATCCACCGAGCTGAACACAAGATAATTATAAAAAACTGATAAAGGAAAATCTAAAAATCCAATCTATAGCTAACTGGTGGAAAGGTGAGTAAAGAGAAGATAAAACTGGTGAAACATTTTATCTTTAAACTGCAGCGGTCTGAATGAGAAGGAGATAAACATGATGTATGCATTAGTGATCAACTCCAACTTTCAGAGGACTTATATTAGCTTTCGCTTGTACTGACCCAGTGAGAAGCTCATGCTGTGCCACCTTAATGCTGCTGATGCTGTCACGAGCCTCGTCTAGAACCTGGATGGGTTCGTATCTTCTGGATCTGGTGTCCCAACATCGCACTGTCCCATCTATGGATCCTGAATGATGACAGAACACATATCGCATAACACAAAGCAAATGCCTTCGCAAACAGACCACAAATAAATTAAGAGACATAAACTGGAATACATTTAGAAATAAAATAAAGTTGGATGATTAAAAATAAGACTTCACAAACATTTTATCACAGTTATTCAATGATTGACCCTCTATTTCTAGTAAAATAGAATAGGCACAAGTTACAGCATCCACAAAGTAAACAAATACTAAATAAATTAAATATATGTTGTGCATCGTATGCATTTTTTATAAGTGACTACTCACCAGACAAGATGACAGTCGCCTCTTCATTGAACTGCACACAGTTTACTTTCTGTTGAAGGAAAATTTGAAAGACATAAGGAAATTCAAATAAATGACTAAATAAAACAAGAGTATAGAAACAAAAAAAGGACAGTGAAAATATGCAGGAGCAAAAAAACACGAGAGTTTTTAAAAAAATGAAATGACACATAAAAATATGTAACACAGAGCTATATAAAGCAGAACTGACCCCAGCATGACCTCTGAGTTTGCGTGTGACCTGGCCTGTTGCGACGTCCCACAGAATCACTGTCTTGTCAGAGCTACAGGAGCAAATCTGGCTGTTGTCATAGGAACTGTCAATACAGCCAATAAGAAAAATGTCATGCAGGGGTAAAGGAATTGTAAAGACGAGCCACAAACTTCAGTATCTGCAACAGTATCGATAAGAGTGGTGGACCAACAACATACAGCACTTAATTAGAAAACAAAACTGTGATGGTGACTTTGTGGTTGAAGTTGAGCACACAGTCTTAACATTGCTAGATGACTATCATATTAGACAGTCATATTGTCAAATTAACATTCCTGACACAGTATGGGAAATGCTCTGATAAGTCTCTTACCTGTCAGCATCCAGAACCTCGTATCCATGGCCACTATATGTCTTCAGCAGGGTCCCTCGGCCCATGCTCCACAGCTTTAAAGATTTGTCACTACCACAGGACAGCAGGTAGTTCCCATCAGCTGACCAAGCAAAGAGACATGAGACAGAGGCAGGCATAAGCTGAAGGTAAAGGATGAATGACTTACAATAAAGGGTTTACATTTGGGAAGGTGGAGCTTGCATGCTTTGACAAAATGTAGCTGTCTGCTGAAATAGATGATTTAATGCATGTTCCATTCATACCTTGGCAGTTAGCTTATACAAGGTTTATTACAACAGGCAAGCAACTTGCACGTCTAAACATTAGACAAATAATTAGATTGGCTCTTTCTTACTGTTGAAGCGAACAGCCCGGACAGCTCCTTGCTGGCAGTCTATGGTCCTGAGGAGATGCTGAGGAAGCTGAGGAGCCTGAGGTCTGGGCTGAGGAAATGCCATGACATAACCTGTGTGAGAAAACAACAACAGAAACCATGCAAACCTATCAGCCACACTAATTACGTCTGGTTACAGTCAGTAAACAGATACTTCCTATAGACTATGTTCCAAACACAGACCCCAAAGTAGAGACCCAGTGCAACAAAAATTAATATCCCCATGATCACTGCCACAAAATAGAGAAACTTAATTGTATGATAATGATTATAAAATGAGCTGTGTGTGACAGAATATTCTCAGCTTTGAACCTTATTGTGATGATATGGTGGTCTTGAGGAGACAACATTTATAGATGCCACCACCAGTGTATCAAATACTATCAGACAAGAAGACTCCCAGTCTGCATAAATTCACATTAGTTTCTAAAGAAGAAAAAAGTGAAATATATGACCTGACCAAATATATCACCTGACTTAAAGGTAATAAAATATCTTTTAGGTATTCTAAAGACAAAAGTAGAGCAACACAACCCCAAAGAGCTAAAAAAAACTAGTCTCTAAAGAATAGCAAAACATCTCTCTAGTATGCTGGTATTCACCATTCTGGGGGTTGCTTCTGTCATCAAAAAAGGGTGGAGACATGAAGTAAAGAAAAAATCAAAGAGTTAAATCTCAATAAGGAAAGGTGTCCTGACTATTATTGCATTGAGTTCCTATTATGTGGCTTGCGTTTTTAATACTATGACCAAATGCCCTACTGTTCACATTACAAAATAATGCATTTAAATGACACTGCACAGGACAGTACTCCTTTCTGTTGTAGATTGCATATGACTGTTAGTCCTTGTCACATAGAATTCAATGTGTTCAATTAGCTTCCACACAAAAAATTGTTATCGAAGGAACCAATGAAATTAAGGGAGTTTATTTTGGTCTCTTCTCCTGAAGGCATCCATGACTAAAGGAGTGTTTAGACAAAACTATCAAGTTAGCGCATTTTACTGGACATCAAGCACATTAAAAAGGCTACATTTAACTCATTTAACTGACTTACTTGGACCGTCTTATCAGAGTGCAATATTTAGAGGAGTTCCATGTTAGTAATAATACATATAAAGTAAGTTCATCTCCAGTTTGTAATCACCAACAGCTCCTTCTATTCAGTTTACTCGTGTATGTTTGCTAGCAGGCGCAATGCACGCTGGGATCAAATACTCCTGTCAAAATAAAAGTTCAAAAAACTTCCATAGCAAACGGTAACCTCCAGTAAGAATGTTTTAGAAAGGTTAGAGTTTGCTTAACTTTCAGGAGATGTCCAGGAAATATTTTATGGAAATTTTCCCGATGGTTAGTGTTTGCTGAACCTTCAGAGGACGTCCAGGGAATGTTTCCTGAAGGTTCCTGGGAGGTTACAGCTTGCTGGGCTTTTATTTTTAAGGACACCTTTAACAACTCCCCCTCTCATCCTTTCACGAACAGGGCACTCAGCTGTCTGTCGGTCAGAGTTTAAATTTCCTCATATTAATTTACTACAGGACATACATTGGACTTTATTATGTCCTCCAATAATATGGCTGACCCGAGGAGGCAAAATAAGATTTTGAGGTGAGTATGTCATACAGAAAACAAGGCTTTACTTGACAGAATTAGCCTGTTAGCTTGTTAACGACAGCCAACAGCTAGCTACGCTTGATCACATCATGAGTGCAGCCTGAAGGGATTAGCGTTAGGCGATTTAGTTTTAGGGCGTATTATATACCGCTAAAAAGTAACCGTATGATCATGATCGATTAATATATAGTGGACTGTCGGTGATTTAATTGTTCTGTTGCTCAAACTCAACATGTTTAAATTAAAAAGTAGTTTCACTATCCATCTTTTTAAGCGTCATTTACCATTCTGTCAGCTGATTTGCAAGTTAGTTTGTCACTGGGCTTCACTGTAGTTCCTTGTCACTGATTTATATAGTATTCTTTACAGAAGGACCTTTTATGAAGGTCTACTGTAATTAACTCGTCACCTGTCACTAAAGCAAATGACCACAGCAGGAAATCCAGTGATATTGCTGTAAATACATCTACAGTATAGTACCAAAAGCAAATGATACCCCTGTCCTCAAATTTTAGTTAACGCTGCTTTTAGATGATGTTTTTCTTTAACTTTGTGCCAACAGTTTGGGGTTGTATCAACATGACAGGCCCCCTTTGCATAACATTAGGTCCATCAAGACATATTTTTTGTAGTATGGGATGGAAGAATCTGATCGGCCCTCACTTAAATTCCATCTAGCACCTGTGGGACGAACTGGTTCAACAACTGCAAGCTAAGCACTACACAAATACTTATAGCTAAAATCACTGTAGTTTTTCCCAAGAAAATCTGTGGCTGTTGTAGCCGTGGATTAATACATATGGTTTTGGAATGAAGTGTTAAACTTTCACATATGCATGTAATGTAATACTGTAATAGTAACATGACTGTTATTGCAGGTACAAACCCCCCAGCACAGAGACCAACCCAACACTGGAGGACCCCACTCCTGACTACATGAACCTGCTCGGCATGATCTTCAGCATGTGTGGACTGATGCTCAAGGTGACCTACACACACACATCCTCATACTAGAGCTCTTTGACTTCCATCTCCATTATCCTCTACTTCTGCCTATGTTTATCTGTGTCCACATAAAGCATGTGATTGGGATGAACCAAGGGTACACCTTGGTCCATCCCAATCATTCCATTAGGAAGATTAAAGGTATACTCACCTTTAAGTTGAAAGGATGAAGGGCAACTGCTGACTTTCAACACTTAAGGACACAATAAACAAAACACATACGGGGCGGCAGCAGATTGTGGCTCACAGTCCAGTGGTGGGTAATTTGTTTAATACACTGTATATTGATCAACTAGGACTCCACAAAACAAAAATTCTTTAAATATTCAGAATTTATTTGGCAAAAACTAGCAATGACTTTGATTTGGTGTTACTAAGCCATGTTCGAAACACAATGACTGGGTGTTTTAGCGAAGTTGTACAAACAATGGCAACACTTAATCTATGAAGTACAATCAAGGTCATCCTATTTGTTCAGATGGACTTTTTCTTGGTGTTATCACATTTGGAACTATGTGTAGTTGGGATACACTCTATTTTGCATCCTGCATCCTGGTCACTGTGTACTCTTCAGATCGGTGCTATTGAGCAACTATGTTGTTAGTAGCTATCCAACCCTTCAGGAAACTTCAAGTCCCAGTCATTGACTAAACCCTCTAGAAACCCATCTCTTTTTCCATGACTTGGATGTAACTCTACACTGTTGGTTCCTTTACTTATAGAATTAGCAAATCTATGAAGTCCCCGCCCCTTCCTCCACCCCCTTTTCCCACTCATAGCATCTCAAGCACACCATCTCACCTATGACTCTGTTCAAACACTGTAAAACTACTCTACTTTACATGATTGCAAGTTGTGACCTTGGAGGAATTCATCCATACATGTTCAAACCACAAACAAATTCACAAGGATAAAAGTGATGTGGAAAGTCCAACCCTGAAACCTGAAAGGATCGGCTCCATCAGTCACGTATGAAACCCTGGAAGGCTGAATCTGAAGGCTGAAGGCACACTGCTGTGTCAAGGTGGAAATGCTTAGCCTTGACGTTGACTGATTATTTCACTCATGATGTGCATTCCAGTATATAAAAAACCCTTGTGGACATGTTAACAAAGTAAAAACTTTGGAGGGCTTCTTTCAAAACCGACTCGATATCATCTTTGCCAAAGCTGTTTCTCTGTTTGTGTTACAAGAAATGTCTGTTTTTAAGCTTTATAATCTTCAGTAAGCTTGTCAGAACCATAGCCTGTAGATAAAAGATGGACATAGAGACTGGCTCTGAAAATTAAAGCCACTGGGGAAGTAGCCTTAAAGTGTTATATATCACTGAGCTCTTAAAAGCTTTGGCTCCATAGACTCCCATTCAAAAATCATCATGAAAAGCAAAGTCAGTCATTTTTTTCCACAAGTCATTGTGTTTTTTTTTTTTTCCAAATTCCCTCCTACTGATCAGCATACTGGTGGTCCATCGGGAAATAACTCCACAAATAAATAGAAAGGTAACAAAGGCCTCAAAGTGTGTAATATTAAGGGATGTAGCTGGCTTGATTGACATGTCTGGTCACTGCATCAGGTTGGATGCAGTCCTGCTTTTCTGGCTATTCTGACCCACAATTGTCTGTGCAGTTATGACACAAATGTCACAGTGTCTCCTGTGAGTATTAACAAATTTGAGTTGCTGAGACCACACAGACGGATGACAACTCATTTGACACTACGGACTGCATCAGTAAAAGTCACAGTCTCAGTTACATTATTATGACAAGTATTATGTCCCAGTTCTATGCATACCGCATGAAACCATACGTACTTTGTAAGGGCAGCTGTAGTACGTACTGAAAGTACATTAAACAAATCTGTGATTTGGAACGCAGCCATGGCCTCATCTGGTTCCCAAAATTTCAAGATGGCGACCAGGAAATAGCAACCTCAAGGCTTCAAAGTGGTAGTCTACAAACCAATTGGTAACATGACTATGGCTATGTACATCTCTTTTTCTTATATACAGTTTATGGTCAGACCACAGAAGCTGTGTGGGTCTCCTTAAAGGTAACTCTTGTGTTTGTGTTTTAGCTGAAGTGGTGTGCCTGGATCGCGGTCTACTGCTCTTTCATCAGCTTTGCAAACTCCAGAAGCTCAGAAGACACCAAACAGATGATGAGCAGCTTCATGTGAGTATACACCCCATGTACTGTGAACATAATGTACAGTATGTGTGTGTACCTGCAGTATACCATTAATATACCATGTGCAGGACAGGCTGTAAAAGGTAACTTTAACATATTGGTGGCTATAACTAGCACTAATGAAAGCTGTAATTCAGTACCTATATCCAGGACTAACTTATATTAATCTGTGCAGGTTGTACAATGGATGCCATAGAGACCAGAAGTATAAGTTTAGCATTAGTTTTTCCAACCTACTGGAGAAAGTTATTCCAGGTTTTGATTTGACTGTTCACACGTTTTTAGTCAATTTGGCTCATTTCCCAAATCCACCCAAAAACCTTAATGGTGGACAAACCTGGGGAGTCCGTAGTGTTTCAGTGTATATGAATGTGTCCCTTTTTCTGCTGTAGCTATTAGCGATGGGGGCTGATAAAAGGAACACATGAATAGGTCTAGCATTAAGCATTTTTAAAACTGTAAGTTAGATCTTGTTTCTTCCTGATATTGGGACTCCAGACACGCCAACTTTAATGTCCAAAAGCTTTTAACTGTGTGACCTCTCTGAGTGATACATTTGCTTATGAAAGAGCGCTATAGTAGGGCACCTGTCCAGGCTTCACAGACAGATTTGCAATGAGGAAAAACCTTCTTGTCCATTGTCTAGATGAGGTTGTATTAAAGAGAAGCTTGATGCACTCATAGCGTAGTAACACAAAACGTTTGGCTCAGCACATAATGCCAGACGACGAACTTAATGCACCAGCCTTGAAGCTGGTTCAAGGCCAGTTTTAGGACTTTGGTCAAATGCCAAGATATGATTTAAGAATCCAAGTCTTATTAAACAAAGGTGAGTACCTATACAGGAATAAACAAGCTGTGGATGGTAGGTGTGTCATTGAGGTTATCAGCTGAATCTGCCTTCACATACACTGCCCATCCAAAAAAAAAAAAAAGTCGCACCCTCAGTCACACATTTCGATGGACCACATTCGCTGTGGCATTGTTTCGATAAGCTTCTGCAATGTCACAGCATTTATTTCTATCCAGAGTTGCATTAATTTTCCGTCAAGATCTGGTATTGATGATGGGAGAAGCAGACCGCTGCGCAAAGTCTTCTCCAGGACTTCCCAAAGATTCTTAATGGGGCTGAGGTCTAGACTCTGTGGTGGCCAATCCATGTGTGAAAATGATGTCTCATGCTCCCTGAACCACTCATCACAATGTGAGCCCCATGAATCCTGGCATTGCCATCTTGGATTATGCCCGTGTTATCCGGGAAGAAAAACTCCACTAACGGAAAGACCTGGTCTTTCAGTATATTCAGGTAGTTGGCTGACCTCATTGTTTGGACACATAATGCTGCTGAACCTAGACTTGCCCAACTGCAGCAACCCCAGATCATAACACTTCCCCCACAAGCTTGTACGGTAGGCACTAGGCATGATGGGTGCATCGCTTCTCTTCTTACCCTGATGCGCCCATCACTTCGGAACAGGGTAAATCTGGACTCATCAGACCACATGACCTTCTTCCATCGCTCCAGAGTCCAATCTTTATACTCCCTAGCAAACTAAAGCCTTTTTTCCAATTAGCCTCACTGATCAGTGGTTTTCTTAGAGCTACACAGCTGTTTAGTCCCAATCCCTTGAGTTCCCTTCGCGTTCTGCGTGTGGAAAAGCTCTTATTTTCACTATTAAACATGGCCGTGAGTTCTACTGTTGATTTCCTACGATATGATTTCACCAAACGTTTCTGATATCTAATCACGATTATCCAAGAGACCACATTTCTCCCTCTAAGATGATGGTTCACCACTATCCTTCCAGGTTTCGATAATGTGTTGGACGGTTCTTAACCCAGTTTTTGTAGTTTCAGCAACGTCCTTAGTTGTTTTCTTTGCTTAATGCAGGCCAATAATTTGACCCTTCTGAAACAGATTAACATCCTTTCCACGACCACAGGATATGTCTTCTGACATGGTTGTTTAAGAAATGAGAAGCTACTCACTGCATCAGCTAGGTTTAAATAAGTTGTTGCCAGCTGAAACATATTCATCACTGCAGTAATTATCCAATGTAAAGGTTCTTACCTATCTGCTTAGTTAAATCCAGGTGGCGACTTTTTTTTGGACAGGCAGAGTATGTTAGGGTAAATTAACCCCACAGCAGCTTCATGTGGCTCAGGGATTCATACTTTGGCATTAATTTCACCTTTGCTCAACTGCAATGTTTCATAATAAGCTAACTTGTCTATAAAAATCTAACCTGATAATTAAATGCAAACTGGAGTGTGTTTTTGCTTCATAAGAAATAAGCAAAAAGCAACTTTAGAAAAGATGAACTAAACAAACAGAGGTGCTTCTGGACAGCAAAAAATGCAAAGAAAATTCCCAGTAATTCCCGGTAGCATCACTTCACTAAAGACTTGTTCCTGAATGCATAGATGAATATTAGATCTATTTTTTGAGAAAATGTGACATTAATATTTTTGTTTAGCAGTTACTTATGATATAAACTTATGCATACATAATTCTGAACAACAAATATATTAAATTTAGGTTTAAGAAATACTTTACATGTCACACTTTCAGTGTGATTCAAACCTAAAATTGCACAATTTACATGGTGCTTTCTCTCTTTTTCTGTGCCGTCTTCAGGTTGTCCATCTCAGCAGTTGTGATGTCCTACCTCCAGAACCCACAGCCGATGTCACCTCCATGGTAACCAAGGGTCAATGTCAGAGAAGAGCAGAAGAAAATTGCGGATGCTGGAGTGGGTGACAAGACAACTGACTGATCCCCCTGGCCATCTATAAAGAAAAACAGAGACAGAAAGAAAGATAATGTGATAGAAAGAGAAGAAGGGAGACAAAACAGATGACCAGGCGAGGTGGACAGTAAGGAGGACACAACGTCGAGAAGGAAAGATCAGACGTCTTTGACTTTGTTCTCAGATTTTTCTGTTTTTAATCTTTTCTAAGTCTTTTGTTTGTTGATTAAAACTTTGAAATTTGACTACTGGGCTGAACCGTTGCCTCATGTCATAAATAAAGTTGTACGGTTCTAGTAGGATCTGCTGTGTTTTAATTGTCTTAGAAAGAAAAATGTTGATGTCATACTCATCACATGTAATATTACATTATTTACTCACCTTTAACTTAAAAATATTGTTCCTGTCAACATTATAGTGGTATTTATAGCTTGGGTTCTCATATTTTTGTCAAGCTCCAATATATCCAACCTCTTGCCTTTCAATAACTAGATCCCTTGCACAATTTCAGTTCACTTCAGTTTATTTTAGAAGGATAGCTTGCTGCTTTGCCTAATCCTAAATCCATATATTAAAACAAACAATAAGGCAATTGACCAAGACATCAAGGAATTGGTACAGACTATTAAGAATTCAAAGCAAACATATTAATGCTAATTTGGTAATTATGCAAATGTAAACCTGCATGGACAACTCTGTTTATCATATAAACTGAATTTCAGTAAAGCTCAATTTTATTTACTCATAATTTAAGCAATGTGCAGGTGATGCTTCAAAGCACATCCAGAAGTGAGGGATAAAAGAGACGATGAAATCAAAACAAAAATTAAAAATTAGTGCTAGCTCACACTTATTATCAAAAAGATGTCAGACTTTCTAAGTACAAGTATTGAATAGGCATGAGAGTCTTTACTGATGCCGCTTTTAGTTCAGGCAATAAGCTGAATTAAACCCACCTCACCCACAAGTTTTACATCTGCTAAACAGCAGCTACACACACACACACACACACATACACACACACACACACACACACACACACACACACACACACACACACACACACACACACAGTCATGTATCCACAGCTTCAGGGGAAGTCACTACTTGCAAATATTTCCAGGAGACTTACTTCAACCTTAATCCTAGCTACTACTTACTTACACCTAATATCACAGTAACCTTGGAACATTCCTTCCCCGAAAGACTTAAAGATTTATGTTATTTGAGGACTTTTTGTCCCCATAAGGGAGACACGTCCCCTTAATGCGACTGTGTATTAGACTTGAGTCCCCACAACGTGAGTAATACCTGAACCACACACGAACACTTGGGTCTATCCCTCTCCAGTTTTTTGTTTAGTAAGGGCACAGACTACACCTGCAGACACCTACACCATTAACTGCTTGTGTGTGCTGATGACAGCCAAGAAGGTGGGGAGTCAGCTGGATGTGAGACTGATTTAGTGGCGTATAACTCACGTCCCCCCAGGCCTGGCTCCACTGCAGCCACACCAAAGGGGCGCTCGAACTGCTTGGCTTCCTGCCACATTTTTAGCAAACTCCACTGGATTTTCTCCTGATTTTGTCCTGACTCAAACTGCTAACAGACTCCGTTTTCCAAGCGTTTAAACTACACCCCTTTATCGCTTTGTTGTGTTTTTGCCATGCTGTCCACTCCGTTCATAATGGTACATTTGTTGTTGATTCCTATCAGTGGAGAGGATATTGAATTTGTCCGACTCAGCAGTTTTCGTGAGAATTGATTGGTGAGCTGCGTAATTTGGATATTAAAAGCTGTCACAGTTTGCTGAATGTAGATCTAAAGTTCAGTGGGTGGCTGGCTGGAGGCGATTTTAATTAAATCTAATCTGGATATTCTGCTCTGCTGGATCTGCACGATGAGGGCAGGGTGAAGGCAGACTGCTGGTCTCTAAGCCCATCTAACACTAGAGGGCACAACAGCATCTCGAATGAATGAATCCCTAATGAAATGTCAGCAAATAATGCAAGTCAGTTTATAGTTGAAAGCAAGAAAAACCTAATAGAGTGTTGTTTTCCCGTAACTGCTTTAATGTTAGTGTAGGAAGACATGTGGTGTGATATAATTAATGCTTTTTACGTATTTGTCAGGAACTTTGTGCAAAAACATTTAACTCACAAAGGAAGAGATGCATTGTACCACATCTAGCTACTGGCTAATTTCCATCTGCTAATTTCCATCTGCATCATGCTTAATACAATTGAGATGATATGATCAAACATGCGTACACAGCCTAACAACCCCACTATCTCATCAGTATATAAATATATATAAAAATTAGCATATGGATGAAGATAATGTGTCTGCGCCTGATTAACACTGCCAACACAGGTTTCTTAAAATCCATTTTTTTATTATCGTGAGGAAAACCATGAAAATCTATATGTTTTCATCACTATCTGGGTGCTTGTTCCTTTCCTTAAGGGCCTTAAATCATAGGTGTCAAACTCTGGCCAAATTTGGCAAAGTCAGAATATCTGTTTGCATATGTAAAAGACATACCTGTTTGTCTTGTATTAGGGCTGGACCCAAATATCCAGATAATGATTTTGAGATCCTAATTGTTGCAGTTTTCTCAATATCAAATGCAAGAAATAAAAATTAAGCCAATTTCATATTTAAATTGTATATAACAGCATATGTCTGAGTCATCTGCATACATGTGGATTACTACATCCTCATTCGCAGGCAGCAGGTACTGTGGCCCCAGTCATGAAGCAATATTTGCAGTAAATGGCACCAAAGCCTTCCCACAAACGTTTCTCATTGATGTACAACAGTTGGAAGGTGGTCCAACAGAACCACAAGGCCACAGTTGTAGAATTATGTACGAATTCTGTGAATTTCCTAAAGTTCCTTCCTTCAAAATTTCTTTGTGAGTTGTTTGCCTGATTTTACATCAAAGAGGGAGTAAATGCATTATGCTTCCTTCTGCTCAGTTAAGCAGTTACATCCCTGACAATCACAGAAATCACTGACATCTCCTCTGGGAGGTTATCTTGTATGTCACCTTAGAAACTTAATTGTCACATCTGTGTTTTGATGCACATATTTTCCTCTAATGCTTTGCTTTCAGGAATTATTAATATATTGAGTAAATGTAATTAAAAAAATGATATAGTTGCCAAAATCATAGACAGGACTAAAGTGACTTGCTCAAGACATTTGTGTTTCCAGACTCAAAGTTCCTCTCAGTGGAATTTCCAGACCATATTTGAATATATAGAACTTTACTATGTAAATAAATCATTTTAAAATGTGACTCTTAACATGGACATGTTTGCCCATTCGATGTCTGCTATTGTGCTGCCAAATGACTCTACTAAAATTGCAGGTCTACATGCTGAAGGTCATACAAATCAATTAAAACCAAACCCAGAAAAGTTCAATTCACAACATTGTATTCAAGCTGCAGTGCTAAAACGCTGAGCAACAACATCTCTGCCCAGAGAGGGTCAGTGCCACTTTTACTCATATTATTTTCACTTAGCATATCAGTCTGTCACAGATTTACAACATTCAGCTTTGACCCGCGACCTTACACATAATAGCGAACACTTTGGATGCACCGTCTGTCAGCTCTTGAAAAACTCTCTGCTTGTACGATTACTTTGTTTTTTGAAAGTTAGAATTTTAAAGGTTAGAAAACATAATAGAGGAAATAGTCTAGAAATACAAATATTTCTAGACCTGGACATTACTGAAATCAAATGCCATTCTTTTCCACACTGCTAAGGAACCCTGTAATTCCTGTTTAGGAAATGGGCAGTAGAATCCAGACATGCCTGCTTTGCTGAGGGGCAACTTGCAATGTTTTTTGTTTTCTTTTTGCTTTTAAGACCTTTATTTGTCTGTCAAACGTTACTGACCTTTCTAACTTCATATGGTCTAAAAGTCATACTTTATAACAGTGTATAGATGCGCATAACCAATAAATAACAAAGGTGAACTCTTCACAGGTGTTCCCTCACTAATAGCAATGAGACACACAAACTCTGATGTGTACGCGTTGCTTAGATCACCATAACAGCACATGATAAGGGGTTACAACTAAGCTGGATTGCTCGTGTTGCCTCAGCCTCAGAACCACAGTCTGTGTAATTTGTGACTTTGCATATGTGTACCTGTGTGTACTGTTTGTGTAGAAGTGTGTTTGTCCCTGTTTACTGAACCCCACTGAGTCTCTGACACTCTGGCTGCTTTCTGCATCTTCAAATGAGGTTAAACTGAATTCAACCTCTGCAATATTTGAAACCCCTTGTGTGTGTGTGTGTGAGGGAGTGCGTGTAAGGCTACAGACTTTCATTTTCAGGAGTAAGGTGTTGTTAGACGGAAACACCAGCACTGTTGATGGGAAGCTGCTGAGCTGGGCAACCTATGTTGTCAGGCAGGCATACACGCATGTACAAACACACACACACACATACACATACACACACACACACACACACACACACACACACACACACACACACAGACCTTTAGTATAATGCAAAATGCACAGACTGGAAAGCCACATAGAAATGTGCACATATGAACAGCGCATTCAAATGGTAGTGTGCACACAGTGTCACCAGAATTATGAGGTGAGTTTACCACCTGAGTTTGCATCTCAGCTTGAATTTTAAAAGAGAGGAACAAAGTCAGATCCCTGTGACATTGGTCCTGCAGCTTTAGCCTAGTTGCCTAAAATGATCTCAATATCTCTTAATTGTCCTCCTAATCTCCTTTCTGTCTCCCTATAGATGCACCTGTGAATGGACCAGAGGAGACAGAAAGAAACTTGAAAGAGAGAGAGAACTGCTGTTCTGGCCTGTCCTGACAAAAGGAGACTTTAATGGAAAGAATGGACAGAAAATAACTCAACATATGTCAATTGTCTTGCACTTGAATCTTTTTTAGAAATCTGTGCAATAATGACACTCCATATCCTTAGACCCGTGATTTATCTAAAAAACAACAACAACAAAACTGGATAAGAGAGGAGAAAACCCACACAGAAAGACCCAAGGCCGGGACGCGAACCAGGGATCTTCTGGCTGTGATGCCACTCACAATACATCATATCAATTTTTTTTTAAAATCATGCACAAAAATATGCTTAGGTGAACAAATTAAAAAGATAGTTATAATATAATGAAATGCAATCTTCTTAAAATTCAAAAAGTAAATGATAAATCGTGACCCCTCCCAACCCAGGGAAGAAGCCCTCGGAGGGAACTTCACCTCAAAAGTCACTGGGATCAGTACAAACTTGTTACTTGTGCTTAACATTGACCTTGTCTTCAAAATTTGATGTTGCTCTGACTTTAACTGTAACATAATTGCTGGATAACACAGATGGAAATTAGTTTTGATATTGTTTAAAAAAACAGTTTGATAATTGCCAATTAATTTAGAATTAATAGGGATAGAACAAAACATATACCTTAACCTAAACTGTACTACCATTGATATGTAAATTCCAGACATACAAATGATGTAAAATCAGCTACAGTAGCAAGGTATACACTCTATGAAGTAATTTAAGGGACCTTTTCCCATCACTTAATAAAATGCATGGTTGCAAGATAAAAAAAAATCAGATTCACTGATTTATATAAACCTTTTAAGTTGCAGACATTGTCTTTTATAGGTAAGTTAATTGCATCAAATTAGTACTGAGGGTAATTCAAACTCAGACTTCTGCATTAGTTGATTTAAAACTAAATTCAAGTTGGGATCACTTAAACTGGCTTGATGAGATAACTTTTCTTCAACTTGAGTTCAACATTTCAAGTCCCCTCTTTTATCTTAACATGTATGGACAATTTCAGAATGCTAAGAGACTGGTAATTAAAACATATAATCCCCCAAACCCAGTGCAGTTTGTTGGTGGAGCAGAATGTTGCTGAACACTGATGCAAACTATTGCATTAAGTATTTTTGGTGGCCCCAAATTTTAGATTCTATATGCATATATATGTACATGTACTTAGCCTATAGGTTAAGTAAATCAATGTAGTAACCATAAAGGAGCAAACCATGCAGGACATTGCAGCACCTATGCAGATTCATGCACATACTGCATGTGCACAGTACATCAAAACCCTGCAGCCTCTGAATTAAATTGATGTGAATGTAGAGGAGGAAGGAGGGGAGTGAAGGGTGGGAGGAGGAGGGGGAGACAGAGAGGCACAGATAGTAAGACTGCAAGTTGAAGGGAAAGGGCAGAGAGAGAGAGAGAGAGAGAGAGAGAGAGAGAGAGAGAAGGGGGAGAGAGTCCAGTGGATGAAGAGCAGTCAGCGCACTGACCGAAACGTCCTTTTAAGAACAGCAGACCGCGACTGGATCGAAAAAAACACCCCCAGAAGCGTTCCAGTTTCCCGGTGCACGGCTCAGTTTCGGCGTCCTGAAGTACCGTCGGATCTTCTGCTGCTCATCACATTGACTTTCAGTGACCGGCGGACATCACTTTAGTCGGGATGTTCTGGATGTGAACATGGAGTTTTCCTCCCCTCCGGTGGTGGACGCGTCTGTGCTTCTCCTCCGCCGGTCCAGTCCTCCCAGCACCGCTCACTGGTTTCCAGCCGCCCGACAGGTGAGGAGGTCGGGGCCACCGGAGAGCCGGGGGGCGGGTCTGGAGTCCCAGGAGCCCGCAGGTTCAGTACTCCCAGGACAGCAGAGCACCTGACAGGCAGGTAAGGAAGAACGGCTGCTTTTTTTTTTTTTATTTTACTGCAAGAACATCAGGTCACTTCAGCTGAGGTGGACTCCTGCACCACAGGAGAACATGCTCCCACATGAAGCTGGACCAAAGATGACTCCATATGAGGAGGAAACTAGTGATTATGAACAAGCCCAATTTGAGATTACTACTTTATTAATACCATTGGATTTACCCTCTCTGGTCCAATTTCCACACCTACACCCAGAAAAATAAAGATGATAACTGGAACCAAGAATGGTTCTTCACAGTAAGCCTTCCTAAAAACAGCCTTTATCAAGAGGTTCTTTAAAGAATCTCCAAAAAACATCAAAAATGGTTCCTTTGGGCACACCAAAGAACTCATGGGAGCATTTTCAAGACTGTTCTTTTTGGATTTGCCTGGTATTTTTTGAAGCAGTTTCCAATTTTAAAAAAAATAAAGTGTAAGAGTTTGCAGCATTTCTGGGTCTTCCATCATAATACATTTGACATTTGAGGTTCTGGACTACAAGACACCAGTCCAGGATTTGCAAAAATGTGATGAACATATCTCAGTGTTTGTTGATGTTTTATAGACAAAGTGATTAATTGATAATAAAAAACAATGTTCCAGCTCTAATTGAATGCTATTACCTGCCACCAAATCAAATAAGTCCATGATGACCCTTTTGAAGCCTTCTCAAAAACCATTTAAGAACTATATTTTTCTGAGAGTAGTTCTGGTGCAGATTTAAACAGCCACACTGTGCATCAATACCTCAAATGCACATAAATAGTACTTGGTCATTATGACACAATAGTGGGTGAGTGATGGTAACAGCCTTCCGTGTGATGGTACTCGACTAGCAGATGGGCCACCCAGATGTTGACATTGCTTTAAAGGTTTGGAATGTCTTTATAAAACATTTATTTTTGATGGTTTCTGGTAATTGTTACACGCCTTACACCCCATTACAAAGCACACATTTAGCCAATAAGCAACATCTCAAGGTTGGAAGTGTTCTGAGTGTTCCTGAGTAGAGCATCTTTACATCAAGTCAGTGTGTTTTTCTAAATGACAGAACACTGCTAAAAATATGCATCCCTTCCCTTGTTGACAGAGAACAACTGGTGTCAGAGATACTGCAATCAGTTGGAAGAAATCTTTTAATGCCTTTTTAACCCTAATGCTTAATTTGTAAAGAAAAACCAGATTTGAGGCCAGTTTCTTTTATAACTGAAGCTCAGGAGTAGACCCAATTAGGAGCCTTGTACAGGCCCTTGATTGAAATGAACGTATTTTGCAAATAATTAAAAGGGTTAGGTTTGAGATTTTCCCCATCAGAAACCCCACTGAAAAATCCGACTGGTTTGTGTGCAAGATGAGATCTCACATCATTTGATATGATGGACAAGGCTGCAGCCCGTCTGAAACAGGCAGCATTGAGCCACACAGGCCCTGGAGCGTCGTCTTCCCAATGCAATAATAACTGTTTGCCTTCTGCTCAGTCACTGTTGGAAAAAAAGGACCCACAGAGGAGCAGTTTATTTACTGTAGTCTGCTAGAGCCGAGACCTTTGCTCTTTTTATTGGCTCCTTGTTTCATGGATCAAGGAAAAATAAAGCCTATTTCACGTGGAAGTTGCTCATAATAAGAGTAAGAAACATTTAAATGAATAATGTTAATATCAGAAAAGCAGGCAATACCGCTTAATGCAAGCTGATTTGACATTACAGAACAAAGCCTATAAACTCCACTTATTAAGAATCATTAAGATGTGCTGAAACAAGCCTGACTGATGCGGCAACCCACAGGACCCAAGCCATCCCGGTTGGGGTCCTGTGTCCGACACCACAGGACCCCCACAGAGGTCTTGTATCCATGCTTTAGAGCGTTTTTAGCAGCATAAGGGAGACTTACACAGTATTAAGGTGGTGGTTTTAATCTTGTGGCTGATTGGTGTATTGTCACCCTGTGGCTTCATTTTTGCTAATAGTTTCAGCCCAAGCACCAAAACAATGACAGCAGAGTAACCTCTACTAAAATGACCTCAAAGCATCATTATAACATTAGATAATATTGCAGCTTTTGCAGACCTGGAAAACGCTTGAATTTGGTTTGATAACTCCAAGCATAAAGTTATTTTATCATTTTATACATTTGCAATCGTGCTGGTATTGAACCCCAACTAAAAATCTAACACTGCAGATGAAAGACCCACAAGGTGGGGTCAACAGATGCTTCAAGTCTAAGACCCTCCTGTAGCTATACAGAGAACAAACAGCTCACCTACTGCTGTTGTAGAAAAAAAAATCATCTCTCAGATCCCTCAGCTCTCCTTCTAAAGGAGTCAAGATCGTGATGCGGTTTTCTTCCCAGGCTATTATTGAACGCATTCAGCGAGCATCAAATCTGGTATTGGATGACTGAGTTATGTGAAATCTCCATGCACAGATCACTCGTACTGTACCTCTGAGCCAAAAATGTTCCCTCGTCTCTCTGTTCCTTTTACTATTTTGGCATGTGTTGGCCCAAACCCGACATCAGCGTAACATCATCCGATCTAAACGTTATTGAAGCTTC
This sequence comes from Dascyllus trimaculatus, assembly GCA_024666655.1. Taxonomy (NCBI): domain Eukaryota; kingdom Metazoa; phylum Chordata; class Actinopteri; family Pomacentridae; genus Dascyllus; species Dascyllus trimaculatus. The sequence goes on along the minus strand of CM045447.1, from coordinate 11,632,406 downwards.
ACAGGAGGCAGAATTCCTCCTTCTTCTTACAGGGCTGGAGGTTTTCTTCGTTGCTGCAGAGAGGATTAGAGTCCTTCTGACAGATGTGTGAACATGTGAGATTGTATACTTGTTTATCAAATGCAATCTCACACCTGCACTCTTGCCCGTTGCTTCAGGGTCATGTATTTCTCTTGACCCTCCTGTCTCTATATAGCATCCATCTCTTTATCTCTCAGTCCATCTCAGTGTTTACCATCTTTCTGTTTGTCGGCTTTACTCCACTGAATGGAACTTTATTGCCTTATTGGTATGAGACAAAACAGGAGTTCTGTCAGAGTCTATGGCTGTCAGACTGAACCAACATTGAACAGAAGTTCCCAAAGATGAAAAGTCAACAATGTCCTGCAATAGGGATAAACCACAGACTCAATATACAGTCTGAGAGGTAAACATAGAAAAGAGACAGAGTACAGATACATAGTATAGATCAAGGATGCTGGCAGTCACATTAAATTACATGTAATATTCTGCACAATTCTGCACAATTCAAATCCTCGGCAAATTAGAATTTTTCAGTGTGGTAGGTTACTGCTCAGAGGTTCTTTTTGCTGAAATGTGCGGTGGCTTATACCAGCACACCACCAAACCAGAACATTTGCATACATACAGCTGGATAGCTCAGTGACTAACACCCTTTGGTGTGGGAGATCGGAGGTTCAAATCCCAGGGCGCACCCTTAGGCAATGCTTTCCTGCCTACCTACCCCTCAGATGTACGTCTAGTCAATGAAACTGTAGAACACCTCTAACGTCACGCTAATAACTCTATTTATTCTTTGCCTATTGTTCTGATTTAATGATATTGTAGTCAGAAAAGACTTTTTCCTCAGATTTGTACAATCTGTTTCTGATTGTAGCTGCGTCACTTTGACACCAACAGCTGCAGAGTTACTTGATGATGGTTGGATGACATTTTGGGGTTCTTGGTGACTCCTTTTTGCGTCAAACTGTCTGCTCTGGGTCTGACTTTATTAAGACGGCGGGTTCTGCACAGACTGGCAGTTGTTTGAAATCTACACACCCTCACAATGGACTGGTTTATTTGATCACAGGTATCCACAACCTTATTAGAGAACTCTCTGGAGCTTGACATGATGCCACCACTGACTTCAGTAGCAGAGAGAACAGCAGATGTCAGAGGTTTAAATAAGACATGTTCCGCCTGTCACTCCCTAAAGAGTTTTCATTGGCACCTTATCTGAAATCCTTGGATCTAATTAAGTGGATTTAACGGTGTGGTAAATACTTTTATTTGATTTTACCATGTGAGTGGTCAGTTATTTTGTTCAGTTTTTATTTATTTAAATTATTATATGTACAAAATTTGATCATATCACTTATATTGGTATGCTTTAGAGTTGGCATTAGCAATAATAGGGGAACAGGGAGTGTTGCTGAAAAGTCAATAAAATCAACACAGATTTTTTTTAAAAAGAGGGATTTTCTTTTTTTACAAAGAAGGCAAAATGTGTGGAAACGCATAAAAAGGTTAACAAAATGACCACAAGATATGCAAAATGACTTTAAAGAGACACAAAAAGGATGCTACGAGATGCAGAAGGACTACAAAAATAAACAAAATTACTACAATATGTCACAAAAACACAGAAAGAAGCAAAAGAACTCCTAGGAGACACAAAAGACAGCAAAGAAATGCAAAATGACTGAAAAGAGACATAAAACCCTTAATTAAAGAGGCAAAACAGCTGCAAAATAATTACAGAACAAAAAAATCTATGTAACCGGTACCTTTAAGAAAACACCTTTTGCTCAAATATATCAGTGTTTTGATCCAAGTTTGTGTCTCTGTGTTTAATTATTGTGACAGAGTGACAACAATATCCCATGTACACAACCAGTCCAACACCCCTCTGATCTGATCCGAATGCAAGCACAAAAAAACAAATGAATAAAAAAAGGTAACATGTATGAAGATGAATAAGATTATAAAAAACATTAGAATGGCAAAAAAGAAACAGCTTAGTTTTTTTTTATTATTCCCTACATGTTACATGCATATCTTGACTACGCTATGAAGAAATATTGCATCAACACTGTAGTGGAAATAAGCTTATATATTATCTTTATACATTCACTGTCCAATGACTGGACTTCACTTTTTGATCCATGTTGGTCTTCCCACTAAGAGCGTGACGTAAATCAAAAGTGGTTGTCATGGGTGTACCGGGCTTGGCGAAGTAAACAACATCCTGTGTCCTGGGTTTTCTGCAGTAGTTTGTGATGAAAGCAGGAGTGAGTCAGTGTGCCGGTGCACCCTTGAGTGAAACCCAGAGTAAATACTTCCACTGCATGGTTCTGAAGAGCACTGATGCGGACAGCAGTCATATGTCTTTCTTTGTACAGTATACTGGTAAAAAATAGTCATATTTTGTCTGCCTTTTTCTGTCTTTGTGCGTCCATCCGTAATTTAGATTCATAAGCCGCATTAATACTTCTACCGCCCCATATTTTTGGCTGCCTCTCCCACCAGGATAATGGATCTCTGCATGTTGCCAGCGGATTTTATTCATGTCCCGAGCCGGTGTGGTGACTCACTCAGACAGTTTACAATTTATATGCTTTTCCCATGCCAAATCACTTGATCTCCATTTGCTAACTGGAAGCAGCTTTTGTTTTTTTGAGGCACACGGGTGGCGTGATCTGTGTACAACACATTATGACTGTGAATATATTTTATCTAAAAATAGATATACCATAGTGTCTGGGCCATAAACTAGAACAGAGCTGATGACACATCCTGTACTGCTTGGTTCATTTTTGTCAGCCCAGCGTTTATGATGGGGTCTCCTAATGGGTTGCACAGAAAGCTTGAACGCCCCCCCCCCACCCGTAACCTACCTGTTACAGCAAGCAGGTGTCTGGACAACATACACACATCAACACACACTGTATAAATGTGTACAAGTCCTTTCACAGTCCAGTGGTCCAAGAGAACCACTCACACTTCATTTAGCTCGTTATTTTTTACTCCTCAATGTTTCCACCTGGGACATTTCTGCAAATGCAAGACATACATTTTATTGCACGCAAGGCAATATAACCATTACTCCTGTTGAGGCTCACACACAGGTGTAATAGCTAATAAACATACACTATAGTGGTAGTACCCTGTGATATACACTGATCAGCCACAACATTCTGACCATTGACAGGTGAAGTGAATAACATTGATCATATTGCTACTATGTGCGGTTCTGCTGGAAAACCTTGGATTTTAACATCCGTGTTGATGAGATTTAGACACCACTTTAGACATCCACTGCCAACGTCCTGGTTCCAGACCCCATAGGACACCCTGAGAGGTCCTCTTGTCTATGTCCAATGGTTCAGAGCATTTTTGAGCACATAAGGGGACCAACACAACATTAGGCAGGTGGTCATAATGTTATGCCTGATCGGCGTAAAGGAGGTGGACAAAATACTAATAACTCTCAGTATGATGTGACATGTTCAACAGCACATCACACTACCTCTATGATGAATACAAATTTTAATGACCGAGTTCAAAAACATTTTTAAGTCAGAGAAGAGCGTGCAAACATCTTTCTGTTACAGGACTGCAGATTCTATTTTTGTGTTACTCGATAAAGTGGCCGGTCTGTCTGGAACATCATCACCATGAACTAATGTCTCTGTAACAAAAAAAGCACTATTCTGCAAATCGAGAACACAATGCCTCCATTTTTTTTATTCCTAAATAGCCAAGACAACAACATTGCTTAATGGCTCTAGTCTTTTGTCTTACGCACTCTGAGGTTAATGCAGGCTCAGCGAGGCTCCAGTCAGAGCCACCATTCTCGCAATTAATCTTAGTTAAATGAGCTAAATGTGTATGTTAAATTTCTCATTTGTAGCATTTGAATACTAATTGTGCACAGTAGTTGTTTTAAACGCAGAAACGTCACTTGTGAGGGGAAAAAGTAGAACCAAGCACATTGTCTCTGGTGTTGTTTGGACACAGAGCTGATGTGAGAGGAGAAAACTGTGTGGCTTGTTAGCATTCACCTGCTCTTTGATGGATGCAGCACTCAGAGAGCTGTGACCTGAGAGGTCAGAGTTTTTAGGGGGGTTGACAGGCAGAAAGAGGTCAGCGGCAGTCAGACAGTCAGAACACCATGAGACCTGAAGCTGTGTTTGCCTGCTAAATGGAAGACTGGATCACTTTTATCCCTGCTGAATGAGTGATGGACTGACCGAGTAGCTGTCTGCTCTGTTTAGGACTAATATGCATGACTGATGAACGCTGTTAACTGTGATATACTGAATAAGAATTTTGTCATGATTTTGTATGGGAACATGATAAATAGTAATATTAAGTTATTGTCCTGCCCGAGCCTGATTTTTTATTTTTTTTTACACTGAATGGCGTTTCAATTCAATTCAATGTGACTTTACCTTCCTGTTGTTGGTTAATTTCCTGTGGTGGGAGGACTTCATTTTGCCCTCATTAATCACTAAAAGATTATACACAGCTGCTCTGACGTCATTTGTCAGTGGGAGCCAAAGGTGTGTAGTACAGGGTGGTATATGGTGTCCGCATTACTGGAATTACTGTCTGTAACTCAGTAATGTAATGTAGCCTATTACTGTTTCGTAATTCAGCAACCACAGTGCAGTTACTACTTTCAGTTTAGTATGGCCAACTGTCAGTGCCACCTTGATTCTCTTAGAAAATGTTCTCTCCTCAGCATGTCTCTATAAATTATTCTTTGGGCTTGTTTTCACTAACTTTGCGATCAGCTCTGTGCTGATAGTATAAAACGGATCTTGTGTGTGTGTCTGCCTTATTAGTATAGAGATTGGCCTTGGCCTACCACCTGGCCTGCAGTGCACCTGACTCCAACAGCGCCGTCACTCGGAAAAATCCCTTTCATCTTGTTCAGGCAATTTTAAAATAAAGTAAATAGTTTTAAACGTCAGCAGCGTAAGACATCAGGACCTTTTGATTTGTTTCGGCTACTTCAGTTCATAATTTTAAATCCACATCAGAAAACTTCGGGCGTCCAAGCTCCGCCCATCCAGTCAGTCCACCGACACCAGCTCCTCTGGGAATGTCCGAGATCTAAGCCATCTTAATCCAGCTCAGGCCTGAAATCCAACTTCCCCTCATCATGTCTCCTCCAGGCGTCCATTAGTCTCTTCTCCAAATACCATAAACTCTACTTCAAGCCCCAAAGTCCGTTTCCTCAGCGCCTGTTACCTGCCGTACAATTTCCGGGTTCAAGTCCGCTGTCTCCACCCACCGGAGTGACGTCATGGTCGAACCAATGTGACTCGCGCAGCTATAGCGCCCCCTACTGGTGGCCGTTTTCCTCCAGCCTCTGTGGCCACATACTGGCAGGTAATGACACCAACCCAGTTAACTTCTGATTAAACCATCAGAATCAGGCTGTGGAGGAAAAGTCTTGTGTTGAAGTATCTGTTATTCTCAAAATCAGGATCCTAGGCTGTCATAAAATATTACAATGACTATGTTTAAGGTAGTTTTTGAAGCTATATAGATAAACTTGTATTAGTCTGGCTCAGTAAACTTGATCATTGGCTTATATATGACTCATGACCAGAGGCTTAATGCACCAACAGTCCCACCTAGGGATCCAGACTGTGACTACTTTTTTTGAGAGTGTGCGAGTTAAAATTTTAAGTGGTTGCATTTCCTTTCTGCGTGGAGTTTAGGGTCTTTGTATGTGGAGTTTGCATGTTCTCCTTGTGCCTGCATGGGTTTTATTTGGTTCTGTGGGTTTGTCCAAGTCCAAAGACATGCTGAGGTTAATTGATGATTCTAAATTGTTTGTAGGTGTGAATGTCAGTTTGCCTTATTGTCTGCCTCTGTGTGGTCATGTGATGGACTGGTTACCTGTCCAGGTGTACCCTGCCTTGGTCTAAAGTCAGCTTAGATGGGTTCCATATCAAGTGATGTATAGAAAATGAATGGATGGTTCAGGTGTTCAGTCAGGAAAGCAAACTTGATAGATGCTTCTTCTGAGGCTTCCGCCCACCCCCAGTGGCATCCATTGGGAATTAAATAGAAACAGACACCACATTTTGTTTGCAGTCCCTTTTCTGTCCAGTTATTTACTGCTTAAGTCCAGCCCAGCCACTTGGTGTGTTTCGTAACTGAGGTTCATTAATTCTGTCCGCGCCACATCGCTGCTACACCAGCCTCTACAAATTCTCAAAAATCCCCCTCCTCCCCAGCCTCCTCCTTTTTAAAGGTCTAATATCATAACTCTTACAATTTTACAAAGAGGGCTGCAGCACACCTCTGCATCTGCTCTGTTCAGTCAGTGGCAGAGAGGAAGAGGACGAGGAGGCAGCTGGGAGCAGTGCGCATCCTGGTGTGACGTCTGAACAAGCTGCAAATCTAAACGGCTCTTTTTAGAGGCACTTTCTCATATTTTGTACCCTACAACTATGTAAACTTGATTTTGTATATTGACGACCATTTAAGTTGGTCTCCTTGTGTCCATGTTCATACTGTCTTCATTTAAACATTATGAATGTCAGACTCTGTCGGGGGGGTTGTGTTCTCAGGTTCTGGTAACACATTCCAAAAAATTGTTTGCGTGCAGTGAAATAAGAAAAATCAAACCTAAAAGGTCACAGAAAAATTATGGTATAAGTTAAGTCACAAGACACACACAAGAGGTCACAATTACCAAGGACGGGGAAATTATCCGTAGAGACCAAAACTGTATTTTGTTCCAGGCTGCAAACGTGTTTGTCTGCTGTACAGTTTACATTTTAACATGGAGGTCAATGGGGACTGACTTGCTTCTGGAGCCATCCTCAAGTGCTCAATTGAAGAACTGCAGCCTTTGGTACTTGAGTGTTCAGCTTCATTTTTCATGCCCGGAGGTTGCTGTTGCTGAATTTACGTGATTAGCAGACAAATGGTAATTTTCTGGTTGACCGAAGTGTGCAAGCTAGCTAACTCACCTGTTAAGTAATGGGTCTGTCCCTTTAAGAGAAGGAATTTGCTGTGCTGTTGCTAAGCTAGCAGGTTTCTACTGTCTTATTTAGCAGCTTTTACACAGTTACTGGCTTTTATGTGTGTTTGTTCATAAAGGGTAAAAAGTTCTAGACAGCTCAGGAGCAGGCAGAGGAGTCGTCAGTGTTTATACGTTTGCTGCTAGTGGGGGGAAAACGCTTTATGGACGGCATTGGTTGACATCTCAACTGGACCAGACAGCGCAATTATGCTAGCAGGTGTGAAGCAGGATTAATTACTTAAAATGGCCTCCCAACTTTAGCTACATGCTATGAAGGTAACAAAGTACCTGAAGTCTTGTGTTTGTAGTATTTTGTTACAAAGAAATGACATTTAAATGTGGCAACGTGAGAAAAAACTTGGTTCAGACTGGGGCAGAACTGTAATGGCATCCATCACTGGCACGGCTGGGAAGAAGGCAATCATTTGTGATAATGTGAGGGAGAAAATGGTGGAGCAGGAAAGGTAGCTAACATCTAATTAGCTGACATAGGCAGCTAGCCAGCCTGCAGAGTCAGGCTTCCTTAATTGGCCTGTGTCTGCTGCTAATGCTACACCATGATAAACTCACCTCTTCCGAAAGTGTGAGATTGTGAATACATTCGTTTTCCAACTGTTTGGGTAATTCTGGGCCATTGTCAAGCCTCTATGATCCAACCGTCCTTAGTTGTACTCTAATTGTCTTTAATTTGGACTGCACGAAATTAAATACCGCAGGGACCTCGCCAACAAAGAAGTTTTTTCCCCTTTGTGCTAAGAGAAATAAAACACAAACTCCACTTCCCATTCCGTGCAGTTTTTCTATATGTTATTTATTAATCTTGTTGCCAAAGCAGTGTTAGAACTGCTTGAGGATTAACAGTGTTTGGTGCATTGCCATGTTGTAAATATACTTTAATGCCAACCATTATGTAAAGTCCTGTCCAGACCTTACACATGCACAATCCCTTTGTTAGTCAGCTGCTGAATGTCCTCTCCTTACTATTGTATGACGTTGTCCATCACTTTAAATTTAGAGAAATTACAGTCCAAATAGCTGCTTCAAGGGCCAGAAAAAGGTTTTACTCATCTACTTTCCTGGGCCAGATTTTTCCAAGGTTGCCCACAGATTCAGTTCAGTGATCTTCCAATCAAAGTCCTGCTTCTGTGACATTGAGGCGTTGCTCTCCCCTCGGTTTTCCTTAGATGCACTCAAACCTATAAACCTATGCTCCCTTTTTACTCAAGTAAGTTTACCCAGCAGCTGCGTGCCTGCTCACATAGCAAATAACACAAATTATAGTCGTGATCATACTGGCTTTGCTACCTTCGGGGAGGAAGGACAAGAAACTGGAAACGTTCCATGAAAAATGACTTTAACGCACAGTTACAAATGCAGGATGAGTCATGTTTAATTGAGTGAGATGAATCTGGCTCTTCGTCTCCACTTCTGTTTTTATTGGTGTCACATTGGAAAGTTCTGGTTCTGACGTCAGTGGATCAGGAGTCAGCAGGACGGATGAATTTATCCAGCTAAGTCTATGATAACGGGTCCTCTTCTCAGTACCAACTGAGCAGTTTCATTATTTAGGAACAAAATATCAATGAATGAATGTGGTGTTTACTCAATGACCACTTTATTAGGTACACCTGTGAAATCTGATTTAATGCCAACAGCTCTGCAATAAATTGTACCTTATGAGCCTTTTACGTTTTTAGTTTTTGTAGACGTTGTCAGAGAGATGATAATTCTTATTTATGTTTACTGTTGAGGTCATAGCAGGGTGGTGGTGTACTGGACAGAATTGCTTTAAAATGTGTTGCTCCTGTCATGTATGTTAGTGTAACGTACAAAATATTAGGACCAATATTAGGACCAGTTTAAATCTCCATTTCCACCACTCAATATGACCACAATAATAAACAAAGTAGAAATATCATCTTTTTTTTACAGCACCTAAAACTAAAAATCTACATGCATTATACAAGTAGACATAATGGCAGAGCTGTATTATTGGATTAGTGGCAGACAAGTGTATTTCTAATTGTTTTTTTTATACATGAGCATTATTTTAGCTATAAAGTCTGCTGGGTGTTTACACTGCAGTGGAAAATGATATGGTGGAGGTACAATAGATGGTTTTAGACAATTAGCAAATCACTATAAAAGACTGCAATTTAGGATATATGAGGTGTGACGGGTAAGTAATGATACCAGTGCTGTAGTTTAATTTTATTTAGTTTGACTAGTTTCAAACTTTCAGGGGTTGTTTGTGATTGTCCATTGATCGGTGTACATTAAGCCATGCACACTGTGGTTTGTTTGACATTATCATTATCTAATAGTCACACCTCGTGCATTTTGCAGTACATCTGACCCAGAGTTTGTGTCAGAAGTTTTACAAATTCGTTCTCTTTGTGTGACAGTCAGGCTTTTGATTTTATATCATGTGATAATGCTCCATTACATGCTTTAAATCTATTGTACAGTGAATATTGAGTCAAAACTTTAAAATGGCATCACAAATCTAATCACAACCACACTATCTATTGGGAAAACTGTGATTAGATATCTTTCCAAATCATTCAGTCCTAGTCTGAACAGAAATAAGATGTTTGTAGCCCCAGTCTGGACAAAATTGGATTCAGAGTAATTAAACCTAGTCATGTAAAAGAGTAGGCACATCCAATGGAAATCGTTGACTTTTTTTGACATATCTGGACAAGCAAAGATCCTCTTTGAAAATGTTTCTACAGACAAGGGTGAAATATGTAAACAAATGACTCATAAGACTGACATTTTGTGGTAACTGCCATAATTTAAATGTATGGAAAACTGATCAGTTACATGGGAAAAGTAGGAACATTTATCTTCAAGTCCTAATCGGAATCATTTAGAATGAACTTCTGGCATCTGCTTAATTCCTTTTAAGCTATGTGGCGTCATTGTGTCAGGATCTTAAGAGCTCGACAATGTGTTCAAAAAAGGTTGTAGATGCCTATGAGTTTGACAAGAAATTTGGTTTCAGTGAGAAAAATCGTGTTGTAGATTTTAAATGACTGCCAGTTTGTCCAGGACTGTCTCCTCCAGCAAATTCTTCCCTAGATCAGAGCATCTAATGCAAAAAAGAAAACACCTGAACCTCAACATTTCATCGCAGGACCTGCAGCTGTTGGTGTCAAAGTGCTGAGTCCACAATCAGAGAGAGATTGTACAAATTTGACCTGCAGGGGAGGTGTGCCAGGAAAAAGCTTCTGCCGTCCTAAAAGAGCATTAGAGGGAAACTACAGTTTGCCAGTGAACACACGGGCAAAGAGCAGACTTTCTGAAATAATTTGCTCTGAACAGAAGAACTGAAGGTAGCTTGGTGCAGTAACAGTAGACGTGTTATGTGCAGACCAAAGAGCATCACACCAACTGTGAGGCATGGTGTTGGAAATGTTATTTTTCACATTTCGCAGTTCACTGTTTGTTTGTGGTTTCACTGTGTATCTGTACATCAAGGTTTTGGTTGTCTTCCTCGATTGTCATCCTGTGCTGTACATGTACAGGATGTACAGTTGTGGTAGTTCCCTGAAATACAGGAACTTCCATGTCTCCTCTGTTTTCAATGCCTGAGGGAGAAAGAGAGGGGACATAATGAGTGAAAGGGGGAAAGGGTTTTGCTTCATCTGCATGGCTCTGTGCTGTCTTTCTCTCTCAGCAATTAGTCTTTCCTCCACTCATCTGTCATGTCCGCTAATCTCTCCCTACTCTTTCTCTCTCGTCCTGCTGGCTTTTGCTGCCTCTGTACCTTTTATTAAAGTGCTCTCTCCACCAGCGTGCCTTTGGGGTAAATGCTGGTTTTCCTGTTTTTCTCTACTTCCCCATCTGTTTCACTCTTTTTCTGTCCGTCCTTGCCGTAGTCTTCTCAGCTCCTGCTTCTGTCCCATTCACTTTCTTCTCTCCACTTTATCTGTCCATCACCCTCTCTGTCTCCCCCCATAATCTCCCTTTCTACCTCACTTCTTTGTGAATCCTCTGTGTCCTTGTTAGTTCTGTCGTTTGCCCTTTCTCTGTGATATGTGCACGGTCCTGAGTTTGTGTGTTCTCTGCTTCTACCACTAATACAACTAGACCCGTGTTATTCAAGCCCTGCGGCGTAGACACACACACATAGACACACACACACACACACACACTCACACACACCCTCAATCACCCAACAAAGTCCTTACCATAGCAGTATGTCTCATCATTGTACCTGCAGCGTGTGAACGTAAATCTGTGTGTGTGCGGCTGTCTCTGTGAATTAGTTTTCACTTTACACCATGTCAGGGAGAAATAATGTGTAATGCACTCTCAGCAGATAACTGGTGAGGAAAAATGCTGTTTCAAATACATTTGCACACACACACACACACACACACACACACACACACACACACACACACACACACACACACATACACACACACAAATCAACAGACACACATGAACATGAGCTCATTATCAGGGGCCTTTTTTGTAATTATTTGGTAAAAATTTAAATGCTACGTTAGTGTCATTACTCTTTGCAGGCATTTCATTAAGAGTTCACCCTTATTTACTTTCCACTGTTTACCTCCATGCCTCTCATTGTTGTTTGTCCTCTGCACTTGTGTGAATGTCTGGTTTATTAATGCCCCCCCAACCCCTCCTTTCCTGTATAGATTCATATTCTTCACCTCCTTTCGCTCCTGTTTTTTTGTTGTTTTTTTCACCAAGGGCAAAAAACATTATTTTACTATCCTCTGGCTTGTAATTGTTTCTAACATATAGAGTGTGCATCCAAGTCTTAGGAAAATTACATTTCTTTATAACCAAACTGCATTATGATTAGGTTTTGAGAAATCTATATTGTCCCTGAAAGATAAGGCTGTGACACTTCCAGTTTGAAAGAGTCACAAAGTCCAACAGGACTTTCTCTCCAGAGACTGAGTTTTGCACCCAGTGTTAGACTTTTAAGTCTTTGGTATGTAACATATGACTGGACAGTACTTGATGATCCCTAAAATGCACAGTAATGTAATATTAAACAAAAACTATATCTGAGCTAAAACCAAACTTGTCATGCTGTCCAGATAACCAAATAGCCTAGTTTATGTATGATGAGGATGGCTCCTATAACAGATGGTTTAACTGTGGGTTATAAACTGTGATTTTGTGTACTTTTCTTCACCTCAGACAGATCAGCTGTGACACACAGTGTGACCCACGGTTGGATCAATCCTGTCTAGATGTCTGGGATACACTTAAAAGTAATTATTAAAGTTAAAACTGTTGTGCCAAGTGCATTAATGCACACAACTCAGCTGTCTCACTTTGTAGAGGGCCCTATCTTATGTTTCAGGTAATAATATACTCAGAGGAGAAACTGCTCCAAACAGCTGGAAGCAACACAATAGACTTTAGTTCCTGTTAACATCTGTTAAACTGTGCATTTCATTCATATTTGGTGAGTCTAATTAATCAGACTGCCCTGCCTTTATTGCAGTACACTTTTGTTTTTATGGACATTTCAGTTCATAATAGATATGAAACTGTAGAGCACAGTGAGTGGGAAAGACATGCAAACAGTATCTTCTGCTCTTTGTGCAGTTTTTGGGCCTGAAATGAGGAAAAGGCTGTCCTCAAACCACCTTACACAGCTTAAAGTATATCACTTGTGTGTACATATCCGTAAATGTGACAGGGTGCAGTTCAGACTATTGCCAGGAATGTATGTCTGAAAGTGTCTATATTCTTAGACTAAAGTTTTATTTTCAGTTGCTGTTTACTTCAGTGTTTCACTCACTGTTTGGTTAGGTTTGGGCTCCAAAAACTACTTGGTCACTATTTGGGTTAAAATTTGATTGTTTTACAAAAGCTTCTCTTCCATGTTCTTGGTTACCAGGGTGACGAGTCCTGCCCCCTCTAATATATGATTGTTCGACTGAAAAAGAACAACAGTAAAGCAATCAAATAAAAGGCAAATGTATGTTGATTAGAATCAGTAATACGTCACACACAAACGTAATTTGGGATAAAAAGCATTTCCCTCAAAACATAACTCAGAATGCTCTTTATGGGGCTCAGAGTGTAAAACACAGAAACCAACCTTATAAACCAGTTCGTTATAAGGACCCTGCAGTATTACCTGAACTGAATTTACCTTCTGTTATACTTGTAGTATTTTAAGGCTGTCCCTGAAATGGATCCCTGAAGTAATTTGAATAATTTCGGTAGAAACGTGGGAAACCTTTTGTCACCATGAAATTAGGTGGTGTACATCTGGACTATATGTTGTATGTCCTAATTTTGACCACGTTGTGTATTGTAGTCGTTCACAAGGAGCTAAAATGCAACAAAGCGGGTGAGGACATGATGGAACAGATGGTGACTGATAAGTCTCACAATTAAACCAGTCTATATGCCTGTTTTGTCATTAAAGTAGACATTTAATTATAATACAACCTAGAGATAAGCACTTGTTAGTTGCCAGAGTCACATTATTACCAAAGAAGGTTTAATAATTCAACAAAACCTCAGATAACATTTAGTAACAAAGTTTTAAAAATGGACTCCCCATGGACACTGGCCTTTACTGCTGCTGAGTCATTTTTTCTTATCCAGTCGGAAAGCTACTCTGTAATTCACTCAATCCTGTGTTTTCTTAACAAAAACATATAAACAAAGATCGGTGTCCATATCTCTGCTAGATGTTAAAATCCTATGGTGCATGTTCACCGTTTTTCTGGAAAAGCTGCTACTGAAGATACTGCCTTGTTCAAACACGTCTAAAGTTGTGAAGCTGCAAAAGCTTTGTCGGAGGTGATTTTAGTGGCTTACGGGACAATATCTGTCATTTTTATTGTAGTGCTAATGCTTACCATTGAAACCTTTTTGAACTATGCCTTTGGAGGGCCCCTTACTGTTATAGTTGTTTCAAGCTGGAAAAACAAGAACAAGGGAACTTTTGGAGCCATTTTCCTTGAATATAATAATTAAGGAAACATTTTTAGTTGATTAACGTTTATCTCCCTAACGTGTCTTTTTTCATATCTAATCCACTCCAAACTTGGCAGTTGTATTGTGTATGTAATGCACTCTCCTGCATTTCAGGCACCTGAGTCAGTTATGATTTAGTTTCAGATTCAGAGAATGCAGTAATGGTGTAATTCTTTGCAATTTTTAAAAAAAGAAAATTCACTGGCAGGTTTTGGGGTTCAGAGGGTTAAGAATATAAAAGTCACTAGGGTCAGGTAGGACTCTTGAATGTGGAGTCTGCAATTCTGAAGCAAAATTGTTGATATTTAGATAGCATATGCCCTCTCGCTCCCACTTCAGCTCTTCCCCCCTCACCTTCCCCTTGTCTTGTGCATGAATGTGCACAGGACACGCTGGAGTAGTGTTATATGGTCCGGTCCGAGCCACTTTGTTGTTTACAGAGCCAGGTCTGTGTACGAAAACTGGATTTTCTTTGCAGAGCACACACAAACTATGTGGACAATGAGGAGATATTTACTGAAGCTGACAAAAAGTGTAGTGGATTAGAATAACTGACTGTACCTTTAAAGCCCTGACTATTCTTCCCTACTGATCACTTGCCCTCCATAAACTCTGCACCACCATCACCCCAGCTGTCCTTCTCTGAAGCCCCCTCAAACCTCTGAAATCATTCATTCCATTGTCCTGTCAAAATTGTGCCCTCTCAACGGATTCCCTCCTGACTGTCCACTTCTCTGTGTTAAGGACTGTGGTTACAGTCTGATTTATGTTCGTCAACACAGTCACAATAAAGGAGCTGAAATATATTTGGTGCAGTCTGCAGCAGAGCTGCCGCATATTATTTGTCATAATGATTTAAAGAAAGAGTGATTACTGTCTCGTTTTTTTATGTTTGTTTTTTCATCTTTGCACAAAGTCAGCTAATAATGAAGTCAGCAACTTGATTTATAATGGGTTTTAAGTAAACCTAGAGGACTGCAGCTGATACAATGAAATGTTGAGTTTTTGCTTACTCCACAGGGGCCAGTGTATATCCAGTCCAACAAAATTTAATTTACCTTTTTTTTTAAAGAGACATTCATCTTTTGTCTATGAGGGGTAAGGAAGGGGTTGACTTCACCACACAGAATTCTCAAGTGAAGTTGCAGCTCCTGTTTCTTTCAAATTCCAAATTTATCAGATCTGACCTTATGACTAAGATGAATTTGGTTATATGACATGTTATCCGACTATGTCAAGAAAAAGTGTCTCTGCCCCTTTGAATGGCCACATTGAAAGCCGGGGTGAAAATACTAAATAAAATTGCCATCATAGCCCATTACCTTTATAGGAGATTAGGAGGGAAGGATGTAGTGTGCCCTTTGCATGACTTTGTCATCTCCACATGGTGAATTATGTAATGGACATAACAGCTCATAATAATAATAAATAATAATAATGGCAAATAGTGTTGAGCCTACTTTCACACCTCTGCACAGCCGGCCGATGTCTGCATGAAGTAGTTTCACTGGTAGAAGTGTTGGTTTTTGGTATGGTATTTTCTCATCTTTCATATTCTGTTAATCTGATAACATTACTGAACTAACTTCAGGTCAATCTGGTAAGGAATGCATTTTCATTACCAATTAATGTGCTTGTTGTTTTATAATTCAGTTAGTCTTTAAAATGTCAGAAATTTGTGAGAAATGATCTTTTATTTTCTCACAGTCCAAGATGATCTGTTTTGGTAGCTTGTTTTATTGAACTGTTCAAAATGCAGAGATCTTCACTTTACAACCATGTGACATTAAAATCAGTGACTGGAGACTTGAATATCACTGATTTTAATGTTACAGTGCCACACTGCAAACGTTGTTCAGGAATGGTTTGAGGAACATGGCAAAGACATCAAGGCGTTGACTTGGTCTTCAAATTCCACAGCTCTCAACTACTTCCAGGACGTAAAGGATCTCCTTCTAATGTGTTTGTGCTTGATATCACAGAACACCATCAGAGTTGTTTCTGACAAATAATAACATCAGATTTTGACATTTTAAAAGGAATTAGAATTTTTGCTTGACAAAACACAAAAGATAAATCAAGACACAGAACAGCAGCCAATTGTTGTTGCGGATCTGCTGAATTATTAGTAATTGTATCTTTATATTGAATGTTTTCTTGATTTTTTAATCGTGTCCCTCCTCTCTTTCCCTTCCCTCTCCTCGTCCATCACCTCCATGCTTCCCTTGTTTCTCCCCTTCCCCTCTTCTCCTCCTGCTCCAGCTCCATGCTGTCCCCCCTCTATCAGGACCATGGCGGTTCGGTGGTGTGGCCTCAGACTTCGTCCTGCTCCTCTTCCTCTCAGGGCCTCCACCGGCCGCTGCACTGCCACCCTCCGCCGATCAGCGGGAGCAGTGTGGGCCCCAACCCCACCTACTATCATGCAGTGTATGACATCCGGGTGGAGCAGTACCGAGAAGTGCCCTTCAGTGATGGAGGTAGCGGCTATGGGGTTCGCTCCAGCCGGGGCTCCATGTCCTTCGTTACCAGCAACAGTGACCCCACAGTCCCACTCATCCGTCGGAGGGGCGGACTGGTGGATTACCGGGATGTCATCCTGGCCCACCAGGCACACAAGCTGCACAACACACCGCAGGCCAGGAGGAAACAGTGGGAGTGAGTACACTTCTCTTTTTTTAAGATCACATTGGGATTGTGTGGAGGAAGTCAAAGGTTTCAAAAGTAATTTTCCCGTTTTTGTAAGTTAGTCCTCCAAGTTTCTTTAAAGATCTCCTCAATGCTATATTTGTCCGATATGGTCAAAATTTTTTATGTCAAATAAAGAACATTGCTCTGTTAGTTGGGCATGACAAGTAGATCTAAATACTACTTTACCCATCTGAAGGGCTGCAAGTCAACAAAGATTATGCTGACTTACAGCAAGAATGTTTGAAAAGCATGTTAGTTGATTTACTAGTTAAGTTCAAAAGGTAAATGTTGTAGTTGGTTAACCAGAGCTGATACAATGTGTAAAACACTGATGCTACTTGCGGTGAAATATTAGTTAATTAGCTTCAGTAGGGAGTACTCTCCCTCTACCTTTGTATCTGTTCATACTTCAGTCAGCCTCTAACCCCTTCTCCTCCTCCTGTTTCCCACAGAGACATTATTCATTAACGTGCACACCTCATATCTCATATGTGCAGAACACTTTCAGTTGATCTGTTACCTACCAAGCACAGGACTTCATGTACAGGTTACCTAGGGACAGGGAAGACCCATAATACACAATTACAATTGTCCAACACTAATTGCAGTAATCACATCTACGATCAAGAATTAACAAGCTGCAAGTTCATCACAGCTTTTATTATCAAGTACAAGGTGTAGACAAACCCTTCATGGAAAAAGACTTTAACAAGTAAGTGCTGCAGAGGAGAGTCATATTAGGTTACACGTCAAATAGAAGCATTTGAAATCCATCTGGCAGACAACACAAAGCAGCTGCAAATTACAGCGTCATCAGTCAAACTTTTTAATAAGTTAAGGGAAGCATCTTCTAAAGACCATGACAGCCTCTATTATACCTTGACAAATGTTCACAGTTTGAAACTACAAAAGGGGTATGATTTAGTATTTCAACGAATACTACTAACTGTTGTTTCTAATACCATGCTAGTGGTGATTCACACTGCAGGTCAAGGAAGGATAAAATGATCATGAGACTAATTAAATACATAGGGGTGCACTCACTTCTGCTCTCTACTTTATATGTTTTTCCATTCATATCTATTTCAAACCATTGGCCCCCAAGAACGAATGAGAAGGTCGATTACCGGACCAATAAATCATGTCTAAACGTTGTTAGGGCTTTGGGTCCAAAGTAATTAGACCAACCAGCCAAATCAATAGCGGCATGTCTTCACTGATTGTACACCAGTAACTGGGAGGATGGTCCTTTGTACCCACTTTCTTAAAGTTTGTTTATACAGTCTGTAAAGGAAATGTTTTCTATACAACACAAGTTGGACCTGTATATTAGATAATCATATAGAAATAGTCTGAAGCACCTAGATCTTATTTTCTGTATAAATTATAGACTTAATTAGTGTTTGAGTCTTGAAAGGATTAAATAATTTACATTTACTGTTGAAGCTGGGAACATTAACACAGGAATATAGTTTCCAGTGATCTTCGTGGTCTGGGTGACACTAAAGAAAACCTGTCGCTCTGCCGCCATATATACTTCTCTTTGTGCAGTGTCTCTCAACTGTGCGTCATGGAGGATTGAGAGTCTGCAGGTTTTTCTTGCAATCAAATGCTACAGCAGTTAATTTGACTGAGTAACACACACTTTCAGAGAAGAGGAAGTAATCAGTGGCTGCAGTGTGAACATGTTCTTCACTCATGATGCCACGTGGCTGATAACAGTTCAGAGCAGTTGCTTTAATCATTACCTGAGTTGACCCTCTTACTACCCGCTGGCTAAAGTTGACTTTTTCCATCACACATCCTTGGGCCTGTCGAGTACTGAGAATTGTAACGGAGGCAGCGGATGGTGACAGAAAGAGACTTTACACTGCCTTGTTTTTTTTTTGACAGACAAACAAGCAGAAAGGACAGGCAGGCAGACAGCTGCTGACCCAGTTGCAGATCAGACCAGGTGTGTCAGCGAAGCCTGGGGGGCAAAGCCGATTTTTATTACACATGACAGGTTAAAACCCCACTTACCCTGTCCTGCAGTAGATCCATGGATGGAAAGTTTGCCAATGGGCTATAGAGTTTTTATTACCCTGTGGTCCTGTGTGTCTGACTGCCTTTCCCCTTTCTGTCACTCTATCTCTTTTAGTGCCCTCCCAGCCTCTGAGGTAGTACATGTCGACTGCCTGATCACACCCAAATGGCAAATATTGCAGCAGGACCAATAGCTGCAGCAACCCATATGTCCTCTGCTAATATTCCCCTCTAATTGTGATTGAGAGCATGTTTACGACTTCTGCTGCATCACCTGTCTAGGCTGTGTCGCTCTTTCTGGCACCAGTTCAGTTTAGTAAGTTCATTACTGGAAGAAAACGGAGCTCCATATGTGCAACCATATTACACGCGACAATTTATTAAGAACGTATTAGTTCATTTAGATGAGATGATAAGATCCCTACAAGGGAAATTAGTGTTACAACAGCACAAGAAGCAGGCAAATAAAAAAATAAATCAAGCTACAAAGGGATGACAAATTAATGGAAAAATTCAACCATTAACCCCTTTGATAAGGGGATTGTGTTGCTGGGTACATTTTGCTGATATGGCTTGGGTCCACTCTGAATTAATAGTTGGTCTGAGTGATCACCTTTATCCTGTGATGCAACATTTGTGTCCTAAAGGCAGTGGTTTCTTCCAGGATGACTGTCCCCATCCTCCAGTAGAGTTCCAGAGATGTGGAGAATCAATCCCGAGGTGCAATGAAACTGTTGTGTTGGCGTGTTGGGTCCCAACACCTTACTAAGACACTTTAGATGGGTTTTCCTTCATCACCTGTCAGTATATTCAGGTTATAAACACACTTTATAAACTGAGGTTGTTTATTAAAATGTAATATGGTAGTATAGGAGAGCAATGATGAATCATGAAAGTGAATTTAACACGTCACTACAAAATAGGACAAGTGTAGCATTTGTTAGGCTGCATCATACTGTAACAACACTGTAGTAATACTTTGAAGGATTTTATAGCAACCTACTGGCCAGCTACCAGAGAGTTATTGTAAAATTCACAGCAGTAGCATGAGACAATGATACTGAGGTAATGTTATTGTGATCAGAATAATGTGCGCTGTTATTATAATCAGATTGGTTACATAAGAATTCTTGGAAGTACGATGGCCTCTGAAATACAGTATGTTCTCACTGACAGTAAAATTCAGCCTGATAAAGGTGTAAATGAATAGTCCTCTATTCACATGATGTTGTGACGTTTTTGCAGGGCCTTGTGGACAGCTGCAGAAAGATGACACGCTCTAGCTAGTAAACTGAGAAGACCGTAGACTGGGGACACAGTTGTATTGACGGTATATTTAAAGACTGCCTGGACCAGACTAAAAAAAGAATTTAGCTGTTTGCTCAGCGGCTTAAAACAATAGCCAGTTTCTCATGCTTTCCTGACAAAAATCCTTTCACAGACACAGGAATCAGGACTGTCTGTGATGTATTTAGTGCTTTAGGGATGGTCAGTCAGTCTGTTGGTTGGCCCACCTTTGGTCCAACTATCAGAGCTTGGAATATCAGATTTGGTACATGCATGTGTGTCTCTTGACCATCGTGAGGTCAAAATTTGAGGTGGTCTTATTGATAATACTCATTTGGGCATTGATTATGCGTCCATGCCAGTGACAGATGAACACCTCAAAAACATGATGCTTCGTACCACAGCTGTTCCATTCTTGTAAATGTGATGTCTTGAATCCGTTGAGGGAATTTCTTGTAAATTTGACACAAGTCTTCACTTGGACTCGAGGACGAACTGGTTAGATTTTGATGGTCGAAGGTTGCTGTGAAATCAGAAGCATGCTTCTGACCATAACCCAAGAATTCCTACACTAATTATGAGAAAACTTCACACAAATTTCTAACAGGATAAAATGATGAGATGACATTTTATATCCAAAAGGTCAGATGTCAAACTTGAACAGACATGGATGTAAACTACAGCTTGACAAGTTAATGGGTTTTTTGTCAAATTATTTAGGGTAAAGACAAGTTTGCAGCCATGTTAGAGGCTCTGTGTTGCTGTATTTAGGCCCAGCTGTACTTTGAGTCAAATGCTAACATCAGCATTCTTTTAGCTCTTTGGCTTATGAGAACTCTAGGGAAAATCAAGGTGATCTCCAACGTTTTTTGGATTCTTGCTATTTTAACCAACTGACTGGAGGTTAAAGGAAGAGTACAACGCTTTCAGTGTATTTTTATGCTCCATTTTAATTAATTAACTAATATTATTATCTATTATTTTATTAAATTCTGTCTTTGGTGTGTCTAATACAGTTTAAATACATTTCAGATTTGTGTAAAAAAAAAAAAAAGAATGAGAGATTGTGGAAGAACTGTTTTCCTATTATATAGCACAACTTGACCATGTGATTTATTTTTGTAAGTGACAAGCAACATCTTATTCAATTTTCCTATCCTATTTTTTTTTCTAAAGCCAGCCTTGAAAGTCAAAGGAGGTGCTGTCCTGGTCAAACTCCTCCTTCTCTCTGCTGTCAGTAGCACTCAGTTACTGTAGATGTGTTTTTAGGCCGTGACATTGCCTAAGGTCACAGTAAGCTGAGACAGCCTGTGGTTTGGACAACACAAGGCAAAAATAGGCAAAGGCAGGGTCAGAGGGAAGAGTTGACAGGTGTTGGTATTGACCTGTCAAGGCTGGTATCTTTTCACATTTCCTGGGTTTTTTTTCTCCCAGTTACTGTTGTACCTACCAGATATGCAGTCACAGCTGTCGCCTACTGCATCTTCATCGCTGCAGTTGCTCCCCTCTTTAATTCTGGCAAATCAGTCGTTGCTGGTTAATGTGAAACATTGTTATCTGTCTACCAGTGTGGGAATGTCACCACAGTAAGCTGATTTAAGACTCTAGTACACTGAAAAATAGAGAGAAATTTTCATGGCATTGATTGGATTAATCAGCATTATGTGAACTTGTTTGCTAAGCGTTTAATTGTAATGGACGTTTATGTACACACACCAATCAACATTAAAACCATCTGTATGATATTGCTTCGGTCCTGCTTGCACCATCAAAACAGCTCTGACTTATCGGGGCATGGACACAGGACCTCTGGGGTTGTCCTGTTTTGTCTGGTACTTGCAGTGGATCCTTTGGGTCCTCTGGGTTGTGGGGTGGGGCCACATCCAGTGGATGCTTGACTGGATTGTGACCTGGGGAACTTGGAGGCCAGGTCAATGTCTGGAGTTCTTAGTTGTGTTCGTTGAGCTGTTCCTAAGCAGTTTTTGCAGTGGGGTGAGGTTCATTGTCCTGCTGAGGGAGGCTGCTTCTGTAGTGCTGTTACCATGGGGTGTGTGCTAAATCTTCAGCAACGTTTGCTTAGGTGGTACAAGTAAAATTCACATGAATGCTGGAACCCAATATTTTCTAGCAAAACATTGCACCATAACAACATGTTCAATTTCATTTATTTCCCCTGTCAGCAATGTATGTTAAATTCCGGTACTCTAGCTTTAACATAGATAACTATAATTAACCTAAAATTTAAAAGCTGTAGTGTAGAAAAAAAGCATTTTGGTCATATACAGAGGAGAATAATCTCAGGTCTAGTTCAACAGACTCGGGCACACACCTGGGCATGAAAACAAGGTTTTCTAGCAATTTGTTAAGACACCTGTGGTGCTGCATGTGCTGTGGTTGACATCAGTCTTGGCTAATAAAATCAGCCTCCTGTTTCCTGCCTCATAAAGACACCACACCCACTGTCTGACTACTGTGTGATTAAAAAGAAACAACCAAATATATAGTTGGCTATCAATGATTCTTTACTTCTATAAATGAGGATTACATGTCTGGAGTTTTGTCTGATTGCACTTACTATGAACACAAAGTTTTGTCTTGATAAATGTAGCCTTAGCCATATATGTTTAAGTTTTATGAAATATACACCTATCATGGAAATCCCAAATGTCACTGGCCTACCCCTGCAGGAAAATGCACCCCACCACATGGAAAAAACATCACATAATCAGGAACATGTTGAGGAACATGACAGTCACCCAAGATGTTGATTTGACCTCCAAACTTCCTACACCCCATTGTGATCAAGCATCAACAGGATGCAGTGGAACAAGTATGACTGACCGAGGCCCCACTGCACAACCCAGAGTACCCAAAGGACCCACTGCCAGTGTCCTGGTTCCAGACCCCATAGGACACCCTGAGAGGTCCTCTTGTCCATGCCCAATGATTCAGAGCATTTTTGAGCACATAAGGGGACCAACACAATATTAGGCAGGTGGTCATAATGTTATGTCTGTGTATAATATACTGAATTTGCGAAGCTTAAAATCATATGACAAAAGAATATGAAGAAGCTAATTCAGCAATCAGTTTCATCAATTTCATGATGAGGCTCAAAACACTGAAATTAATGGAAGTATAGTAACAAAATTCACCAAAGTAAAACTTTCTTTCCTTCTCTCTCTCTGCAAGTCTGTCTCTCTCCTCCTGGATTACTTTTCATTTCTCTCCTCTCTCTTTCCTCATTGGCAGCCATTTGCAGTGTCCTCACGCCAAAGCTACAACGTCTTGCCAAAGTTGTCACCCCCACACCCCCATCACACACCCATAAACCACTCTGAGTATGTGTGTATGTCTCTGAATGGTGTGGTCACGTAGAACACGCTTCTTTCAGCTGCATAATAATAGTCCGTCTGCACTATGTAGGGCCCAATTTAGTGTGAAGTGAGGCCGTTTTTATTGCTGTCATTTCCAGAAGCCATCGAGTACATGAACATGGACTCAAGAAATAAGTTTACAAGGAGAAATCAAGTTACCCCATGATACCATGTTTACATATACCACATTAATGTGCTTGTTTTGTTGACAACGAAACTATTCTTAACCTGCACAGTTGCAAACTTCAGGTACTGCGAGACTTCTTTATAGGTACCATGACTTGTCCAGTTTTATGATTTGTTCATATAGTTAATACCTTGGCAGTTCACCATCAGGGTGAATTTACGACACATTCCTTAAACTCATTCAGGGGTGTCCTTGCAGAAGAACATTTCCTTTTGAATAAATCTTACTCCATGAAAAGCATCTTATTGGAAAATTCTTTTGCAATTGTTTTTTTGTGCAAACGTTATCCATATAAAGTAATGTTTTTCCTCCATGTGCAGTCTTCCAACACAAGCAGAGTCAAGTTTTAGGGTTTGCATTAGCATTACAGATTGCATACTATAGCTTTTCATGTGTCAATGCTGTTGATGCTTCTTGCTTTTCAGCCCTGTTCCAGATGGGCTGTTTCAGCGTCTGTAGCTTTAAATCCAACTGAGCTGCTGCCCATACCTCTTTCAGGAAAACGGTCACAGGCACACCTCTCTCTGCACATAGGATGCATTCCAATATACATACTACCATAATACATAGTATGCCAGAAAAAGACTACCAAAGGATGTCCCAATACATAATACTTCTAATGCAGTATGCCCAAGTACATCCAGATTTTGCAGCATGCTATTAAGCATTCTTTTCTGGCCATTCTAACCTCTTCTGTGCAGTTACATCATATATGCCATGGTGTCTTACATGATATAAACAAGCCTGAGCTGCTGATAGTGCACAGGAGCAACAATATGATGAAGTAGTATATCCTAATTGTTTGCATATTGCATGAAATAGTACATCATTTGTAAGGGAGCTATAGTATGTATTTAATGTAATAAGAAAAAGTATGATCTTTGGAACACAGGTTTACTCTGCTCAGTGGGTGCCAGAGAGGAACATGGAGGAGGAGTCAGCCTTTCGCAGGGCTTCTCCTGTTGTGACATCACAACAGGCTGCAGACCTGAACATGTCGTTCAGTAACACACTTTCTGATCTACGGAGAAGAGAGAGAAACAAGGCGATGGTCTTTTCTCAAATTTTGAGAGTTCAGACACACTGAGGACATGTAGTTAGATTCAGAGACAAAGAGACACTGGATAATGCGTAATATAGCCCCTTAAATGTCAAGGTAATCATAAGAGACACAGGGTTATTTCCTTGTTAACATGTTAAATCACAAATATCAGTGTGTAGTGACACATAACTGGACACATATACTAGTGTACTGACATAAATCTGCAGCTCCTCATGTGACAGACTGTGTTTAGAAATGAATAAGTTATTACCTTGAAGTGACCTTCTCCTCTATATATACTGGTGGGAGGCAAATTTCTGCAGTTTCTACACTTTTCATCCACACCAACCACCTCCCTTTGGGTGCTGTCCAGTTCAGTGTTGCCACTGAGCATGATCATAATATTTGACAAAAACATTAACATAAATGGCAGACATCTTGTGTTTCAGAGGTTGGGTTGTGTGTGTGGCAGCTGGTGGGCGGGGTTTAGTAAGGAAAAAAGTAAAATGTTCCTCCCCGCCTCCATCTCTATCCGTCCCTTAGTGGCTGTCTTTCTGTTGTGTTGTATTAGTGCCAGCATCAGTCAGTTTGTTACTCTGGCTTGACGACGCCACTCTGCTGCCAGATGCACTTCTGACTGGAGAGTGCACATCATTCATTTTAATATTTACACTTCTTCTCCCTCTCTCCTTCCACCTCTCCTTTCCTCATTCATCTATCAGCTCTATCCACCCATTTCCTCTCTCTTTTTTCTTTCCATCCCTCCGCTCGTATCCTTCACTCTTTCCTTTCATCTCCCGGCCACTCATTCATCCCTTGTCACCCTTCCCTTCTGCCCTCTTCCTCCTCCACCTCTTTTTCATCCTTCCTTTTCTCTCTCTGCCTCATTTGTTCACAGATGTCACTCTCTCTCATTTGTCTGCTCTTTTCTCTGTCCTCCCTCTCCCTTTTCTTTCTATTAACCTGAGAATTATCACTTTGGTTAGCAGAAACGATCCATGTTTTGGTTTTTGTGGCTAAATGTCTGTGAAGCACATTAGTGACATTTTATCCAACCAAGGTTGTTGAGTTTCATTAAAAGAGATTTATTTCTAAAATTAAACACCCACTTCTAATGAAAGAGGTGTGTTCAGACACTGTACATTAAACCTCCCATTTTTCACAATTTTCATTTTTCATAATACATCAGATTTTTTAACAAGGCTGCTTTCTTTAAGAATGAAAAACAATAAAAGACATAAATTACAGAGTTGGAGTTCTAACCTCTAATTAAAAGACTAAGATCTAGAGCTTGTTATTAGTCAGTTGGACCCTTCTTTAACTTCCTCTTTGTAATAATAACACCCCTATCAATGAAAATCTAGCTGTTTTTTTTACCTTGTTAACATGTCTATGTGTTTTTTTAAATGTTCGAGGACAAATCATGCACAAAATAAGCGCTCAGCACCATGGTTGAGCATTTTCACCTTGAAACTACAGTACACTGATGAGATTCACCCACAGATTCAGACTTCCAGGGTTTCATTCAGAGAAAACTCAAAAAACTAATCCTGTCAACTTGCAGGGTTAGGACTCTTTTTTTTGTATCATTTTCCCTTTACAGAATCAGTCTCTGGTTGAAACAAGTATGGCTAACATGGCTGAATTACTCCAATATTATAAGTTGTCATTGTGTATCATAGAATAGTTTTACAATGTCTGAAAAAAGTTGTGGATGAGCTGGTGTGCTCGAGCTACAGGGAGTAGGGGAGTGGTGGGTGGAAAGAGATGTGGGAACTTATATATTTGCACATTCTAGAGGAAGCAACAATGTAGGGTTACATCTAGGTCAATTTATGACAAGAAGGGGTTATTTTAATGGGAAAAACTTGTAAATTAGTAACTTTTGATACAACAAGATGATTTTTGGGGGGTTTAATTAAAAAAAGGACTTTAACATTTAGTAGACTCAGGGGCTGGTTTTATGCCTAAAATCATTTCTGAATTGTTCTTAGACCATAATTTTAAGAGTCATTAGGTTATGACTGCCAAAGTCCGAAATTTTTTGGGAGTCTAAATTCACATTCATCTGTTTGAACCTAGAGGGCCGTGGATGAACCACAGCATTATATAAACCGGAGAGCCAGTCTGATGACCAGTCAGATACCCGCAAGTGCACATCTCCAGTGAATGACTTTGGAACATGCAGAGTATTTCCACTGTACACTCTGCACTGCATCTTATAACTCCTCAAACTCATGTCAGTCTGTCGGTCATAAAGTCTCTGAAAGCTCCTCTGTCCTGAATATTGTTAGCCCAAAAAATATTACATGTTTGCAGTTGTGGGTTTTTGTGGGATGTGTAGCAGAGCTGTGGAAAACACAAGCATACTTGTCCAATCAGCATTTTGCCCCACTCCAAATGCTCTCTCAGAAGCTTAACAAAGAAGTACCCCTGGGCAGGGACTTTTTTGGAGGTAGAACTGTCCCCTAGAACTTCATTTAGACCATAGTTACTTCATTTCCTACGTTTCTGTTCCCCAGGGAAAGTTCCTGCTGTGGTGGAAACGCACCCATGGAAGCCTCCATCTCTCTGTTAGTCCAGCCCTCTCTTTCTGCCTTTCTGTATAAAACATTTAAATCCTCGGTGACTCACCCCTCTTCCTTTCCTTTGTTCCACTCCACCCTGCCCACCTCCAAACACACACTCAGCACACCCCACTGGCAAGTCAATTTGATCAAAGGTCTGATGGTTCTTTGACTGACAACCACTCAGACCGGCACACACACACACACACACACACAAACACACAGAGGACTGAGCCTTTAGTGGGGAAGTATTCTCCTCTTCAGGTGGAAGACTGCTGCCCTCTTGTGTTGGTGGTGATGAAGTGTTCTCATTATTGGATGTGCGTTGTATTGTATTTTATGTGCTCAAGAGAATAAATCAGAGTTCCCCTGTGTGTGTGTGTGAGTGTGTGTGTGTGTAACAGCAAGGTGATACAGGACTAAATGCGTCATGCTGACACACACGCTGACGCAGGTGGGCTCTGTGCCTACACACTGGACATAATTCATGGATTAGAAAAACAGCTTCAAGGGTTTGGAGCCCCGTCGCAGGTCCGTGTCTTTGATGTTTTGAATGGGATGGGGCTTATCTTGCATTCATGTGATATGGGTAGAATGGGAAGCGCAGCAAAAAGTTTTCATTGTTCTGACTTGAAAGTGCACACTCAGTTCTTCCAAAAGGGTTACCTCCATCGCCACCTTGGTCGGTTTAAATCCCCTGCAATAGTGACTGATGAGTGCTAACAAGAAAGAGAAGAAGTGTATATCTCTGTTTAGATACAGTTGAATTGATTGTCATAGTGTTGATGCAAAATTTAACTGCTGGTCTGGCTTTGTAGCCATTTGGCCGCTTTGTTCACACCTCCTTCAAATGGGAGATACCATAGCTGTCAGCTATAATATAACTTATAGCTAGGAGGCTGATACAAGAAATTTTTTCAACTTGGCTGCATGTTTGTCCAGCAGAAGTGTAGTAATAAGACCTTTTTTTTGCTTGCTGTAAATTTGATTAGTATTTTTTTCTTTCCAACCCATTGATGGAACTTTGTTTTAACTTTTAGCACTCTCTCTCTACATTTGTGAGCTGCACTTATTTTCTTAAAACGAGCTAAGTGTGAAGCCTAAGTCGACTGAAGTAGATACTAGTTTCATTTTGCAAAACGTATCACATGGGTTGATCGCCTCATCTTTAGAGTCTCATTGTTGAGATCACTCAGTACATTCTAGGTTGCAAAACTTTTGATTCCTTATTTGACTTCCTCAACGTACGTCAAAGAGGGAATAGACATAGAAATGGATGAAAAACAGTGCAGTAATGTAAAGATAAATGACTTCTAAAAATTATAGAAGGAGGAGTTCAGAAACAGAAAAAGAGAGTGTGATAAAGGAAAAAGCCATTAGAAATGGTTCTGTAAGTGCAGTCAGAGTTATGAGTGTGAGACAGAAGCTGAGTGATCTATTTCCTGCCACCTGAAAATGTAGTGACACATGACACTAATACAGCTATGATCACAGTAACTTTAGGTCGGAGAGACGATGCGCTGCAGTAGTTTGTGAGACCACTAGGTGTCAGCAGACACAAATACATGCAGGTGAGCATTGACATGAATTCTTACACTAAGCATTTAGTCTGAGATTATTAGGATTGCCAAGCTAAAACTAATACAGTCAAATTCAGAAATCTTTCAATGAACCTTTACCACTGTAAAAGCTATAGGATCTGTTTGTTATGTTGCATCAACTGAATGCTCAATTTAGAGGATGGAGTCTGTTGTGCAGTTGATTTGTACTCCATTATTCTGAAAGGGTGTTTCTGATATTGTTTCCACTCTGTTTCTATCATTGAGGTCAGGCTAAAGACCAGAAACACCTCTAATGCAATACAGTTTAATAACACCACAAACTACATCATTAGAGTGATGAACATGAGAAACTGAGAATAAAAAGAAAAATAAATTGTTGGTCAAAGAAGGAATAATGTAGATGGATGCCTATTTTATTTTCAGTGTTAAATAATTGTTTTTTTTCACTCATAATCAATTCTGTGGTGTTCCCTAAAATAGACAAAAAGAAAAGACATATGCCTATCACTGTTCAGGTTTTGTTAAAAAGGAGCCAAGAGCAGGACTACTATGGTGAGTAAAGCAAGCAGTTAGAAATCAAAGTTTTTATTGTTGATAATGAAACAGGCAGTGGAAGACTGGTAGGAGCCTTCTTCTTGCAGGTTTTAGGTCAAAGTGGAATGAAGAGTGACAAAGGGCACGACTTAGCATGGAGGCTGATGAGCAGGAGAGGCAGGCTGGGTCGCAGACTGGGTTAACTGAAGGCAGGGAGTGGACATGACATATGCATGGTTACAGTCCAGCAGAAATTGTAGTGAAGAGCCATTGTGTATGAGAGAGACAGACAAGCCAGGAACTGAGAACAGACACAAGGAAGACAAAGCACAACAGAAACATATAGGAAAGAAGACTGTTAGTCTGAGCCATGACAATCACAAGCTTCCACACCACAAAGTCAACAAGAAATACAAAGATATTTATGTTCATGAAGGTTCAGCTGACAAACCAATAATTTGTTATTTCATAAACAACTTTATTTTTAAAAAATGTATTGAAAGGTGTTCATCTATCAGTGCAGACAACTCTCTGGACCAGCAAGGTCTAGTTTAAGATAATTTAAGATCAAGGTTATTCAGTTTATATTAGCAATAGAGGCTTGAGTAGATGTAGATGTAGTAACACATAAAGTGTACGCATCTATCTGCAGCACCTGATGTGACCACAGATCAGATGAGCTCGTCAAACACACAGATATACACACTGGAATAAATATGGAAATGAAGCATAAAAGCAAACAACTCCAAACTTCACGTGTCTGACCATGTTTAAGGCCAATATAATGTTTTCACCAGCAAGCCAACATACCATCAGTCACATTCAGCTGTTTACTGTGGGATCATTTCAGATGTAAATATGTGTACGATGTAAATGTGTGTAAATGTGCAGCAGAGAAAAAGCACGAGAGCTCAGCAATTTCCTCTGCTGGATAAATAGGTTTAGAAATCATTGATTCGTCCTTTATTTTAATGAGGAGAAATCCACTGGGAGCATGTTTGTTCTCTCTGAGGAGTGAACTGCGTGCAAGGCAGCACTTTAAACAAATATCCACTTTCAGAACCACGCAGAGGGAAATACATGTACTTCATGCATTAATACACACCGTCATGCAGTATTGGCACACTTATCCCAGACCATATGACAACATCAACACATTTCTAATCAGAAACACTTTGTGTTCTTTCTGTTTGTTGTTCTGTTAAGTCAGTAGCCTGTCTCTTACATTTATACCCTAAGAAACAAATTCCTACTTCCACTTCTCATACTATTCCAGTGGTGGTGCTGTACATCAAGCTGTGGACTTGAAGTTGGAGGATTTTGGGTTCTAGCCCAGCAGGGGTTGGTGGGAGGAGGGATTATTTGGCTTCTTCATCTACATCATGTCCATTAGGCCTCATTCACATTTTGGCTTGTGAGAACAAGTTTGCATTTTCAGCACTTTTTTTCATCCTCTGTGCTGAGAGTTTGGATGTATTCTCAAAATAGGCAAAAGGTGCAGGGTAAAAAAAAAAAAAAAAAACACTCACTGAGCCACTCACAGTTTTTCTTTTTTAAGAGAAAACTGGATGTCTGTGGCAGTCTGAAATGATTATTGCAGAAGCTGGGTGTGTTTATTTTGTTGTGTCAGCCGAGATGGACAGCCACAGCACAGTCAGCCTATCAATTAGCTAATAGTCTTAGTCACAGCTTTCTTCCTGTAATGACACAAGCATTTCTCTGCATGGAGGGAAGGCCTTGGATGGTGGTGGGTTTAGGGTTGGGCTTGTGCAGTAGTGGAGGCCATATTTTTTTCTTGATTAGGCTGTATAGAAAAGCAAAGGAGTGCAGTTCACAATCTATATCAGCATAGTTGTAGTCTACATAGAGGCTTGCTACATATTTATTATTTGTCCTTCTGGATTTAGTCATGTGACAAAACAACATGTATGTAAATATAGTGTTGCTTAGCTGGTGAGTTTTCTATTTGAGATATTATAACAGCAAGTGAAACACAAAACTATGGCTTAAACATGTTAATAATATTACATGTAAAAATCCACAAGCCCACATAAAGGTGCAATGTGCAAGATTTTTTATCATGAATATAATAGTAAACAACTCTTTGCTATGTAAAGATACATCAATCAGGCATAACATTATGACCACCTGCCTATTATTGTGTTGGTCCCCCTTATGTCCTCAAAAAGGCTCTGAACCATTGGGCATGGACAAGAGGACCTCTCAGGGTGTTCTATGGGGTCTGGAACCAGGATGTTGGCAGTGGATCCTTTGGGTACTCTGGCTTGTGCAGTGGGGCCTCTGTCAATCAAACTTGTTCCACTGCATTCTGTTGATGCTTGATCAGAATGGGGTGTAGGAAGTTTGGAGGTCAAATCAACATGTTGGGTCATTGTCATGTTCCTCAGCATGTTCCTGATTGTTTGATGTTTTTCCATGTGGTGGGGTGCATTTTCCTGTGGGGGTAGGCCAGTGACATGTGGGATTTCCATTTGCATGAGGGAGTGTGTTTGTTCTGGGACAATGTTTATTTGGGTGTCTAAGTCTCATCAACATGGATGTTAAAATCCAAGGTTTTCCAGCAGAACAGCACAAAGTACCAACATGATCAATGTTATTCACTTCACAGTGGTCAGAATGTTGTGGCTGATCAGTGTATAGTGAAGTAATGGCATCCTTAGCAGCGACTGAAATCACACCCTCTCTGTTGTGTTTTATGGAAGCTGGTGCAGCCACCAATGCATGTTACTGCATGTTAGTGCATGTGTGTCTCTCCCCTTTAAACTGTTCCTCCTAGTTTTTCTAAACAGACCTCCCAAACCGCATTGGAAAAGTGAAAGTGCAGTCCAGCATTCAGCTGGTGTCCCTAATAAAACAAAGTGTCTCAACTATGTTGTGCTCTAATTTAATTGTAAGTCAGTGTTAAAGTTTTTACTGCTGCTTTAAGGCTCTCCTGTTACTCTGTCTTTGCTTAGGTCTCTTCAGCTCTGATCTTTTTGCATTCCTTTCTACACATGGGTTTGCTCCTGTCCCGTAGAAACAGACACACACGACAATGAAAAAATGACAACAACATGCGATTTGTGACTTGATTATTTTTTGTTTGCTCTCATGTGAACAACTTTTCTAGTTGTAAATGAAAGTGAAAGGGGGGGAAAGATGTGGCCAACATTGCTGTTTGTTTTTGTTTGAGATGCTCTAGTGGCTTCCAGTGGTTCTTTCTGTTGTCAAACCTGCCCCTATGTATCAGGAAATGCTGATGAGCCTAAAGGGGGTGCTACAACTATTCCAGCATTGAAGACATGAATCTTGTCCAAAATCAGTCTCTGCTTGCACCTTAGTACAGTATGTAAGTACCGTATATCTATTTTATTCTATTTGAGCACATAAAGTCCACATCCAAAATTTATTGCCTGTCGGGTACACAAGCTTTGAAAAACAGAATTTTCTCTTTGTTTTCTAATCAACACAAGCACATGAGCTTAGTGCATTTGAAGTGAGATTGAAAACTGAACTTTTCTCTCAAGCTTTTTGTTTCAGCTATTTTTTAAAAACTGCATCATGTAAATGCAACACATTGATTGTCTATGAAGTGACTGACTTGACATGTCCATTAGGATGGTAGGCTTTTCACCAGACTGAGGAACAGCTTTTTACCTCACTTTTGTTATCTACCTCACAGCATAGCTTTACACATGCATATTTATCATTATGTTTACCATTGGTAAACAGATAAAATCTTGCTTTTAAATTCACTTATCTTTCTTTATTTTTGTAATTTTTATATATTCATTATTATTTTTGAACTTATAAGTGGGACCCGAGTGCCAGTTCCGTGCCATCTCATGTGAACACGTGTGCTGGTGTGACAGTAAAGAACCTTGAGTCTTTGAATCTTTGAATCAGACGATCTTAAAATGCGGCAGATGGTAACAGCTATAAACATTGTTGCCATCACATGTTTTACAAACTTTTGTTGAAGTTACTAAATTGAGGTGAGGGTAAGCCACGATTTAAAGAGCTGTCGTTATCACACAGCTACAAGAGGATGTCAAGTTTAGTAGTTCAGCCAATCCATGCTTTTTGTTCCGTCAAAATCTCTGTGTGCAGTGCTTTGCACGTGGCTGATGTAATGCAGCACTGTGCCTAAGTGATGATTCAAACTGATGATGATTCATTATGGTCCAATATTCCAATTTACTTCTCTCTATAGAGTAAACTACAGAGTGTTTTATGAAGGGAATAATAAATGAGTGAACAAGGGAGAACTCCATCCTTATTGGTTCAAAGGTGACCACATAATTTAGATGACATCCCTCTCTCCCTCTCTCTAGATGTCACACCCTCTTTGCAATTGGCCGGCTGCCATCCATTCCCGTTTAGCGAGGGCACCGCCTTACCCTTCATGCCTCAGCTTTTTCTCAATGAAACCTTTACACAGGGGACATTTATGGCGCGCGCACACACACACACACACACACACACACACACACACACACACACACACACACACACACACACACACTTGTGTGATATATTGACTTAGTAAATGACTTTAAACTTCTGATGGCTTTCAAACACATTAATGCTGCACTCAAGCAGGATTTCCATGTAAAAATTCTCCTGTGTTCCTACATAAAATAAATTATGGCTGCATCACAGTAGAGCATCCCTCTCCCACTTTGGGATGCTGCTGATTTGCTGTGTATGCTCAGGTTACCATTAGGCCACAAACCAAGACTTACTGTATGAGTAAAATCCAAACTGTCTCCTAAACTATGAACAGCTCCAGCAATGTTTCTGCCTTTTTAAAAACATCTTCAGTGAATAATAAGACCAAATCCACTGATGCTACAATTCAGGAATACAACTGTTTTTGTTTTTACATCCATTGACTGTTATCTGATGTTAGTGTTTGTTGATTCATTTATAAACCACTTGATGTGTGTGCCTGTAGAATAATAAAAGAAAAATCAATCAATCAATCAATCAATCAATCAAAGTACTTTATTGATCCCAAGGGAAATTACAACAGTCTGTCGCTCACATCCACACAGACAAGACAAGGATAAAAGATAAGAACAAGGATAAAAGATAAGAACAAGGATAAAAGATAGTACACATAAAAAAATGCAATAAATAAATAAATAGATTAAAACAACACTAAAATGTGCAAGTTAACAAAACACAGCCAAACAATGCTTAAGACTTCTCCAGCTCTCCTGTCCTGCTCCTTCCTGAGATGGCTGCATTATACAGCCTGATGGCACGTGGAACAAAGGAGTTCTTCAGTCTCTCAGTGGAGCATCTTAGTGACCGGAGTCTGGAGCTCATGGTGCTCCTCTGCCGGGAGAAGACCGAATTCAGGGGGTGGCTAGGATTGGACAGGATGGCCCTCATCTTACAGAGCGTCCTCTGCTCCACCACCCTCTCCACAGAGCCCAGACTCAGCCCAACCACAGAGCCAGCTTTCTTGATCAGCCTGTTCAGCCTCTGGATGTCCTTCTTCTTAGCGCTGCCTCCCCAGCACACAACAGCATAAAAAATTACACTGGACACAATGGACTGATAAAACATGTACATCAGCTTAGGACAGACCCTGAAAGAGGACAGCCTCCTAAGAAAGTACATTCTGCTCTGCCCCTTCTTGTGCACACAGTCCATGTTTGCTGACCAGCTCAGTTTGTTGTCCAGCTGCAGCCCCAAGTATCTGTAGGTGGAAACCATCTCTACAGCCAGTCCATTAATTCTGATGGGCTGCAGGGAGGGGGGTGTACGGCGAAAGTCCAACACCACCTCCTTTGTTTTAGAGGTGTTCAGCTGAAGGTTATTCCGCTGACACCACCCCACAAAGTCTTCCACCAGGTCCCTATATTCCCCCTCTTCACCCCCCCTGATACATGCCACAATCGCAGTGTCATCGGAGAACTTCTGCAAAACAACCAAAATATCTGACCATATGACTGCATCTGACATGGAATTTACTGTGCAAAACATAATACAAAATAAGCAAAGGATGCTTGTTTTGTTTTTAACATTGAATTAGCAATTTTTTTGCTTGTTCATCAGTTTTAGGTCTTCCCTGGAAAGTCTTTTTTATTTTTTTGTGATTTTGCACATTTGCTTCTTTATCTGTGTAATTGGAGATCTTAATTCTACATATTAAACAAGGGATATTTTATTATATTTGCTTACCATTCACTTTTATTAAGGTGCAGTGTGTCATGCTCTAATAGTATAATCCTTTTCAAAAATGTCAATTATACATAAGGACTTACGCCTGCCTAACATTATGTAGGTCCCTCCCGTGCTGCTGAAACAGCATGGACACAGGACCTCTGGGGCTGTCCCGTGGTGTTTGGCACTGGGATGCTGGCTATGGGTCCTTTGGGTTCTGTGGTGGGGCATCCATAGATCAGGCTGGTTACGGTGCATCCCACAGGCGCTCGACCTGATTGGGATCAGGGGAGTTTGGAGTCTGGAGTCAATGCCTTGGGCTCTTTATTGTATTCCTAGAACTGATTCTGAGCAGTTTGTGCAGTGTGGTGAGGCGCATTGTTCTGCTGATGTTGCCATTGACATTGGTGTGCTTGGGCTAGAACAATATCAGTTGTGTGGTACATGTCACAGTAACATCCACATTAATTCCAGGATCCAAGGCTTTCCAACAGAACACTGGATTGTAACAAGGTAATCAATGTTTTAATGTTGTGGCTGATCAGTGTGTTATCCAACACTAGAAAGTAAGATTTAAAAATTATTCATGCAACACCTGAATGTTTAATGTCATATCTAGCCTAATGCAAAATAATAGGATGAGGCCTCCTTACTTTGCAAAAATTATACTAGATCACCTCTTAAACCAGCAAAAAAAAGTCTCAAAAACTCAGTACACTTGTGCCAGGGTATGTTATATAGCTGCACACATGCTCTATCGCAGCAAAAAAAAAAAAAAACCTTTCAAAAAACCAGACCAAACAATCAATGCATCTCTTACAATTAAAGGTCACTGTGCTTTTATTTGCAAAGATGTGGTGTTTCTGTAAAAGGACGCTGGCTTGGTTGACTCTGTTTAAAAGATTATGGTTTTGGTCATTTGGTTTATATTGTAGAAATCCTGCGTACTTCTCAGATTTAGTGTCTGACTTCATAAGTAAGACACAGTATTATGACTTTTGTTTACCTTAGATCACATTGTTACTCTTTGTGCCACTTTGTGTCAAACTAACAGAGGGTGAAGGGATGGACTAAAGCCTCCCTCACCCGAAGAGATAAGCCGCATGTTGTGAACAGTTTAAAGCCGCCCTGCTCAGGTTACAGAACAGGACAAACAAATCTACATACCCAGAGTAAGCTTCCAAACAGAAGGAAAGAGTGAAGAGAAAGAAGGGGAAGAAGAGAAAGGGAAAGAAATTTAACTGAAATGAAGGAAAAGAAAAGAATGAGGCAAAAGGGGATGGAAACAAAGGGATGAAAAACACAACAGGAAATGTGAGGATGTGAAAGAAGAAGCAGAGAACAAGTAGATGAGAGCAGCAGAAGGAAGCAGGGAGAAAGGAGACGCGAGGAGAGCAGATTTATCCAGAAACTTTATCACTGCCTGGTTTACCTGTGTGTCCTGGTCTACTTAATGCACACACACTTGTACTTCTGTACTTATGAGGACATTGCCGCAGCACATTCACTGACCAGTAATTATGACAACGATATGTCTTGCTCCAACCTTACCCTTAAACTAGACTACCATATACGCCGAACTTCATAATTCTGGCCGTCATTTCTAAATGCTATCACAACAGGGTGGCCCCCGATTTAAAATTTAGGATCGGAGAATGTGGCAGCAAGTAGTCACATATTCAGACAAGTCATAAATCTTCACAACGTGTTGTTGTGCTGCAGACCAAGAGCAGATGGCAACACCAACTGTAAACATCAATCCCTGCTTACATATAAATTTCATACTCAAACTTGGACCCACTAAATAAAGTAATGTAAGCGTCAGACTGTGTTGTATTGATGTCGCCACATCCCCGGATCTCAGCTGTCAACTTGGAAATAAACCAAAATTTTCCCTTAACACTTTGGGAACCTCAAAGGTGGAGTTGGTGATTCTAATCCCTTTCCATTTATTTTTTTGTCAAATTCAGTGAATATCTTTTCAGCGTCCACTAGGTGTCCATTTCGTGTATGCACTGACACAAAAATCCAGTTTTCATACACAATATTGCCTATGTAAGTGGCAAACAAAGCGACTTGGACAATCCACACAACATTATTCCGGGGACATGGGGAAGACGAGGGCAGATGTAGGGGGGAGAGGGTTTTGGGAGTGAGAGGGCTGCTAAAGCTGGCCTTATCACGATCTAAATATGCTAATTAGCTTATTATCAATACTATTTATCCAGAATTACAGACTCTACCTTTAACCCTCTAACAGATAAATAGTGGGCGATCTAACATTGTTATATCATGACAGTCTTATTTTGGCACATTATTGGCTTTTTAGAGGAATTGTACAAATCCAGTCATTAAATAAATAGCAGTGCTGTTCAAACTGTGTGTAATTAGTTGTGGCACTAGTAGGACGATGGTAATTGTACACACTCATCTTGGAGGTGTAATTTATTTTGTAAACAGAAGAATAGCAGTGAATGGACCAACATTTTGAAATAAGCATCAAAGCTGCAGATAAGAGTTACCACTTCTGGTCAGAACATTATAGGAATAGAATCAGAGCGAAAACAGGATGCAGAGATTTATGAGTTTTGCCTTTAGTGTCGAGCTCAAGTGACGGGCTTTGTAACCAGGCAACCATATGCACAAGTAATCATGTGATCACTTGAGTTCAACTAAATTTGGGGGGAGGTCTCAGATTGCAGATTTGATTCTACCACATGATCTGATTGACCACCCCTGCAACAGACTGCTAAAGAAATGAGGACCAAATAAAATGTCTTCAGTTTTCTGAATGACTTCATCATGATGGTCTCAAATTGCTCCTAACACAGATAAAAGTACAGGACGCACACACACAATAAATGTAAGAGTTTAAGGAACAAAAAATAAAATAAGTGAAGCTAATTTCAAAGCTAATGCCAGAAAATAACTAAATAAATCAACACTTGGTGTGACCACCCATTGTATTTGAGACAGCTGTTCACTACACCTGAGCACAGTTTTTTAAAGGTACTTAGTAGGTAGGTTGTTCTTGGAGAAGCTGCTGCAGTTCTTCTGGGGATTTCCCCTTTTTCAACAGTGTCTGTCTTTTCACTTTGTCCCAGTCTGATTCCGTGATGGTGGCTCTGTGGGGGCCCCACCGTTTGGTGCAGGAGTCCTTGTTCTTGTTGTTGTCTAAGATAGTTCTTTATGAGTGTAACCTAAGGTTTTGGGATCATGGTCTACAGCATGTGGAAACCTTGGTATTGCATAATAATTAATAATGTTCGTACTATAGATTAGGTACAATAAATCGGTTGCACACATGCAGAATGTTTTGTCCTCATCCACACTGCTTGTACAGCCACTAAAAACAACCACATGTAAAGATGTGCACAATATTCAAAGGCTGAAACTGACATGCACACACTTATGCTCAACTGCAGTTCACAATACAGCAGCAGATTAACACACACATTTGCACAGGTTAATAGACACAACACATAATCTGCACACTAAGGATGAATGTGTCCAGAGGGAACAGAGAAAACAGGCTGTTCCCTTCCCCTCCCTCCCTGCCTTTATATCTCCTCTCCTCCTTCTCACCCTCTCACTATCTGCCTCTCTGTCCTCGTTCTCCTCTTTTTCACCTTCCTCCACCTTCTTATCGTACCCATTCAATTGCTCGTGAGCTGTTTTTTGTCAGTTCACTATCTCTCTTCTCTCGCTTCCTATCTGACATTATTTCCTGCCTCCTCTACATCTCTCCTCCTCCTCCACCCAACCTTCGCTTTTTTTCTCCACTCAGCTGCTTTTCATCTCATTTTTAGCTCCTCACTTACCGTTTCTATCCTCTTTTGGTCAGCTGTCTCCTTACTGTCCCCACTGTTCATATTTCTTCTGTTCTGTCCTTTCATCCCTCCTTATTCTCCTCACCTCACCCACTTTTTAAAAAAATCTTTCCTCATGCTCTCTTCTTTCATGTCCTTTGTGCCCTTTTCTCTACTTGGGTTCCTCTGGTTTTAACCCTCTTTTAGTTCCCTGACCTTACATTAGTCTCTCTTCTCATCTTGTATTTCCTTTTCACTCTAATGGCGTTCTCCGACTGCACTTGTCAAGAAGAATGAGATGAACTTTACATCACTCGTTGTACTTCTGATCCTCCAAACGTGTTGATTTCAGCGACACCAGAAACACAATTTTGATTATGTCCCTTATCCACTCCAAAAAAAGCTGATCAAGGTGAAGAGTTCAGCTACAAGCAAATGCTGCACTACCTTTTGTGATGTCATTAGCGCTATGTGACGACTTATGTTATAAATATGCGCTATATAAATAAAATTGAATTGAATTGAATTTCATCCACCCATCCATCTATTATCTATACACCGCTTAATCCTCTGTAGGGTCGTGGGGGGACTGGAGCCTATCCCAGCTGACTTGGGCGAAGGCAGGGGACACTCTGGACAGGTCGCCAGCCTATCACAGGGCTACACATAGAGACAGACAACCAAGCACACTCACATTCACATCTATGGACAGTTTAGAATAATACCGGTGAAAACCAGCGCTGCACAGGAAAAACATGCAAACTCCACACAGAAAGATCCCAGGCGTTGTAACCGGGACGCGAACTGGGGATCAATTCAATTCAATTTTCAATTCAGTTTTATTTTTATGGTGCCAGTTCACAATGTATGTCATCTCATAGCACTTCACATAGTAAAGTCAAGACCTTACAGATTTTAAACAGAGAACCCAACAAATCCAAAGTCTACTTGATGACAGTGGAAGGGAACAAAAAACCTTCTCTTTATCAAGAAGGACAGAAAAACCTCAAACAGAGCCAGGCTCGGGGAGGGCGGTCATGTCTCTCCACCGTTATGTGTAAGTTAAAGGTCATATTGTGGTCAGCTAACTCCAAGGTTCCTCACAGTAGAACTGGAGGTCAAGGCAATGCCATCCACAGGAACTATCACGTTAGGCAGTGTGTTTCTGAGGTGTTCTGTCAGTTCTGTCTGAATATAAATGAAGAAAATTACAAGTCATCCAGTCTTTATGTCCTTCAGACATGCCTGGAATTTAACTAACTGATTGGTGTCATTTGACTTTATAGATAAATATAACTGGGTGTCATCTGCATAACAATTGACATTTATGCAGAGTTCCCTAATATTACCCAAGAGAAGCATATACAATGTGAA
Source organism: Dascyllus trimaculatus (assembly GCA_024666655.1). Classification (NCBI taxonomy): domain Eukaryota; kingdom Metazoa; phylum Chordata; class Actinopteri; family Pomacentridae; genus Dascyllus; species Dascyllus trimaculatus. The sequence continues at coordinate 11,591,736 of CM045447.1, read as the reverse complement.
TAGTATTGGTTCTGAAACAAAACCCTGTGGAACTCCATAACTAACTCTGGTGTGAATGGTGAGTCATAAGGTGCTGTTCCTTTAATGCCATGACATGCTCGAGTCTCATAAAAGCCACATAAAATCACCAATTTGTGTCTCATGTGACACAAATTGGTGATTTTATGTGGCTATTTACCATTTTATTGCTCCCTTAGGTTTAGATGTTTGACGTTCTGATGTTCCGACATTTAAATTACATGTGTCTAATGGGAAATGTTTGTGGACTGTGCTTCCTGGCCGGGCTAAGGATTTCTATGTAATATCCGATGTATTCTTCCATACCTGTAAGTTTGTACCACCATGTATTTGGTGGTAGACAGCTAAACTACCCAGAGGTTCAATCCACTATACCATACAATTAATCAACAAAAACGCACTTAAGCATCCAGTCCATGTTCTTTAGCTGTATTTGAAGATGGAGAACTGAACCTGAGTCTTTGGGGTTACAGTGCTTACACGCTCACCACACAGTATTTTTCTTTACCATTCTACCCACTGACACTATTTGTAAATGAGTCTTTGTGAACAAATAATTGGACCCTAGTATGGGGTTTCATGTACCTGCTCTTGGGTATCTGGCTGATCTAATTTGTACTGTGCAAATTGTGGCGAATTAAGAGAGCTTACACCTTGTGCATTCTAAGATGCTTCTCTGCTGACCACAGACTTACAAGACTTACTGTCTGAGCTTCCATAGTCTTTCTGTCAGCTCAAACCAGCCTCTCCATTTTCCTCTGACCAACATGGTGTTTCTGTTTGCAGACTGCGTTTTGTTTTTCTCAACATTCTGAGTAAATTCCAGACTGTTGTGCATGAAACAACCATGCAGTGGTCAAAGTCACTGATTTGTTCTCCATTCTGAATGACGTAAATAGAGTAGAGGTTTTCCTAATAAAGTTCTTGGTGGAAGTAGGTTGTCACAATCAGATGGACACTCTTGAATTGCATCTTTTGCATTTATTTATCTCAAAATTGTAAAACTTAATGCCACTTTGGAGCTTTAAAAAATGTTAAATCCAAAGGCAAACCTGCACACTATGTGTTGGTAGCTAACCAGTGATTTGCCTGCTTTCTCTTTTAGTTGCCACCTTCTTGGTTTCAGAAAACTCGAGGTAGAAAAACAGAAACCAGCCAGAGCTCAACAGACCCTGTTCTGACAGTGGCTTCATAAATGTGCACAGACGACACTTCTGTTCTGGGCAAATTGGGACTCACACAGAGCTGTGGGTACACTTTTATGTCAAGAAAAGAAAAATCGCACAAAATACTACTGGGATCATCATTGCTTTGTCCTAGTTTTTTGCAGGTGGAATGCTTCATCTGTGGCCACAAATATGTTGTTAATTGTTGAATCAGTTCAACATAGCACAGACTTACTCAGTGGCACTGAATCAGAGGTGCATGGAAATAGCTAATTACATGTATGAATAAAATTATAACTAGGAAGCAGCCTGCTGTCGACTGTTTAGTAGGTTGGAATCTCTGTCTGTCAATGTCCATCTGTCAGACTGGACTGTATAAACAGGTCCTATTAGTGTGTGTTAAGATATTTAATTCACACTAGATGTGAATCTGACCCACTTTGGTTATCTAAGTCCATCCATCAACCTTTTTTATCTCGCTTCTCTCCCTTTCCCTGCCTCATCACCTTCTCTGTTACAAAATGTGCGTGTCATGGTGGATTATTGACATTCATCCTCCCCTTTTCTTTCTTTCGACTTTTCTTTTCTCCTCTCATTTGTAATGAAATGATTGAGGGAAAAAAAAGTGGACCCTCCATCTGACCCAGATGACAGAGCTGATGTTGGACATGAAAAAGATGCATTAGGGGAAAAGCTACTGGATGATCATCATCCTGACTGTGCTCTTTTAATCACTCGGTGTATTGGGAGTCATGATTCACTCATTCATAGTGAGGAGCAGCAGTTTCCCCACTACAGCCTCTTAGAAATGACTAATCAGGATGTTCCCTCCACTTATACATCATCTAAACTTGCTGTAATAATAGTGAAGGAATTTTAGGAAGCCGGATGACAGACTGCAGGTCTGTTAAAATATCATGCTGGAAGGGGATTTTAATAAACTGTGTGGCTTTTTAAAAAAAAGTTAATGTGTTTAGTGTTTACCTGATCATTTTCCTTACTGATAAACTTCAATATCTTTCTGTCTCGTTGCATTTGTCAGCTTTTCAGATTCTTTCCTTGTAGTGACTTCGGTGAAATTCTGCACCCAGTTTGTCTTTTCCTTCATTAGTTCGGGACTCAGCAGACCCTTTTACCAGCTCCCGTCTGTCATTTTTAACATCACTGAAAAAAATAACTGTTCTAAAATGTGCCTGTCTAGAATGTGCAGGGAAAGGGTTAAGCAAACAAAACATATTTTCCAGCCTTATTTGGGTCGATTCTCCAGCAAATTTAATATTTATCCAACTGGACGGCCATTACAGCCCCTCGGTGGGTATTAGACATCCTGGGACATATGGGCTTGACGTGCTTGACTTGCCTTTTTCCGTCGGCCGCCCCTCAGACTGTGGCAGGTTGCCACATATTGTGCTGCACTGAAATGAGCATTTTGGGTTTTCTCCCAAAAGGCTTGGGATCTTGGACTGGCCTGTCGGGGCTTTTATATTATATTTATTACTTTATATTGCTCATAATTTTACCAGTGGATAAATGTCTCTTTCCAAGCTGCCCCTCCCTAACATATGATGATTTTAGCTAATGGAATAGATTATTATATTTGAATAGTGTCATTGTTTTGGGTTTTTTCTTTGTTGTTTTGGTTGCAGTTTTTGCTTTGTAGAATCATGTCCTATGTGTTTTTCGATATTTCCCTTTTTCCTGTGTCGCCTGTTCTTCTCCGTCCGTCTCCCTGTTTGCCACCTCAGTTATGTCCTGTTTTATTTTGAAGATCACTGTCATTGTTTTTTTTCTTGCTTCCTGCGATTGTGTTTTTCCCGCTTATGCGATTGTCTGATTGTTTTTCACCTGTGCCTTGTTGCCCTTGCCTCATTTGTGTGTTTAATGTGTTTGCTTTCCATTTGTCTTTGTCCGTTCGTGTGCTCACAACCCGGTTCACTCCCCTTCGAATCTCTTCGTGTTCTTCGTGCTTCGTTCTTCTATTGTATGGATATATTTTGTCTGACTTTTGTTTGGACTTTTCTGTTCCACCTGGATCTCCAGACTCTTTTTGGTCATTGACCTGCCAGCCTTAGCTCACGCCTGTAAGTTTTTCTTGTGGTCACTCTCATTTATTCCACCTGCCTGTCTGCCATGTGTGCATTTGGATGCTTCTTGGGAAATGATTGTTAGATCACCTGCCACTTTCTTTACAAAGTCTACACAACAGGCCTTCAACATGGATAATGTTGTTTGAATCTTATCATAGTGCTACATAATTACAGCATCTTTTAACAGAAATCAAAACAATCTTATAATTCCATCCTTACAGTCAATTGTCCTTATAAATTTGGTGCATTGAAATTGCAGGTAGACGGCCTGAAACATTTTTGAGTCACCATCATTTTGTGCATAAGCTGCATATTTAAATTCAACAATAATAATCCAAAATAAAACTGAGAAGACAACTATCTTGGTGCTCAGCGACGAGGGAAACTGTGAGAATCAACAACACAGTATAGTTCCATCAAGAACTGCAAAGGAAGAGGCTGAAATTGTTGGTCAAGGTGGCCTAATAATTATTTCCAGGATTGTATAAGGACCTGCAATGTTTCTGGGAAAACTGTCGGCATGTCATACAGTTGATGAGGCAGGAGATTCTAACTGATCTGTAAGAAGGAAGTTTAGGCTTTTACATTATTTCTGAAAACATGCAATCATAAAATTTGTAATTTATAATGTAATTCTAGACCACTGATTAGCAAAAAGGGGTTTTAGTACATTCACTACATTTTCAGTAGTGGTGGAGAATATGCACCTTGACTTGTTGACTCTGTCCGCATTACTGCCAAATCAAAATCTATCTCAGTGACTGTTGTGGGCTCCTCAGTCTGTATATTCAAGCACTAGACCATGTTTTACTGTCTCTTTCTGTTAGACAGTCAGACAGTAAGGTTATAGACATAACTAAGATTTTAAAAATGACTTGGGTAGTGTGCACATCAACTCTTACCCCCATTCTAGTGTTTAAAGAGTAACCTAACACCCCCTAAACAACTTGTTTTTGCTGACCTCCAGTGGTTTAACTTTGCACCTCGCTGCAGGGATGTACAGATATGATTGCTGGTAGAGGTTACACATGCAACAGAGCACATTTCTAACCCCACCCAGCATCTCTATAGGTATGGCCGAGTGTTTGAACAAGCTGCGACTTTTAAATAGATAGGGCAGTAATATTATGCTTTACATTACTCTTTAAGTACTTGTATATTCATGATAATCTGTCTCTTCAGCTGGCTGTTTAATCTGATTTTCTATGAATGTATTTCCCTGTGACATAGATTATGGGTATGGACTATGTGGAGAAGCGATGGAATCATTCCTTCTAGTCATTTTCTTCCAGATGAATTAACGGCTAGCTACAGCTGGCATCTGAATCTGCATGATCCAAGTTCTGCTTTGGGCTGTTTCCACAAAGCCAGCAATTTTTTTTTACTTGCATGCTTATGACATGCTAATGATGTGAGATTTGGTGCACACACAACTAGGCATTTGACAAAAGCTGGCCCTGTCAATGCTGAAAGCGAAGCACACGTGAAGGTCTAATACAGTTTCGAGGCTTTTCCACTCCGTCGGGAACAAAATTCCGGTGCTGCAAAGATGCATCGAACCGTCTCTACACCATCTGTGCATAAAAGGATTTATTGCCAACATTTTAAGGATCTTTTTAAAGTCATTTTAGAGTAATAGGCATCCACGACCTTTTTTTTTCTGAAGGCCTTAGAAAGCTTGGCATGATGACACCACACCCTTCACTAGCAAAGAGAGCGGCAGAAGTTGGAGGTTTTGACAGGTTCTTCCTGCAAGTCCCTGAGGAGTTTCTACTTATTGGCACAACTGATTTTAACTTTAATTGATTTGAAGAGGTGATAAAAGAGTGCAGTTACTATTTCCGTGTGACTGTTCTGTTTCTTATTTATTTATTTAAACTGTGAACTTGACAATTTAATGTGTAAAATGAATGTAGAGGATCAATTGCTAGATTTTTAAAAAAAAACAATTCATTGGGATGTATTTGTTTTTTGATATTTCTGTATGTGGGTGGATGTCTCTGCACTCACTGATCTTAGTTATTTTTCACCCTCCGTGGTGTTGTGATGCAGTTCATTATAAAATATGAAAATTCTCTCCTTTCACAGTCAGGTTCTGTGTCTTCTGATCTCAGTCTTCACTTTTCTTTGCTGTTTTTTCTCCTTCCCTCCTCCCTCCCCACCCCGCCTTATAGTGCTGATTCTTTGACTAGAATGCTTACTCCACACACTAGAGTGGGGCCCATTAGCTGAGACCAGCACACTCCTCTTCCTCCTCCTCCTCTTCCTCCCTCCTGCGTTCCCCCACTCCATTTCCATTAACCAGCCAATCAATTAATACAGGTTGAGTCGGCGTGAGAACGAGCCAAAAAAAGAGCAATCCCCTAATTAGCTTGGACGCTACATCAGCTCGCTATATCTCTCTGCCTGTCTGCGTAACACACACACACACACACACACACACACACACACACGCACGAGCACACACACACACACACACACACACACACGCACGCACGAGCACACACACATAGCACTACCACTATTCTTTCTCTTTGACATAATGATTATTAGCTCTCAGTGTCGACACACCCTCACACGGGCTCTTAATTTCCAAGAAGCACCATGTGACCAAATGTTACATAAATGCTTCTTGCTCTCGTCTGACACATTAAATGAAAATCCCGCTCCATTTCAACTTGAGATATTTCCCATTAATGTAGCTCAGTGTCATGCTAACTTGGAGCTCTTTGTCTCCACTGAGATTTGGGGATTGAGAAGCTGCACAAAACGGCATGTGAATGGTGTCAACTGGGGTGACTAGCATGAATTCCTTGCAGCCTTCCAAGACAACCACAGAAATTTTTCACCTTCAGCATCCATTTTGCCAAGTGTATCACAGATCAGCATCCTTAATTATCAGCATTTTTTTCCCGTGCATGCTAATTTGTTTACATGAGTGAAGCTGTGAATAGTTTTCCATCTAGCATTGTTCGATAGGTAGCAGCAAAGCAGATAAAATGGTTCAAGCTTCCCGATTATACCAGTGATAAAATGACCAGATACACGCTGTGCAGTTTTCATCAGCTGCATGATTAAGAGACACTCCATTTGTGGCTTTTTGCTCAGCAAATTGACACTAACACAAATGAACGTCACCTGGCAGACTAATGTGTAATGGCTGAACATTTCAAAGAGATGACTGTGAATCCTGTAGGATCAAAAGCCCGAAACACTCCCTGCTCAAACATACAGCTGTTCCTCGAGCTGGGAAGCCAAGTGTATGAGCACAGGATGTGCTTTTCCAGTCACAACCATCAGAGGCAAGAGCCGCTCATTGGCTGTCATTAGGAGATACTGTATGTACCTTGCTTAAGAGCATCACAGCTGAAGTTACTCAGGGGTGCAGTATTTAACTCAGTTTTACTGTAAAAAGATTCACTCGATCACAAAAATGGAATACCATGACATCACCCAGAGAATATTTGTCTTCACTGAGTACTACAGCTAATATTCGCAGCGGGTCAATTAATCAATCCAGGAAAATAATAATCAAATAGTTATTTTGCTGGCATCTCGTCTGTTAACAGGCTGCTTACTGAGGGAAACTGTTGGAGATCAAAATTCAGGATATGCACTGTGCAATATATGGTTCAAGACAACTTGCAGTTATGGATTTGATTTTGTAAATGTACAGTCCAATTGCAATTGATCCAATATCTTTGTAAAGATTGTGACTTCTGTGTGTTTAGAGATTGTTTGCAGTGAGAGCTGATTTCAGTCCCTCTATCTGCATTACAAGAGTTAAAGTATTTAGTAACGGAATGTACCTGAGTATTTACTGCACAATTTTGAAGTACTTTCCACTTATGCTACTTTATGCCTTCACTCTGCCATAGTTACTTTTAAGATGAAGCTTTTAAACATGCGTTATATAACAGACTTTTCAAATATAAAACTTTGTTAAAGCTTGAGGCAGTAGTTTCCAACCTTTCTGGCTTCGTACAAAGAGAACTGTGGAGTCGTGCTTACATCTCAGATGTCTGAAACAGCTTCACCCAGTTTTGGTTTTTCTCTCTCAACTTCTCACATAACCTAATATCTCACCAAAAATCAAAGATAAGAGAAGTCCAAAAACACAATTTGTGAATCAGAACTTTATTTTTTATCTTTACTCTCCCATTAATCATGTAATGAGCCTTCAGAATTATCTGGGGTGCCTCTATATAAAGTAGTTCCACCTGCTGCAGCTAAGTCAGCATTCTGTTTGCACACTGATGCATCAGTAGTAGGAATCTATATATAATTATAACCATGAAAGAGACAAAACTGATTTTTACTTGAATAGTACAACTACATGTTTCTGCTGATACTTTTGTATTATTACCTAAATAAGATTTTTCATTCAGGACTTTTATATTGTCATATTGATGCTTTCATTAAAGTCAACAATCTAAATACTTCTTCCACCACTGTTTGTATTTCACTACTTTAAAGTTGGGAAACTTGAAAGAGACAGATTTAAAAGAATGGCCAAAAGAGGCGGATACACTGACTTGTAGTCTTTAGGAGGTCTAAATCACCAAATTACATTTATTTTACTTTTACATTTTCAGTTCTTAACACAGGTTTTCCAGATAACCCTGATGACATAACTGTAATACAATGAGTGCTACATTCTCTGATAAAGATAGACTGAACTTGCTGCAGAAAAATGAAGTTCTCTATTAAATACAGTGGATACATACACTCACCAGCCACTTTATTAGGTACACTTTGCTAGTAAAAGGTTGGACCCCCTTTTGTCTTCAGAACTGCTTTAATTTTTCATGGCATACTTTCAACATTCCTCAGAGATTTTGGTCCACATTGACATGATAGCATCATGGAGTTACTGCAGATTAGTCGGCTACACATCCATGATGCGAATCTGCCAAACGAGCTCTAGTGGATTAAGATCTGGTGACTGTGGAGGCCACTGAAGTGCAATAAAGTCATTGTCGTGCTCAAGACCAGTTTGAGATGATCTGAGCTTTGTGACATGGAGCGTTATCTTGCTGGAAGTAGCCATCAGAAGATGGTCCACTGTGGTCATGAAGGGATGGACATGATCAGCAGCAACACTCAGGTAGGCTGTGGTGTTTAAATCATGCTCAGTTGATACCAAGGGGCCCAAAGCGTGCCAAGAAAATGTCTCCCACACCATTACACCACCACCACCAGCCTGAACCATTGATACAAGGCAGGATGGATCCATGCTTTCATGTTGTTTACGCCAAATCCTGACCCTACCATCTGAATGTCGCATGCTGAAATGGAGACTCATCAGACCAGGTGACGTTTTTCCATCTTCTGTTGTCCAGTTTTGATGAGCCTGTGTGAATTGTAGCCTCAGTTTCCTGTTCTTAGCTGACAGGACTGGCCCCCGGTGTGGTCTTCTGCTGCTGTAGCCCATCTTCTTCAAGTTTGGACATGTTGTGCATTCAGAGCTGGTATTCTGCATTCCTTGGTTGTAACCAGTGGTTGGTTGAGTTACTGTTACCTTTCTATCATCTCCAACCAGTCTACCCATTCTCCTCCGACCTCTCATATCAACAAGGCATTTTCGTCCACACAACTGCCGCTCACTGGATATCTTCTCTCTTACAGACCATTCTCTGTAAACCCTAGGGATGGTTGTGTGTGAAAATCCCAGTAGATCAGCAGATTCTGAAACACTCAGACCAACCCGTCTGACACCAACAACCATGCCACATTTAAACTTAAATTCCCTTTTTTCCCCAGTTTGAACTTCAGCAAGTTGTCTTGACCACGTCTACATGCCTGAATGTGCTGAAATGCGGCCATGTGATTGGCTGATTAGCTATTTGTGTGAACAAGCAATTGAACATGTGTACCTAATAAAGTGGCCCGTGAGTATGTATTTTTTATATTCATACAATCCATATGCGATATTTGTACATTATTAATGAAAAAAAAACTCCTTGTGGCATGATAGAGTCAGTGATCCAACTGAGAATCATCAATAAAGGCTGGAGTTCTAGGCAGCTTTTGGGTTGTCAGTTTGGTTATTTGGTTTGTATGGTTAGTGCTGTAAATTTGATGTGTTGTGTGTACTTAACTTCGTTTGTGTATTTTAAGTTTCAGCAACATTTGCTGTAAGTTGCAGCTATTTAAGAGAAAACATAAAACTGCCATTTGGCCATCTGTAGCTGCAGCAGTCAATGAAGAGAATGAGCTGCTGGCACTAGCATCCTGGCACTCTGCTGCACTTCAGAAAACGATGGAGGACATCTTCTCTGTGGACCTAAATTTATCTGTATCCCCATCAGTTAGAAGAAAACCCCCAAGCTGCATTTAAGGGAACCACCTCATCTACAAATTGAATTCAGTAAAATAAAAATCACGTTTACCATCACTTTCATTTTTTAACGTTCACAAAATACAATTATTCTCTGCAGCAACTCGCATAGAGAAGCTGCCGCTATTTCTACTGAAAAGTATATCTAATTTTGGAGTAAAACTTTCAGAGCTGACACTGCCGGTCCTGAGTGAATCATAATGTCTATTTTCATATTTTGGGTTGAATGCGAACTGGCCCTAATCCTGCTGTGTTGTTTCTCTCTGCTCTCCTTCTCTACCTCTCAGACAGCTCTGTAGCGTTGGCCTGCTGAGTGAGATCAGAGCACAGGGAGGGAAGGGGAGGGAGGAGGGAGAGGTAAGAGGGGGCGTTATTTCAAGGGGGAGGTGCCAGGGCTTCCTGCGGGGGTTGCCTGTGTGAACGCTCCCTGAATGACAATACTGCGCATTAGGGCCTCAGCACGACTCCCCTCAGCAGCAGCACACACACACACACCCACCCACACACTCTCAGAGAGCCTGGGAAAGCTGCATGGCCATGCAGCAGCAGCAGCAGCAGTAACAGCAACAGAGGCATGCCAGTGTGCAGAAAAATGAAAAGAGGGAAAGGAGAGAGGGAGTCAAAACGTCTGTCCTCATTATCAATAAGTGATGGGGCAGCTTGTCATCTGTCATCCGACCACCGCGTGGTTTCCCCGATCACGCAAATCACAGTCAGGCTTGTCCACCAGCAACCAGCGCCACCCCCACCCCACCATTTCTCCACCACCACCCACCTCTTCCCGACACTCACTTTCACTCTCTCTCTCTCTCTCTTCCACATGCTGTCAGCGAGAACGGGCTTTTATCATGCCTGTTCGGAGCCACTAGTCTGCGGGAATCAGAGGGCGAGCAAATCCAGTGATGCACACAAGTCATGACGTTGAAAAGGCATCTTGTAAATACTAGCATATCTCTGAGAGAAGATGAGAGTAGAAGTGGGTTTGTGCACACGGTGTGACCTCAGGGTAACACTAGAGTGGAGCTAGAGCCAATAAGAAAGAAATTACTGCACGGAAAAAACCCATCTTCAGAAAATGTTAGATACATTTTAAGCCAACATAAAAACGAACTCCAGAAATGTATTTGACAGTGTAGATGGGATTCTTTAAAACCATTTTATTTATCCCTACGATGTATTTTTTTCTGGGTTCATAATTTACATTCATAAATGGCTAAAGAAAGAAAACAATCAGACACCTTTTGAGATGATTCCTACTTTTCCTTTCCATGTGGTTCTAGCTTGTGCAACCTTTTTTTTTTTTTAATAACTACTGTCACAAGTGTGTGAAAATGTTTTGTCAAAATCACAAAATCTCTTCTGCATGATAGAAAGTAATCTTCACTCTACCTGTGAAGCATGTTGACCAACATAACTGCTTTTTGAACGTATTACAGGAGGGAGTTTGTCAGGAAGGAAACACTGGGTGAGAAAACAGGAATACATGTGATGAAAGAACCTCAGTATGGCCGTCGTTCTGCAGGTTATCCCTTTTCGTGAAGTTTTGTGAGACTTTGTTGGCTTCTGCATAGTCTTGCATAGTTTGCCTTCAGATTTATCCCAGAAATCCACCATATGGCCCACGTTGTGTATTCCACCGACTGTCTTTTTAGAACAGAATCGGATCTCCAAATGATGGGTGGTTACCTGCCAAACTTGCTGGTAGAGGAGACAAACAGTGAGCAGAACTTGCAAACAATTCTAAGCGTTTGACAGATGGCTGGAGGTACAGTAACTAACCCACCCTGATGCACAATGCAGGGAGTCTCTTCCAAAGGCATGCAGGTGGTGTGTGGTGCTTTCTACTCTGGTTTCAGCACTTTGGACAGCGCTAAAAGGCCTTGGAAACGTGTCAGGAGCTTTTTCAGGACCAAGGACAGCACTTTGATGCGGCCAGAGCTGGTGTCTTCCAGCATCCTTTAACGCAAATGTTGGTCTTATTTTCATTATGAAACTATGAATCAAAAATAACTAAAAAAAACACTTTGAAATTGATTCTTTGGCCACTGTGCTTTTATGGGTTTCTCTACACCCCCACCCGCACCCCCTTCCCTCCTCCGCCGCCACCTTCATTTTCCTGTTCTGGAGAGGTGACAGCTTGGTCGGTTTAGCCCAAGCAAACAGCTTGCTGAACTGCATCAAAGACGACTCAGATGCCGGAGCCAGGCTGACAGACGGCTTGGAGGAAGGGAGGAATGAAGGGAGATAAAACCTCTTTCAAAACTGTCCTCAAAATAACAGTACGTCCTCGAAAAAACAAATACCAAACTCCAAACTCTCCCAACTCTCCGAATGGTCGCGCAGATGAGAAGTTGGTCTAACTTAGTTAACTGGCAACATTTTTTATTCTTATCATCCGTTGAGAAAATTCTACAAACAACCACTGGCTCATAAAACCCGATGTCCCGAATAAGATCAAAATCACATTGTCAGACTAAAGACAAAGCAGTTCTTCTGACGTGGTCCAAGGAATCCCATTTGAGTATAAATGTATTGTTAGATTTGGCTTTGCTACAGGATTACATAACTGTCCACATCTCAGATGGGGGATAAAAGTAGCTGCATTGGAAATATTGATCAAAAAATAATCCTCCCTGTATGCTGGCCAACACAGACTGAAAGAGCCCAGCTCTCGTTGGCTGGGAGGATCCCCTGAAATGTTCTGGACATCAAAAGTGGCCTCAGAATTCTATTCTGAGATTCAGTTTTTTCTCAACAGAAACTCGACTGTAATCATCTTTAATTTACCGTTCCTGGTATGTGCCTCCCACCTCCTCCCTCCACCCCCTCTGCTCATGGCAAAGCCTTCTGCTCGGCCGGGTGGGTTTGAGTAAACAGTGAACAAGGCGAATTGGACTGTGCTGTTGGTGCTTTTGACACTTGGCGACTATTAGAGGAAGCCGTGAGCGGCATTTCCTCAAGGGACCTCAGTTCACCAAACCCACTTGCCAACGCATCTATTGGCGGCCAGTATTCACAAAGTTCTTAATTAATAAGTGCAGCAATCATCCATTATCAGAGCTATAAATCACCAAACTGTACGCGCCCAAACAACCCTGTTCTGGATACCTTCTGGCTTTAGAACCTCATGTTCAGTGCTAGAAGGTGCTCCTGGTCTGAAGGTAAGGCGAACCTTGCCGTACCCCAGTGAGGCCCATACATCTCTGTCGTGCGCTATGGGGAGTGGGTTGGAGTGGGGGAGGCTCCGGGGAGGCGCCGTGCGTCGTGCGCTGCAAGGCTTGGCCACGGATATGCGCGCGGCGCTCGGTTCCCGTCTCTGATCAGATGCTCAGCGCGCGGCTCAACCCCGACGGCTGACTGAACGCAAGAAGAGCCGGAGAGGCGCTCGGCTCGTCGGGTTTTCTGCGCTTCCAAGGCTGAGGAATACAGCCTCCGGACCAACTACGCGTTGGCTCACGTCCCCCTTGGGGGTCGAGGGAGGAAAGGAAGAAGAAGAAAAAAACAGAGAGGGAGGGATAGGGAGAGAGCACTAGAGAGAGAGCGAGAGAGAGAGAGAGAGAGAAGAGACGCTGGACTTGCTTTGGCTCTGCGGGGCTGACCACCTCTCTCTGGTTAGGGGAGCCTCGGGGGCGATGCTGCTGGGCGGGGATGGTACACCGTTTCTGCCCGGTGGCGGAGGAGAAGATGCGAGCTGCTGCTGCTACAACACACCGCCGCCGTTGTATTTTCCGACCAACAATTGAAGATGGTGATGATGCTGCCTCCCCCAGTGGTCTCTTTCTGCTCCTCCGGATCCTACACGTCCGGGATTCTGGTTCTCCCAACACTGGATTATAGATGATTGTTGTGGACACTATTTTTCTTTTCATTTCATCCACTCACATTTTTTCCGAGGGGAAGTGGGGGGAAGACATAGATTTGGTAGATTGAGCGCCGGTGTATTTTCGTCTCCAAGTGCGCGCAATCACGCCCAAAATCAGTGACCGACGCCTTGGTGAGGAGGAGGGTGAGGAGGAGGAAGAGGAGGAGGAGGAGGAGGAAGTGGGGGGGGATGCCGCACCGTCCATCACCAAAATATCAACAAATGTCACCAGGCTCGGATTTTGGGGAAGCCCCCCTCGGTTGGCGTTTGCGTGTAACCGGAGCGGTGTGGTGGCAGTGAGAGGTGGCAGCAGGGAGATCTGCCCGCGCCACATCAAACATTGCGGATATATGGCACAGAATAAATGAATTATTAAAGATTTCACTCTTATCTATTTCTATTTTTACCCCGCTGAAAAAAAAAGGAAGAGGGGGGGACCTGGGGAGGGGGGGAAAAAGACAACTGCAGATCCTGTCAAGATGCACTAGGCTGTTGAGAGGAGGGGGGGTAAGACGCAGTCTGAATCCAGGGTAGCCTACTTAGTGGAGATGATTGCAATATTTATTTCAGCGCACAGCTATGCATCCTTATCGCATTATTTAAGCTGATCGATTTGTTTGCCTGCTGAAGCGCAAGAAGCGGCTCACTCCTGGAGAGGTTTTTCCCCCACCAAACGAAAAAAAAAACAGGATGCTTTGCTTTTCGACGGAGAGGGGAAAAAAACGCTGATAGTTTGACAAGATAACCATTTTTTTTGACAGATTCTTGACCCCCCACTAAAAACCAAACGAGCTTTTTTTTCTGTCACAGAACTGATTAGCCAGAAATTATATAAAAACATCGCTCCATTTCCCCCATTCACATTCCAAACACACGATCAGAGACACCGTGCGCTTTCCCTCTCCTCTCCTCTTCTCACCCTCCCCTCTCCCCCTCCCTCCATCCATCCCTCCCTCCCTCCCTCCCTCCCTCCCTTCTGCACTCACAAATGGAGGTATCTTCTCGGCGCTGAAGATCTGGGAAGGAGACACAGCTAGATAGGAGGAGGAAGAGACAGAGAGAGAGATAGAAGCCAGAGACAAGAGCCAACTCCATTCTGCATGTGTGTTTGGAGCCGAGGCTGATGGGGTGGTGGCATGTGGAGGTGTCACTCTGAGGTTCCCCCCCGGCTCCTTCCTAACCTCTGGCGTTTGGTGTCTGCAGAATGGCGCGTTTTGGAGACGAGCTACCCAACAGGTATGGAGGAGGAGGAGGTGGTGGTGGCGGTGGTGGCGGGGGTGCCGGCGGACAAGGGGGGCCCGGCCGCGGCGGCAGCAGGCAAGGGGGGCCCCCCGGAGCGCAGCGGATGTACAAGCAGTCGATGGCCCAGAGAGCCCGGACCATGGCCCTGTACAACCCCATACCCGTCCGGCAGAGCTGCCTAACGGTCAACCGCTCCCTCTTCCTCTTCAGCGAAGACAACGTGGTGAGGAAGTACGCCAAAAAGATCACCGAATGGCCATATCCTTTCATAAGCTCTGCCCAGCAGACGACCAAGGTACCGAGGCTGTGCATGGTGGAGTGTGTGTGCTGGAGTGGTGGGCAAGGTGTGGCCTAGTGTGGAGTGGAGTGGTTTGGTGCTGAATGAGCCAAAACCTGCAGGGTGGAAGTTGTGGTTGTTGATGTGCATTATGGTGTGTGTGTCTTAGGAATGATATGTGAAGTCTTTTCTTCAATTTCCTGTACTGTGTGAAGTGTGAAGTGTTCCTCTCAGACTACATTGAATATGTGCTTTGCAGTGTGCTGTTGACTGATACATGACAGAACACATGACTTGATGCCTCTCCCTCTGTCTCTGCTGTGTCCAAACCCTGCTGGCTCTGGGCTCATCTGATAATTCCTCCACTGATGGAATGAAAGATGATGGTGACGATGATGGCGGTTGTCATGATACCAGCAGTCACAGCCGTGTCGATGCTGCTGTTGATTTGATTGCTGTTGATGCATCTTGAATACAACATTTAGCTCAAACCTGTTAGTGACCCTAGTTTGTGTGTGTGTGTGTGTGTGTGTGTGTTCGATTGTTGTAGTCAGAGCTGAGTGCTGATGTCAGCATTATGAAGGCTTAAGCACCATGCAACCAGAAGGGAGAGGAAATGACTCTCTCCCACTCTCTCTCTCTAATTACTACTGACCATATATGGGTGGCCTATGGCTCATCCAACAGGACAGCAGT
This sequence comes from Dascyllus trimaculatus, assembly GCA_024666655.1. NCBI lineage: Eukaryota > Metazoa > Chordata > Actinopteri > Pomacentridae > Dascyllus > Dascyllus trimaculatus. The sequence goes on along the minus strand of CM045447.1, from coordinate 11,576,048 downwards.
GGAAAAAGCTGTAATTGTCGGGACAGGTCCGTCTACTGCTGTAAGAACATCCTTATCAGGCCCAGGAGTGCGTCTTGAGTGAAACAAGTAAAAAGTAATGTGCTGTGGACTTTTGAGGCTCATTTTGCTGCTCGGTCACGCTGTTTTAAGAACTTTGTAGGTAACTTTTTTCCTTTATTAGATATGCAGAAAATAATGGGACAATGTGGAACAAAGGTTTTAGACCTGGCTTGAGCCGGGGATGTTACTGCTGTGGTTGTCATTTTTGGTGTCAAGGGACTCACGGGCACTCCAAATGGTGTTGTTTTTAAAAAAAATAATAAAATAAAATCAAACTGGCAATAGTCTGTTGCATCACAATAAGGCATTTTTAGCAGCTGCAATAGACTTTGATAGCAGAAAATACAGATTGTTTTGCTTCATTATTTTTCTTCCATTTTGGAAACAAAAGCTTAATTTCCTGTTAGTTAGTGAACGCTTTGTTTTCCCAATGAAACAATGAATTGATAAATAGTTTTAATAAAAAATCAGCCATTTGTAAAAGAATGTTTATCACATGTTTCCATACCTCATAACATGTTGAAATATCTTAACGGTCCAACACTTCTGCATAATCACTTTACAAGAAACTTTAGAAAAATATAAAGGGAAAAAAGCATAATGGACTAATTGATTAAGCAGCTAATTGTTGCATCTTTAGCAGACAATGTATTTTTTTAATATTAACTTTTAGGGAGGCCTGCCGATATTTGAATAGAACCAATGATTTAGTGATTATGTGCCATGTAGACCACTAATCCACACAGATGGTCAAGTCTTAGTCCAATCTATTCCAGTACTCCTGTGCCTGAAGCTTCCTGGGCACAAGGTTTGTTACTTGGTGGTAATTTAATATATCACCCCCAGTGTCATGCATGATTTCAGTATTGTACAGAGAAACATAATAAAAAAGGTCTTAAGTGACGGTGTGTTCGGGCACAAGAATGAGGCCTAAAAATTATGCCATATTGCAGGACCTGTCAACTGATTGTGTGCCTTAGTGTTGCATATTATAAACATATGTGCAATTAGTCAAATAGCAACAAGCTGATTGGGGCTTTTGGAACCTCTGGAGGACAGTTGTTGGTGAAGACAGCTTTTGATACTTATGGTATTGTGTTGCCATTGTGCACATGGCATTTAAAAAATCTTTTATGTAGTGCGTGTTTTTCTTTAACTTGAAAAGTTCTCTGGCCAGCACTGCTGATTTCTGTCACTTCTTTCTCTACACTGCAAACAGTGAAATGTAGCAGCTTTACATGTGTAGGTAAGCATTATGGGAAATGTAGGACAGCACCAACCACATTAGACATAATCACTTTAAAGTTGAATGAAGGTCATCATTACAGTTGAAATGATCACTTGGATAATCAAATTTGATAATCTAGAACTCCAAATTTTCTCCAGTTGCAGCTTCTGACTTGTGAGAATTTGCTGCTTTTAGTTGTCTTATGTGATGCCACATTGAATATATACAGGTTTCTGAGTTTTAATCAGACAAAACGTTTCATATAACAACATCACCGGGAGCGTTATTGAATTGTCAATACATTTTTCACTATTTTCTGACATTTTATACACCAAACGATTGATTGCTTAATCAATGAGGGGTAAAAACAAATCATTAGGTGCAGCCCTGGATATCATTAGGTAACAGCAATATCACATTACAGTTATTGTATTCCAGGACAATCTGTGTCACTGTTTACATCCAGTGATGGTTTACATGGCAACACAGCACACAGTGACCCATCCAGTGGTCCAGTAGCATAGTGAAGGTGAGCTGCTGCTCTCCGGGTCTTTTAAGGTGATTAGTTAACCCTTTTAGTTGCCCTGTATCTTTCAGATTTGAAGCTTAAATGGCTTCAAAATTTCAAAATAAAATTCTGATAAAATGAAATTTTATAGAAAAAAATGGACATACAGTACATGAAAGTCAGGAAAACAATAATCGCAGTTATTTCACCACATGGTCATTTGTACTTTCCTGAAAAGTCTTGTCTAAGCTTTGTATAGCTGTAATTTATTTGATTGTATGGGTTAAATTTAAGGGAGGTTAAGGTTTTCACATGCTGGCAGCATAAGCACAGAGCAAGTGTCTGAATTTTTTTTATTAACTTAGAGAATAAGAAAACCTCCATCTTTTCCTGATCTCACAGACCTCAGCTTTACTCCCTGATACAGTCTGATGCTGTTTATTAGTAGGTGGAAGCCATGTACCACCTTAAATGGTGTTTGAATGGTGTATATGTGCATGTATGTGGTGCTTTAATGCTTGGAAAACATGATCAATGCTATTCTGAACCCTGGTAAAGAATCACTGGCTAAACAGTTACATCAAATAAGACAGATTATTTAGGCTTTTTTTAAAAAAATAAAGTGAGATACAAGATCCAAAGTGATAGTCATCTACTAGTTTTAACACTTTTGGAGACTGGTGCATGTTTGAACAAAGGCTTTATACTGGGAGAGAAGAATCGCTGTGTTTTGGCAGAGCGCCTTCATGAAGGTTCTTCATCTTTCTGCCAAAAATGTTTTGGCCTTTCTGCAGAAACACAAACATTTTTAGGAAATCCATCTACTTACAAAAATAGCTGAGTTTGCTCCCTTTTTACAGCTTGGTTTTCTGCTAATGCACGTTGGTTGCAAGGTGAAAATGGTTTTGTTTTTACATCACGCTCATGATTCAGGGTCTAAAAATGTACAGAGCTGGTGAGTGTTGGTGTCCAGTATGTTCTTTCTGTGAGTATATGGATGTGTGAATCATAATCCTGAATATCTTTTTTGGGACCTGACTCAATTTTGTCATTCCTAACCTATCACTAACCTATCACTAACCTATTCTCAATGCCTTGCTATTAATGATAGTCACTGTCATTTACTCGCAGCTGTAGAACTAATATTAATATTAAATGTCCATGCAGCAGGACTGGTGGCAGTATTAAAGGATTCGTCTCACTTTCAACACTTACCAGAAACAACCCTGTGTGAAAATAATGAAGCAATCTACATTTTAATATACATTTGAAATCTAAAAAAACAGCCGAGGCAGTAAAAACTGATCAGCTGGCCTTTAAAGGGTTAAACGAGGACGCCATTAAATCATACATTCACAATCACATTTGAAGTTAGATGTTTTTACTGTAAACTATTATCAGTTTACTTCTTATTTCTCTAGATTTGATGCTGACTGACTACAAATCTTAAAACCAGGTGTTAAACCTGAGGTCACATGACTCATTATCAGCTTGCTTATTGCAGTTCAGGAAGTGTGATGCTGTTGTATGTCAGAGATGCAGCAGGGAGGATTTTGCACTAGATGATGGATTATGATGCTGGAGACTAGAATTTGCGCCCTGGATCCCCACATGTATAGATTTAGTCTCCAGAGGCCTTTTTGGTTAAATGCTGAGTACTTCCTGTCATTGACTACATGTCAGCTTTTTTCAAGAAGAAACCAATGACTTTTCTCCAACCTGTTTTGTTGATAGTGAGCGTTTCGCAAATGCATTAAGTATGAGGCATTTCAACTAGTTCACAAATATTTTAAAATAGGTTTCCTTATTATATTTGTAAGAACAAAAATGAAAAGCCTTGTTTAGTTGTTTTCTTCAGAATAAAAACGTACTTTTACTCAAGAAAATGACTTACCTCTACAGATAAACTGCATTCTAAGTTGTGTCTTGAGGGAAATGTATTTTCTCCCATTGTGGTGGCAGCACATCTTTGTAGCAGCGAGATGGGGCTCATGCCCCATGCGGATCCAATATTTTAGACTCAAGTTACATTTTTTGTTTACTTTCATTTTAGTCAATGCTTGGTGAGATATAGTCACCAAAACTACATGGTTAAATTGTGTTAATAAGATATGCTGATTAAAACATATTTGTAATATGTCACAAACAAAAGCAAAAATACTTCTCCCTCAAAATATAATTGAAAATACAGTTGAGTTGCACGAGAGCATCATTATTGGAAGTCAGTGCTCTCCTTTCTGATTGTCATTGAATTCTCAACGCTGTTCTCTTGAGTTCTTGGCATTATTTTCGCCTGTACAAACAGAACAAGTCGTAAACACCATCGTTTGAGTATTCGGTCAAAGCATTCTGGATGGTGTAAGCAGCCTCAGAAACATCAGCATGAAATGGAACCTTTCTCGGTACGAGAGAAGTTTTTATTGCAAAACATTTTCAAATGTAAAGAACATCCACTTCCTGATATGAAAGTGAACTGAGCATATCCCAGCGTGACGCCATCTGCACAGAGCCAGGCTGTGTTGGCTGGCAGGCGCTGTGGCTTCTTCCACCAGAGACCCAGAGGACTTCATTATACCTCCCTCCCCTCCCTCCGCCTGCACTTCCCCATTCCCTCTCTCCCTCTCTCTCTCTCTCTCTCTCTCTCTCTCTCTCCACACTCCTTTCATCTCCTCCTCTCCACTGCACTTCTCCCCTGCAATCCTGCTTTAAATCTTCTGTCCTCCATCTTCTCTCTCTCTCTTTCTCTCTCTCTCTCTCTCTCTCTCTCTCTTCTTTCCCATTTTATCTTTACGCAGCTGTCACTCTCAGTTTAATTCAGTTTACTGTAGGGGCAGTGTTGTCATCATGTACAAAGTGGTAAAGAAACGCATATAGGTGACAAATTAAAGGAAAAACTTAAAGTGTCACCCAGTTTTGATCCGAATGCAACACAGATTTCACAGAATTGTCAAATAAATAGATGTTTAGTAGTGGGACACATAAACCATTGCAGACGTCGAGGTCTCTACAAGGAGATGTAATTTAATAATGTCAGCAAACAAACCATGCATTATTTGAGGGAGGATACAGTCTCCTCATCACCCCAGAAGTCCGATGTTTTCATCTTCCGCTGTTTTCTTCTTCACACCCTACTGACGTGAAAAATCGCATTTTATTGTTTTCTTTGCACATCCTTGCATTTTCTTGTTGTCAGTACCGCAACATTTGCTCCAACTAACCAAATGAATGGAAACACACCTATAGTCAAATGTTCACTCCAAAACAATTCTCCCAATTCTTTCTTCAGTTCTCTCACACTCAGACCTCTACAATATTCCAATTGGGCCATGGCATATTAGGCCTGTCACTTTTTGTTTGAATTTTTTTTTTTTTTTGTGAGGGGAGGAATGGAGTAGTAATAGCTGTAGTTATGTGTTTGAGGAAAAAATGACTGTCTCTTTGGAAAACACAAATATATTCATGGCACATACAAATAATATGTGGAAGTATTTGGGGTTCGACATCACACATAAAAAAGGGCATCTGCCATACAGGAAAACAAATCTATATAAGCTGTCAAAACCCCATACCATCAAACAAGGTGACAGTGTCAGTGTATATCCTGCATGCCTCTTACTCGCTCCCTCTCTCTGACCATCTGTCCTGGGCGTTTGTTGTCTGTGTGGGTTTCACACTTTCCCGGCTGGGTTCTGGCACCGCCGCCTGGTATCATGTGAGGGAAAGGCAGGTGGAGAGAGGTGGACGGTACGGGGCAGCGAGGGACAGAGGCTAGAGAAGAGATTAAAGACAGACCCCCAACCCTCCTCACAAAAACAGTGACCTTTTTATTTGTTATTTCATCACATTTTTAATGAAACATCAGAATGTAATAAAAATCACTGATAAAATGTGCCCAAAATAACCATTTTCTATAAAGTCATCGAAAAACTTTAATTTCCAAAAAAGATATTCCTAGCTTAAACTTCTGATTTGAGATTTTATTCGTTTAAATGTATCTTACAAATGAGCATCATCTGTAAACATGTACATGCATATGATTTGCAAGTGCATAGAACAGGCATTTTGATTCATATTCAGCCATTAAAATACAAAAAGAAAAATGGTCAAACTGGACATTTTTTTGCCAGTAGGAGTGGGATAGCTCAAGCCATTTTAAACAGCCAGCTAGAAAAGTAAACCTTGCTATGTCTAAGCAAGACAGAACCAGGAATGATCCAGAAAATTATGCTGGTAATGGAGTTCTCTTAAGCTGTCGGGGCGATGTTGACTAAGTTTGGTGTTTATTCAGGAAAAAAATCATACTGTGACTCAGTGATTACAACCAGTTAACTTGATAAGGTTGAGATTTTGTTTGAGTGTCTGAGATTTTTGTGTTTTTTGTATGTTAATTACAGTCATTGCTGATGTTGAATGATGAATTTGGGATCCTGCTAATCAGATATGGTCCTCTAAGGAGACCTAAACATGCACACAAACACATGACTACAGATATAGACTGGAATTCAGCAACATGCACATCACGTGGCAGTTGAAATGGTTTTGATTTAACACTTATGCATGCATAAATAAACATATACGTGATGCATGGGCATGCACATACTGGTGGATCAGCTGGTGGCTTGGCTTCATCCGTCTGGCGTAGACCAGGCAGATCTGTTCAGATCAGTCACGGCTGACAGAGGCTCTGATGGCTGCATGTGCATGTGTGAGAGTGTGTGTTTGTGGGTAGGTGGGTAGGGGCAGGTGATACTGTAACACCTGTTCAGCAGGATCACTTACCTCAGGGGGCTTTGCTGCATCCCAGCACATGCACACACACACTCACGCACACGGACACGGACACGGACACGGACACACACACGCTCCTAGACACATGCATATTCAGTGCAGCCCAGTGGTTGGCAGAAAAAAGCACCATTTGGGACGTTCACGCTCCAATGTGCAATCTCTTTCTCTCTCTCTCTCTCTTTCTTTCTCTCATTGCCACAAGACAACCTGGTGACTTAATGGCACATTTGATAATGCTGACGCCGTGATATTACACTGTGAAAATGGGGGAATAATCCATATAAAACCCCCTTAAAATGCAGTTTTCTATTTGCTCAAACTGTATTTTTTACAGAAAAAAAGAAACACAATAGAAGGAAACTTTACTTCAAACAAAAACTAGACATTTTGTCTTCGTGTGCTCGTTTACCATCTGTCGTGACAAATGTGCACACGCACACAAAACTCTTTTGCATTCATACCTGTTTACATTATCCATACACGCAGGCGTATGTACAGATGTTCATCTTTACCAGATACAACATCTTGACAAACAGACAAGTAAGCACCTTAGTAATGGTTGTTTTGACAGAACTTTACTCCAGATATGTGATCCTTACAGTCAATTCCCTCAGTGTGTGTGTGTGTGTGTGTGTGTGTGTGTGTGTGTGTGTGTGTGACTGTCTGGATCTCAGTGTGGTGAAATGTGATGCCCCCGCTGTCCTCTCCTCAACTCTGAGTGGCTGCCACTACTGTGTGTGTGTGTGTGGTATTTGTTGCATACTAGGAGGAAAGTGTGTTTGAAGAGGAAAAAACATCAGATAAAATGGCTAAAAAGAAGATGGGAAAGGAAAGAAACTCAAATTGTAGTGTGAAGCTGAAAGGAAAGAAGAGAGAGACAGAAAGCAGGAAGCTAGGGAAAAGGAGCTGAAGAGAAGGATGGTGAATAGAAGGTAGGGCAGTGAGATGCAGCCAGGGATAGATAAGTGGGAGGTGAAGAAAAGTAAGAAAAAAACGAATGGCAGAAAAAGCAGTGTAAGGTCAGTGGTGCACCTTTCCCATCTGCGACTAGGCAAGGCTCTGCTGGGGTTTGCTTGATTTCAATTTTGCCATCTCCCCAAGCCATGAGAGTACGTGTGGATTTTTTCACACGCATCCTGTGCCGCCCAAAATTTGTAACTCTGTGGCGACTATGCCACAAGGGCAGTAGTGCACAGGCTCGCCATGCGATACATCAATAGTGTATAGAATGGAGTCCTCCGAGCAGACTGTCTGACAACTGTCTGTGGGAGAACAGGGAGAATAATCAAAGCCTAATAGGTGTAGAAAGGTTTAGGTAGAGCCAACTAGATAGAAGTATGAGGAAGAGGACAGAGGAAGAGAAAGGGGATGATCAAGAGAAATATAACTGTCAAGAAAATATGAAGAAAACATTCCAATTGTTGCAAATGATACAAATAGTAAATGTAAATAAGGCTTGTTTCCATACTGTGAAGCGAATAAACTAGGCTGGGTGGAGTCATCATGCTAACTGTGTGCTTATCGTGAAAAAACAAGAAGAAGAAGAAAACAAACAAACCTTTGTTCATCTACTAAAGAAACATGGAAGGGAATCTTTATGAGCTGTTTTTAATCAGGCACGTTGCAATTCTTCTTCAATGCTGGCTGATATTGACTGTTTCATGCTAGTCGGAGGCAAAGGCAACAGAAAAAGCAGAAACAGCTTATCAGTCAGGTGAGTTAAACGTTTACTCCGTCAGAACTTTCCAACGCCCGACAGGCTGGTTTCCACTGAAGGATTTCTTGTGGGCTGTTTTAGGGCTGCCACAACCTTTGAGCAAGTTCTGACTGAAAGAACCGCATAAATATCTGTAACACTGACTGGTTAAACTCAGTGGAGACAGCAACCAGCATTTTCTTACCCTCCTGAAGTCCGTGTTAAATATCAGCCTTCTCTCAAACATCTTCAACATAAATTTCGGCATATAGGTTAACATAACTGTTCCAACACGGTTGAAGCTCTCGAATCCACCACCAGGCTGTAAGGACCGATTACGGTACCGTTCCTGTAAGTGTTCACGACATCTCACACCTGTCCTTAGTTCCTGCAGTGAAAAGCTATTTATTATCTCCTATTGTCCATCCCCAATTTTGCTCAATAATTCTTTTTTGAGAAAGTAAAAATGCCGTTTTGAATGAGCGTAAAAGCCTTTTTCTGGAATTGGGGATTTTTAAAAATTTTATCTGGCAGTTTCCGTTACCATTTTCTAATGCAAAACTTCAAAATACACAAAAAATATGCCATGAAAACACGGCAGCAGTGGTGGATAAAGACAGCAAAATGAAGAAAAGTGGAGTGTGGTTGGGAAAAACACAAAGAGAGAGAGAGAGAAGGGGATGAGAGGTAGAATAATTGATATATGTATACAAGTTTAACACTAAGGCTGACATGATTGGCTGAAGTTATTTGGTCTGGTTCACCATAAAAGAGTCTTGCTCTTGTGGAATGGTGTTGGTTTCTCCGGACTAGAGAAAACTGCACCTCGCATAGAGACCATTGATCTGAACCATTTCATCCCGTCATCAACCGAGTTAACATCAGCTGATATAATCTGCCGCTGGTAAGTTTTATCATTTTCGCCGGGGAAAGTGATGGTCAAAAAGAACAAAGCGAGGTGGATAAAAAAAATATAAGAGCGAGAAGTGGTGACAAAGTGGAGAGTGGTAAAAATAGAAAGGACGAGTTGGTAAAAAAAAAATAGAAAGGGACTGAAATGTGAAGAAAGGAGGAGGATTGAAGAGCGATAGAGGTGGAGAGCCATAGTGTTTTCCCCCCATGTTGAGTCACTGATCTACATTCAATCTGCACTATGTGAATTATTGATTGGCCTTTAGCCAGCCTGTGTGTGTGTGTGTGTGTGTGTGTGTGTGTGTGTGTGTGTGTGTTTGCCCTGAGATGCTTTTGCTGAAAAGCACAGTGGTGGCGTCTTCTTTTTTCCTTTTTTATTGTATTGATGGAGAAGGAGGGTCAGGTAGAATAGGGAGAATGGGACAGACTGATGCACACACCCATGTCGGCATACACACCCCACACACACACACACACACGTTTGCAGATGTCCATAAACACACGCACACATGCAAACATGCATACTCTGTTCATTCAGCCACAAGCACATTTACTTGTTTCTGCTCAGCACACACACACAAATGCAAACACTCACATATTGTACACACATAGAGACGCACAGAACAAATGAATCACTGAGGCAGGAACGATATCTAAATACCAAGGGAGGGGCTTTAACTCACATATGGGAGACTAAGCCTCTCGACATGGTTTGTTCTCAGCCCAGATGAACCACTTCTCTCCTCACTCCAGACACACCTATTTCTAAAATAAGAGTGGCTCTTACATTGTACATTTTTGCATTTTCTGAATGTTTGGAATCAGCATTTTCCCCGATGCACCTGCACAATGTCTGAACCTGCACATCAGGAAAAAGATGTTATTAGTAGGCATTGTTTCTGAATGTGGGTGGCTTCTCTATATTTGTAGAGTGTCTCATCTCGCGTTCTCTCGTCTGCATCTCAGGTGTCCACACCGAGCCTTAGTCATCTTCTGAAAATGTATTATTCATTTATTGATGCTCAAAACTGTGGTAGGTAGTTCAAAGTAAATGCCAGATGTGGGTTTGTTTAACAGGGAAAAGATAATCTAGGAATTTATTAGTCTGATAATCATTACATATTTTAGGAGTATCAATTAAAATCACTTTTTCAAGAGTTTTTTGAAGGCGAGACGTACTTTCTGCTCGTTTTTAAAAAGGATAGATGTATTTCATAAAGGTCAAGCAACTGCTGTTTCACCTTAAAACTGACGCTTTGTCATTGTGTGAATAATATTTGTTCTCTTACAGAAAAAACAGTCAGAGCATCATGATGTTGTTATAGCTCCTAAAAAGGAGGTCTGTGGTTGGTGACGGCTTGAGACCCCTGTTTGTGTTCCATCAAATATCAAAATGTATTTTATCAGTGACCATAGTCTTCCTCTAGCTTTAATCGACTCTGCAATGGTGACATTTTATCTTATTTAAGGGTTTATTTAAGGGTTTCTTATCTAAGGGTTTAACATTTTCATCAAACAAAAAAGCTTGCATTGGTGCTCCTCCAATGCAACATGGTGGTGGACACAATGTGCAGTCTAAATTTGATTGCAATCTGCTTTGAAGTAGTCTTCTTATGCAGCGATACACCACTATCTCTGTATGAAACGCTCCCTAAGAGTCCCATTATGTAAGCATGTCAAACACCATCTGCAATGAGCACTAAATCTCCTCTACTGTGTCAAAACGGTGACGCTTCAGCTTGAATTTCATTTTGGGAAAGAGGAAAAGTTGCAGGTGTGGTGGGTGTGGAGCGATGGTTTCGTTGTTGTGGATCAAAAGACGGTGTGTAGCCACAGCACCATAAGTGGGTGCATGACACAACTGGAGCATCCACATGGCATCACGGCACATATAGGATCTTTTGCAGTAAATGATCTCCCTCACACACATTAGGACATTACAGTAGAGCTCAGCCTTGTCTTGGCCTTGGGTGGGGAATTTCTCATATACAACCACATGCATGTCAAAAATGTACTGGTGCGCTCCTGACATGACGCGCCTCCTTCAGTATTTGAGCCTGCAGCTTTTTTAAACCCATGACTGCTGCATTGGAGCCACAGACTGACTTCTCACCACCAGCGATGACCCTTAAGGTCCAGGCTGGAATTGCATCTGCTCCTAGTGGTCTCAAAAACCTGTGAAACCCAGATCTCGCTGTTAAACGTGCGATGCCACGCTTCATGCTGCTGCTGACACACCAGGGATGGTCATGAAACTTTTTGATCGCACCTCTTATAGGTGATTTCATAGTTGTTTTAGTGTATCTGTATAAACCATTTGAAGAACACCATTTTAATGACCACTGGGTTGTTTTCCATGTCTACACCATAGCATACTAATTGAGCAATTTTTTGATAATTGATGAATTAGTTAAGATGTTCCCTTTGGATTTGTGATCATTTGCTGCTTTCCTTCTTCTGAGGTGACAGTAAAGTGAATATCTGTAGGTTTTGGACTGTTGACAAAACAAGATATTTAATGACTTTGGCTTTAATAAACTGAGATGGCATTTTTTCTTTCTGTTGACTGTATTCTGATATTTTTTTTACAACGATCAACTGATTGCAACTGGTACACTGATAATGACAACACTATAGGACTTTATTTAGCAGCCTTAGAGTTACAGTGCTGATGGGATGTATAGAATTGGGGAGGACAGTGAATTTGTGGTTGAGGGAAGAAAATGAGGGACATCCTCCCCTCCATCCCCTCCAGTCTTCAACTAATAGTTATTTTGCCAAAGTAATGAATGGTGGTGTCGGGAAATGATCACCTTAATGATCGTAATTATTGTAATTGAGCTGCAATAGAACATTATTTGAGGCTTCAGTTAGATAATGGGAGGAGTGGTGTGGTGTGTGTAGGGCTGGCTGAGGACGGCAGGACAGACATGGAGAGCAGGAGCATTACCAAAGGAAAAAATGACTGTCAATGCTCTCAGCTGCTCCATCTCTTCTTCTCCTCTCCAGCTCTTCCTGACTGAGCCCTTCTCCCCTCCCCTCTTCCTCCTCCTCCATCTCTTCCTCCTCTTACACCCCTCACGGCTCTCTCCTCTGTGATGCTCTCTCTCTCTTCACTCCCCCCCCCACCCCCCTCCATTTTACTCTCTGGCTGCTGTCGACTGCAGTGTGGAGAGCAGACCGGAGTGGTGAGAGACGGAGAGAGCGAGGAAGGAAAAGAGATATGCAGAGAGAAAGTGAGGAATACGCAGCAGAGGAGGGGGGGTGGAGGAGGAAAAAACAGAAAGAGGAATGAAGGAGTAGTGACAGACTCGGTATGTGTTTGATCTGAGCTGGTTTCCTCCCCCCTGCAGCCCAGGGCGCCTCTCCCCACAAACAGGGCCAAGTGCAGGCATCTGTATATGTGTGTGTGTGTGTTTGAGTCCACACTATAGTCCGTGTGGGCAAGTGTGTGTAGGTGTGATTGCTGCGCTCGTATGTTCTTGGCATTTGTGTGTGTGTGTTTATGTGTGTGTGTGTGTATCTGTAAGTATAATGTATGCATCCCTGTTTGTGTGTGTGTGTGTGAGAGCGTGGTGAGCGAGTGTATATCAAAAGCTAATTTGAAGCTGTTTTTTGTTTTGCAGTACGGTCCTCTGCTGCTGTAGGCTGTTCTTTCCATTACCCATCATTCCTTGCTGTGGCTGATTAGTGGAATAGGAGTGTAATTGTGTGCCTCTTACCTTAACTAGACCTTTCCCCCCCCTCACCTTTCTTCTTTTCCATATAACATATTAAATAGTTCAATGCGTTTTGTACACACTCTGTGCTGCATTCAATGTCATCCGGCTGTACATCAGAAATGTTGACAACCTCTAGTGGTTTTCTACACGCTGGACAGCTAGAGTCCATTTATCTGCAAACTATCCACATTTTAAAAGTTTCTACAGTCAGGAAGCATATGAATCCACCAACTGGTGTATTAGGAAGTCCAAGTTTATTAAAATTAAAAGGATCAGTTATGTAATAGTAGAATAGCTGCCTCCAAATCCTCAGCAAAACTTGAAATGGTCGGTGTGGTAGGCTGCTGCCTGGAGGTTGTTGTTGTTTCCTGTAGTGAAGTGGATTTTGGAAATGGTGGTGCACAGACAGTGGAAGGAGAGGAGAAACCTGGCCAATAGATCTGGTGAGTCAGACCACAACACGGGTGACTTTTATTAACATAGAGAAAGCACTAACAAAAGAAATTAGCTGAGCCTTTACTTAAAATTTGATGTTCTTATGCACCAAGTAAAATATTTTCCATCCTCACAGGAATAAAAAGATTGCATCAGTTGATCCTTGAGCTTAAGTAGCTCACTGAATTTAGGCAAAACCAACTTTTTACAAATGAACTTATCAGCAGTTTGGGTTTTAATGTAAATTCCTTGCATTTTTTTGGTAATCTGACGTCTTACTTTACATGTACTGAAAGCAAGGGAAGGCCCTCCGTCTTGAGATCATGTGAGAAAAAAAAGTCTGTAGGTACGAGCAGGTGTCAGGTCAGCGCTGTGCCAGGCGAGAGTCCAGCTGACTGGGACACTGCAGCATCAGCAGGCTACCAATCAGTCTGTCAACCGGTCTGCCACATTAGTGTGTCACTTGGCCAAACCGGGGGACTGGTCCTGTCACTCGGAGGGGGTGGGCTCGGGGGTCAGCGCGGCTGTCAATCAACGGGCCCCGAGGCAAAGATGCTGAAGAGGATGAGTGGATAACAGAGAGGAGCAGAGTCGTGCTGTGACAGAGGAGACGGAGGAGGGAGGGGGACCGATGGATAATTGACGTAACACTTTAATTAGGTAAAGGCTAGTGAAGGCTTTCAGGGTGGATTTTATGGTGTTAGGGTCAGACCAGTGGAACAGTCGCCGATATAGCGGGCTGATTTCAGGTTTTAGTGTTGGTGTTTTCTCTCCACAACTGACCACAACTGTAAAACCTGGAATTCAATTATATATGTTTTTAATAGACCTTAGTTATTCATGTTAGCGTTCCATTGTGCCTTTTAGAGCTGAAACAATTAGTTGATTAATCACAGTCTTTTGTAGGACTCAGTGACATCTGAGCGACTCCACAAGCTAAGGTTTAAAAAATGTCTGGATCTGCTGCTTGTCTGCATTTTATATCTTCCAAATATGTTTGTGCTTTATTCTTAAATGCAATTTGAAGATTTTATTATGGACTCTGGGAACTTGTGACGGCTTATATCTGCTTTATTTGACAGTTTTTTTTAAATTGTCAAGACTGAGTAGTTGCATTATTCTATCAGGGGATTCTAACTTTAATTATTAGAATATATAATATTATATTACTAGTGATAAACATTAATTAAATTATTACTAGTATTTAATACTGATTTAGATTTTATTGTTTCAGTGTCTTTGATCTTCCAGAACTTTTTCACCCACTCATAAACACAAATGGACCAGTATTGTGTTCACTGAAGTCTAAAAAATACCAGCTAGCAGCTACAATATAGCAGCTGTTGGTTACTACATTCAAAAACTGGTTTAAAACTCAGGTCTATCTGTCTGGTCAGAGGTGGGAGGAAGCTTGAAAGGGAGGACAAATGAAGAAGAAGGAGAAGGTGTTGTGCCGAAAATCAGCAGCTGTTAGTCAGCCACGCCTCCCTGACTCCTGCTAATGACCTCTGGGGTTGTTCAGGAGGGGAAAGGGAGGTCAAGCAAATGTCCGTCTGACCTCGTCTTCATTCACCGCAGCATGTCAGTGTGACAACAGAGGTCAATACACTCCTTGTTGCCTTGTTTTGTATAAATGTATGCTCAGATAAATGAGACACTTAAAGGTATGATATTTCATATTCCTGCATTCAGATGTCTCAAAACGACTAGATCAGTTTTATACATTTAGTTGACTTGGATACCTATGTTAACAAAGATGTATCCAACAGTTTATGTAGTTTCATTTAATGCAACGGTGCATTTCATTTTCATTGTCTGTGAACAGTGTTGTATCTCCTTCACCTCCTATAGCCTGAAGTGTTTCATTCTACTGGATCTCGATTATTTTAGTACGAGGATTCTGACCACAGATAACATCACTTGGCTACCCGACGAATGAAGTGGCCACATAATGTTAGCTATAGTAGCTGCATCAGTAGTCAACTGATATAATAGTAGGTTAGCAGCATTATGTTAGCTACTTATTGCTATTTAATTGGCAGAATTTAGCAGGCCATACTGCCTTGTTGGGCCTGGTCAGTACCTAGATGGGAGACCGTGAGGAAACACCAGGAAGTCTGGGTGGATGCAGTGTGAGAGTGAGTGGTTGGTGGTGGTCGGAGGGGCCGATGGTGCAGACTGGCAGCCTCACCTCCGTCAGTCTACCCCAGGGCAGCTGTGGCTACATACGTAACTTACCGCCATCGAGTATGGAGTGAATGAATAATGCAATTGTAAAGTGTCTTTGAAGGCCTAGAAAAGTGCTATATAAAACCAATGCATTATTATTATTATTTAAAAAATGACATAAAGTAAATATATGTGAAGATTTTCATCAGCAGTGGTGGTGAAGACAGCAACTTCCATGATCCCACACTCCTTCATAATGTCAACAAACTACATTTTACTGTATTATTTTGATTAAGAGGCCTGTAACAGCAGAAATTACATACATCTCATTTAACATAGAGATAGGTATAAACAATAAAAAAAATAAATTGTAGAATTATGTGATCATTTGTTAGAAAAAAACAAAAAAAATCCTAATGTTTGAAAACCCTTTTAACAAATCTATAATTGAAACATCATGTCGCTGTGCTCCCCATAAAGAAATGTATTTGCTTTAATTGAATAGTGGACTGGATTGTCTCGGCAGGGTCCGCACACAGTCTCTTATCTCAGTCTATCAGCAGGCTGCCTATATTAGCCAAGGTCGCGACGTCAATACCAGCCTGAGATCTGAGGGTCAAAGGTCATCTGTTTGAACTGGAGCGGAGGAGACGTCGATGTCATTAAGTCTCCCAGAGCACTCTCCAATCGCAGCGCTGCAGACTGACCGGCTGGTACAGTAGAGAGGAGAAGACTGACGGAACCGGGGGCGTGTTTTACTAATGAGTGGGCTTATTTGTCATATGCATAAAAATGGCACCGTTGCACCTTTCCTAATTTTACTGAAGTCATAAAGGGGAGAAATGTAGGAAATAACATTCTGGAACATTTCCATATTTTGCCAGTTTTCTTACTAACAATACTCATTAGGTCAGTGTGGCAAAGTCATTGTTAAAATCATGTGGTTTCAATGTAAAGGATACCATATTTACTCTAAACTCAGGTGATACGATACCTGCAGGAAATGAACCTTTGACTGCTTATTTCACTCCACTTACAACTGTTAAGTACACCACACCCCTAAACCTGAATACAACCCTTTAAGTGAGCATCATCTCAATAATTTTATAAATATTTCCCCCCAGACTAGAATAAGCTGAACAGACTTTGGGATATGGGGAGACTGTGTTGTCTTTTATATTCTTGCCACATTTGTTCACAGCTTGGATTGCAATCGAGATTCGGAAGACGGATTGTTACCATGGCAACGTTATTGTATTCCAAGAAGGAAGTACCTTACAGGAAGCTATTTTAGATCTTCTATCCAACACATTTACTAATCACTGCAATTTTTTGTGAGGATTTACAAGCATCTTAACAGAAATCTCGATGTGGAAAGTTCACACAATTAACAAAACAGTTTGGCAGAGTGTCACGTTTTAAGCGATTTCAAGAATTCTGATAACCAAAAGTTCCCCAAAAATGCAGCGCAGATTATTCGAGAGTGCATACTTCATTGTCAAGTATCTTCTTTTATTCTATCAATGATAAATTCTCAGTTTCTGAGTTCTCTCTTGAGACTGTTGACTGACAACTTGAGCAGCCAGAAAACTTGACTCATTACGGCAACTGGGAGACCTCGCCTTCTGTTAATGTCACTACTTGGCATGAAGAACTGGAAGAAACCCATCACTGACTTTGACGATATATATAAGTAGCGAGAGAGTGGGAGAGAAATCTGTGTGTATGTAAAAATGCCAAGAGAGTATGTGTAAGGAGAAGGTAGGAAAAAAAAGGAGACAGAGAGGAGAGGACATAATTATAATTACAGCCTTTAATCCTCTGGACACACACACACACTCATATACCCACGCTGGGTGAGCTTTTAATTAACTATTTGGCAACAAGGGACTCTGGTATTGGGCTAATTATTTGAACCACACATCCCTGCACTTGTCTCCTCCTCTGAAACACTTTCAGAGAGGCAGACAGGTATTCCTCACTTTGAGCTCACCTGGTAATTGAAAGGTTTTGCGTGGAGATCAGTATTCTCCGAAATCCCTTGAAGCCGAAGTCAAAATCATCGGGACGGCGAGTGAGCTAAAGTTAGGCTTCTTTTCTGCTGCAGACTTATCCACAGCGTAATACGGATTTAGTGTTAAAGGAGGACAAGGAGGCAGAATAGCCGGCTGTCGTCTCCTTATTAAAGGTTTTTAAGGTTCCCCGACTTTATCTGTGGGCACAGTTCAGCTCAGTTTTAACATGGGCAAATTCAAAGAGGGATTGTGTTTGCAGAAAGGATTTACAATAGAAACACAGTAGAATACAATGAACGCCAGATAACATAAACAGATGTAAATACCGGCAAAAGGTTCAGCATATGTCTGTACTGATCATATATACTAAATGACAGTGGCAAGCAAGACAAAAATATTTATTAGTTTTATATTATAAGGACTAAAATTGGTGGAAAGTGAAAAAAGACAACAGTTTGTTGAACTAACATTATGCAATACTATGTCAGGCTGGTATTGTCAGTCTTGTGCCTTGTGTTTCCAGGTTTCAAATGTCTGACTTTTAATTGCTTAGATGTGTCATTTCAAATTAGCGCTAGTAGAACTATGAAGTATTCATTTCCATCATTCAGTTTAATTTTTAGTTTTGCATGCAAATTATTCTGGTACAATCTATAGTAAAGTTTAAATAACTGACAGAAATGTTGTTGAATCAAATGAAACAGCACTTGGAAACAGTTTAACGTACAGTGTTGGGTACTTTACAAAGTAATTTGTTGAGTACTATTACTACTACTGAGTAAAGTATTTCATTGGATTACTTGTGTGTATACAAAATGAACACCTCTTTCCAGTTCCTGCAGTGCATGCTGGCTGTATAAGTTGTGTAGCAAACATTCCTCCTGGAATATGTTGACTTTATCTTATTGTATAGCCCCGAGCATAAACTCCAGCGGGTGGGGCTCAGTTCACACAGCTAAGCAAACTCATACAACCTGTTCTTTTTTCGTGATGAAAAGAGTTTAATTACTTGAAGTACATGAAAGTAAATAGAAACCGAAGGTACCTGGCAGGTGGCACCTGTGCAGCCCTTTAGCTGCTAACTACAGCAGACTGAACAGAGGCGTGCAGTATTGGGTCTCCATGAAAACAATAACAACAGGCATCATGGTGTCAACATGCAATGAATGAGCCAGTTCACTGGTTCGCAGCCACGTGCCAAGGAGTGTGAGAGAATGGAAACAGTCAGACTGTATCAGGGATTAAATAGTAAGTTTTAACAGTAATGGATTTATTTGGAAAAGTCAGTAAAACAACGATTACTTGAAAGAAATATTCTGAGTACACTTTTGATATATTGCTATTTTACAAATAAAAATCAAAGCATACGCAGATGATCACTAGCGTTGTCATGATACCAAAATCCCAACTTTGCCATGATACCTGCCTAAATAAAGCCATCCTGATACTGAAAAGATGCCGAAGCAAAAACTTGAAACCCCAGGAAAAGTAGTAGAATAATAAACGTCAGCACATGAAACTTAAAAATAATTTTTTCATCAATTAAAAAAGAAAAACAGAAGACATTTTGACATTGTCAATGCAAGGCAGTGAACGATGTGAAAAGAGGCCAGAAAATAACGGAAGTTACTGTACCATAATTCAGTTTTTGCACATCTCCAACCTCGATGGGTTTTTAATGGTTGGTTTTTAATGACAGGTTTTTGCAATACCTTCCTAGTACTTTTCAATACACTGTGCAACACTAATGGCCACTTTGTGTTTTAGTCTTAAAGAATTAAAGCTCCATTAAGTGTTTTTTTTTACCAATAGGGGCCAGAAAATCTTTAACAGAACACCTGGCTACACCTGTTCACTCCAATGCAATTCAGCACAACAACTCTGCTTTTCAAAGCTTATAATGATCATTTTAAATTAAAATGTATCAACTGTGTGTTTATTACTGGAGTCGTATAGGCAGCAATGGTGTTCTTCTGGGATGAATGTTGTTTAAATGGGTTTCTATTATTGTTCCCTCTTGGTGTTCCTACATGGGGTATGGAACACTTCATAAACACCTCTAAATATAATTCACCACCACTGCAAGCTGCAACGTCAATAATGAACCCAAAAATAAACATACAGCTCAGTTAATGCCTCGCTGACAGAGCATATCTAAGCTGAATCTTTGTAAAGGTAAGAATTATGGCAGAGCTGCTGTACGATATTGCATTTGATTTTGCCATTATACCTAATAAAATGAGTACATATAAGCAAACTACATATGTACAGTTTCAGTGGTGTCATAGTGTAAAGATCGTGTGTCTAAATCATGAAAAACATCATATTTGCGTGAAGATGACTGAATGTTAGATCAGGAACAATATGTGCATATCTGTGTGTAGATATGTGCTCATCAGTGTGTGTGGTTAAGTGTCTGTGGGTGTATTTTTCACACGTCTGACTGTGAGTGTGCATAAATGTGTCTGTGTAGGTGTGTGTATGCATATGTGTGAGTATTTGTGTGTCTGCAGATGCTTGTATCTGTGAGTGTGTGCGTGTGCTTGCCAGTGGAAGCAGCAGTCAGGTGGATGCAGTCTGTTTCTAAATCAAATCTCTGTGTGATTCACTGGGTTGATGAGTCACCACAGCAGCACGAGCACAACCGGCCTTGTCTTCCAGTGCACTCCTTCAGCGCACACACACACACACATGTATATATATTTAGTACCGTGTCTATGCTTCTTTGTGTTTGTTTCCAACTGTATGTGTATGGTATGTTTTAGTGAGCATTAAGTTTTAGTGTGCATTTTCATGTATATGCTTACTTATGTACATAGTGGAGTGTGTGTTTGTGTGTGAGTGAATGTACTAAATAATGGGATAGTGCTCCCTTCTGCAGATGTGATTTGGTGACTAATGTAGAAGCTGCTGATGTCACATATTTGCTTCTCCTCGCTGCTGAACTCCTCATTTCCTGGACATTTATCATTTATCAGCCAATCATCTACCATGTACACACACACACACACACACATGCATGCGCACACTCATTATCTATACACTAGCTCAAAAGTGCAGCCAGTACAATATACAGGATATAAGCTATTGATATAACCTGACGGGTTGCTTTTATTTAAAGAACTCTGAGTAATGAGGAAGGGCAGGAAGTGGATGGAAGAAAAGAAGCAAAGGAAGAAGGGACAGATGTGTGGTTCAAGCAAGCAGCGGACGCTGAAGTGACTGAGAAGGTGTGAAATCAAACTAGTAACAGTAGTCGTTGTACTACTAGTAACATGTAGCCACATTATATAACCTACCTTTGCCTCAGACAGCTGAGCCAAACAGGATCACATCGATCAGAGTATCAGACACACATGGATCCTCCAATAAGCTGCAGCTTACACATGCAGCTTTATTGAATGTGGATCAAGAAAAAGTGCTTAAAGCTACAGTTGTTCTGGAGAAGTACACTTTAGTTGCAGAAGCATCCTCTTCCCTGCTATTGACCATATTTAGTTGGACTCCTATAATCCGATTATTGATGAATAAATTAAAAAAATGTTTTGTTGCGCTGTCGGTCCCTTGCATTTTGGATGTCCTAGGGGCCTAATACCCAATCCCTGTACTGCATGTAAATGCAGAAATATAGGCTTGTAAAGTAAAAATAAACAAGTGTATTAAAAAATGCACTTCTAAGTACATTTAGTGCACAGCTGAAGCAGAGGTGTGCTACTCTTTGTTTAACCCTCTGACCCCCAGGCAGTTTATGGACTTTTTTTTTGCTGATGTCACTATTTTCCTCACAGTGAGCTCATTTTTGATTACAAGGTTTAAATCCTGCACATCAATGGAAACAGCACAACCATGAACTTAAAATTGTCTTCTGTGCAGTATGACACAGTTATGATGCCATAAATCATAAAAAGACAAAAGTTGAATTTCTTTTAATTGTTTTTGCAGAAAATTTAAAAACTTTGAATTAACATGTCCAGTATTTTTCCAAGTGCAGACAGGTGTTGCTAATATTGGAAAGAAGCAGTGGCTCTACATACTGTACCACTTAGGTTTTCAATTTAAGTTTCCATACTCTTATCTGCTCTGTGTAAACACAGCCTGCAGTTCAACCCAGTTTAGGCCCAGAATCGTTGCCATGAAACTGTTGGTTGTAACGGAGTCAAATATGGCTTCTTCATCAAGCACAGGATTTTATTTTTTTTACAGTCTGGTTAAAACAGTTTTTATCCTTTTTTACTGACACATGTAGAATGAGGAGATTTTGATAAAACACCACAATTTTAGATTTGGTAAATTTCTCCAATAGAATTGGGCATCATTTTCTCATTTAGATAAACAGTGTAATTTTGATTTGTTTTGTTTTCACAAACATAGCATGAATTTCAAACCCACCAGCAGGTTTTGGGGTTCAGAGGGTTCAGAACTGAAGCACAGCTATGATGCATGCACACAGTTAAACAGTGACTTGTTTTGAAGGTTATGTAACCACTGTTTGTACGCTGACAAGTTTACATACATTCATCAACTATAATTGACAGCATGATCAAGTGTTGACTGACTTGACAGCATCATCAACCAAACAACAGGCTAAGCACTATTTAACGAATGTAGCAGGTTGTAATTAGTGTGGCATTAAGTAATATAGGCGAATGAACACAAGTAGGTTGTGTTTTGATTGATTTCTGCCGAGCTGTGTGCCGAGCAAATAAAGCGGCATCGGAAACATCCATTTTGAGGAGAAGTTACAGCGCGGGCAGAGGTGAAGCTTATCTGAAAGGCTCAGCTATGTAAACGTAGCTAAGCAAGCTCTCATTTCCTGCAGGAGCTGTTGATGCAGCACAAGCTGTCCAAGTTTAACAGGCTACTTCTTTGCAAATGCATCATAAATAAGGGAACTGTCATAAGAGTGAATGATGAATGAAAGGATGCTGTGCTGCCTTTTCTTCTTTAATAGTTAACATTAGCTAGGAGGAAAAAATATTTAGTTTACTGTGCGTCTCAAAGGCTACCAGGCGGCTAGCAGCTACTTTAAGGTGGAATGTTTTCTTGTGTGTTATTCCAAGTACAAGTTGAAAGTATGAATCAATTAAAATTTTGTTATAATTTTGATATATTATTTGTTTTTAATGGCTTTTTTAGCAAAATATGTGCTTTAATAACAATTGGAAAAAATGTGTATTTAATTCAACCAGGCTTCCAGCTGTAAATAATCCATTTTCTTATTTGAAGAAAAATGAACTGTAGTGGAGAGTTGTTTTGGTGCGCCCTGGCAGCACCGCACCTGTGAGCAGGAGTAAAATATGAGCTGTTACCTCTCCTGTATAGATACTTGAACTGATTAATAGGAGAGTATATGCGATATTAAATTTGTAAAAGATTCCAGATCAGTGGCAACATTTTTAACTTGAAGAAGGACATGTTTATTAAGCAGTGTTATGTTTTCCGTGCAGGACATCTACACTATGTTTAAAAGTTACTGTAGCAACAAAACCAAAATAACCCAGGCAGTTTTAGAGAGGTGTGTTAATATCTCTCTTAAATAGAGATAATAATAGAGTAGCCTGTATAGGCCAGAACACAGTATACTTAGGATATACCACAGCTAATAGTCATATACTAAAGGAGGCTTTGTATGCTTTGCCACAAAGACAAACTAGTCTTCTTGGTAAAATAGGCTTCAATGTCAAAAGAAAATGTGTTATTTGGCCATCCGCCATCGCCGCTTTCACACCTTTACTATTTGCACTCTGCGTTGGCATCCAATGGATGGTTTGAACTTCATTCCGATGTAGGACAGAAACTAGGTTGTTTTGAAAAGTGAATTTGGGTTGCTAGTGGAACTGTTTCTTAATGAGATCTGCGAAGAAGCTGCCCACCAGGGTGACACGGGAAGAGAAAGTGGGGACTGGTGTGGCCATGAATAGAAGGGCAAGAATCCTGTTAATCAAACAAATGTGGCGCATGTCACATTTTTATCTTTAACATCTCTTTAACTGAACATGCTTTAATTGCTGCTGAGATCAGAGAGAAGCTGGCAGTTTTATAAATTGACGTCATAAGAGATGATAAATCTTTCGGGGGAGATACCCAGTGGCCGTTGACGATACTCACCTCCGTGTGGGCTTCAATTTTGACCAAGGTGGCAGCCACATATTTCCTTCAACCAACTGGCTTGGCTGTAAAAGGCTGTGTCCCTCTCTGATTTAAGGTTTTCCATGTACACTGTTGAATATTTGTTGTAAATACCCACAGAAGCACTTTCTGCCCTCACAGTGTGCATCATCCTCTGCAGAGTTTATGTGAAGTGTGTGAGCATGTGTGAGGGCATATTTATGCCTTTACATGAGTGTGTACGGGCGTTGAGCAAGTGACAGTGGAGGAGGAGCCGTTTAAAGATTTGTGGCTAAGGTGAGTGTTGTGTGTGTGTGTGTGAGTGTGTGGGTAGGTGTGTGTGTGTGTGAGAGAGAGAGAGAAGACAAACTAGTCGGTCATCGGCTGTCTTGACAGTTTTACGGCTGCTGAGCTAGCAGGACGCTGTGGGATGTTAGTTAGCCCACCTCTGTACACATCAGACCTGAGTGTGTATGTGTGTGTGTGTGTGTGAGCATGAGTATTTTATGTGCCTGTGTAAGCGTGTGTTGGATGCACATTCATCCAACTGCAGCTCCATTGACATTCCAGTGGATCTCACTGACTTTGACCCTGCCCAGTCCTGTAGGTCTGAACATGTTCCTTTGTGCTTTATGTGTGTGTGTCAGTACAGTGTTTGAACATGATGGTAAAATGTGGAGTTGGCCGGGACTTACATTTTTACTTGAATCTTTGATTCTTGACAGTAAGCTGTAGCGGAACAGATGAACATGTATCTCTCAGTCTCAACCTCTTAACGTAATTATTAAAGAAATACTGTACACTTAAATGTGCTTTCTGAGCTGTAAACCAAATGAGATCAACTTCTTAGGACTTAGCTTTGAAATTCATGTTGAAAAAAAAAAAGCACAGCTCTGGACCGCCATGCTCTTCCACCGCGCTAATGCCCACTTCAGGGGATTCTTAACTTCATTTTTAGCATTTGTCAAAATTATGCAGAGTTAGATTCAGAGCTGGAGGTAAAGTTACACTTTAAGCTTGTTTGTGCGGGGAAGATGTTTTCAATCACCCTCAAACTGTGTATCATTCCAGTTTACAGTCATTCAAGAAGATATTGGTAGAAGACCAAGGACGACTTCTCCACCTGCAGTACCCTCTATAGACCAGAACACAATATAGTTAGGATATACCGCAGCTAGTAGTCATATATTATAGTGGGCATAGTATAGTATAGTGGCACAAAGACAAACTACAGTCTTCTTGGTAAACTATTTACATGTTCTCACAATCCAGTCGGTATTTTAAAGCTTTTAATGTACTCCACATGCAATTTACCAATGGTACATGGAGATACTATACAACTGTTTGCCAACAACAGAATACCATTATACTAGCTATGTTAACGTGAGTATTTCCTGACAGTAGACATTTTACACTTAAGTTGGCATCTCAACACATTTCACACAGGCAGATATATTAACAGGGGCATATGTAGAAAAAAAATATATATATATACACACAGGGACTTGTGACTAAAGAACTAAACCTACTGTTATGTCACACAGTGAGCATAACATTCAGCAAACAGAAACGTATTGATGTAATCTCTGTTGCTGCAGATGTTCATGCTATTCAGAATTCAGGACCAAGGATCGAACACCTACAGATGGGTTTCAGACGTTGCCATTTCCAGTCCAAAATGAGATTTTGATACACTCTAGGTTCAGAATTTGCTTTTGGAATTTTCATACTGACTAGAGAAGGAGGAGGTGCTCACAGGCAAAGGCTTCCGCAAATCCTGCCAATCAGACGAAAGCGCTAAAATGGATTGTTTCAGACAGTGAATGAACTGAGGGGCTGCATTAAGGGTCAGTATAAAATGAGGATTTTTTTTTGAGCTGTGAATCATGCAAAGCTACTCTAGTGGAGTCCCAGAATAAAATGATAGAGCTGCAAATAAGCATAATAGATTCCCTTAAACACTGATATGCTATGTCAGCATCATGTCTCATTCCACTTTCGGTACCATTGTAGATCCTCCTGTAGTGATACTTTGCTCAGCAGCAGCAGCAGTTCTTCAGGAAATCAATTGCATTCAACGCCTGATATGCACTTCCAGCAGTTACTGCAACAAAGGCTGAGCAAGGCTTTAATGTACCGCCATGTTATGTACAAATGTTTGCTAACTCAACATAGAATCAGGGAGTAAAGACCTGCTGCATCAGTGTAATAGGCTGTAGTCTGACCATATGGGGTGTAATCCTATAATATGCATGCCATGTCTGCTGCTTGTACATTCACAGAACCACATAGCTTTTATGGTTAAAAAAGCACACTACTGTTGATGCTAATTGTATTTACATTGAGTTCCGTGAGTTCTACCACAATTTGCTGACCCAATACATTCAGTATCACTGGAAGTACAATCTTATCTGACAGTATACAGCCAAAGACAGTGTCTTATTAAGGGCACAAAAAACACTGACTGTGTATAAAGATGGACAAACCCTCACTGACGTTCTGAACAATGGTTTTAAAGCTGAGTGTGGTGGCTCCAACTTGGCAGTATTTACTCCTCGCAACTCCCAGCTAATACAAAAATGAGCAAAGAGATGGAGTATGAGTGGAGCTGAGGCAGGTCATGCAAATAATTCGGAGCCACTGACTATCTTAAACCAGCACCCATCTGTCTATCGAAGTAGCCACGTCCTTAATTATGCATAAAAGAACCTTAATACAGTTTAAAAGAAAAAAATCACCCCCATACAGTTGTCATGAAAGGAGGAACTAGCTGGAGACACTGAAACAGTTTATTTTACCCAGCTGTAAACATGTTTATTTCTGCTGTAAAGTAGGACACATTAACACGGGAGTCTATGGGGACTTACTCACTATTGAGTCGACCTCAAGTGGCCATTTGAAGAACTGCAGTTTTTTAACACTTTGAATTGGCTTTATTTTGTAATCCCTGACACTACTGCTTGGAAAAACTAATAAGACATAGTAAGTTTAGTCAGCATAAGTTACTGCAAGTAGAAAAAAGATAGGTAAGAAACAATCAATATTTGTAATCAATATAAAAAACAAATTATTACTTGTTCAAGTAGGAAAACTCTGCAGAGTTCTTTAAGCAGCTATTAATACTGGCTCCAGAAAGCTCTGGCTCCTATAGACACCCATCCAAAAATCAGTGACTAACACCCCTGACCTTGGCATGGGAGATCGGTGGTTCAAATCCCGGTCAGGGCGCAGATTTCCAGTGAGGACCCTTAGGCAAGGTCCTTAATGCTGCCCTGCCTACCTACCTGTGTGTGTTGCTTTGGATAAAAGTGTCTGCTAAAGGAAATTGTAGGATGAAAGTTAATATATGTTTTTATAATTTTCCTCCTTCTGATCTGTGTTTTGGTGATCCAACTGAAAATAATTCCACAGTTAAAGGCCTCAAAATGTGTAATGTTTGGGGATGTGGCTAGCTTGATTGACATGTCTGGTCAGGAGTGATCATATGCTCGGCACAGCAAAGGAGGAGGCAGGTGTGCCTTGTCTAGCTTCACTCCTCCCTGCTCTCCAGATCCACCCTCATTTCTAGATATGGTCACTTCTGGCTTTAAAACAAGAATTGAACTGGAAGCTTTAACACTGCAGTTCACAAACCAGTGGGTGACATCATTATGTCTACTTCTTTCTGTCATATACATTCTATGCATTGTTCTGTGACATTAAGGATAATTGATACTATCTGTTGTATGTCAGCATTCTTCTTAGGTTTGTTCAGAAGTGAAGGTTTATAAAGTGGCATTATTATGTGAAGGAGTAGGACATGGTGTTTAATAAGGAGTGGTCGCATCTGGCCAGTACCTGACCTGTTTCATAAGATCGTTGATGCAAATGTTGATCTATTGCATTTGAGTGGTACATCATTACCAGAATGTCTTCAGGCCACATATGTTCTGCTCCTTGTGTTTTGTTTTGTTCTTTTTTTTCCTGCTGAAATATCCACCACTGCCATTTAGATAGTCCACTTGGTATTTTCATGCTGGAACCAACAGTATAGCTGGTGGCTCAGTGAGCATGCTCAGGGCTGTCTCACTTACTCACTCACACACACACACACATATGCACACATACTGCAGCTGCTTCAGCACAACTAAAATGGAGATGGTACATGTAGTCGTGTGTGTGTGTGTTGTGTGTGTGTGTGTGTGTGTGAGCCTCTCCTTGTCTGCTGACAGTAACCTACTTTTATGGAGCCCACTCACTCAGAATGATAAAAATACTGCAATTCTCCCTCCTCTTCCTCCTTCTCTCACTCTATCTTTACCTCCATCTCCTCTCCCCTCCGTCTCTTCCTCTTTACATCTCCCCCTTTTCTCTCCCTGAATCTCTCCATCTTTACCTCCATCATAATCTGCCATCTCTCCCCCTCTTTACTCTATATTTGTCCGTTACCCCCTCCTTGTTTTCACTTCCCTCTCTCCTTACTTCTGTATATCCTTCATTACCTCTCATCTCCTCACCCATCAGTACCTCTCTTTTTTCTCTTTACTCCCCTCTTTCTCTGCTCTTTCTCTCTTCTTTCCTCTTCCCCACTTAATTTCTTTTTCCTCGTTTTGTATTTCCTCCCTTATCCTCCCCGTATCCTCTGTATTCTGGAGCGTACGAAACTCTTCGACCCTCTCCTTTTCTTTCATTCTGATCCACTCTTTAATAATTTTTATTTCTGCTTTCCTTTTTTTTTATTTGCCTTTTACCCTCTCTTTTTATACCGTGTCACTTCTATTTCTTCTTCTCCATCCTCATGAGGAGATGCTGATGCTGCAGCCATCTGCCCGGCTGAGTTAAGATCGCATGGTGGCAGGAGTCAGAGGGAAGGAAAGGAAACAAGAGAGGGAAGGAAAGGAAGTGAGGATGGAAAATAGCAGCAGGAAGGTATCTTCTGGCACCAGGCACCCAGACTAAGAAAAAAAAAATTAAATAGAAAGGATAAAAGAAGGGTGGGGGCTGTTAAAAATGAGGGATTCTATTGAATTCACAATGTGATATTGAAAGTGATGATGATTATAAGCTTAATGTATTTACACTGGAGCACAGAAATATATATAATTGCACACATGTATTGAAAAAAGCTGATATTAAAAGCCGACAAATACGATACATTTTTTTGTGGCTGCTTACTCTGAATTTGTTTCTTATTGTACAGCAAAAAACGAACTCTCCAGTAACTTTTTTCAGTGTTGTTGTCCTGATTATTTGAAGTGGGAAACTCAGTGGTGCTTTCTTTAGACTGCTGCAGCCAATGGTAACCAGTGGGCTCTGTGCTGTTCTTGGCTATTTTATTGCACTGTGGTGGGTTGTTAAAGCTGCATCATGATTTTAGTGGAAATGTTAAAATGCCCTAAAGCCATTTTTGGCTAATAAAAACAACAAAAGCGGAAAATAGGATTTAAGATATGACAAATTGGACGGAGAGACTGAATAAGTCACTTTAAAATAACCTTTTTTGTCCTCTGCAGCTGGTGAATTTACGAGCCACCACATTTAATAATTCAGAAGATGGCTAGATTGTTAAAATAGAACAGGACTCCAGATGATGGCTGACCTACAAAAGAAGCTGCTCAAGCAAAGCTACCTGCCAGAGTTAAAATCAACAAAACAGTTGGGACCTTTTCTCCTTGGTTTCATGTTTGTGAGATGATAAAGCAATTACATTTGTGCTGTAATCACTGCTGACTGACAGCCTGTATTGAATGCATATTTTAGAAAACCTGTCATACTTTCATGCTTTCTACTTTTTGTGTTTTATTCAGTGTGGGTTTGAGCTAAATGAGTGTTGTAACCTGTGTTTGTAGGTAAAGGGGGGGCTGCCGGTGTTCTTCTCCCTCCAGAGGACCAGAGTTAGTGTGGTGGTGTTGTAAGGACTGATCTCTCAGGGGACAAGGGGCCATCCTATAGAAGTGTTGTTATTTTTGCATTGTTTTCACTAAAATATGACCCACAGTTTGTTCTCCAGTGTAGCACAAAAAGCGCCCCCCTCCATCTGTAGCCGAGATTAGTTATTTTCTTTCTTTATCGGTTGGGGGGTGGACAGTGTATTTTCATTTCTTCCTTCCAAAATATATTTCGCTTCCGTCTCTTCTTTTTTCAGCACAGCTACTGACTATTTTCTATTTTCTAAAAAAGGAACAAAGGTTAATTTTTTTTTGAGGAAAATTTTATTTTATTTAATTGCTTTCACTTTGAGGGTTTTTTTTTAAATTAAGGAACTTGTATTTTTTGAATAATGTACCATTGTGCCCAGTTGTTTGCCGGTTTGGCTCTGTCGGGGGAGGAGTTGCTCCCTCAGACTCGCTCTCAGACCTGGGTTGGTTCTGATAGGTCACACTGCATTCATGCCTAATCAGAGATTTCATTGTGGTTACTAAAGCAGATTGGTTTCGGTTTTCTGGTTCGGGTTGGTCTGAGAGAAGTTCTGTCTGGATCGGGGAGGGAACAGTTGCACAGCCCCATCCCTCACCCATACTGTACCTCCGTGTGTTTTCTTCCATATGCTCAAGGTTTTAATCAAGTTTTCTAATTCGAACATTCATTTTGTTTGATTGTTCTGCTGGCCAAATGACCCAATTCCCATGGCGATAATTAAAATCATGTTCACCCTAATCTAATCTAGAAAAATCTAATGCCCTTTTCTGTTCGTGGCCTCGTAGACAGTGAATGAAAGAAAACTGCACAGAGGAGAGAACTGATTCAAGATGACTTCAGTGTTTACTCCGCTGGATCAAGATCAAATTTCAGTGAACACTGTTGTGGCATTTTGTCATTTTGAAGTGGGTGGTTTTAACCAGAGGCCCTGCTGAAGCTATGATCAGAGCTGGTTCAGCAGTTATGTGTATGATAATGTGTGTGTGTGTGTGTGTGTGTGTACACAGCTGTCACTCCCCAGAGATGAGACTCTTTCCTTGAGTTGCATCATGGGAGATGCTGCACATCTTACTGTGTATTTGTGTGTTTGTTTGTGAGTGTGGTCTGTGTGAATAATTAGTGTAGGTACGTATGCATGTGTGTGTGGCGTTTATATTTGTGCGCAATTTCCGCTCGGTTGGGAAATGGTGGACACAGTGGCTGAGCTCAGGCCAGTAAGAAAGGAGAGAGTGATGGACGGCTGTGTGTGTGTGTGTGTGTGCTTGTGTGTGCGTTAGCGTGTACGTGTGTTTGTGTGTGTGTGTGTGTGAGGTGTGTGAGAATCTATGCAGTACTCATTACTAGCCTGCAAAGTGGCACAGCAGATATTCTGCAAAAAAAACAAGCTTCTTCCACAAATCAAAAAGAGCTGGGGTCAGGGGAGAGAGAGAGAGAGAGAGGGAGAGAGAGAGAGAGAGAGAGAGAGAGAGAGAGAGAGAGGGAGAGAGAGAGGGAGAGAGACGCACCCTTTTATCTTTCACATGTCTATATATAGCGGTTCATGGAGAAGAGTGGAGCAGGATGGGAGGGAGGGACAGGAAGTGGAGGCAGTGGAGGGAAGGATGGAGAGAAGGCAAGATGGCTGATTAAGAAGGGAGCAGAAGGAAAGATGTGGAGTGATTTTTGGTGATTTGAAAGGGCCTGAAAAAGAGAAACTATCTGCAGCCAAGCTGTGGAGCAGAGAGAAGGAAGTGGCAGATGGAGGGATAGACAGAGGAGATGGTGAGAGAGAGGAAGCAGAGGAGAAGATGAAACTTTATGCATGTGGGTGAAACTGGATTTTACCTCAAAAGCTCCGGGATACAGCATGAAATTATAAAAATGAAATGAAAAAGAAATAAATGAACAAGGCGTTGAGTCAGGCAGAGCAGTGGAGTAGCTCTTGTACTGGCTGATTGTTGGCTCATTCACCACTGTGTGGCAGGTAACTTCCAACCACAGTCATGCAAATGTTCAGCAGAGACGCGATAATCACACACTTGTGACTGTTTCTCTGCAATCACTGACCTGCTGCCACCACTAGGCCCTCCTACTGTGATGTTTTATATTGTTGATTTAACTCAGATGTAGCCTGTAACCGGCTTGGAATCAACTGATTCATCTATGTCAGAAACAAATCAAACCTCTCTTACAGTTAACTGGATAAAGGTACAAAGGTACAGATGTAAATATCACAATTAGGTTTTTACAGTTTGTATGTGTTTGCCACAAACACCTGATATGAAAAAAATACCGCTAACATTCCACAATTCTCTAATTACACTCAGTACTGGAACCAATAAATCAATTAATTGAATGTATTTCAACTTATGTGGTTGGATGTGTTGCGTTGTACATGTGACCACACTCAGCTCTATTGTAATACTGTGTTCAAACACAATGCGTAATACATAGCATGCAGTGTTTGCTACATAGAAAGCAGCAGAATAATGTGACTGGTTGTATGCGTTGTGCTTCGTCTTTCTACTATTCTCACTTTGCTACTGTTCATGTCTGTCTGCCTTTTTTGCATCGACCTAACAAGGGTGCTTCAATAAATTCTCAACCTCACCAGAAAACACCAACAGAAAGATGGTTCTTGCATGATTTTCCGACATGGTCTCCTTTAACTTCAATGCACATGGGTCAACCAACGTTCAAGCTTCTCTATCCCCTCATGGAAGGTCACATCTTGAGCCTCCAGATGTTCCTTAACAGCATGGATGGCATGGTCATCACTCTAAGAATGGCAACTATGCAAGTGTTATTTCAGTTTGGGAAACAAATAGAAGTCACATGGTACCAGGTCTGGTGATTCAGGCTAATGGTTCAACAGTTTGGCTGCTTCTGTCACCTGTGCTGTCTGGATAGGGGCATTGTTCTGGAGCATCAGCAGCCAGCTCAGAGCTTTCCTCTCCGTTTTTCTTTGATTGCTTCAAACAATTGAGTCTTTGTTTATAGTGATGTAAGACTTTACAGAATATTGTTATGGCCCAAAGTGGGAGTAACGCCTCTTGGTTTGGGGTGAGGCTGAGAACTTTTAAAGAACCTTGTAGATGCATTTATGTGTGCTCGAATTTCATTCAGTCTCAACACATTTTAGAAACATGTAGAATGTAAGTAAACTCAAATTAGAGTTCAAACGTAGAGATATTTGACTGTGTTTGAACCCGTTTAATGCTATTTCTCAGTTCTGTTTGTGAAGGAGGACAGAGAGAGAGAGAGAGAGAGAGAGAGAGCTTGCGTCACTCCCATAAAGGAACTGACTCTTGCTGAGTCGAGTGCTACACAGTTTCATTTATTTGATAAAGCTTCATTTGGTGTGATTTAAAATCTCCCCCTCATCAGGCTCGGCTCCCCTAAAGCACAGCCTCAGCGCCACGCCAAAATGCCTCATCAGCTGAAAACACACACACAAACACACTTGGGTGAACACACACACACACACACACACAGCCTTCGTATACACACACACACACACACACACACACAGAAAAGCAAACTGGTACACGAGGACATTTTTCACAGGATGACTTAGACGGAGGAATTTAAATAGGTGTGGGTGGCTTCGTGGAGGTTTGGAGTTGTAGTGTGTGGACAGAGGAAATGTTTTTAACAAGTACATAATTTATTGTCTTCATGGATACATTTTTTTTTTAATTTTACCACTACAGGCATGCACAAGGGCGTGTGTTCTCCTCACTTTTTCATGTGGTTCCACCCCGTCATCCACAATGAGTGTCCAGATGAATCTGCTGTGCCTGCGGTGTTAGGGTACAACTGCAAAATGAATGCATCTTTAAAAAGTAAAGCTGTTAAATTATGATTTACTGCACTGGTCTGTGGTCTGTGGACATCACAATGGAGCCAGAAAAGAAGTCTTCTGACAAGCGTATGCGCTGTACCCTCTTTAGAGATTGGGAAAGCACAATAAACCAAAGCTGCTGATCTTGTTGTTTAATGCAGGATTTATGAGTGAAAGTAAAATCACCAGCAGTTCAGTCGTATGGAAACAGCTTTACATCACACAGTGTAACTCGAATGATATGAAATGATAGCTACATGTGCAGCATTAGATATCCAGTGGTCTCATAAGGGATTTTGTAGTAAGCGTAAGTAATTTTACTGTCAGTTTTTACTCTTAAAGGTAATTGGGAGTAGGTGTAATAATAGCAAGGGTATTGCTGCTGTTGTTTGTAGATTGATAGGTGGATGTCATAATTCAAGCAGGTATGGTCCATAAAGTAATTCACACATTAGACATTTTATTGGCTGAAGTCATGTTGCTGTCTTTTGTGTAGGGATGGAAATCGAAAACCAATTCTTGTTGGGAACCAGTTTCCAATGTTTCAATTCCTTGGAATCATTTGTCAGTTTTTCAAACGATCCCCTGATCGATTCCAGTGGGGGCTAATGACGTCACCACGCATGTTGTGTAGCTTACGCAGGCTATGCAACATGCATGGTGACGTCATTCACCAGTGCAGCCAGCAGGAAACATGGCGCCCAAGCGGCACAAACGTCCAAACCATTTCACAAGAAAGGATGACAACAGGGCAACTTGCAATACTTGCAAAGTGAATATTTCATCAAAGGGAGGAAATACCAGTATGTAGAAACAGTTGCACACACAGCATGACATTACTTGGAATGAATGTCGTGTTTTCGATCCTCTCCGTTCTCTATTTTTCCAAATGAGAATTGATAAGGGAATCCATAAAGAACCGAAGCGTTACGGAGAATCGAAAATGGAATCGGAGTTGTAAAAACCTGATCAGTTCCCATCCCTGCTTTTGCGTCTGCAGTTTCAAATGCAAAAAACATTTTACATACTTAAAAAAGTGCAATTTGCCTTTTGTAGTAATACAACAAAAGTATAGTCACAGAAATCTGTCCCTTTTGCTAGGGTGCCCATTTTTGAATTTGCTGCACTTTAAAAATAAAAAAATAAAACAAACTGTTGAATTAGAAACAGTGGAAAACGAGAACGTTTGAAAACTTTAAAAATGTTTAAAATAATGGTAGATATCTGTAAACTATTTTTTGAAGACCTAAACAGGATACGGTGTCATTTTATAGTTAAATGTTGTTAAAGAACAAATTACTATTAAAAATACATTATTTGATGTTCACTTTTTGGCAGTTTTTTTTCAAGCAATCAACATGTAAATTGATTTTTATGTGATTTTACTAGTTATTACCTGTAATTCCATGAAACAGGGAAAAAATCTGGAAAATAACAGCAAATAAAAAAAAAATTATACCGGCCAGACCGGACTTCTTTGTATTGTAGAATATGTGTGTGTGTGTGTGTGTGTGTGTGAGAGAGAGAGAGAGAGAGAGAGAGAGAGAGAGAGAGAGAGAGAGAATTTGGCAGGGCAGAGCTTGTTTGTGGCCATCAGAAAGCCATTTTAATTAACAAGAAAGGAACACACATTTTTGCAGTGCTCACCAATAATGCACTCAAAAAATTCCCCTCCTTAATTGCTTCCGATTTCCCCAGTCTTTTCTTCTCCCTCAAAAAAAGAACAGGGTGGTGTGACAGACAGAAAGATGAGAACTGAGGCAAAAAGATTAAATTTGGAGGAAGCTGCGGAGAGATACAGTAAAAGGAGGAAGAAAGTCACTAACATTTTACAGTCAGCTTGAGGAACGAAGGGTTAAGGCGAGAAGAAAAAGGGAGATGAAAAATGCAAAAAAGAAAAACAGAGAGAGAAAAGGTTGAGAGAAAAAGGGACATTTCGGAGAAGACAAAACAGTAACGGTCAGAAAGGAAACCAAAAGGAAGCCTGAGAAGGTGAAAAAGAGATGTAGATCCCAAAAGATGTGGAAAGAGACTGCAGGAATGTGAAGAAATGGGAGGAAATGAGAGAGAGGCACAGACACATAGAGGGAATGTTACCTCCTGCTTTCAGCAGGTTGTTAGGCCAGCAGAGTGTGTGTCTGCTGAATAATAGATGGTGTGGCAGGATAGCATGTAGTCTGCTCACACACACATGCACACATTACATCTGTGGGCTGCATTAGGTTATGTAAAAAAATAAAAAACACAAGCACAGGTGAACGCAATTTAAGATTAGCTTGAAAATTCAGATATTATAAAAGTGAAAAGAAACGTTTTCACCTGCCATGAACAGTGACGTACAGCACCGTATATCCTGCACTAACAGCTCCAAAGTGGTCACAGCGCACCTTCCCACAGGATGGACATGCAGCAGTAATGTGCTAGCTGTGCACTGCCTGCCATATTAGAGTAAAGAAGAAAAATACATTTTACCATTAGAGCTACTAAAAGCAGAAAGCTTAAGACATGCCTGACAACACTGGAGGGCCTCTCTTTTATTATCCACAACCCCTGATGTGTGTTTGTTTTTTAAACCTGAGAAAATACATGTTGAATATTAAAAATGAAAAGACAAATTGGCTTTTTAGGACAAAGAAATGATATCTAGTACATTACCATGACAGACTGGAGGAAGAAATTAGCCAGGGAGATTATCCACCGCATTGCTACTTACCATCTGAGAACCTACCTGGAGTCACAGAGTAAGTAAGTCTTCAAAACCAAAATGTAAGACAAGATGCAGGTCTGACAGGGTACTGGTTTAGTACAATGAAACATTTACATGAGCCTATTGTGCACCGTCATGCAGCCTTAATGGATCTTTTGTCTACACCTCCACCTGTCAGAGTCAGAAGTGCCCATCTGATGCCGTCTGATGTTGTAATATTTGGACATTTTTCTGTCAAAGCTGCATTAATACTGTTTTTTGTTTGTTAGGATAGGAATAAAAAGGCCAAGCAGCAAAACTTAGGCATCTCACAATTTCACAGCTTTTGTCGTGGAGCTAGTACATGTTTGTGCTGTGGACCAAAGTAGCTGTTACACACTTCAAGCTCTAAATGTTGTCAAGTCCTGTGTCTACAGCTGAAGCAAGAATCAAAGTAACCCTAAAACTTCATCTACACTGTAAAAAAACCCCAAAGCCGTCAAAACTTAAAATATCAAGGCAAGAGATTTTTAAGTTTTCCCAACTTTTGACGACCAAAGTTTTGTTCTAATTGTTGTTCCGAGTAAAACTTTTCTTTGTCCAGTCCACCTGTTTATTTATTTTATTTTATTTTTGGGGGGGAGAGTTTTTCCATTTTATTGGAGAGAGACTGAGGGAAAGTGGGGGAGACAGGAGAGTAACATGCAGCAAATGGTCATGAGCTGGACTTGAACTCACGACCACTGCTAAGGGACTGAGCCCATGTGGTGGTATCGCCTTAACTCAGTGAGCTAAACAGCAGCCTCTCTTGCCTGTTTAATTGCCAAAAATGTCCAGCCACTTGGACGTTATGCTCTTTCCATCCAGGGAAATGCAACTCAAGCCGTTTCAACAAATAAATTCTTGTTATCGTCTTCTCAAAACTCTAGTAGAGGCAACGATAGTGAGAAGTTTGCTATGCTGACTCATTATTGTTGGTTGCAAGTGACAATGCTTAATTTATGAGTGACGCTAGCTTAAAAACGCTAATGAGGACAACAAATGCCTAGTTATCATTTTTACAGTGTACTTGAGTGTGAAAGCTGGATGTGTTGATGAAATGAGAGCACAAACATTCACATTATATACAGTAAATTAGATGAAAATATTCTAACACACTTCACTTAGATTGCACTTTTCAAAAGTGTTGCAGATAAGTGCTAAAATGAAAACAGCAGAAATAGGCTTTGCTCTGCATTTCAGATAATCACTTGAGTTTTTGTGAGAGTTTCCATCTTACAGGATCTACATCCAACTCTAAGCCAGATGTTTGCTCTGAAGTGGTATTCTGGTGTGTTTGGGCACATTCCAGCCGGCTTCTGCATCTTCTGCAAGTATAGGTGTGTGTGTTGTGTCAGCCAGCCAGCATGTGCCGTGCAGTTCAGCGTTGTCTTGTTAGTGTGTACTCCCCAGACCAACCTGTCTGATCCTCTCACATCAACCAGCAGCCTCTTATACCTCAAACACACACTCGCACACACTGAGGCCGTCCTTCGGCCATAGTGTCAATGTCAATGCTGCATCTGGTAAACACGACAATAGACACGGACTCCCACCACACACACACACACGGAGACAGACACACACATACGGGCTAACAGGATAATGACTGGCCAATTAGGCACAGGCTTGATCTGTCTGGATGTATCCAGTCATCTTAGCCCCTCCAGCGGCCATTACTCAGGCATGGACACACACACATAACACACACATACACACTACAGCACAACCAAACACACTTGACTGGATGGAGCTCTGTGAGAAGCTGGCTGCTCCACCAGGCGACCTCTGTGAGTCAGCCTGTGTGTGTGTGTGTAGGAATTTCATTTTCACATAGAGTTGTAATGAACTGACCATTTTCGGTTTCAATTTCACATCGCTCATTTTTGCTTGTTTTAGATTTTCAGGAAACATTTAGTAATGCGTTGTGCTGATATTGTTAACCAAGCTTTCGTCAGGTTTCTTTCCACAAGTGGTGTGTCTAAACATGGAATAATGAGGAACTTCCAGGGAACAGTGTATTTCATCAGAATATAGTGATGGCTTCTTGAGACAGATTTTGTCTTGTTTTTGCCTTTTTTTTTTGTCCTCTTCAATGTTGCTGCCTATCATGGCCAGGGTGCTCTTGAAAAAAGTCCTCTCGGTTAAATAAAATAGATGAATTAATAGCCACATTTGTACAACAGTGATCCGCTCGTAAAGAGACAACAAAGGTTTTCATACAGTGGAAAATCAAAGTTAACTGAAGTTCAAGTGGAGTTAAGCGTATTTACAAAAATAGTAAACAAACAGATGAGTCACATTTTGCTATACAAGAAAACCGGAGACACAAAAACTAGAAGATAAATGGTACAGTGAAGAAACATCAAGGTTCTTATACTATATGTGGTAATGAATATATGCATTGCACAATGATTTATTGTACTGTTTCTAACTTAGAGAATCAGATGGGCTTTTGGAGTTTAGGAGAAAAAAATGAAATTGCATAACTTGTGGATGAAAGATCAGACTTTTTCCCCCCTCAGTTGGAGGAATGTGATGTTTGACTGTTAGACAGAAGAAGAAATATATGTGCAGACGGAGCAACAGAGAGGAAAATGTCACCGGCCAGACCGGACTTCTTAATGCAGAGACATTTAAAGTACAGTGGATGAAATTTTAAACAGCACTAGATCAGCAGTGGCATGGTCTGTGCAGTGACAATAATTGCATTGTAGAATATCTGTGTGTGTTTGTGTGTGTGAGAGAGAGAATCCTCTTTGGGTGTGATGTTGGCCTTAACTCCTCTGTACTCCGTTTGAATGGATGATCCTCACCACCATCATTGCAAACTGCATCGTCCTGGCTCTGGAGCAGCACCTTCCTGATGGAGACAAGACGCCTCTGTCTGAACGACTGGTAACACACTCTACACACACACACACATGCAGTGTACACACACAACATGTGCACATATTCACTGGTGTGTACAGATAGAAATATACACAAAGGCTTGCAAACACAGAGACAGGTGCTGTACAGTATATGTCATAGATGAATACTAAACATACATTCACAAACCAAACATTCATTCATACGAGCACACACAGGCAGAAATAAACACACAAAGAGCACAATCACACAGGCAAATGACAATACATGATCATGGTGGCTGGGATTACTACTGCAAACATTAGTACAACTGTGCATTGTTGTAGTATGTTTTTTTCATTTTAAGATTTGATGGTTATAAGTTTTGCACACTTTGACCCTCTGAAACCCAAAACAGGCGTGTTATCTTTGCAAAATTGCCAAAATTACACCATTGATCAGAGCCAGAAACTGTAGAAACAGAAGAAATTGGCAGATTTTCAACTTTCTAACAGTCCT
Source organism: Dascyllus trimaculatus (assembly GCA_024666655.1). Lineage (NCBI taxonomy): Eukaryota > Metazoa > Chordata > Actinopteri > Pomacentridae > Dascyllus > Dascyllus trimaculatus. Next base: position 11,536,592 of record CM045447.1, on the reverse strand, counting down.
TGAACAAATTGTCTGTGATGTGCCATTTGGTTGGGAAACTGAACCAAGCCTACGCTTGAAATCGAAATATTTTATTAAAATCTCTTTATTCTACATGTCTCACTTTGAAATTCACTCAAAAGTCTGCTGTTTGTTCTAATCAGACTCTGTGAAAAAGTGAAAATTCTTTCCTCCTCAGTGGAACTGTGAAGCACTTATACCCCTTTTCCACCCAGCTGGTTCCAGTGCTAGTTCAGAGTCAGTGCATGACTTAGCACCAGTTCTTTGTGTTTCCTGTCCGTAAGCACCGACTCCAGATGCTAAAAACTGGTGATTAGCAGGTACCAACTCTCTGCTGGGCCAGAGCTAAGCACCGACTACGTCAGGGGCTGGCGGCTGGGTTATCGTGAGTGACCAACGATCAACAGTGGAAAGGGACACACAAGTGGTAATTAGTGTCCTTTTCCTCCAGGACGTCCCTGGTCCCATCACAGATGTATTGGAATGACTCCCGAGACACAGAAGTTTTGCACACACATGCTGAAATCCGGTACAATTGTATCCCTCCAGTACTGCAATCATGGATGTGCTGGGCAACAGGCGACCTCCACCTTGCAAACAGCCTTAAGATTATCTATGAAGATAAACATAGATATTATCATGAACTTATTGCGTTTGTTTAACCGCTATGTAATCGATGCAAGTGTAGTTGTTTTACAGTGACGCCATGGCGTGGCTCTAACTTGGTTCTTTGCCAATGGAAAAGCAAAAGGTTCTTAGGAGGAGCAAGATTTGAACCAACTAAGCACCAGAACTAGCACCTGGTTCTTATTAGTGGAAAAGGGGTATTAGTGGCTTACTTCTGAATTCAGGGACTTTTCAGCTGAACTGGGCTGAACTGCAGGCTGTGTACACAGTGCAGATATGAGGAAAGTATGGAAAACAAATTATACATGTAAGGAGTAAAATATCCATGATATGTAGAGTCCCCATTTTTTCCAGTTTTAATACCTGTGAGTACTTGGAAAAATGTTGAACATGTTGAATCCAGGTTTTTCAATTTTTGTAAAATAAGTATTCAAACAAATTCAGGCTCATTTTCTGTCTTTTTATTATGTATGGAAATATAATTGCATCATACAACAGAAAAGACATTTTTTTCAGAGGGTTAATGCAAACATGGTGACTGGTTTTATCCTAAATCAATGAGTATCACTTTATAATAAAAAGTTCTACATAAGTAGCAATATTTCAGTTAAAACCCTCCATGTGAAAACAAAATGATTCACAGTCTGCCTGCCACTGACCCTCCTTCTTCTCTCTCCTCACCTTATTTACTCCCTTTGTTCATGTCCTTTCTCCTATTTTATCCATTTCCATCTGCCTCCTTCCATCCTTTTCTCCTCTGTCCTGCTGCCTTTCTCCCCTGTAGGAGGAGACGGAGCCCTACTTCATAGCCATCTTCTGTTTTGAGTCTGGGATAAAGATCCTGGCTCTGGGTTTTGCGTTACATAAGGGCTCCTACCTGAGGAACGGCTGGAACGTCATGGACTTTGTGGTCGTGCTCACCGGGTGAGTCCACAGTGACTTTTTTTTACAACTTAAATTTTTCTTTAGGGTCTATTTTTCCGCTTTTCTTTATTTCTTATTTTCTCCTTGCAGGCATGCTTTTCTGTTGACTGTAGAATTATTCTATATGTACAATTTTTATGCTTTAATTTATCAAATGGTAAACAGTAAATGGTCTGCACTTATATAGCGCTTTTTTTCTACCTCACTGGTATCCAAAACACTTTACAATGTGTTTCACATTCACCCATTCACACGTACATTCACACACCAATGGCAATACAGCTGCCATGCAAGGCGCTAATCTGCCATTGGGAGCAACTTGGGTTTCAGTGTCTTGCCCAAGGACACTTCGGCATGTGGAGGGGCTGGGGATCGAACCCCCAACCTTGCAATCAGTGGACAACCCGCTCTACCACCTGAGCCACAGCCGCCAGCTCAGATTATTTATAGTAGGGGTAGGATTAGATTTAGTCTTGATTTCTGGGGTTTTACTTGGTTTTTGTTGTTCAAATGGTGCCTAATGTGTACCTCCTTTTGGATACTGAAATATGTAGGATGTGTTTCCATGGTTACCTTTTCCACTCTTACTCCGGGATAGCTGGGGCAGTCACATGCCAAGGTTTCTTTTAAGTTTCCTGACTCTAGACTGAATAATTTGGGATATTTTTGGGTATCACACAGCTATGCACTTTACTTCTGTTCTGCTGCAATGCTTCTTTCCAAGTTATGAGTCTTACAAACATACACATTTGAAGGCTTCACATGACCAAACTTACATCAACCAGTTTCCTCATGGTGATGACCAGATGTCCAGTTTGTGCAGATATTTCTGAAGTCATGTTTCTGGCAAAGGCAAGCTGAGAACAGATGATTCAAGTGTGCGACAGCCCACTCAGATTGCTGTTAATAAGAGGAAGCACAAATTGTTCTGTTATTTTTAATTACTTAGAGGGACTCTGGTTGATCTGTTGCATAACTACCACCTTTCATTTGTCTTCTCTTCCCTTTTTCTTTTCTCAAGAGATGGTCTCTATGTACTGTAACCCGTGCAGGGCAGGAAACAGTAAAGAAATGTACTGCAAAATATTCCAAAACATGCAAACATAAATTAAAATGACACAGATCATTAAAGAAACAGTTAGATAATCAATGCAACCTGCAAATCATGTAATATATATGCCGTTAACCACTTACCATTTAATTTGACTTGATTTTGAGGCATTTCTATGTGCAGGCAGGGTGTACGAGCGCCGATGGAACTGTGTTGTGTGATCTAAATATGGCTGCTTGAGCAAGAGCAGAGAGGTGGTGGTGATGGGGGGGTGGGGGAGTGGAGATGGTAACAAGATACAGTACAGTGTTCGTCAAGGGGGAAAGACTGAAATACAGACAGGCAAATATGACACAGACACACACACACACACACCCACACACACACACACACACACACACAGAGTTATTACAGTGAAGGCAGTTCAATAATTTGAATTGATGCTGGTGACAATATTTATATATCGTCCATTTTTATGTTTAATTCTTACTCTCAGTCGCTGCATCTGTGTCTGTGCCTCCAGTAGCATGACTTTGTCTCTTCTCTGATCTCAGACACACTCACACAGACACAGCAGAGGTCTGGTTTGACAAGGTGTGCATGTGTGATCAGGGCCACTCCCCCTCAGTCGCTATCCGCCTTTAATGAGGACACAAACACACACACATGCACACAGACTGGATCAGAGCATCCCTGCAGGGAGCAGCAACCAGGGCAAAGTGAAATGTCACTTCTCCCAGAGATGGGGGGGGGGGAGCAGGTTTGTTGTTATGGCAATAGCCGACAGAGGGGTAGCAGAGTTTCTTCCATCCCCCTCTCTCCCTCATCCTCCTTTTCTTTCTCTGCTCACTTTAAATCTACTTCATCTGAATGATCTACCAAATGGCCGGCTATCGAAGCTAAACCAGAGAATATCTTCTATCAGACTACAAAAGCAGCTGTGGCACAATGTCTTGCTGCAGAAACAGAAAATCACAGCAGTGTTTAGGTTCTATTAAAGCCTCAAATATTTGACTTTTTATGTTTATAAGTGTGCGCATGGGCCGCGTGAGTGGCAGCAAGAAGAAGAGACAAGGAGCAGCGATGTTTGGTGCCATCCTGGGCATATCGGCTGCACAAAAGATATCGAGTTTTTAGCTGTTAGCATTTGGCTATACTACCTGCTGAGGGAGTTCCTCGCATGTCATCGCGATAACTGTGTACACCCCCACCTTGACAGATGCCTCTGCAGCCTTCGAGCTTTTACACACTGTTGTGTCACAGCTACAGGCTTCACATCAACAGTTCCTCCTTCTTATCTCAGGAAATTTCAGTCATGCATATTTGTCTTTCACTCTCCCTACCTTGACACAGCATGTTAAGCGCCACACAACGGACAATAAAACCCTCCCTCTGTTTGGTCGCTCAGTCCATAGCTTGGTACATTTACTTCCTGTCTACACACCTATGGTGAATAAACAACCCCCCACTATTTGGAATGTAAGGAAATGGTCTGAGGAGGCCAGTGAGAGTATGAGAGATAGACTGGGAAGGACTGTGTAGACCTCACAGGGAGGACATCGACGGTCTGACCCACTGCATCACAGACTATATTGACTTCTGGCTGGAGAACACTGTGCCCTTCAAGAAGGTGTGGTGTTTCTCCAATAACAAACCTTGGGCGACCCCTGAGCTGAAGGACCTGCTTAACAAGAAGAAGAGGGCTTTTGGATCTGGAGACAGAGAGGAGCTGAGAAGGGTCCAGTGGGAGCTCAAGAAGAAGATCAGGGAAGGCAAGGACTGCTACAGGAGGAAACTGGAACACCACCTGACACAAAACAATACAAGAGAGGTGTGGAGAGGTCGGAAAACCCTCTTGGGCCACAGAAAACCATCTTGGGCCACAGCAGAGGTGGTGGAAGGAGGCTGTCATCGAGTGAAAAGAAATGGACAAACGACCTGAATCTGTTTTTCAACAGATTTGATTCAAGACTTCACTCCCTCCCCCACTCCCCACTGACCAGGTGAGGAGGGAGTTAAAGAAGATCATGGTGAGGAAGGCCACAGGACCAGATGGTTTCAGCTCCAGATTGCTAAAGAACTGTGCAGATAAATTCTGTGAGGTGTTTCTGCACATCTTCGATCTGAGCCTCAGCCTGGACAGAGTCACAGTCCTGTAGAGAACTTCCTGTGTGGTTCCAGTTCCAAAAATTGCACTCCCCAAGGGAAGCCCAGCCTTTTCAGACCTGTCGCCTTAACTTCACACCACAAGACCTTGAAGAGGATTGTACTGAACCATCTCCAACCCCTGATGACCTCATACATGGACCCACTTCAGCTTGCTTGTGGGCTGGTATTGGGGTGGATGATGCTGTCATCTACCTGCTGTACAGATCGCTCTCACGCTTGGAGAACACAGGGAGCACCCTGAGGGTCATGCTTTTTGACTTTTCCAGTGCATTTAAAACAATTCAGCCCCCAACTCATGCCACCCAGAATGCAGCACCTTGTCATCAGGAGTTTGTTGCATGTTCTTAACAGAACACATGCAAACTGTCCTAATGCAGGATTCAGTACTGGATAATCCCAGGTCAGTGAGCAAATGGGAGCATAGTTCCCTTTTGCAGTAATGAAACAACAGGTCTGAAAACCATCTTGGGCCACAGCAGAGGTGTGGGAAGGAGGCTGTCATCGATTGAAAAGAAATGGACAAACGACCTGCAAGCTTCATTTTAACATAAGGGCAGCGTTATGTCAACATGAATCTTGCAAATAAAGCTTTTATAGGAAGAAAACACGGAAAGACCACTAAGGAAAATGTCACAATTCAGAAGTCTCTTTGTACATGCAGAGTAGTGGATGCAACTTCTATGGTAACCCTATTCCCCACAGAGATTGTGCTTGTATTCACTCATCTACTTCATAATATTAAGCAGTGGTAGATTGCACTTGTACTAGTGTAATATCCAGGTAACTTTTGTTTCACCTCATGTCAGTACTAAATTAGAGATTACTGCGTTGTAGTTGCCTGTAGTTTACAATCTTTCATTCACTGTTAGAGAGAAGCAATGATGGTCAGTTGAATGTTTGGAGAAAATATTTCTTTGTTAGTACTGAAAAGAGACGACTATAGACTCGTCTTTCAACTTTCTTAGAGGTTGTGCTCACAATTCACAGTCTATCAACAACCCACTCCGTCCCCCTAATTCACAACTACAAATACAGTGTTTAACCACCGTCACTGAAACGTAACCCTTACTGCTGCATTGTGCATGGATACATAGACATAGTAGATGGATAGATGATATGGCAGACAGAAAGACAGAGGGAGCCCTCTGAGAGCGATGAAGCCCCCTGCCAGAGTAGCAGTAGAGTACTACTGCAGCTAGATAACAGGGGGAGGAGAAAGGAGGTGGAAGAAGAAGACACGTGACAATGTCTCTGTGTTCCCCTGGGCTCTTGATAACAGGACAGAAAGAGAGAGGGGGAATACGAGATGGGTTTGGCTGTTAAAGAAGGCGTGAGAAGGATGGAGAGCAGAGAGGAGTTGAGAGCTAGAGGAGGAAGACCACAGGAAGGAGGGAAGAGTGATGGCTGGGGGGACGGGGGAGGTGAGAGTGATGTATGGAGTATGAGAGAGAGGTTTGGAAGAGGAATGGGAGGAGGAAGGAAGGCAAAGATGGAGATGGAACAAGGGGGGAGGGGAGAGAGAGCGAGAGGGAAATGAGAAACAGCGAGAGGAGCACGCTCAGAGAGGGAATGAATGTGTGTGTGTAAGTGCTGCAGTAACCTGCTTTTTCCTGCTCCCTATGATCAATCACTCAGCGCAGCCTATGTAACACACACACACACACACACACACACACACACACACACACACACACACACACACACACACACACCCTGCTGCTACCTTATGGTGCACACACACACACACACACACACACAGTATTGCTGTATTTAAATAGTGTAACTGTATACACTCCGTTACTCTACATGGCCTATATTGCCAATTATAGTCATTTCAAGCCTTCATGTATATTCATATGGAACATTTTAAATTGAAAGCAAGGTCTTGGTGTGGACACACACACTGCATACAGATATGTTTACCACGGTTTCCTGCTGTGTATAAGTGCACGTTTTCTTGTAATCCCATCTTTGTGAGGACCAGTTTAAGACCTTGATGATGTAAACAGTTTTAAGAACCTTCCCCACTTCTTCAAAGGGTTAGGGGAGATTTACGCGTTAGGACTCTGTTTAAGGTTCTATCTCCTTTACAGTATTGTCATACAGCTTTAATAGATCTCATGATTAGCTTGTTTGGACTTTGACTAAATACTTATGATTTTCTTTCTCAAGTCAGGTGAAATAAACTGCAGGAGGATATGAAATTGTATTATCTAATGTGTCTATATGGTGTTCATATGGTCTAAAAGCCCATGCACATGAAAAAGGGGAGGCATGCATGTGATCGGAGCGCAGAAAACAGTCAACAACACTTAAAACCGTACTTCCAAGGAAGCAAAAGAAGTACTCAGATCTCGTACTTCAGTAAAAGTAACATTACTATGGTTTTACTCTTACAAGTAAAAGTCCTGCAATACTAAGTATTATTCAAAATGAGCAAATAAATGTAGAGCAAAAATACATTGGTTACCTCTGAATTGTAGAGGAGTAGACGAATAAAGCATCAGAAAAATAGAAATACTTGAATAAAATACAAGTACCCCAAAATTGTACAGAACAGATAAAAGATAAAATACAGCACTTAAGTAAATGTTTACACCACTACTCTCTGAGCTCTTTTTTTTATAAATCACTGATGATGTTTTGGCTCTTCGATCTGCTTGACCAAAGTAAGTTCAGGCATTTATTACATTTTGTTTAGTTGCTGTTTTCTGTCTGTGTTAGCACATGTCAGCATGTTACGTTCTAATTTTTCACTTTACCTTAAAGCAGGCACCTTTTGATTCTCTAGCCAGCTGTGGATCTACAGAGGTTCACCATATTGAATACAGCCAAAACAGAAAAAGCCTGTTAGTTATGAACAGTATTTTGTTTATCAGTTAGTCGCTGCAATAACCAATCAACACAGCTCATGCATGTAATCAGTTAGCAGAGTTATCAGCCAATGTCCCGCCTTCAAAGTCTCAAAAGTCAGCTTGACAAGTGAACAAATGTTGAGTGAGCATGTCAGGAGGGTCAAACAAGTGCTCATCACAGCCCACTGCCTGTGGGACTGTATTCGTGCACATGTAGCAGAAATTTATTCCTCACAAGAATGAGTTTATGCTTGTGAATACTGTTTTCTATGCTCGTATCATGTGCATGCGGCTGGTTTCTTTGTGCACATGTTTAGATTAATTAAATGCCATATGTTTGGCTTATTATAACGCAAGTCCATCATTGACTATATCTTTGCACACAATAGAAGTGAGATGTTTAAGATGAACTAAGTCTTTTACCATTTGGCCTTCAGTACCACCTACTGTGAGGCCAACATTTTAATTTTGCAGAGAACATACCTTGTAATCAGTGGTGTAGACTGAACATAAATAAAAGTAAATTCAGGTTCCCCAAGGGGGTAATCCCTTAAAAAAAACCTATGGCTTCTCCTCTTGTGCCACATTCCAGACAAACAGCCCCACTCCTGGTAAGGATCCAAAAATAGCTAAATCTCAACTGTTCAACTCAACACTTTCATATTGTGTCGCGTAACAAACATTGCAGCATCTGGCAGACGCAGCCGAAGCTTCAGACTTTTAGTTTAGTCTTTTGTGTTAATAGTGTCAGTCTCTCTCTTTCTTGCTTTTTATCTCTTCCATTGGCTTCTGGGAGAGTGTGTGCTGGTGCTGTGTGAGTCGTGACTGAGACGGCTTCTGCCACTGTGTTGTGAAGTGTGTGTGCGTTAGCTTGCACGTGTGCTGACTTCATTCTTGGCAAACACGCTGGAGAGTCTTGATGAGGACAAGAATTAATGAGAGGAGGAAAAGAGGAGAGGGGACACACTCACACAGAGTGACTGGTGTATTTAGTATTCAGGGATGACAGTCCATTGATTTTCAGTGCCACGCTGTGACGTCACACACTAATCTAATCATTTACAGTAAGGTCTGGGCCAGTCAGTCAATGAGAGGACGGCGTAGATGTCCCCATGACTCTCCTAGTGGGTCTTCACAGACAATGACAGACTAAAATAGACCTCTCTCTTTCATTCTACGCCTTTAAAGAATATATTTAAAAACACACATATAGAGAAACGGCATGCTGCATGTTTGTGTGTATATTTTGCAACATGAGCAGTGCTCTCAGACATTGAGAGTATTAAAAAAAAGCATTTTGTAAATTAATAATGCCATGACATGGTGAATCTGTCCTGTGTAAAAAGGGGAATTTATATGCCTAAATCTAAATCTGAAATACTGCAAAACCCCTGTAACTTTAAGTAACCATGAAATTTCCGGGTTTTTTTTTAATTGATTTTAATTTTTTTCATATAATTTTTTTTAAATTTTCAAATGAATGGCAATTTCACAAATATATTGCACAAATATTTCATTTTTATTTAACAAAAAACCTAAATTCATGTTTATTACTGTAAATATATTTGCAAAGTTATATACAATAACATTTAATCCATCCATTATGTCACATTTTATATGTAATTTCAGGGTTTCTATGTTCGTTATTATCCTTCATTAAATATTTAGACACCTAAAACTACTCATGTAAAACTAAGGTTTAGGGCGGATGTATTTTCAATTTTATTTTGTAAAAGTTTTTGGAATTTTTTTTGTACCCCAGCTGCTGGAGTATTAATGGGTTTCTTTTTTTGTTGTTGTTTTTTTTTTTTTTTTTTAAACTTTTTTACAGTCTTACTTTCCATTGTTTCATATCTTCATGCAAAAAAGCACTTTACAAAACAAATCACCTGGAAACAGAGCAACCACTGGTTAAAAAAAAACGTAATTGATATCCCCTCTCACAACAAAGCGCTCACTGCCAGTTTAACCCAGATTTAGTTTATGCACATGCAAAAAACTAGAAGAGAAGGAACAAACTGTGCAGGTGAGACAGAGAAACCCCAAGAGGTTCAGAGCAGCATTCCTCCCCATCTCAGGAAAAAAGGTGGCATACTTAGTCACTGGTGTATCTGGCAGAGAAACCAAATGACATCAGAACCCAAGACATGGAAACAGGAACCTCTGACTCACCGCAGGGACAACTCAGGGCTGAGTTTTGCGTCAGAAACAAGACAGATGAGATGAAACCGGTGTTCATAAGGGTATTTTTCAGCTGTATCGACTCGGGGGGCCATCGGGGTTAATAAACAGCTTAAACACATTTAGGGCGGAAGGTTCCTGACTGTGAACAAAACATCAGCTGACTTTGGTGTGAATGAGGCCATTCTACACCACCAAAGCAAAATTTAATCAACCATTAGGACACACTGCACAGGTGTCACAGTAAGTGCTGCGCCTCCTGTGAAAAAATACTGTATGAAAATTGAGAGACAGAATAAGTCCAGCAGTGAGAAAAAAATGAGGTCACAGAGAGAGAGAGAGAGAGAGAGAGAGAGAGCGAGAGTACTTGATTGAAAGTTGTCCTTTTGCCATCACTTCCATTATCATTATTGCTCTGCAGTCATTTACGGGCTCATCACTCTCCTATACGTTCTCCTATACCCTCCAACTCTGTGCCCTGCAGGTTATCTGCTGCATATGAACAATCATGCACACATAAAGGGTGCTAGGTTGCGCAACCATTCTAGTGCCCATATGTTTGATAATACCAAGTGAGCTGTTCTGTTAGACGAAAGTAATGGACAAGGTTGAAAAAAGTGACAGGATGTGAAGAGGAGTGATGGTTCCTCTGTCAAGTGCATGAATTTTCCTATCAGGACACATCAAAGTGTAATATCAAGCTAACACCATGGTTATTTATGAAATGAAAAGAAGTAGGCTGCATTTGAACGGATATCCAGTTATGCTGTTGTCAGTCAAGAAAGAGAGACAAAAACAACAGCATTGGTCCTATGTTTAAGGGTCTAAATGAATATATATGGAAGTAGGTGGAATTAATGGTGTGTTGTCATAGAACCACAGTGTCAAACCATGGCGGACCAAACCGTTCTCATTCCCAGAACGTCAAAAACTGCTGCTTTGTCAAATAAGTTGGCGTGTCAGAGATACGCACAAGGTGTCCTTTGTGACGCACCAGGTCCGCAACTGACTCCAGTGTTTACCCAATATTAGACAACGAATAATCTGACTTACCAATGTAGCGATAAGCTTGTCATTGGCTGCGCATTTCACAAGGCTTTCTACAGGTTTTTAAAAATCCCCTTCAGTTTAGTAAACAACTTCCAAGACAAACCAACAAACTGAATACCATCAGTGTAGCTTGTTCTTTGGCCTGGACAATATATACATACACCCCAAATCCTTTTCCCCCTATGAATGATGATGACGTACCACCAGACCATTCGGCACAGCACATTGTCAGTGCTAGAGAATGGTCTGACTATGTAAGACTGGACACTAAGGCATATATAGTGTTTCTAGTTTGAAAGAACCACATGAGGATGATGGAGGGGCGGTGGTTGCCTAAGTCTTGACGAAAGCTAAGACTAAGACTTAGCATCCCCATGTCAGACCATTATTTTTTTCACTTATACTCACAATAGTTCTGTTTTTACTTACTGTTTGGTTACATTTAGGCAGCAAAACTACATTAAGTTTAGGGAAAGATCATCATTTAAGTGGAAATACACCATTTCACAATGTCAACCACGTTACAGTGAAAAGTCCTCGTCTGAAAAGGGGTTACAGTGACACCCATAGAAAAAATTTAACTACTGACTCACAGTGTCTATTTCTGATGTTCAAGTACTACAGTAGAAATCTATTGGACTCCCCTGCACATTGAAAAATGACACTGAAGGGTACCCAGTGTATTAAAATGTAATGTCAAGAGTTCCCCACCAAATGTTCACACGTCACAAGTTTGGAAGGAGACCGTGCTGGATACTTGGACAGTTCAACATGGATGCATTCTTGGGGTGTTTCTTTATTTAAAACAGTATCAGGTTAAGTGGTACAGCTGTCTTTGAAATGTAGTTTGGCTTTACCTTGATGAGGTTTGTTTAGCAGTTAGTTAGTCTGATGAATATAAGATCACAGGCTTTCGGTGTTAAACTGCTTCTTGTATTCTGAGGAGAGCGCCGACTGATCAACTGGCCATTTCCAAACAACAGTTGCGAAATGAAGCAGTCGACATGTCACTTTAAACAAAATCATTTTTGTTAAAAGCCTGCCTCAGTGTGTGGTGCTTTGTGCTCACCCACACACCCTTGTGAACAGAAATAGAAGTCACAGACAGAAACACACACCCACAGACACACAATGTGAGGGCAGCAGGGTGGTAAAGGTAAGAAAGTAATTGTCGTTTATCATACCCACAGCGTTATCAAGCGTCTGTCCTTCTGGAGTCTCCTTTTGCAAGACACGTAATCCCTGACTCTGACCTCTGATCTCTCCAGCATGGAAGGAAAAAATTATACCATAATGAGGTTTTCTCTTTAACAGGATCAATAAATGTTACCTTTCAAGTGACGTGACACCCCCTCTGGCAGCCATACCCATATTTATGTGGTATCCTTAACAGCACTCTCATCAGTACTTTCTCTACTACCTCTGGCTCAGATGTGGTCATTTCTTCACTGATACATCTGATCGATTTAGTTCCAGCAGACTTTAGTATCAGGCCAAGAAAAGCCCACTAATATTCAGATTGCACAACTGTTAAGTTTCACTGAAGTTATGTTTCTCACCACCTCCTAAAAAGATATCCATCTTTCAGATTTCTCTTTCTTTGACCACCATGGTGAAGATTTGCCGATTTACCAGTTGGCCTACGTTTCAACCCTAACCTACAGTCATGAGCTCTGTGTAGTAACCAAAAAATAATAATAATAATAAACACTTCATTTGACAGAGTCACCAGCGATCTTGTAATGTAATCATGTAAATGTAGTAATCTTGATTAAATGTATTGATGAGCCAGTCTTCAGTGGAAATCTTAAATACAGATATTTTGGGCGCTGGCAGCATAAAACAACAATAAAAATCTCACATAGTGTACACACACATTCCACCGCCCGACATGCTGCACATTCACTCAACAACACACTGAGAGAAAAGACACAGATTAAGAAGGATCCAGTTCAGACGCCGTGTCCTTGTGAGGCCCAGGAGTCATGCCGGCAGGAGACGGAGGAACAGGTGGGCTAATCAGCCGGTCCGGCAGAGAGAGAGAAAATAACGGAGAGAGGTGAATGGAAAATCTGGAGGAAGATTAGAGACACAGGAAAAGGTGACGTGGGTGAGCAGGAGAGAGGAAACAGACATGTGCAATGTGATTTAAGGACAGAGGAATGGATGGACGGTTGGATCCAGACTGACAGATTCTGTACTTGAGAACTGGATTGAAGGTTTGATGTTATATGGTAAGAGGGAAAATCTGGGAACTATAGGCCGATCAGACCTTACCGGCTGTGTCACTGCTGTGAAGGAACGCACATTATGTCCATTTTGAAAGGAATGGCTTCGAGCAAATGCACTTAATTACAAATTCGAGATTTCCATAAAATCAGGATATTTCATCAAAATCACTTTATTCTACATGTCACATTTAAAAAGTTGTCAAAACTAAACCAGTCAGCCTCACCAGAATCTGTAGAAAAACCAAAATTTCTGCACTTGTTTGCGCAATGGTGAGGTTCTTACTGACTCACCTGTGACCAGAAGTCACCTGACAAAATTTCAGGGGCTTTTTTGGTGAACTGGACTGAGCTGCTGGTTGTGCTTACACAGACCAGTCCTAATATTTCACTGAAAAATGAGGTGATTGAGTAAAAATGTAACATAAGCAAACTGCTTGGGATAGATATAGAACTTGGTGTTTCTGTGCAAGAAACTTCCGCTCCAAAATCCACCAGTGGCCAGAACAGTTTAGAAAAGCGCACTTGGCAAGTCTTTAATAGATAAATAAAGGTTTACAAAACATATGTGATTATAAGGCAGATGGTTCGTGGATGGAGTAAAGACTTAGAGGAGAAATAAGGAAAGACGAAAGACTATTTCTGCTCCTTCTTATTTGCCTATTTCAGATCTCCTCATTCTTCCTTCACCAGGGCATACATACTGTAAAATCAAAGTAGATGAAAACACAGGGAGAGAGAAAAGAAAGAGACAGAGAGAAAGGAGGAGAGATGGTGGGAATGAGTGAGTTTGGGTGGTGGTGGTGGTGGTGGAGGAGAGTCCATCAGCTGAGTGTTAGCACTCTGCTGAGATCAGCAATAACACGAGAGTGAGAAAATGAACAGAGGAAAGGGGGGATGGATGAGGATGGAGCGTGTGGTCAGAATGAGAGTGCTTCTATCCTGCTTCTGCCAATGAAAGCTTCAACAGCCAGAAGAGCAGAGAACAGGGAAAAAAAAGCACGGAGGAATAAAATGAGAGATAAAGAGATGTTTTAATAGAAAGCAAAAGAAAGCTGCTTTTCTGATGAAGCATGATGGAGAGGCTTGATGACATAAGTTGGAGGAGATCCAACCCTGAGAGGATGGAGCCATTACTGTGTCACCTTATGCCTCCAACCCGTCCCCTGATTCCACCGCTGACCTCTCCGCCACACCCACCGAATATACCCTCCCGTGTGAAAGTGACTGGGACTTACCACCTTGGCAGCAGAGGCCTGAGGTGAGCCGTGGAATAACAGTTGTAAAAAGCAGCTTAATGTCCCGTATCTATACGAGCGAGAGTGTGGTTGGTGTGAGAGGTTTGAAGAGCAAAACCATTTTCTTTTCTAACCTTACATCTGTCTTACGAAGGGTTTACTGCCATATCAATGCTGTTCCACAAACATTTGTAAACAGGACAGAAAGTCACCTACAACTATGCTCAACTACCTTAAGAAGGACCAGAATGCTAATGTGGCCTATAGTTTTACTATATTGGCCCTTTTGAAACGATGAAACGGCATTGATGCATATGTTTGGACATCTTTATTTTTATGGTTTTTCCCATTATCTATATCAGTAATGGTATCATCCCACTCACCGATTTAATTGCTAAGATGCAAGGCATATTAGTCATTAACATTTGTTTGTTTTGACTTCATCTCATTATCATTCTGTTGTAAGGAGAAAAACACCCTGGTTTGTTTGTATTTCTTTTACCCAAGCACAGTCTTGGATAATGCTAAGCCCAGGATGTAGCAACAATGCTAATGCAAATTAGTGTTGGGAGAATCTTTTTGGTGAAACACTGGACGCAGGCGAGGCGAACACTTCTGCTAAAATGGCCAGAGTTCAGCGCCTCCTCCTCTCTCTATTTTGACACCCGTCATAGGAGACTTTGGCCAATCACAGATCTTTTCAGCCAGATCAGTTGATTATAGAGGGAGTAGGACATGATTGCTGAACAAGTAGTCTTGCTTTGCCAGCCCATTCTGTAGTATGTAATTGTCTTGCTGTGCACCACACTATCATTCTACTATAAATTACTGGAGACAGCAAAAGATGCAGCTTTTGGTGTTGTGGTTTGGTGGGCTGCCTTACTGCACAAGCCAAATGCTCTGCGAAACTTTACATTTTCACTGTGGCCGATTGCTGCCTGGAGGAGGTTGTTGTTGCTGTTTGCGAAGAAAACGGTAACACACAGATAGTGGAAGAGAGGGAGGGTTGATTTTCGGGTAGGGGGATCTAAGGACAGAGAGGGAGGAGTTGCCTACTGCAGCTTTAGCAAAGGTGACTGTCATATGACTGCTTAAAAAACAGTTCTGTTTTTAGTGGTTTTACTGGTGTCTGAGAAATAAACACAGTCTAGATAGTATTTTGCTCAAGGGCCCTTAATCCATGTTAGTTTATGTTCCTCTCTGCACTTTTTAGCAGCTCATAAACCTGACAAAACTTTAGCAGTTACAGAAAACAAATGTATTAGACACAGCTACAGCCCAATTCAATAGGAAATGTGTTTATATTTATATTTTTGTCAGACATACAGTACTTTGCAAAAAAATTGGGAATTATCTGTCATGCTGTACCGTTAGGAGGGCATCTGATGATCATGATGTGTGCAGCATGACAACAACCCTAAAAATCCAGCCGGGGTCATAAAGGAGTTGAGTGACAACAAGAGGGCCCACAGCAGATGGTATGGCACCCACAGAGACCTGACCTTAGCATCATGGAATCAGTCTGGGATTACAAGAACAGACTGAAGACACTGAGACAAGTTGTCAGAGATTCACAAAACCGGCCTGCTACATAACTGGAGAGAAAACTGTGCGCAAGTGTACCTCAGAGAATTCTTTTTTTTTAAAGGGAGAACGGCGATCACACCAACACGCACGACACCATTTGTTTATTTCTTACACTGTGTTCGAACATGTTGTTCAAATCGATGTCCATCACATGTGTACTTGTGTGTATAAGCAGGGGGAGGGGTTGAGGGTTGAGGGCTCAGTGGGAGACACTAAGGGGACAGGAGCTCACACTGTGATGACACATGGCACTCCCACACTATTTCCACACAATACACACGTAGACCGTGAGCACAAGCATTCGTACACACACACACACACACAGAGCACATACAGCCTATGCACTTGTCACTGCTTGGAACTTGTCCCAGTCTCTTGCATGTTGTCCGTGTGTGTTTGTAGTGTTTTTGCCAAAGACACCCAAAAGTGATAACATGCATTACACACAGACACATAGTACACATAGTTGACACTGCTTTTATGAATATGTAAATCAGTTATTATTAGAACTTGTTTCTTATTTCTGTACTTTTGGTCATCGGGCATATTATTTCAAAGCCTCAGAGCCCAGGAGTCAAGGGCACAATCACTTATAGTCCTCAGTGAGATTCTACTCGAGGCGCTACTTGAGGATTGCAGAATGCAGTTTGACGTTTTAACTGTTCAGAAACACTGTTACAGGATAACATTTGTTTTACCTCAAAGGTAATTATCAAACCCTAAATTCCATTGCAAAGCACACAAGTAAATAGTATAAAAGTGCTAAAATGGGAGCGTTGTGGATTCTGAGTTGCAACAAAAATCTGAGGAAATTAATATATGGATGAAATTATCAAGTTTATTAAATGGAAGCGATAACTGCTATTTTGACTGTATTTAATAAATAGTTGAAAATGTCTAACAATAACATGGACTTGAGCAATTAGTGAAATTAAGTTCCACTGGTTTAGGATTTTACACTCAAATCAGATTGTATATGTTTGTGTGTACGTAGAATCTTTGTGTACATGTAACAATTTCAGTGTTCACTAGCAGCAGAGAAAGTGGGTCATCCATATTACCTGTGCTGTGCTGCATTCATCACTGTCATCTGATCGTACACAGTGTATGCATGAAGTGTAAGCACATACATCTGATGTGTGTGTGTCTGTGTATGTCTGCAGTGAAAGAATGCAGTTGCACTGGTTTGTGTCTGTCAGCACACGAGGGAAGTTGATACTTGCGGGTACGTACTGCATGTTTGCAGCATGCACAGGAGCTGCTGTTGGAAGACAGTGTTAGGGGGGTAGGTAAGGATAGTGTTTGTATGTGTGTGTTTGTGTGTGTGGGCGGGAGATACGGAGGTTTGGAGGGGTTGAAAATCAATCGCTAGGAGACCCACTTCCCATCCCCATTGCTGCGGCAATGCCGAGATTCCATCAATGAGCCAGGGCTGCGTTTCCCTGACAACGCTTATGAATGAGAGCAGGTCGGTAACCGTGGAGACTCGGCGAAGAGAGGAATTGCCGGTTGCCATGGCAATGCCATGAACAGGGAGAGACCAAGCAAAGTGAAGGTAGCAAGTGACCTCTGAGATCTTCATCAGGTCCATCAGTCACCATCATCATCATCATCATCGTCATCATCATCAAATCGCTGTCCTTCGGTCGGACGATGACAACAGGAGCACAAGTTTGTGCCTCCTGGATGTTCTGCAGATATTTTGAAACTTAACACTCTGACCTCAGAGGGGTTCAGGGGGGTTCAGAGGGTTAAGCAGTTTCTGGCTATTTGTTGCTCCTGTCTCACCTATTCACTGTTGGTCCTTTTCAGTGCAATATCCTGCACCTCTATGGAAAACGAACAACGCTCGAAGTGGAGAGAAGAGCTGTGTAACAAAGTAATGATGCCTTAAGTCATAAAAAAGGAAAAAGTTTATTTATATTTACAAAAACTGGACTCAGAATATACACATGTTTCAGGTGCCATCAGGTTTTATCATGACTGGAAAAAATGGTGACCTCATACACTGTAGATATTTTACTAGAAACATTTTTTAAATTTGTTAACTTGCTTATTTCCTATCCAGTCTGGTGGTAAAAGGATCGGGTGTTCTGTTATGGAAAAGCATTGGACTCAATTACCAAACACTTTTGCACTTGCAACTGGGGCATCCTTCATCTCCATTTCTGTTATTTATTGCATTATGACACCTCGTTGTGCTTTACCACAATATGCTGCACACACCACAGACAAGACAGGAGAGTTCAGGTGCAACATAGGCACAGTTGGCACTCTGTTAACCTATAGCAGCTCAGTTTAAGTTGTGCATGTGTGTACGACATACAGGCTGATTGCCAGGTGTTTCCCAGCAGTGAGAACCTCTGTCATCACTGTCCAAACACCTTCTCCCTCTGCAGATAAAATTCTACCTCGCTTTCTCACTGGAATTTCTCTGTCTCTCTCTCTTGCTGTCTCTCTTATGGGTTTTGCCGTTTGCTCTCTTAGCAGCTGAATCTCACACTTTTGACACACAGGACTAGCACTCCTTTTTCAATCTGCTCACTCTTCCTCACACTCTCTGTCTCTTAAGGGACGGTGAGTCTCTTCCCTCCCAGTCTGTATCTCATTGGGGACTCTCGAGTGTTGTCTAATAAGGACAAATCTCCCATATGATATCCTGTGTTTGTATAGTCGCTGAATTTGAATTTTACACCTAGGAAATACAGGTTATGTGTTAAATTGTAAGTAAATAACAGAGAAAAGAGAAATTACGGGATGCAATTCAAGATGAGGAATGTTTAAACAGAGAAATTTAAGATGAAGTCTGTTATTCTGCAGGAATATTGTTGATATTTTGCTAGTTATTATATTTAGATAGTTAGGTAGATAGGTAGTTAGATAGTTACTGGATTGTTTCCCATTTACAGAGTCAGGACTGTGGCCTACGAACACCTCGCATATATACAGAATGGACAGAAACTCTATTGGATTTGTATCACTGACACTAAAGCTGGGTTAAGCAGTGTTTTTTGGCGTCACTGAGTAAAACATCCACAGCAACCTTTCAGCATATTGTAACTGAAGTGGTCCGAGAGAAAACTTGACTTTTGCACCTCATCTTTGCTCTGTTTTGAAGCTTTGGAGCTGCAGGAAGACTAGATATATAGCTTCATCAATAGCAATAGGACAGTTGTTCAAAAATGTTGGGTAGTTTCAGTTGAGTGCCTCAGATACAAACCGCTATGAAAGCACATGATGCAGACGAAAACGTAACTTTGGTTGCATTACCACAAGCGTGCCCCCTTCTTGGCCTGTCCTTGATAAAGGAGCCCCTTCGCCCTCCATCGCTGTCCTCATGGCTTCTGTGCAGATGCCCCAAAATGCACTAGTCTGCCTTGGTGAAGGTTGCAGTTGGCAGGGGTTGACTCCACAGTCAAAAAATACCCATGAACCTTTGTCCCTCACAGGCTCCACCGAGGCAACGCACTCCTGCCTGCCCCTGTTCTCGGAGTGCACATGGAGGTTGCTGGGGGGTCCTTGTCCAGTGATACCCAGTCCAAGCTAGTAACCGAGTGATCTGAAAATGACAAATTTAACCAACAGAGTTGCATTTAAAATTACAATTTGTGGGAAGTGTGTTTTCTGTTTTATGTCTGTTTGTGACGTGTCCCATATTCATAATGTCAGCATATCTTTGCTGCTTACTTTTTCACTTTATCATAGCTCCTTTTTAGCCAACCAATCAAATATTAGATGGGATGGGACTCAGCTCAGACAGAGAAGACTCTTCAAACATTCTGTGGTGGGGTTGTGTTTATCCCAAATTGTGATATTTTCCAAAACTTAGCCATGTAGTTTTGGTGCTTAGAAGTAACCAAACAGTGAGTGAAAATCGAAAGTAAGAAGGTTAAGGTCAAGTGAAACCTTTTTTCTTCTCATCTCTATTTAAAAAAAGTGTCATTAAAATCATCAGTAATAATCAATATCAATAGAAATTAAATATTTTATCATGATAAATCATTCAGCTGTATCACAGAGCCCTGCCTTTTCAAGATTTTGGTGTATAGAGTTTTAAACAGTAGAATGAAGGAAATCTATGTGTTTTTTCACATATACAGTACATTCTTTCACATATCCTAAGAAATAGCCTTCAGAGACAAGTATGTATCCTCTCACAAGAGCAAAGTTGGACTGTGCAAGCTACAATAGTTTAAGTACAAAAAGCTTTAGCATTATCGCTAGCAAACAACACCTGTAAAATAAAATAATTCTTGTCAGTAGTCAATAATTGTCAGTATCACAAAAACATTACTATTAGGAACTGGAAAAGAATAAGAAATTTCAAAGGAGGTGATTTTGGAAACTTTACAAACTTAGCTTAGCTAGAGGAACGCTAACATTAGTGAAGCTAGCTTAGCCATTAGCTTCATGTAGCCTGTCTCATTCTGCTAATGATTTGTTGATATTGTCGTATATTTTTAGGTCCTTTAAGTCCAAAATTCATGTAGTCATCATTATAAGCAACTACAAACAGGTCACACTATAGTTTTCTATATACTGAGTCTTTTTATTTAACATGGATAAAATGCTATCTGTCTGGTTTGAAAAAGAGCAACTCACCTTATTTGTAAGGTGAGTTGCTATACTTTACACAAATTTACACCTTTTGAAAACAGCCTATTGTAACAGTCAAATGTCTTGACTGTTACAATAGGCTGTATTTAATGTTGTTGATTGGCTAATTTTTAGAAAATGAATTTGTTTTTCAATGCTTTGGCTGATGCCTTTTCCATCACGCTTGAAAGATTTCAGCAAAACTCATGATAATAATAATAATAATAGTGGTAGTCACAGTAATCATAAATAACCCCATATTCTTATTTAGTATCCTTCTCTTGCCGTCCTTTCTCCTTCGGCTCAGTTTTCTTCCTCTCCATCCCTGTAACCCTTTACACTCACACAGTTTCTGTCTCTTCTAACAAACCCCCATGCACCTCCAGCCCATCTCTCCATCCCCCATCACAACCGGCAGCATAGTCACTGCTCCCTCTACTGGCCACCTTAATGCACTGTGGGCAGGTTCAGCCGTTGCCAGGGGTGACTGCATCCTGGAGGTTTGGTTTGTCTGGCAGAAGCGGGTGGCTGCCGTTTCGCACGGATGAATATTGAAGCTCTGCATTCACCCTTAAACGAGACGTGCAGGAGGAGAAAAAAAAGATGCACTGAAATGGGACAAAAATAAACAGAGAGCAAAAGGCCAGAGAATAGATGACAGATAGAGAGACAGAAAGGCGGAAAAGTCAGAATTCACATTCAAGGTATCAAAACAGACCCTTTGCTCTTTTGATTCATCCATTTACTTATTTATGCATGATCTAATCCTCTGAAACTGAAAATTTGTATGAAGCTTTAATGGAGCAAAGTGCTGGAGTAAATAGAATCCACAATAGATATATTAAATCCCAAAAAGCCATGCTTTACAACCAAACTATGGAGTGGAAATACTGTACCGAAAATTTCCCTCAAACTGTTTCACACTATCAAATGTATAGGAATGTGAGAAAAATGTAAAGATAATTAAAATGTGCTGGAAACGTGTGCTAAATGTCGTATTGCAGCAGCAAGGACTGAATTACAAATTTCTAAAAGCTCATTATAAATCTGCATTTTTTGAAGCTACACCAGTAGTTTTTGTTGCTGTTTATTGTCATTTACGCAGAGATCATGTCATACTGAGGCAGCTGGCTTATTTTGCTGAGGTCCAGTCTTTTCAGATCTGCAGCGTGGCCTTTAGCCGTGGTAAAAAGCCATTGAGGGAATGAAGGGCTTGGCTGCCAGTGCCGTGTCTGTTAATAAATGACCTCTTACTGGAATTAGCAACCAACCTGGAGAGGGATGGAGGAGGGGGTAGAGTGAAGAAAAGGGAGGACGGAAAACAGAGAGCGATGGAGGGGATTCGATGGAGATGCCAAATTTTGCCAGGGGAAAATTTGCTTTCTCTGCATTTGCTGATATTGCTTTGATTTACTTGACTTTCTGCTTCTTTCCGGGTAGTTCCAGGCACTGACTGCATAATGTTAATTAAGTAGGAGCTGCTTTGCAAGATGCCCTGGTTCTCCTTTGTGTCTGTATTCATGCGTGGTGAAAAGCATATATGTTTTGAAAGTTTATTTAAGAATACAATGAACCAGTGTTTTTAGGATTACATACATTTGTAACAGAACGATTCATGGTATATATTATAGCATCATACAAATATATTAGAGTAATCAAGCATGGTGGGACTGAAGCAAAGCTGTTGTAGAACTGCATTGTTTTAATTACTCACGTGTCGCAGATTTGCTAAAATGAAAATTGGCTGTTGCTATGTGGGAATTTTTTTTTGGAACGCATGAAGTGACCAGTTGCAGAGATGAAAAGCAAGACGAAGTGTAAAAGGGCATTTGTGGGAATAGTAGCTAATAGGACCAATAAACAGAGGTCCATATATTGACTTTTTCCTGTGCTTAAATTTGAATGTCCTACAAGTCTGAAGGGTTTTACACACACACACACACACACGCACAACAAATGCAGACTATTCTGACAAAGAAAGACAGAGAGAAAATGAGGTTATGTGACAGCTACACTGGTCTTTTGTAACTAATAACTCTGCAATAAGTGTTTAATGAAAGGATTTAACAAAAAAAATGCTCTAGTATTTTTTACCATCAGACGTCTGACTTAAGGTCAGGTCTTGCCATGTCTTGGGCTCCTCCCCTCTCCTTGTCTCTCTCTCTCCTCCTTCTCAGAGCATCCCCTCTGTACGCCCCCACACTTCGCCCTCCCTCTCCTGTTGGACAGACCCTGCCTTCCGCCCCCGTACAATACTGAGGATGGAATTTTCCAGCCAGTCTCTGGCTGACTTTACACTAGAGCTTCACCTGCACACACTCCTGTACACTGCAAACAAATTAAAAGCCGTAATAACCTGTGGCATCAGTTTCCAACAGCAGACATATTCTAACTGAATTAGAGATTCATATTCACAGACATTGTGTTTTGAACATCTAGTAGTTGATGGTTTTTGTATGCAATTCCCCTTTAAATATTTCTTTTACCTTTTTAACTTGTTCATGTTATATGATAGAAGAAGAGAGCGAAATAAGCAGTCAACGCCATGGCTGAACATTTCCACTTTGAAACTGCAGTGTACTGATGACAGTCTTAAAAACATGGATTTAGACTTCCAGGGTTTCAAACATAATCTAAAGCAACCAATCCTGTCAACTTGCATTATTGTTATTATTATAACCCTTATAATGACTTATAATGTATTAGACTGAACTGGTTTTTGCGAGGCAGACCTAATAAACTGGCAAAAGTGTCAATAAGTTAAATAAGTATGATTGTTTTTAAAGAGATTCCCTGTCAGACTGACGGTGTTCCTTGTCTTCTGTGTGTCTCTGCAGTATTTTGTCATCAGTGGGGTCTCAGCTTGATTTGAGGACGCTACGAGCTGTCAGAGTGCTGCGACCTCTTAAACTGGTGTCTGGAATTCCCAGTAAGTGTGTTTCTTATTTGTATTTCTTCCTTGTGTGACATATTACTGTTCGCTACATTTAGCCTTTTTCACCTTACACAGCAGCTATTAATAAAAAAAATGACTTGAAGAAAACAAACAACAAGTTGAATAAAGTCATACATTTATTTATTTTGACCTGAAATGTCACATTTTGATTTTGGGCCCTTTGTTGGTTTTGTTTTGGATTTTTTTTTTAATACAAAACCTTGGCTGCAGCTTAGGCAACGTTGCCAGGTGCCAGCCAGGGAAGAACTATTACATGACTCATGAAATGCCTCAGTATTTATTATGTACTGGTTGGCGATCAGCATCCTTAACACAGTGCCCAGTAAGACACTAGTCAGTACATTCTACTCCCCTAACAGCAACTGACTCTATTCCCAGCTAAGTGTTTGTTTTGTACTCTGTCCTCCAGGCCTGCAGGTGGTTCTCAAGTCCATTATGAAGGCTATGATCCCCCTGCTGCAGATCGGCCTGCTGCTGTTCGTGGCCATCCTCATGTTCGCCATCATCGGCCTGGAGTTCTACATGGGAAAATTCCACACCACCTGCTATGATGAAAACACAGGTGAGAGGAAAATGACAGAAAGATCAACTGCTGCCGTCAGCTGCACAGCAGTTAAACGAAGGAAGTCACGTGTGGCCAAAATTGTGATTGCTGAAGTCCATTTAGCTGCTTCAGTTTTAGGGTGACGGTATCGTCACACTGTTGTAAATTACAAATACATTTGAATAGGACAGAGCCAATTTAATCAGAAAGACCTCAATGAAAGTGTCAACAAACCTAAGGAATAAATCCAGTCAACTTGCACATGGAGCTTCTGTACCACTATTCTTCTTCAGAGTTGTGTTTGAGCAGAGTTATGGAAGAGCTGGGGTTCTCAAGCTGCAGCAAGTAGTAGAGGGGTGGATGGAAAGAGAAGCAGGGACTTCATAGACCAGCACATTCTAAAGGAAGCAACAGTGTAGTGTTATATCGTAATTCTCTCTGTATTCCACGGTATACTAGAGTTTTAATCTGTTTTCTGTGGTGACGCTCCTGCTCTGGTGCACCCGTAGTGATGTGTTTGACATCAATCCGCAATGACTGGTTTGCTGAATGGTAAATGGCGGAAAGCCTAGTAAGCGTCAAAGAAAAGTTGCTCTGGACAAAAAGAAACCAGTATTTAAAGAAAAGATTACAGTCCGAAAGCAATCAAGCATCATAACGGTGTAGGTATCATTACTCTCACTGCAAAAAGGGGGACATAAAAGTTTTAATGTAGTAACATCTGTGTGTCAAAATATCTGCTGTAAAAAATACCAGCACCATGGAACAGAGGACCAGCCGGCCTTAGTGAAGAGTAACCATTAAAACATCATTTCTTACACCTTTGCTTAACAGGTCCACATGTCCATTGTGAAACGGGTCTGACACTTTGTCTACGTATTAAACACATAACACAGCGCAACACTGCTGATTGTTAAGCTTTTTGCTTACTGTTCTAAAAATAACTGCTTGTGGTATTTTACTCTAAAGGTGGATCTTTCTGTGTCTGTGTGTCTGAACAGGAGAGGTAGTGGATGAACTGCCATGTGGCAAAGACTTGCCATCGCGGTTGTGTCCTAACGGCACGGTGTGCAAAGCAGGCTGGCTTGGACCCAACTACGGCATCACCCAGTTCGACAACATCTTGTTTGCCGTGCTCACCGTCTTCCAGTGCATCACCATGGAGGGATGGACAGACATGCTCTACTACGTACGTTTGCTTAGCCAGCCTACCTAAACTTTGCTTTTAACACAATATTAAGGAGCTAAGTTGGCACAACGCCAGCCTGACGTTTTCCTCCTGCAATCAACATTAAATCTGATTTTCATCATAGAAATCATAAATCTAGCTTCAATGTACTAACTATGCTATGAACATATTCACCTGACATGTAGTTTTCTTTACTGTTCAGTTCAAACAGGTGTTTGTGGAAGCAAGGTATATAGACTAGCCTTGTAGCCAGATAAATGGAGAAAAGAATTAGGCTGCAGTGAAACAGAAAAGTGTAGTGTGCTACAATAATGCCAGAGTCTGCATTGGTGTGGTTTGGATTAGTATTAATGAAAACATTGAACACAGTCCAAGAAGATTAGGTTTGTACTGTATGTTTTTTAGCACATTGAAGGACTTACTATAGGGTGGGTGGGGTTGGAGGTTGACTTTAATTTCATCTAAATGAAGCATACAGTAGTTTAGGATTTGATTCTAAACACCATTTATTTGTCCAAAAGCCATTTTCCCTAATCGTTATCATTATCTGTCTTGCTTCCTTTATCCGTCTTCTCATCTGTCCTTTCCCTGCCTTCGGAGTCGCTCTCCTTCCCTCCCTGCCTCCTTCTCTTCCACTCTCTATTCTGGTCCGTCTCGCTCTATATTTAACATCTTTTCTGATGGATGGAGGCTGACTTCCACACTCACACAAGCAGTCAGGAGGAAACCAATGAAAGTTTAATAGAGAATGGGCTGCTCGCATTGTACCATTTAGTATAAAACCGAACACATGCACACTGCAGTCCAGCAGCAGATAATAATCAGCTGATAGTTCCATTAAAGCATTACACGGCTCACAGAAATATGATATTCTCCAGTAACCTGATTTCTGGGACTGTCAGTCGAGTTTGTCTAGTCAAAGAAAAAAGTGCCATCGTTTTGTTGGTCACCAGACACCTCAGTGCAATCAATGTCTGCGAAAGCCCAAGTGGCTGCAACATAAAACCACACGTGGTTTGTGTCCTCATGTTGTTGTTTCTAGTTGCAAACATACACTGTCTCTGCAGGTCCAGGTCAGGCTTTAAGTTAAAAAGTGGGTCACTTCTTAGCCAGCCTAATGTACATACTGTACTTTAGCCTTCCTCGGATCTTTTGCATTATAGAAAAAGTCACCAACATCTAACAGTCTATTTTGGTGGCTTCAGTTACTACTTTTATGAATCAAGTGTTCTGATGAAGATTGAAATTTCTTTTGCAAAATCTCAGATTAAAAATCAAGACTCTAAATCACAGACAATACAGTCAGGGATTACAGAGATGATGATTCAGAAAACACACCCTGCCTAAAGAGTTACTTTGTGGATTAGCCCTCACTATCAGTTATTAGGCAATGACTTTATGAGCTAGTCTGTGTTCGTGTCATGTGAGTATGCACATGTACATGACTGTGCAGTTCACATTCTGTTATTGGTTTCACACTATACTGCTAGTGGCACTGACATAACAACAAACATAGTGATGCCCCAAAAAGGCAGCGAAGAAGAAAGGAAAAATGCATAATGTACAATATTTACTAAACTGGCTTTGCAAATGTTTAATGAGGAAGGAAATTCAACACGTTGGTCAGACCTCGAGGATACACACCATATGTTTAGGTGGAAAGAAACATTGAATGCAAACTCATCTTTAGTTTCTGTACAGGAAGACTTCACAGGGCACCTTTAACTTCAAGATTTTTGACAAATAATTTGAGCAGTAAAGTGCATAGCACCAGTTTGTATAAGATTATTTAGAGCAAAACCAGTGAAATCATCTACGCTCAAAAAAGCTGTATTGGACTAAGAAATATGGTCAGTGCCTGATATGTTAGAACGCACACAATTAAGAATAGCACATAAGAAGTTCAAAATGTTGGCCTTTCAGGTCATCATTAGTCCTGATTAGAGTAACAGACCCTTCATATTTATATGTCTTACATGATCAGTAATAAGATGTCTGCGTGTCTCTTGCAGAGCAACGATGTGGAGGGCAGTGCCTGGAACTGGATGTACTACATCCCCCTCATCATCATCGGCTCCTTCTTCATGCTCAACCTGGTGCTGGGTGTACTCTCAGGGTAAAGTCCTTTCTGTTGTTGTTGTTGTGTTAAACATAGCACTGTGCAATTCTGCATGCTCTCTGTAATTTTGCACTTTGTTCTTTAAAAAATGAACAGAGTGAAAAAGAACAAATGACAAATGTTCCCACAGTGAATTTGCCAAAGAGAGAGAGCGAGTGGAGAACAGGAGCGAGTTCCTCAAGCTGAGGCGACAGCAGCAGATTGAGAGAGAGCTCAACGGATACCTGGAGTGGATCTGCAAAGCAGGTCAGTGCTCACTGAAAACACACTCCCTCTGACACACACTGCTCAAGCTCCTATACTCATACTGTAGGCCGGAAAAACCAACGAAATCCTGAAACAATGTACTAACATGTTGTTTTATTTAATTCATACAGAGGAGGTGATTCTGGCTGAGGAAGATGCCACAGGGAATTTTGATGGTAACTAGGCTTATTTACCTATTGTGTGCATTGCTACACTGTAAGGGAGTATACAGTCAGAGCTACAGTACATAGAGAAGAGATCAGGCAAATGAGGGATGGCATTTGCAATGGCAGTTTAGGTCATAAGAAGACTTAAATTTGAAGCAGTAATGCATGGCTTCTATGCAACTAACACATCTAGTGAATAAATAAAAGTACATGACATGTACTCTATGTAAGACAAAATATGACAAAAAAAATCTGAAAGCATAATTCTAGTGAGCTGGTTTGGTACAAGTTTTAGCAATACTTTAGTTAACAATGCCAGGCAATTTTAGAACTGCTCATTTAAATGTGTAAATGTGAGGTTTACCACAGTACACCAGCAAGTGACAGACTCTGTGGGAAGGGTGAGAAAGCGACATTTGAGAGATAGGCAGATGAAGAAACAATTCTCTTTTTTTTTTCTTTTGCTAGGTTCGAGGCGAAGGCCAACCATCAAAACCAAAAACAACAAGACAGAGCTGCTGAACCCTGAGGAAGGAGAGGACAACATGGGAGATGCAGTAGGTAAGAAAAACAGTGTTG
Organism: Dascyllus trimaculatus; assembly: GCA_024666655.1. Taxonomy (NCBI): domain Eukaryota; kingdom Metazoa; phylum Chordata; class Actinopteri; family Pomacentridae; genus Dascyllus; species Dascyllus trimaculatus. The sequence continues at coordinate 11,508,286 of CM045447.1, read as the reverse complement.
GATAGACGCTATGCTGGGGATGGAAACATATGGGGGTCAAAAGATTTTCAGTTTTTCAGTTATATATTCCAAGCCATGTGTGAAGGTGAGAAGTTCCTTATCCAGACGTGTTAACTGCAAGGACATCTGCAGCAAGAAGCAACATAATATAAGGTTCTCTGGGTATTTTAGGTTTTAGTTATTTCAGAACTGTACAAAAGGCAAATGCCATAAATTCGACAACACGAGGCCAGTTGAAGATAATATGTTGGCATCCTGCTGCTGACATGTCGCTCTTTGCAAATTGGGAAAGTGAGAGGAAAAGCCAGGGGCTGTAAAAGAGTGGGGGGGGAAAGCTAGATTAGTCTTATGTCATCTTACGTTAAAGATGAGTCTTGTATTTTCCATACTGGGGGTGGTGATGTGTCCTAAACAGAAAATTAAATCAGTCAAATTCAAATCATGACTCCCTCCTTGCTCTTAGGTTTTGCACGCTCCAGTATTAAAAGTGGGAAGGATGGCAATTACAGCAAGAAAGAGCGACGGCTGCGATTCTTCATCCGCAAGATAGTGAAGACGCAGGCTTTCTACTGGACGGTGCTCTGCCTGGTGGGCCTCAACACCATGTGTGTGGCGGCGGTGCATTACAACCAGCCTGAGCTGCTCTCTGACTTCCTCTGTGAGTAAACACACATGAAACACTGGATTGCATACATACCAGTATATTGAATAGTGTATGTAGCACACTTGTGTACACACTGCAATACACCAGCAGCTTTTCCAGGAACCTCAAGAACTTCACGTCCTTTACGAGGCTGCTGACATGCACACTGGCTTACACTAGCATCAACATCAGCAATTATTTTTTTAATATTCATGCTTTTTCAGCAATTAAATAAGCACGGAACCGACATGATTCATCGCATCAAGAAAGCGAAGTGATTTTGATGAGACATATTGATTTTAAGCTTAGATTTGTTTTTTGTTTTTGCATTTTTTGACGGAACAGCGCACCACACATGAAAGTGATTTTGATGAGACATATTGATTTCAAGCTTAGATTTGTTTTTTCTGATGAAGCAGTACGCCACGCATGATTAGTTAAAGACACACCAGAAAGTTGAAAACTTTGTTTTTACAGTTTGTGGCTCTGATAAATGGCATAAGTTGCCAGCTTTTTAAAGATGGTATATCTTTCAGAGGGTTATATTGAGAATCATTAGAAGAGAGAAGAAATACATGGAGAGATCAATTAAGATAATTTACTGTAGTATAATTTTTCCACTGTTATAGAGTATATCTGTTTGGTAAAGCACATTTACACTATGTGCAGAGCCGTTTTGTTGCCTGACTTTGCCTAAAGGACACAAAATTCAACATCTGCAGCCACATGCACCATATTTCACCGGTCTTTAAACACTGCTGCTGCCCACTCTCACCTCGTCCCAACCTGAATCATCTTTTTACACTTCAAATCTACTGTTTCCTCCCACACATGCAAACAAAGCATTTACAATTTCAGCTCCTTTAAATAGCAGAAACATGGTGTGTTTTCTCTATTAGCCAAACAGTGTCCAGTCTGTCATAATTTTCTGGAAAACAACCTGACAACCAAACTGCCTTCTTATAAATCTTGCAAACTTCTTCTACACACCGGATTCTGTTGTATACAATGTTATAAGAACTGATTGTGGCAGCTTTAAAGTGCTAGCTGAAAAGAAATGCTCTTTTAGGATTTCAAGTGGAAGACATCAACATCATGTTCACTGTCATCCATTGACCTTCTGAACTCCAACCAGTTCCCCAGGCAGTACAGCCCCAGCTAGCAGTTGAGAGTATTCAAAAAATGCCTTCTGTGCAGTGTAGCAAAGTCACACTGTCATAAATCACAGTTTCATTCACTCATTCTTCCTGTCTGCTATATGTATTTTGGCCAATTTTCAATTAAGACATGTAGAATAAAGTTAATTTAATAAAATATCATGATTTTAGGCTTAGATTTGGTTAGATTTTGTAGTTCAGATGGTTAACCGAAATACAATTCCTGAAAGTTGAGTCTAAGCCAACGGTTTAGGCTCAGGAAAACAAGATGTTGTAACTACTTAATGCCAATGTAGTAATTCACATTGTTCTTTTGGAATTCAAGTCGACTGACATTATTTCATTCTTTATTTTAGCTTAAGATGCAGACTTGCTGCTGTTGACATGACCAGACACACACCTACACACACACTTACTGTCCCTAGTCGGTGTCCAGTGTCATTAGCATATGAAGCTGTAGTTGCTGATGGAGTCCATTCATCACCACACTGTCATACACCGCTGGGCTCGCATCCCTACTGACTTCCACTCATCTTCGTCTCTCCCTCGCTCTCTCATCCATCCCTCCTTTTTGTTTTTTTCTCCCCTCCCCTCTTCTCCATATTTCCCCGTCTTTTTTTAAATCTCATTTTGTTCTTTCTCCATCTCTCTTTTCTCTCTGTGACCTCACTTTCTTTCATTTTCACCTTTCTTTGTCCACACATTTACTTCACTCACTCGTCCTCCCTGCTTTCTCTTTTGCTCGAATTCCCTCCAATTTTCTTTATCCTCACCTTCTCTCCGCATAATCCCTTACTGACCCTCCTTCTCTCCCTCTCCTTTCTCCTTCCAGTCTATGCAGAGTTCATCTTCCTCGGTTTGTTCATGTCTGAGATGCTGATCAAGATGTATGGTCTGGGCATCCAGCCCTACTTCCACTCCTCATTCAACTGCTTTGACTGTGTGGTGAGTACACACACACACACACACACACACAGTGATGAAGTGAGGAAAAAAAAAACAACAAATTCAGCTCATAACTATCAGATTTGTCGACAAATTCAACACTCCATTTAATCATCACATTTGAGAAATAGATTTTTCTCATGTTGTACTGCAACAAAATGATTCAGCACTGCTTTTGTCACAAGCCCGCTTTAACACTAAATGTGCTGTAACTGTGCATTAATGTATCATGCAGAGATTGTTGCTGAGATTTTCATCAAGTTACTTTATATTACATGCTTACATACAGTGTGCAGTAATACCGTCTTCAGTCCTCTGAACACGGTGTGGTAGGCTCCTACACAGGGTTTTACTTTAATTGTTTAACTGTTTTTATCATTTGAATTTTGGATTAACTTTAATGACTATTTATCCAAAATCAACAGAAAACGCCCTCTGATGACTTCAGAAAACTTCCATGACTGCAAGAACTTCCCAAGCATCATTTGTTACCAGACAGAGTAGTAGAGAACTGGAAGTCTGAGGTGCCTGTAAACGGACTTGGTCTTGCTGTCCAATAAACCATTTATCAAATCTTTTGCCATTTTTTAATCCCAAAGAACAGTGTAGAAAACACTGCTGATTGATGGAGATACAGCAAAGCACTGCAGCACTACTGAGGTGGTGGATACTTGAAATCTGATCAGAGAGGGCAGTTAAATATGGCTTTTCAGTCCGGATACTATAGCTATTGTTTGTTGCTTAAAATTGTTTGACATGATAATGAAGTGAAGGGTTAGGGTTAGGGTTAGGGTTTATCGTTTGCATCTTCTTATCTTGTATTAAAATACACATGGTGGCAATTAATACTGTGTTTATGTGCAAGATTTGGGCATAGGAGAAAGAATTTTTTTAAATTTAAGGAACGGTTTGATTAACCAAAACCAACTTTTTAGAAAAGAACCTGATGGAGCTCAACCAAAATTAAACTATTGACAGTTTCAGATGATCTAAACACACAGCGCATCTATATATGTATAAGATTCTGTATCGCAGCAGAGCAGCTGCGTACACCATTTACACTTATCTGGCTTGAGCCTTTTGGAGCTTTGCGTAGTAGCCTCATGCTTTTCATACCGCTGCCTCTTTCTGCATGCTGGATTTTTTTTTCTGTAACAACACATGTCCGTGGTAATGTAATGTACAAAGTAAAGTTACACCAATATGTTCATCTAGCACTGTATGGAAATGTCCTCATCGCCTGATAGACCATCGTTCTACCATCTCATTATACACCTTAAAGTGCAATACCAGACAGAAAGGAACCATAAATACACATTTACTGTCTTCTAATAATCATAGTATCAGTGTTTTTTGCATTGTGTTTCATGTTGAAATTAGAATCCTGGTTTATTGACTTATCAGATGCGTTAAGCCTGTCACTGCTACTGGCATAGGTACTGTCTGATATTAAAGCTTATTTTGAATGAACATAACCCAGAAAAAGAGAAGTTAGAAGTTTATATTTATAAAATTAAAACGCAATGACCCCATAATTTTACTTTTTCAGTATAACTCTAATATAACAGTGCTTGTGCTAACTGTAATGACTCTAATGCTTAAATGACACCTGTTAGCTATGCTAGCGAGTTAGCTAAGCTGGCTGTAGTTTGTCAGTGAAGTCGGCAACGGAGCGGACTGAAAGCATCCGAGGAGGGCGCGGTGGTGGTTTTTTAGTCTGTTGAATTCAAGCTAAGTTGTCACCAACTTGGTGAGTTTCAGTGTTGGAAAAAAAAAGAATCTTCATCTTTTACTCTCATGTCACAGCCGTCATGTCGCTCATACTTTTCAAGCTCGTTCGCTACGTTAGCTAGCTAGCACACCACGTAGCTGCTTTCATAGCCTGTCCGTTAAGTAGAAGCTAATGTGTTAGCATCACAGCCCCTTGTCCTAATAACAAATAGGAGTCCAACTAATGTGAACGTTACATGTATAAACGGTTCAGTTGTCGCAGTTTGATACGTCGTCAAAAAAGAAACAATTCCAGTCATTTACAAAAGCTAAAATTTAAAAGTCTAGTTTTCCACCATATAGTAAAGGTTTCCCTGAAGGTTTATAACACCTACTAACTCATAGAGAACCGTGAGTTATTGTTAGAGACCATTATACCTGAAAATACTTTTTTTTGGTTTAAGATAATATTTTGAAATGCAAGAAAAAAGCTTTTGAATTGTTAAATCTACTGAAATAATGGTTAGGAACTAACCTGTAGCATGAATTGTAAAGCTGTCTTGATAAGAGTAGAGACTGTGATTTAGTGGAGAGGACATGAGACATATTGCAATGGACCTCATTTATTTAATACTGATTTACCTAAATATAAAGTTAAGTTCCTAATAGTGAATATTGAGCTACTTAGAATTTAGAGTATAATGTAGAATAAAATACACAAATTTTTAAAAAGTCTCTTATTTATACATATGAAATATTTGTTTTCTTATATTGATTTATAATGGCCCAATTAATCAGTAACAGCATTTTAAAAATCTGAAATACAGGTATTGTTATTGACATCGGCCCCAAAACTCCTGCTTCAGTCAGGCTCTAGTCTACCCTGTTGTGAAATATACATCTCTGTGTTTTGTAGTTATATGTGTATTGTGTTTTAATTGCCAGCATCGAAGATATACTCCCCTAGCCTATTCATTAGAGTTTTGTCCTTTACTTTGGATATAATACTGGTTCAGGCTTAGTGTTGTTTATCTTTAATGACGAGCACAAGTTAAACTTGAATAAAATAATCATGTCTCTCTTCGCCCATGACCAAGGATTATCAGATTTTTTATTTTAGTATCCAAAAATAAATACTAAAATGAGTCTGGCAGGCGCTCATTATGGGCCACAGGATTGACTGTATTTTTTTTTGTCTTGTGTGTGCGTACAGGTAATTGTGGGCAGTATCTTTGAGGTTGTGTGGGCCACCATTAAACCAGGCACATCTTTTGGGATTAGTGTGCTACGAGCTCTGCGACTGCTCCGCATCTTCAAAGTCACCAAGTAAGTTTCTCTGCCTGTCTTTCTCAAACACTCACCCTCTTGCATATGCATGCGCTTCCATTAGCTCTCTCATGCACAAATACGACAGTGACGACAATGAGGATCGTGATGACAGGTTGTGGCACTGCTTTGAAGGAGATTTTGGTGTTTCGATACTGAAAATCTTCTCACTGGTGTAACATCTGAACAGTTTTGATGCTTTAGCACTTTGACACTTGTTTGACACTCTCTTCAGGAGAGATTTTAATTGGTTTTGGCTCATGCACATCGTTCTGTATTGTTTGCATGTTAACTTTACTGCTTGTCACGACGCCGCTCATTTGGACAGCTCTCACTTGAAGAGGAGACTTAAAATCTCAGTGGGGATATCTGATTATGTAATATTAAGATAATAGAAAGAAAATATGTGATGTGTATTTGGGGTGATTGTCACTGGGGTTTAATGGTCAATTCCCTGTATAGAGTAATATGTTAGTTAATATTATTGTTGTAGTGTGTTTCAATCAGAGCTGGTAGTGCTTAGCCTGAAACTAGTCAGGTTTGAACAGATGTGATGAGGCTCTGCTCAATTTTGAATCTATGTTGGGCCTGAAGTTTGCTGTCCTAGAATCCGTGATGAAGTTCTCTAAACTAATAGGAAACAGTGGATAGTAGCAGGATTCCTTGAAACATACAGTAGTTCAATACACTGAATGTTAGGAATCTGTTTTACATATTTTTTTGTTACTTTACTTTCTCGTCTTCTCTGCCTTTCTCATTTGTCCCCAGTTTTGCTCCTCCTTCATTACTCCTTCAAATGCTTTCTTCTTATTTGTGTCTTTCTTCTCCTCAGATACTGGGCTCCTCTTCGGAACCTGGTGGTGTCTCTGCTAAACTCCATGAAGTCCATCGTCAGTTTGCTGTTCCTCCTCTTCCTCTTCATTGTGGTTTTTGCCTTGTTGGGGATGCAGCTGTTTGGAGGACAGTCAGTACCAATACAAACTTAAAAATAAACCCAATTCTGAGTATTTAATCAGTGTCTGCCTTGTTTTGTGTACATGACTGTAATGGCATTTTCTTTACTTCTTCTCAGATTCAACTTTGAAGGCGGAACCCCGCCCACTAACTTTGATACTTTTGCAGCGGCAATCATGACAGTGTTTCAGGTAGGAAATAAAGAGTTGAGCATGCGTTTATGGTTCAGTACAAAACGAAGTTAATAGCGATATAATCTAGCCAGCCACAAAAGACAAACATGTCTCTCATAAAAATCAGTTTTTAAAAATTAAAATGATGAATTTAATTAGGGGCTGGGGTTCATTTCTCAGCCTGAGGTCATTTTGTGTACCCTGCCTTCGCCCTAAGTCAGCTGAGGTAGGCTCTAGCCCCCCTGTAACTCTAGAGAGAATTAAGCGGCGTTTAGATAATGGATGGATGGATTTAATTGATTGAGAGTGGTCACTCATGTCTTAAGAATATGTTTTAGTTAAGATAATGTGACAAAGTGAAAAGAAAGGTATGAAAAGGTACAGATGCTGCTGATTCATTCATTGTCAAAAATAATTAAATAGTGAATGACTGAAGTTTAACGCACTGAATTTACCGTTTTCTTAAAACGTGTTTGTTCTTGTGTGTCTTAATAAATTCCAGATGTTTATTGGGGATTTTTTTGTTTGTTTGATTTTTTTTTTCTTGATCCCTAAATGCATCAAAGCCCTCACTGCTCTCTGTCTCTGTAGATCCTGACAGGAGAGGACTGGAACATGGTGATGTACGATGGCATTGAATCCCAGGGAGGAGTGAATGACAAAGGGATGGTCTTCTCTATCTTCTTTATTGTCCTCACACTCTTTGGCAACTGTATCCTCATTTACACTATCATATAAATACTCTCAACTGCACAACATGCATGTATGCATCTAGTTCCTTTCTTGTATCTGCAATGCAACATCTCTCTTCTTTTCTATGCTCTATCTGAGAAACTCTCAGCTGCCCCCTACTTTTCTCAGCATCAGTGTTTCTCCCTAACTTCTGCCACCACAGACACTCTGCTGAATGTCTTCTTGGCCATCGCTGTGGACAATCTGGCCAACGCCCAGGAGCTTACCAAGGTACAGGATCAATTCAGTTTGATGCTGTGAAGCTGCACTTACCATTTCTTTATATTTTTGATCAAATTACTGTGTACAATGTAAAATGTTTTGCCAGAAGTGACAAACTTGCAGAGAATTAGCTTCTTGTTCTTTAGTATTTGAAGACTCTTTTAGCTCATTGTTTTGGTTTCATCTGATAGCAGCAGCAAAAAGGGACTTGCCAGCTTTGTGAGGCGATATAACATGAAAAAACAATGTTTGAGGTGTTTTCAGCTTGTTGTTCCTGTCCCTAGGTAGCCAAAAAATTGTTTGATAAGGCTTGATATGTTTAGATGTTTTGTGTTTTTGTTATAATATTTAGATTTATTATCGTCTATGCCAGAGCATTAACATTTAAATCAATACCAGTTAACTCTTCTTCACCAATAGGACGAGGAGGAACAAGAGGAGGCAGCCAATCAAAAGACAGCACTACAGAAGGCAAAGGAGGTGGCAGAGGTCAGCCCGCTGTCTGCTGCTAACCTGTCTATTGCTGCGTGAGTACACTCATCTACACATCTACATATGATCAAGTACACAAACATTCATCCAAAACACAAGTACATGCAAAGAAATAGTACAGACAATATAGACACAACCACACCTCTGAATACACATGTACATGCACATGCTGGTATACAGAAACCTCTTTGACTACTATACACAGATGTGTTAACACACACAGACAAAAGTCTTTCTTACTCTTTTTTTGGGGTAACTGCATGCACACATACAGAATAGGCACAATCTGAGATGCAGTTTTTATGGTAGAGCTGTCTTTCCGAACGTTTCAAAATGGTGGGATTGATGTACACACAATGCTCACACACAGACACACAACATCACGCTCTCCCTATTCTCGTCCTCTAAAACATCATTAAGCGATTGTTCTGAGAGTGAAAGGAACAGATTCTGGGCTTTGTGAAGTGAAGAAGAGCGAGAGGCGGACAGTCTCTAAAATCTGCTCCTGGCAGCAGAAACGCTGACAATAGGACACATCAAAATGATGCTCAAATAAACCCACTGCTCCTTTAGAAGTTATCAGACTCTTCAGTCACTGTGGTGAGCTGAGCCTTTGACCGCTAGATTAGAGGCTGGTGGTTTTGTGATGTTGAAGGATAATTTCAGTAAGAAGTGGAATCTAACTACCACATTTTCAAGCGAGGGAAATTAGGTTTAGTATTTTCCTATGAGAATTCCTTTGGAACACAGTGATTTTACATTTAGTTTTTACTGTGTTAGTGTGTTTTGAATGAAAAGAACTGAGACTGAGTATTTAACAGCAGTAGTTACCATCACACATTAATCAGCTGATTCAACTGTTAAGTGATTCTCAAAGCCTTTCAGATGACGTGCTGTGGTAACACAACATTGTGACACGTTTTTTCTGCTTTGTTTGAGACCAGTGAGAGATCTGTTTGTATTTCTCATTCTTGCATTTCTTTTGTGGTGTCACCATTGTCTAAAACATTGTGAGATGCTGTATTTCTTCTTGGGTTTTCACAGACTTTATACATAGTCAAGAGGTCACGTGATATTTTGCAGCCATTTAAATTTTTTCAGTATTTAGTTTTTTAATAGCACAACACATGAGACAAGTTTTAGGTCTGGCTAACTTTAGCGTATTTCATAAAGATGGACAGATAGCAGGATCAGACTCCAGCATGGCCACATAAGAATATATGCATCTGTGTTTCTCCTCCTGGCCATGTCCACTAATGAGCTCAGTCACAATCTCCACACTCATGAACTGTGAGGCATTTTCTTGGCAGGTATATGAGGGCTCAGGACACTTTTATGCAATGTTTCTGTGAATTACTTGAGGGACTAGCCCATAGTTCATAGTGAAACTGGTATGGTAAATGTTGTCTTGCCCCCACAAAATGTCCAGAAATCAAGCATTGGATGGTCTAGCTAAGAAATCTACTTGGAAGTTTATCTTTTGTTTATCTTTTTCAGTCAAATGGTCACATAAGATTTACAAATTTTCATGGCTTTCGTGACTTTCACTAGTTTTCTAAAACACTTCAACACTGTAATGTTACAAACAAGGAATGATCATCAAACTGAGCAGCTACTCAAACAAAATAGAATGTAGTCCAAATTCACTTTTTCTTTTAATGGCAAGACATTGTTGTCATGCATTCATGCTAATGTATCCCATTTTTCCTTTTGATACCACTGACACAGTTCAGAAGGCTTTAATTCGTTGTCGTCACAGTGTAATATTGATATTTTTCACAGTTCATGCTTCATCCATCATTGACACATATACTGCTACATGGTCTTAAATTTAACTTGCACATCGTTAATACTTCTATTACTACGTTTGTTTTATTCTTATTCATGCCAGAATTCTTTGTTTCACTCTTGTTTCTGTCTCACACTCATTCATTTTCTATTCTTCCCTCTTTATCACCCTTACATTCATTATAATATCCATCTTTCCTTCATCATCCTCCCTCTTTCTCTGCCTTCCCTTCCTGCCTCGCTTGCTCTCAATTTCATATGTCTATCCTCACTACCTTTGTTCATCCCACTTTCCTCCACAAAATTTCCTCTTCTCCTCCTACCTCTGCCAACAGTAAGGAGCAGCAGAAGAACCACACCAAGGGCAACAAGTCAGTGTGGGAGCAGAGAACAAGTGAGATCCGCAGACAGAACCTGATGACGAGTCGTGAGGCGCTTTACAATGAGCTGGAACAGGATGATTGGAAGGTGGGAGAGGGAGAGGAGGTAAGCAGTCCCCCCCATGAAAGACACACAAATACACATATATATATGCAGTCTACTACTGACAAATATGGTGAATATTTGTTGTAAGGTGTGGAGTGATATCATTAGTTATTATAACTATTTAAAGGGCTATTCTCACCAATGATCAGCCACCTTAGGCCGAACACAATTGTTGTTCCCAGAGAATGAACACTACATTGGTTGACACTAGAAAAAAGATCTAAATTAAAAGTGGATGTGATTTATATTATGTTCATATATTCATAATTCAGACCTTCTGTATCCATGTATGGCATTTAAAAAGACCTAAGTACAAGGTCCTAAACACCAGTACATCAACATTTGAATCATAAAAAGAACCTGGAGCTTCTTGTCCATTGTTCGCCGAGATTTGTGGAATTGTGCTACAGAAGAACTTTCTCTGGGTTATTTCCAAAAATTTTCAAGTTAAGGTTTAGATTAAGTTGATCTTAAGGTGTAACAAGCAGGATGAAAGAAGATCTTTCACCTGTTTAAGAGGAGTAAACTTGGTCCCCATTAATGGTTGACAATGATAAGGAACTTCCTCTGTGACAAAAGCTTCCAGTCATTGATATTTCTGTGCTGGTTTTTGTGGAACTAAAAATAAGTAGTAAGTCATTTAAAATCAGCTGGGAATCTTGTTGTTGCTGGCGTTCAGTGGTTTAACATCTCAAATTGTAGAGATCTACTGTACGAGGTGTCTGTATATCATGTCATCAGTGCTGGATGTGGTTCCAGGTACTGAGAAAACTTGTAACCACACCTAACCACATTCAGGAATAATTCTGTGTGAACAGCAATGAAACAAACTTGAAAATTTCAACTTTCTTTCATTTCAGCTTTCAGCCTGATGTTAAATTACTCTTTAATGGCATTACATTTTGGCCCATCTGTATGTAATGTGTAGTGACCTGCAGTGGAACCACTGGACTAACTCAAGGGCCTGACCTGCTTTTCAACCACTGTGCATTCTGGGTCATGGTGTACTCCACAGATATTTTAAGTCCAGGGTGTAATAGCCCTTTAAGCCTGTGAAAGACTTTTATTATTGCGCTATCTGCTGCTATATGGGACGGCTTGAAGCTGCGTGCTTGGGAGCAATGCATTATTAAAGTGGGGCACGCAGAGAAATCCAGAGCTGTACCCAAAGAAGGCAGCGGACACAAAACTGGAACGAGCGGAGTGAAACATACTTCAAAAAACGAATTGGAAAAATAAGATGATCACGCGTCAGCTGGATATTGTATGGCAAACTGAATGTTCACAGTCGAGCTGTTTTGGCATTTTGTGGCTCTGAAAAAATACATGTCAATTTTAGTTTCAAATTGTTCATTTGGAGCCAAAAATGGTGAACTGTTTGCCGAACTGTGTATATCTGTAGCTCAGGAGAGGGAATGGGGCAGGAGCTTGAGCAAGTATATTATATTCTGGGATTATTCTGGGTTAACTGGTGTATGTACGTATGTTAAGTATGAATTAGAGAAGGCTAAAACTAGCCTGGACTACATCTGATGTGCCAGCTTTGAAGCAAATTGCTACTGCAACCAAAAGAAAAAGAAATAATAAGAAATGCAATTGGTATGCAATTTGTTTGGTTGTATGAGCATTTGCTTTTGAAAGTTGCAACCCCAAAAGCTTCAGAAACACATGGATGTCAATAAGAAAATAATTACTATTTTCTTTGTTGTTGTAGCTTTATTTTATAACCGCTACATGCTTTTTTTTTCTTTTTTGTCTTTTACTTCATGAATTTTTACTGGACATATCATTCATGAGTATAGGCTGTTATACTACTATTTATGTTTTAAAAATTTACATAGGACAGTAAATGATCCCCCAGACAAGAGAACATAATTATTCCGAATGGTAAATTGTTATCAGTTGTCAATAAAGTATGGCTCTGTGGTTCCATTTTATAAGAAACTAAGTATACACAAAGACACTGAATCACTTTCTACCAATTTAAAAAGAGGTGGCTAAGATATTTGTCAACAAACCTGCCCAAGGTAGTGTTATATTGTGAATGACTGAACATTCACAAGATACATCATCAAGTTTAAAGGTATCCTATTAGCTGTAGCTCTACTCTGTACATAAAGAGTAATTTCACTGAAGCTACAGTCAGGCATTGGCCATTGTATGTTTTATGTGCTAATTTAGGGTTATCAGTCTTTGAGACGTCTTTTTCTACTCCAGTACAGTTGAGGTAAATAAAATTTTATTTGTGATGTTCAGAAAATTAAAATATAATATTTTTTAAAAATCAAAAGTAGCATCTTTCCAGAAACAATGTCACGATTGTGCTGCAGAATTCAGAGAAAGCTGTCAAATTTTTAAATGTGCTTGAAATCTGATACTGTAAGTAAAAATTATTATAGAAAAGGAGAAAGAGAAGCAGAGAAGCATATCATTGCTAGCAGTAAAGTTTCAAGAGCAATTATCTCAATGTCTGGCCATATACAATTGTCCTTTACGTTTAGTTACCTTTAGTTGTACGTTTTAAAGATATGTCTGAGGTTTTAACACCACTCACATCAGATCTGCTCCCCTATTACTTTGACTCAGGTGTCCTACCCACGAAAAGGACGTGGTGACATGAAAACCCACTTGGATCGGCCCCTGGTGGTGAACCCGCAGGACAACCGCAACAACAACACCAACAAGACCCAACCTGGTGAGCTGCCTCTGGATCAGGAATACCAGCGTCAAGACATAGACCACTGCCGTCGTGCTGCCCACCACTATCACTACCACCATCATCACCATCAGAAAGCCATTGGGCCAAGCAGCGGAGAAACAGGCCAACTAACAGAGACTCGCATGGAGCACGGCTTCAGCTGCACCTCTCTGGGCAACATTGAGGGAAGTGTGGAAGGCCATCAGGGGGAGGAGAGGCACAGCCACCGGAGCCATCGAGGCCATCGGCACAGGAACAGAGAAGGCAGGGAGGCTCGCAGCGTTTCTCCCCACCACAGCGAGGCTGTAGAGGGGAACAACGAGCACAGGAGGTCCAGACATCGCAGGGCAGCAAGGGAGGGGGAGGAGGGCAGACGACACCGATCCAGGGGGACAGAGGGCGAGGGGGAAAAAGGCGAGGAAGGGGAGGGAAGAAAGACGAGACGACATCGCCATGGCAACCAGGAAAGAAGCAGAGGGCATCGCACGAGAAAGTGAGTGAAAGAAGGGTTTATTTTCTCCATGCATTAGTCTCAAATTGCAGCCTGACAAGGATTAATAGCCAGTATAGTTTATCTAAGAAATTTTTTCAGAATATGACCAATGTGTGGCTTCCTGGTAGTTTGATATTGATATTTCTGTGAAACTGAATGCTGATTGTTTTGTTACGTAAAAGGTGTGAAAAATATATTTAATTTCTCTAATGTTGTTTTAGCTGAGCTATAAAGTACAATCCTGTATGTGGAATTAATTAACAGTGTGTTTTGTGTGTGTTCGCATGAGCAGTATTGGAGACAGTAGTGATAAAATGATGTTACTGATAAGACGTTCCTTCCATCACATTTCTGTGCATTTCTTGTTTTCTATCTTATTTTTTTCTTCTCCCCCTGATTACTTGTTTGTTTTTCTCCCTTTCTACCCCGTTTCGTTTACCAGGGAGCACCACAGTACCGGCCCCAGCCTCTCCACCACACGACCCATACAGCAGTATAATGAAGACCTGGACAACTTCCGCAACAACAGCAAACTGGCCAATGCCCACGAGCATCCTTACGCTCTTCCACCAGATCACCCTGACCATCCCGACCACGTTAACAACCTGCTGAACTGTCGTGACGCTGACACCCACACCCTGCTTCACAGCATGGACAGCCTCATCCTGACTAGCATGGCCAAACCCGAGTACACAACCATAGACATGCCCCCTGTCTACCCATACCCCTCAACCAATGCCATCTTACAAGGTGAGCACCTCAGTGACTCTTATCATGTGCATAAGCGTTGTATAAACACAGAATTAACTGTACTGGCCAAACCCGAGACCATAAAACTGCAAGAAAGCAGAAAGGGGTCAAGATATTCTGATTTGTACTGCCTTGTATGGTTCAAGCTCCAAAAACATCAGATACTCTAAAGACATAGAAAAACTAGTGTCTTTAGTGTTTCCATATAAAGTCTTTCATTAGACCCTCTCTATCTCGTCAGTGTCCACATCTTTCAAACTTCATACCTGCAGCTTGTAACACAGGCTTGACATTACAAAAAGTGTTGTCTACAGGAACAAACAAAAATACATATGAAGTGTCACTTGAATAATTTTCTCACTTCACATCTGTAGAGCACTTTTGTACACGCTGAGTACTCTCAGTGAGGAGTAAATTAAAACTGGATGTGAAATTGATGGTATGCCTATGTGGGCCTCAGCCCATTGGCAGCGGTCATGAGTTTGAGTCCAACTCAAGACCATTTGCTGCATGTCACTCTCCTCTCTGTCAACCCCTAATTTAACTCTGTCCCCCAAAAATATATTTAAAAAAAAAAGAAATTGATGGTATGCCTCTTTTAGAAATATTGCTTTAGTGCCTAACACTGGTATAAATCCAGTCTCATTGTTCCCTGAAACAATGCTGGTGGACATCTTTCGTGTGTTTACTGTCCTGCTCTGGTGAAGCTGACCTCTTTCTGTCTGTCGGTCTCTGCTTTCTTTCTTTGTTTCGCTCAGTGAACAAGAACGCCAACACCGACCAGAAAAAGAGCGAGGAGAAGAAGGAGGAGGAGGACGAGGGTGGAGATGAAGATGGCCCCAAGCCCATGCCTCCCTATAGTTCCTGCTTCATAATGTCCACCACCAACCCGTGAGCATATGTGTCTGTGCAAAGTCAGACTGAAAACCTATGTCCTTATTGGGGACATAGAACAGATATTTAATAGAAAAAGTTTCTCCCCCTCCAAGCAAAGAAATATTGAGTATGTTTTGTGTTTTTGTGTCAACGTGTGCATGTGTCTGTGTGTTTGCACTAGGTTTCGGAAGTGCTGTCACTACATCCTGACTCTGAAGTATTTCGAGTTCAGCATCCTGTCTGTCATCGCTATGAGCAGCATCGCCCTCGCTGCAGAGGACCCTGTCTGGCCTGAGTCACCGCAAAATAATGTGAGACATTACTCTGTGTGTGTGTGTGTGTGTGTTTGTGTTTTTCTGCCTGCTTATTAATGCACGTGAATCTACATTTTTTTTTGTAAATATAAAGTCTCTTAAGGATGTAAAGATGAGCAAAATATTTTTAAATGAGGACGTTTGAAAAAAATTTTAACAAGTTCAGATTTGTTTAGGATTAGACCTTGGCTATGAAGTAAGGTTATTATATTAGGCTAAGTAAGAACATTTATGTGAAGGCTATAGTTATGACTGTGGGACTCTGCTATAGTTCAAAACGTGTTTTTACCATAAAAATTAGAGGCCACAGCTGGTTATTGTATCATATATGTTAAGTCTAATGCATAACTATACCTGTCACAGACGGTGTAATAGTTAGGATTTTCAGTGTTTTTTTGTACAACTGGATCACAAATGGCATCATTTTGTAGTGCTTTTGCTACATGCAACTATTTTGGCTAAAGCTCTGAAAAAAACTTTGCAAGAATTGCAAATGTTTTAAGAAGAGAAACACATGATGTTTTCAACTTATGTCCACCCTCATCATAGCACAAGAAGGTTTTCCAAAAATGAAAAGAATTCTCTCATCTGCTCTCTTTATTGGCATGAAACTTTTCATGGATTCAAGCTGCAGTGTTTTTAATCTTTAATCCATGCCAATGCAGTTCATACTGACTAACCTAATTTTCTTAATTATTCCAACATAAGCAGAAAAACACATTATTACTTCGAATCAAGATGTAGTAAACGTCAGAATCATTTTAAAACAGTGAATAAACTAAATTATAACAAACAGATATTATGAAATGTCATTTTGAAAACAGCCAGTAAAAATAGGAGTAAGATTAGAATTTGGATTAGATTTGGGCTGGTGTCAGATTGTTTGTCTCTTTTCTGTTTTTGTTCATCTCTCCTGCTCCGTTTCTCTCGTATGTTTTTCTCTCTGATAGATCTCTGCTTCTCTTTGTCATTCTCTCTAATATGATAATTATATCTCATGGTGTTGTGTTGCTCTGCAGGTGCTGCGTTATTTTGACTACGTTTTCACAGGCGTCTTCACATTTGAAATGTTGATCAAGGTAACAAAGTATCACTGTGTGAGTGTGTGTGTGAATGTATTTTTTTTTTTATTTTTTTTTTTCCTTTATTTTTGTGTGATTGTGTGATGTGTCTTTTGTGTACGTATTTGCTTTTGTGCAAATTTTCTGTATCTGTTAGCGTTAGTGTGTAAGTGTATTTGTGTTGTGTGGCTGTGCCCTTGTAAGTGCACTGACTTGTGTATGAGTGTGTACCTGAGTTACTATATGCGTATGTATGTGGTACTGAGCACATTCAATGTCTTCCAGATGGTGGTGCTGGGCTTGTTTCTCCACCAGGGCTCCTACTTCCGCGACTTGTGGAACATTCTGGACTTTATAGTGGTTAGTGGTGCTCTGGTGGCCTTCGCCTTCACGTAAGTGCCCCCTCCATCCTCCTCTTCATCGTCTTCACCACCTACACACACACATTCCACCATCCACAGAAAGACCGTCGTCGCACAGCCTTGTACGTCAGATACAACAGGCAATGCTGATCTTTCTCTCCTGTTGTCTCAGCCTGCTGTACTTCAGAAATCATCACCTCCTGCTGTTGGATTTCTGCTATCCACTTTTCGTATTTTTCTTTCTCGGTCCCTGTTTTTCCTTCAATCTGTCTTTTTCTCGACCTCCTTTATGTCTCTAAACATTCCTTTTTCTTCTGAAATGTCTTACTCCGTGCCCCCCTTTGTTCTTTTCTACTTCTCTTCTTCACAGTTTCAGTCTTGCCTTCTCCTCTTTGTTTACTATCAATCTTTCTCCTCTCTTTTGTTCTGAAACCCTCTTACCTTCAGTCTGTCCTTTTCCATTCTGCAGTCTACCCTGTCTTCATTTTCATCTCTATATCCACATTGGTTCATCACATGTGACATCATATCAGCAGGTCTTTCTCTACGTTTCATCACCACCTTCATCTCAACAACCACCCAAGATCCTTAACTAAATGTATCCCTGATACCACCTGAAAGATCCTCACCATCCCTTACCTACACTCTAAAAAATGAGCGAGCCTCAAGACTTGCGTTTTCTTGATATGGCATTATCTGGAAACCTCAGGGGATGCCCTGCAGAACCCATTTGGTACTACTGCTTACACAAAAGTTTAATTTTGGATAGTCCTTTACCACTGAGGAACCCTAGTGCTGAAAGTTTGTTTTTAGAGTGTAGCTGCACTGTTTCCACCCACCCTCCATTCTCCATGAACCTCAAACCTTGCCTGAAACAGCCACCTTAACAACTATCCCAAACATCATTTCCCTTAATTGTCTGTAAACAATAAAGCACCTGCTCCTATTCAACATTTTCTCCTCCCAACCTTCCTTGCTCCTCTTCCCTTGTTTCCCCTATTTGCCAATCCATGCCGCTCTGATTTCCACCAACCAGGCCGTGAGTCATCCCTTCCTCTTTTCTTGCATCTAAAGCCCCGACTTTGATCCCTCAAACCCTTGCTTAACAACACACACCCCCAGGTCCTCCACAGCCTTGGTCCCTGCTGATGCCTCCTCCTCCTACCAGATACCTTTCGACTTCCCGTCTCATAAGAGCTCCTTCTCTCCATCTTTACATTTTGCGCGTCTCCCTGTTTTCACGGTCTCAGCCCCTTTAACCCTTGCTTATTCCTAACATACAGAAAAGATAATTACCAAACAAGGGAATATTGTATTGCTTTAAGTTCTCTCAATTTACCTCTCCAAACCAAAGCACAAAAAACTCCCTTATCTCAACAAGTATTGGATAGATGGCATACAACTCTTTGTACAATTCTTCACACTGCAACAAAGGTCATATAGAGTACACAGTTATGAATCAAGTTATAAAAATAAACTTTTCACAAATTTGCATTTAAGTGAGCATTCTTATATTTATGTCTTCTTTTTTCATGCTGGAACATTGTTCCTAGCTGGTAACACAACAAAGGACTTGAAGCGGTTTAAAACAAAGCTTGTTTATTTCTTTGTTTTTTAGTTAGATATAGTTAAATATGCAAAGGAAAATAAAAAGAACCCAAACCACATGACAGTCTATATCAGATTGACAGATTGTTGAGCATTCTGGCTTCCAAATTTGTGTGCTGTATGTTAGGAACAAGTGTGACTCATTGCTCCTTAACTTGTCGTTATTTCCACCCTTACCCTTACCTGAGTATAACCCTACAGTCTGTAATGAATCCTTTTGGCTCCAGTTTCCACCAAACACACCTTTCAACCTCCCACTCTCCAACAATCATTAAAGCCAACATCTTGCCTCCTACCTTACCACCCCTCAGCCTCCTCATTCTCCCCCATCCTCCTGCCTGGAGGTCCTGATCGATCAGTCCGTGGGGGTGAGGGCGCCCCAGACACCTTTAACCCTTTAAGTGCCCAGGCTATTCATCCGCCACAGGAAGGAACACCGGCAGGACTCATCACCTCGCCCCCCTCTTCCCTCTTTTTTACCAGCACACACTCAAACACATACACACATATTCATCCGCCGTTCTGACCATGTTAACGAAACCGGAGGCACAGGTATTTAACTCTCCTTCCTCTGCACGACCCAGGGAAGTACGTGGGAGGGAAAGAGGGAGGCATGCTGGGGCAGGGTGTGGTAGGTGGAATGATTTGTTATTATACTGAAGCAGCATAAAGATGAATACATATGAATTAAATATGTATGATAGATGCAACTGAGAGGACTGTGTGTTTGTGTTTGAAAAAAAAAACTGAGGAGTGAGTGAGGGAGAAAGAAGAGCTTGTTTGTGCATCCTCCTCAGCTCTCTGGATGTCCAGTGCATGTCTGCCTTGGTGGCTGCATGAACCTAAACATAACCTGTGATGCAGTAGATGGCATCACTTATAACTCTGTTAATGATGCTTGGAGTCAGTTCAAGACAAAGAACAAACTCCAGTTATATATGTTCGTGCTAATACCTACTGTGAAGGAGTGTTCAGATCGAATGCAAAGCAAATTTTAGACGTGGCAGCACTACATAAGAAATTAATGGAAATACTTGAGTGTCACAAGAGGCTCACATTTGCTTGAGGTGGCATGAACTGAGGTCAAAATGTGAAAGGTGGAATTGCTTTTCCAAAATATTATTATTGTCAACAAACTGTCACACTGTGACAGTGTGTTAGTCTATCTCTTTCTCTCAGCCCTGAGCCCATTTCTTTTGCAATAGTGATGTACATTTTTAAAACTGTCACTGCGTATAGTTCTATTTTTAAAAAACTAAGCAATTATCTAAAGCAAGCTGACAGCTTTAGTTTTTGATACACCTAACTTGAAGGTAAATAGTGCATTTGTTAGAGACAATTTTGTGCTGCAAATGAATGCACTTTTGGTTTGCAGGGGAACTTTTACAACAGCAGTATGGTAAAGGTGGGATATTTCACAGTGTACTTGCTCCTAGCTGGGTACAACTAACATCTGCACAGTAGTGTTATGTCCACTGCTGCTAAAATATCATGCTTGTCACTGACCAACCTAATTCAATACATTTCTAATATGTGCATTTTCACAGTGTCAAACATCTTGGCCCCATACCATGCCGCGTATTGCCATATCATGTACCTCAAAGAGATGTTTCACAAACCAGTTGCACTTTGCATTCAGTCTGAGCACACACCATTTCTGTTAATATATAATAAAACTAAAAAGAAGTAAACTGTTAAAGCTCGGTAATAAATGTCACCATCAAGATGCATTCACACTGACACAAACTAGAAATGTCAGCTAGTGTTAACTATTGTTTACTTGTTTTCTTAATAATCAAAAACCAGGCTGCAGCTCAGACATGCGCAGCCATATATGTATGTAACTGTCCTACATGAAAATGAGCAAACTCACAAAATGCATTGCATAGTGTAATAGTAAATTATTTGAAAGTAGACAAATCAAGCAAAGTGAGGGGGAACAAGATGGGGAAGGTGCACATACAAGTGTTTGACAGCCCAGCATATGCCAGGTGGTGAAAATCTGGAGTTGTATATATTACTTTTGTGTAAATTTTCTCACCTGTGTTGAAGTATAGGAGCACTGTGCCTGCTTCACATACCAGAAATTAGGATAATCGGAATTAATGCTCTTCAATTTTGACTCATAGCAAACAAACAATAAGAAATTATGCTTTTGACACGTACTTAAATAAACATCAATAGATATCTGAGGATTTAACTGGTTTTGAAATTAAAACCACTAAAGCATACCGGTTCCAAGAAACATAAACAGTGATACTGGACGAATCCTGCTTTCAGTCATATACCGTATATATGCACTAAAAATGTCAATGTTCAGTATCACTTTTGTAAGCAGAGACCAGGAGCAAGATGAATTTATAACAGTCTGATGTGCTTTCTGGCTGATAGGTTTGTTACAGCAAGTAAAAAATCTTTCCACTGCTGCACCCTCCACAACATGCTTCGCCGTTGAAAAGAGGATGCCTCCTCCCCTCCTTTGCAGATCCTCTTTCCTCCTCCCTTCACTTTCTTTACTGCTCTCTTCTTCTCTCCCTTGCCCTTTCACTTCTTTAATCACCCTTTCAGTTTCCTCTTAGGATGCTCTCACACCATTGCCCCCCACCTTCGCCTCTTCTCTCCATCCTTTGTCCCTCTTTGCAGTCTCCTCCTTTGCCTCTCTGCTCCCACCATCTGCGCCAGGGCTGAACTACAGTACAGTTTTGCTTAAGGGGCGAAGGCTTCACACACACTTATAAAATTTCACTTTGACGCATGACGTTATTAAAAGGCAGGTACATCACAGAACCATTGTACAGAGGATTTTTAGCATGGTTACAGTACAATGGCTTCATCTTTTCATGGGTTTTAAACATAACAATTGCGCTTCTGGCACCCTTCATTCTCCAAATAAATGCTGAATGATGCAGTGTCATGACTCAGAACTGCATGCAGTCGCAGTACTCTGTGAGAATGCCTTTTCTTTCTATTAACGGTGTGTGTGTATGGGACAATACACACAAATCCTGGTTTCTTGAGTCTTTACTCATGTTCGATGTCCAGAGTGTATGCCTATATGCTCTAACATGCCAAGAAAACCTGGAGCCGGTCACTTGTAAAGATTTAACGCCTTTTTCTTCCCCTGTGCAGATGTGCATGCTAAAGAGCTTTAATAAAATCCCACTAGATGATTGCGGATCTAATGAGGGCAATTTGTGCTGTAGGCCTGGTCTAATTGATCATTATGGTGTGATAAGATAAGAATCGGTGTAAATGGATGCAGCAATTGAGTTTCCTCTTCCAACCGTGAAGGTAATTCTTCATAGAGCTGGTAACACAGCAGGCCACAGCAAAAAGACAGCCAGGAGGGAAGGAAGGTGTGTACATCTAGATTCTCAGCAAGGGGCCAGATTCACAGAAGTGCTCTTATTGTACTGTAGATCTCAACAAAATACTTGAGACTTAAACAGCTCTGATGGAGTAAAAAGTACATCCTTTAGTGCTGTAATGCATGAGGTTCAATACACGTTCAAAAATGTATTTATTTTAAATTGGATAATATGTTTTACATGATTTATCTCACAGATACTCCTTCAGATTAAATATTTAAGTATTCCATTTTATGTTATAGAATTAATTCTTACGAGTTACCTCTTTATTTAAGAAATTCCATTTGTGTGCCACCATTAACTCTGTGCATACACTGGAAAAAATGCCCCTCCCAAAAAAAGAAAAGAGTTATTTCAAGGCACTTTTACCTCGAAATAAGTGAAAAAATCTCCGAATAGAGCAAGTGAAAATTTGTCTTAAAACAAGTCCCTCCATCTTGCTGAAATGTTACTTTTAAAGTGAATTTATCTTAAATCAAGTGGGTTGAGACATTTTAACTAAAAATAAGACGAATAAACTTGGTAAGGTGTTGAGTTTTTGCAGTGTATCAAATCAGCAACTCTGACCTTATTTTAGCACTTTATCTGCTAGCTGACAGAATAACCTATGTAAAGCTATGCTAAGCCTTGCATCAACATGGAGTGAACCTAATTTAAATAAGTGACCACTTGGTGATTGGATTCATGCTGTCTGACAATCTCCTGGTCCTATGAATCCAGTAAAATCTTAATCAGCTGATACAAAGTTTTTTAAGTAGAACATTGGGAGAAATCAGTTTAATGGTGAAGCAGGATGTTAACATAATTGAACTAAATAATCTTTAGTGCTGCTATGTACAAGGAGAAGGAGGTTGTACGATATCTACTATGCTAGGACTCACCTTATCTAATAGCAAATCTAGAAGTCAGATATTTAGACACCCCAGTCAGTCGTCATGGAGACAAGAGATGGGTGTGGGAGGGAGTGATGAGTGTATGTGCTGATGGGTGGGCGGGCTGTATTTCTAATCAGGTATGCCCATCTTGCTGTCCCTCCTTCTTTGTCTGTCTCTCATATGGATGTGTTTTTTCCTGTTTCTACCAAACCCCCTCTCTCTTGTCTTGTGTCTGTCTTTGTCGATCTCTCTCTGTCAATGTGTGTCTCTGTGTGTGTCTGTCTTTCGATGTGTTTTTCCTCTCCTCCCTACCTCCGCCTCCTCTTCTTTATCTGTCTCTGTCTTTCTTTCTTTCTGTCGCTGTCACTGACTCTCGCTGTCTCCACCTTCGCTGAAACTCAACAGGAGCAGCACCCGGTAAAGTTCTTCCTCTGTCCTCCTCCATTCTGTCCCCTGCTCTCCACCACCGGATCAAATTGGCTTCTCTCTCTTTCTTTCTTTGTTCTTCTTAACGTTCGTACTCATTCTCGCCGTTTCGTTGCAACTTGTTTCTTTCGCCAACATCATACCCACAAACATTAGGAAACACCTTGGAAGAGTTTGATTTATTGCCCACATTTTTACTGGAATAAGTCTTATTCCTTGTTTAATTAATAAACTAGTTAAGAATTCCACAATACATTTTTTTCCTGAAAATTAGCATCAGTAATACTCCACCCACAGTCTGTCTTTTGGTAATCAGTCATACCCTTGAGACTTGAAAGTTTATGGTATAACAACTTTTAGTTTTGTCCTTCATGGAGGTTATGGCTGTTACCAGCTTAAATTCCAGCCATAGTTCCTAGAAATTATTTCTGTATAACTTGATTGCAACAGCTAATGCATTTTGAAAGAAACGTAATTGTGACAGGACTACTGAATGAGGTGAAGTTCTTAATTTGCAAAAAGCAAATATCATTTATATGTTACCTGACAGCCTGGTTTTTCTACCAGAATATCCTTCTTGCTGTACAATGTCCACTTGCAACTACAGCAGCATTATTTAATATTTTTATGAATATGTTTATACAATCAGAGCATAATATTAAGGCTTGGGAAAGGTTGTGGTCTGCTTTAATACAAATAAAGCCCTCAAAGTCTTGAGACACATTTATTTACAGTTGTTCAAACCTGCGATCTTTCCCAAACCTTAACCAAAGTGCTTTCGTTGCTTAAACCTAACAGTGGTTTAAGGTTTGTCTCTGATGTACTGTAAGTCAAGCACTTGGTACACCTGCTATCCAGCTGAACCGCCTGCTGCCAACTACTATGCAGCTCATAAATATGGAGCTTCATTCATTTTAGAAATCCTCTAAATTTATCTCCACTAGCAATTATGTTCCACTCAAACTTAATTGGGTAAACTATTTAGTTCTTTAAAAATGATTTTTTAGGAGGTATAAATTCACACAGTTCAGTGAATTACAAAAACTAACTATCATACTCCTAAACCTTATTCATGATGATGTCAAGCATCTGGCCAAATGCTGTAGTTTTCACAGTTAGGCGTGCCTGCCTATTCCTCAACCATTTTTTAGGAAAACTGGTTGTCTTGAGTCTGGCGTTATGTTCTAAACCAAAGCCATGCTGCAATGAAAAAAATGTGTTTTGCTACATGAATATGGCATACCTTTAGCAAAATTAGATGTTTTTAATTCTAGATATTGTATGCTGCCCCAAGCAAATAAAAAGGGAAATATAATTACTAACACACAAGTACTGAGACAGATGTGTATTTTGCCATATTTTGGTGTAACAGTGTTATATAAAAATACCGAGGTGAACAGCAGAAGGTATTATAAAACAGTGTGGTGCAGGAGCAGCTTTCTCCTAAAGTCTCTACTGTAAACTTGAATCCAAGCATTCAAATCCTGCTGTGCTTCATGAAGAACAAAATTTCACAGTCACCTTTTAGTCCAACATAGTGTTTAAAGTCTGAAAACCCGGATTTTGGGTGGAGTACCACTTTAATTTGCCTTTGACAAAACACCCTATTTCAACATCTTTTCAGACACAATGACAAAAAAATCTTATCTATTCATACGTCAATCATGAGACTCAAAGTACTGTTGCCCTTATCATTGTGCTAGTGAGTGCGTTTGCACGTGTGAGATGTGCGTGTGTGTATCTGTAGGAATTTTGATAACTCCTAACACCTATGGCCTTACTGGGCTTTGCTCTAATGCTCTAAAGCTGCTCTGATAGAGAGTCCTCAGTCCTACTCAACTTCAAAGGAGGAATGCCTATTGATTATTGATTGAGTCTCGCGCACACACACAAACCCCCACATGCAGACACGTAGAACTGCCAAGGCTGCGACTCAATCAATCAGCATTGAATTGAATTGTCTTACGTTTTCTGTCACAGGAACTGAGTTCATAGTTAAAGAACGAGCCTTGATGGATGACCTCTCTTCGGCTCAGGCTTGGCAGGAGTCCAGGTGCCTCCTGCCTTGCTTTTTTCAAAATGGCCTATCCACTTACTGTAAAAAATCAACTCAGCTATTTACTCTTTTGACACCCCAATTTTTCCTTTCTGATATTGGTGCATGGGCATACAAATCATGAGTAGGATGTTCAGTTATGGGCTTCAGGGAGGAAACAAGCGCTTTAAAACACACAGCTGAAGACATTTGTCTTTTGTGCCGACAATGATTTCCTCCGGTCGCTGTCATGGCTCGTTTGATGCTGTTGGTGTTTGTTTGTGTTATGACATGTGATGTGTTCTGTCAGCATCACATGTCCAAAGAGTCTCGCATAGCCTCCGTCTCGACCGAAGAGCAATCAGAAACGCGAGTTCTGAAATCTGGATTTTAATGAAAGGAAGCTATGTGAAACATATCAGAATCAGTTCATTTAGTGATAACAAATTTGGGATTATAGCAACATAATCCTAGCAGTGTACGTAAAGTTCATGTTGCCACATCTGACACGTCCATTTCTTCCGAAGAACCGAACAGCGTATCACTGAAAAAGAAAGAAAGAGGTTTGGCTGGGCACTCTGCCGGGAGATGCCTGTCGATATGGAATGAGTGAATGTCTGTTGAATGATAGTGAAGGTTACTATGACTGATGGCGCTTGATGATGCTTTTTGATGTCCATGAAACCAAATGGTCAGACAACTGATTGCATTCCCTCCCACTGGTTTCATGTTTGACGTACACAAGTTTGTTTTCTGCAGAAAAATAGACTGAGAGTCTGGATTGTCCACAATAATGCAATGTACTTTTTTGTACAAGTATCAAATCATGTGTTGCTTTCACTTAAATTTTCACTGCAGATGTTATGTTTTAGGATAATTTACCAATGAAGAAATATCCCTCACCCCACCTCACCCCACCTCACCCCTTTTTACAATATGTTGAACAATAGCAAAGGGGCTTGGTAAGAGCCTTTTGCAATTGTTCCATCTCTTAATTCCTCCACTCTGCTCTCTAATTTTTCTTCGACATTGTTTTTGTTCCTTGGCTGAATTCTAGGGGGAGCAGCAAAGGCAAAGACATCAGTACAATCAAATCTCTGCGTGTGCTGAGGGTGCTGCGTCCTCTGAAGACCATCAAACGTCTCCCCAAGTTAAAGGTAGAGCTCAGCAGGTTCTTCTGCTTCACCTCAGTTCAGTGCTGCATATATGAAGTTTAGTGCTCTTGAATATCAAATGAACAAGGCCTGTTTTCCTACAAAGGCTTAAAAGTGACAGATAGTAAAGCCTTGTTGTGTGAGAATTTGGAGGACTCAACAGGTGTATCCTTTGCAGCTCTTACTTAATCACAATTCATTGAATTTCTCAAAAGATGTAGCCCCTAAAGTGGCATATAGCTTACAGTGGTTTGTGTGTGTGTCAAGCACATGCTCTCTTCATTTCATGACTTTTGCTACCACATATATTTCTTATGATAGCTTTATAGTCACCAAATGTTGAAATTCTCAAATGTGGCAGCAATGCTGAAAACAGATTGCAGTTCCAAACAGTTCTAAAAACACAGATTGTCAGGAGACCTTACAGGTTGTAAAAAAAACCTCAAAATTTATTTGGATATTGTAATTTATTTAAAATCGTGTTTAATTCCAGTTCATAACACCCAACCCCAGACAATATTCTATTGATGTTTATCAGTAATAGGACACAAAGTAAGTTAGAGCTAAGTGGTCTAACTTGGCACTCAAAAAGGCGGATTTCCCTTTCAAAGTGTATCATTTTTATCATGTATATTCATCGACTGAAAAACACAGCACTGTTGTATAACTTGTTAAAGAGTTGAGTATTTTGTAAACCTGTTATGAAATGAGATGTTGCCACGCTGTTGCCCTCACTGTGCAGTGTAGTACCCCAATCAGTATTCCTAAATGTCCCCATGTTTGCTTTGCAGGCTGTCTTTGACTGTGTGGTCAACTCATTGAAGAATGTGCTGAACATCTTGATTGTCTACATGCTCTTCATGTTCATCTTCGCTGTGGTGGCTGTGCAGCTTTTCAAGGGTCGCTTCTTCTACTGCACAGACGAATCCAAAGAGTTTGAGCGTGATTGCAGGTTGGTTTCGAAACCCAGTTTGACTGTCAGTTCATGTGGTGCATTCAGTAGAGAGCTGTCTTTTGAGACTAATGCCAATTTATTGCCATACATGGACATGTGTGTGAAAAAACACAGCGATGTGTTGTATTAAAAACGCATCTATGAATTTGAACTTTGGTAAATGAAAAATTAAGTCCTGTAGTCCCTTGGTTAGTTGAGCCTGGTTTATGTAGATGCTGCCACCTAGAGGAGTGTGCTGGGTATTTTAATAGTGTTACTCAGTGAGAGACAGGCAATAATGAAGACCGAAACACTCCTCACCCGAGATTCCCATTATGTCCAGTGTAAATAATTTTAGAAGTGTACTTGAGGATGTGTGGTAACCCTGGTGCTTTTCTGCATTTCCATTTCTAGGTGTTTTTTTTACTGTTGACATTTATTTTGTATTTTCATTATAAAACCTGTGTGTGTTTTTTTCCTGCAGGGGCGAGTACTTAGTGTATGATAGGGATGAAGTTAAAGCTCAGAAGCGGGAGTGGAAGAAGTACGATTTCCACTACGACAACGTGGCTTGGGCCTTGCTCACCCTCTTCACTGTATCCACTGGAGAGGGGTGGCCGCAGTGAGTGGAACGCACACTTACATAAGCACACAAGCATGCCTCTGAACTTTTTATTAATCCAGTCAATGGTCCTACTTGGTCACTACTGGGGCAGCATGTAACAACATTTTTGGAAACATAAAAGCTGGAAAGTGATGAAGATGGTTGCAATATCTCAAAAAATTATTAAGAATTTCATACATGTGATGCTGCAACAAACAGCCTTTGGATTGCTTACTGTACAATGGTATATTTTTTTTCATAGATGCAGGATTTTTTTCAATATTTATTACAAATTGGTATTGTTATCTTGCGATCACATTATTTATTGTTAAAATAAAATAAACATATTGTTAATATGAATAGGCCTATATCACTGACACAATTCAAAAATATCAGTAAAAATAAAATGTGATAATGTTGGTGGTAAAAAAAAAAAATCCTATAAATTCTTCATATATTTTTCTGTTTTGTTTTTATTGAACTTTTTGCCCTCTGTTCATTTTCCAGGGTGTTAAAGCACTCAGTGGACTCCACCTATGAGAATCAGGGCCCTAGCCCGGGATACAGGATGGAAATGTCCATCTTTTACGTGGTGTACTTCGTTGTCTTCCCCTTCTTCTTCGTAAACATCTTTGTGGCTCTCATCATCATCACCTTCCAGGAACAGGGGGATAAGATGATGGAGGATTACAGCTTAGAAAAGAATGAGGTAAGGAGAGATTTGGGAGTCTCAGGGAATTTTTACATTTCTATTGTCTTTTTTGTCAAACTTTTTAAAGAATTAAAAGCCATTCCTCTCCTCTCTTCCTCCAGAGAGCCTGTATAGATTTTGCCATCAACGCCAGGCCTCTGACTCGCCATATGCCGAAGAATAAACTAAGCTTCCAGTATCGCATGTGGCAGTTTGTAGTATCTCCGCCCTTCGAGTACAGCATCATGGCTCTGATCGCGCTCAACACCATCGTCCTCATGATGAAGGTAAAGGTCGAGCTCTTAGTGTGGAGAGTCTTTTTGTAACTGCCTGTGATGTTCTCTCATGCTCACTGTGATCAATATGCTAATTCTGTTCAGCTCTGCACACATTGTATATTACAACAAAACAAAGGTATTCCAGTTTAAGTGCAATCATAAGAAAAGTACCAACCCTGTCATTATCCCATTCCAGATCCTTAACAAAGATCATTTACAGAAATACTTTTATGACTCACAAGTGAACTCTTGTAACTGATCTGTCCTGTTGTGAGCTTCATCATAGAGCTATTTTCAGGAAAAATGCTTCAATAAACTAATTGCATGTTACCTGGTAAGGTTAAACGAAGGACACACAAAGTCTGCAAGTAGCTGCTGAACATAAGGGAACACATAGCAAGGTACAATTACGACAAAAGGAGACTGACCATCAACCATCAGCTGCGTGATTGTGGAGTTCTGATTAAAGAACAAATGAATATTAATAATAATTTTAAAAAAATATTAAAAAGTCATTGTTTCTATTATATTGTCATTTTTAAAACCATCACCTTAAATATATTGCCTGTAATTATTACTAATAATTGCTCTAGTTTAATTATGATCACAAAGTAATGATTTTTAATTGCCGCATAACAAAGTGACTACTGTGGCTTGACAGGAAGGTTTTCTTTCTCTAGCTGTCAGGATGTATTTTGTTTTCAAAATGTCTTCAGTTCTGCTAGAATGTATTTTGGTTCTGTTTTAATAGCTAAAACTTAATAATATATTGATATAACCCCAAACTATCTAGCTCTAATAAAGGTTCTTCCAATAAAATAAGCAGGCTGTCTGTTCCAGAGAAAAGGTGTGCTGCTGAGCCAAGACACTGCATTGAAGACACTTTTTTCTTTTGTATTCACTTTTATTCTTCTCTTGTCTGGTCTTGTTTTGTGTTTGTCTCCAGTTTGACGGTGCATCAGAAACCTACGATAATGTCCTGAAAAACCTCAACATCGTGTTTACTACCTTCTTCTTTATGGAATCAGTCCTCAAGATCATTGCTTTTGGCCCTCTGGTAAGACTTTTAAAGAATGCAAACCAAAAGCATCTACACGCACACACAAACACACATATTCTTTATCTCGGTTGACCCAGTCTATATGCTCCAGTGTTTCATCCTATTATTCATTTATAAAGTGGGTTATTTTGGTAGACAGATCTAGAACATGTTCTTCCTGTCCCTGAAAACCCAGAGTGCACCGTGTTGCACAGCAGTCACGCTATCAGCCTCCATACACCCTGTCTCCACGGTAACAGCAGCACCGTTGGCCAGGGGCTTGTCCCTTGTTGCCCCCTGGCTTCAGTTCTGGAAGGATGTGGCTGCCTACCTTTAATGTCTCTTCTCTTCTCATTGGATGTCTTCCCCATTTCTATCTTTGCCAACAGAATTACTTCAGAGATGCCTGGAACATTTTTGATTTTGTGTCCGTCCTTGGAAGCATCACTGACATATTAGTGACAGAGCTTGGGGTAAGTGCTGTGGAATGTTGGAAACAAATACCATTTGTTGTTTGCAGCTGAACAATATTTTAAGATTTGTCTAATTAAGTTAATTCACAGACTTAAAGAAAAGTCTGTTTGCTTTTGTCAGTTCTCTGTAAATATAGATTTTAAATCAATTTAGGAGTCCCTCACAGTAGTTGTACTCTTGATCCCTCTTCTATTGCAGACAAAAAGTGACCCACTTGGCAGTTCTTTTTAGTTCACAACCCTCAAAATGTAGCAAATACACTTACTGAAATTCGAACAAGAACAGCTTTCAAGCACAAACATGATTTGAATTTTGCCAAATAATTTATGAGCTTCTTGTAGAAGCCTGTAGATAATAATTAGCATTAATTCAATGCTAAGGTTTAAGTAACACTGTAAAGTTGTCCATAATAATGATACGATCGCAAAGCCCTTACATCAGACTTATTACAAACCATTGGGTAATGTGCAAAAATGGATAAATAATTGTCCTGGACTGATTTTTACTTCAAGTCAGTTAATTACACCACGTAGACATAAGGGTGGAGCTGAAACAAAAAATTGACAGGAGGAAACAGCCTTGCTCTGTCCAGGTTACAATATTATCACTTGCTGGTCACAGTAACTTGTCTGGCAGCCTCTCAGTAAAAAGATTCTAGGAAGTCACTACTCTTAGCCAAGAGTCCAGCATGTGTCATTTTTACATGCAAGACAGAATCTGGTAGTAACGAGTTATGATGGTAGATGGATTCAACTGGACAACAAACTTTGGAGTCTGTTGTTTCTGGTTAAATTTGAACCAGTGACAGATTTTGTCTTTAACCTGCTGTGTGTGCAAACAAACTCATGTTTATCTCATTGTTTACTGTGATGTTGCTGTTTGTATGTCTAATGTATGTGTGTTTTATGCTGTACATATAGGCTTAATATATTTTTTATATAAGACTCAATATTAGTGGAATTCATTAATAGTCTCAGCCTCTCTCTGTTGTTCATCTGTTGTAATTCTCTTCTAACTTTACAATAAAAGAGCCAATTGGATTTTACAACAAGATTTTAGTTATAAAACCTATCTTTGTTGTGCTAAAGTTTTCTTCTCATTCACTCTGAGTAGATTAGCAGTAACTGTGCTAAGTACTGCAGTCTAATTGTCTTTTAAGATGATTAAAGATGCCCTTTGGCAATGTCAGAGGTGCTGAATTTACATGTTTGCCACCTGAACAGACATTAATTGACAACCAAGCTGCTTTCAACAGTGAACTGATTGTTTTAGGCATCTAATTGATTTTTTGTCAGGATGGAGTCAGGTTGTAGCAGCTGAACTGCTGGTTTAGCACATCTTATCTTTGCAGTAGTTTTTTACCCTAGTTTTAGTATTGGCTTGTGATCACATGGTGACTTCGACTTGTTTTAGTTGCATAGTTACATTTCAGATGAAAACAAAGACAGCAGTTAGTTATTAGTAAAAAAAAAAACATCCTCCTAATCATGTCAGTGTATTTATTTTTCACTTAAAGACACAAGACATAGGTTATCTCTCTTTTGTCGAGCCTGGTTAATTGTTACGTATGCATTTAGTATGGTTGCTAAAGTCAATAGAATGAAACTCCAAAGTGTTAGCTTAAAACTATCCTAGTGATTCCTTATCATTTTTTGTGGCTGCATTTTATCACATGGACAAAAATGGATTCAATGTTAAGCAGATATTATTTTTTCTTCGTTTGTCATTTTTACCTTCAAATAAATTAGCTTTGCTAAGTTAAATGTTTACCATGTTCAGGGACGTAGCCAAAGGGTTGCCCAAGGGAGCCATGGCCACCACTGATCTGGTCACCCCTCTAGCCACCAAACACAACCGTATATCGAAGCCCATTAGAAGGCTACACACGTACCTGTAGACCTAGAGTTACATCTAGTAAAATATATTTTTCTTACAGAGCCTTTTTGCTGAACCATCTCTCTATGGCTGCTGTTCCCTTATGGACCCATTTTAACAGTCAATCCACACACCATTCTACCACATACCACCCAGTAGTTGTAACCAACACACTTACACTGATTTTGTAACAATCCAAAGATTTCATTTCACTGTCACTGAAAAGTGTATAGGGAACATAAAAATGTGTCAGGTAAATAGCATCTGTTTGAACATGTTTTATTAGTTAAAGCATGCAGTTTTACATTTACCTTGGGGTTTAGCTAAAGCTACTGCAAAGATTTTGCAGTCTTGCCTGCATAAGCAAAGGTTAAGAGTGACAAAAAAAGACTGTCTGACCTACAGCAAATTGCCAAGCAAAAACAATATAAATACTATGGGGCATCAATTTCTATGCCACCCTCATGTGAGTAGTGAGCTCAGCCTTGCCACCCCTATAAAAGTAAAGGACTACTAAAGTGTTGCCACAAACTGTGTAGCTCTGTGAAAGATGTCATCAAAGAGAGGCTGAACACACTGTGTCTCAAATTAACTGGTATTGTTGGCTTAAAGTTTTTCACTGCCTTTGTACTGACACCCATAATGATTCCGTCTTCCTCTTCTATCTCTTTACATGCTTTCTTTAAACCTCTCTACTTTGTTGGCGCCCTACGCCCCTCCCACTCCCTCCTGCTCTGATAAAAATCCATCCAATCAAAATGCACTATGAAATCCTTCATCGTGTTCTCCATCCGTGCTGCGCCATGACATGTGGTGGTGGTGCTGTGATGATGATGATGATGATAATGATGGTGATGGTGTGTGTTTCGCCCCATGTCCCTGCCCAATAAAACACACAACCAACCCCCCTCTTCTGTCCTCCCCCCAAAAAATATCTATCACCCACTCACAATTTACTACAACTTACCAAAAAATGTAAAAAAAAAAAAAAAACAAAAAAAAAAACTTCCTCCCCATTCATCTTTCTACATCTTCGCACATGTAGAATCTGGTTGGTTTGTAATTTATCTCTCAAAGCTTTCTGCTGCATCCTCATTGGCCATGTGTACCCCCAGTTCATTTCTTACCCCCAGTCACCCACTCCTTCATGACCAGTCTTTACCCCCGACCCCAGTGCATGCGCTTTCTGGATGATGACCTTTTAAACGCTTTCTAGTTGACGACATAGAGAGATTCATTGTTATTGTAATACATTTTCAATACACATACTAAAATGCCTTCTAGAACTACCTGCAGTAGTTATTATTACAGTAGAATATTTCAGTAACTCTTGCTGTAATCTGTACACAGAGCAAGAAAAGGCTCCAAGTACTTGATTTATTCTGATATTGTCCATATTTCACTTACTTTCTAGTAGGGTGGATTCTTGATAAAGGAGAGGAGCCGCAAATTTAAATAGCTTACCTGTTACTAGGCAAACCAAACTTTCATATTTGCCTCCTGGCAACAGCTTTGTGCAGCAAATTAGTTACACTCAGATCTATTTTGAGATGTGATAAAAATGGGATTTTTTCGTCTTGTTTTCTTTGGCTCGCGGCATTTGTGTGGAGGTAGTGCTTATCATCTCAAAGATGGCATGTAATTAACGTGCAAAAAATACATACCATTTATTATTTAGTTAATACTAATTGTAGCAGTGTGAGAGTATACATATTTGTGTCATGACAGCATTAGTAACTGCAAATTACCAGCACTTATGGTAGGTTTATGTTAATTTTGGAAGACACTGAAAAGGAAATTCTCCCATTTTAGTGCAAGTGAATAAGTGAATGTTTGAATCAGGGTTTATGATGTGCTTGGCCCCACTAGCCCCTACTGGTCTGCATGTAGGCCAGTTTTTTCCTCAAAAAGTATGCTGCTATGCCAAGCCATGCCTGCACTGAGACTGCTCGCTAGCCACCTGTTTTCCTCTCCATCTTCTTCCTCTTCATGCTCTTCTTGCTGCCTTGTCTGTCAACCACAAAATGCCAGGGCATCACCAGAGAGTCTGGCTGTTACATATTATTCTATGTGTGACGCTGCAAAACATATAAAGATAGACTCATAAAGAATCAACAGGGCTACTAGCTGGGATTCTGGCCCAAAGAATCACTAATTTTGATTTTAATGTTTGCCTTTTCCCATTGTGGGACTTGAAAATATTTGAAAGAACACCAACCACTCCACAATTTTTTGGCCATGCAGGGATCCAGACTTGGCAATTGTTTTACATGAGCAAATCTGATTGACATCTAAAACTGTACAGCCTCCAATTGAAAAAGGTCAGTTAAAATATGAACTACATTATTAAAATGTGCACATACACCGTCACGGACAATTAGAATTAGCAAGTTTAATGAAAATGAAAATTGGTGATTCATAAAGCTGTATCCATGTTGAGGGTACACAGCCTTGAGTTTAAGTTTGTTCAATTTAGATTCACATTGGCTGTTCTCTGGAGATGAGATGCCAAGTTTGGACTGGATTTGAAAAGAAAACTTTCAAACAAAATTGGAAAGTGTCATATTCAGTGTCACTGACAAACCCAAGCCATGCTCATCTTGCCAAAAGAAAGTGTGTCTCTGTTTGTGTGTGTATGTTTGTATGTTTGTGGTTGACAGGCAAAGTGTCCTGTGCTCCATCTTGTGTGGCCTGCTTGCCCCCCAGAGATCAGTGCATTTGGTTCTCTTAAAAAAAAGCGTTTTGCTGTACCAGATTGGATGATGACCTTTAAACTCTCTGAAATATGATTTTTTTTTCTTTTTTTCGTCTTTCAATCTCTTCTTTGTCTTTCTCTCATTTATACTTGTATTTACTGAGAGTCATTATGTTTGCAGTTGGATACGTTTTATTGGTTTTGACTTCTTCTCTCTACTGTCTTCCTTCCACTGTTGATTTTGGTTTTTGTGTTTGTTAGAGGAAGATTTTGCAGGTATTGTATTTTTGAGAAACTGACTGTGCTCTCCCTTTGCGCTGTAGAATAATTTCATCAATTTGAGCTTCCTGAGGCTGTTCAGAGCAGCTCGCCTCATCAAGCTGCTGAGACAGGGAGAGACCATCCGCATCCTACTGTGGACGTTTGTTCAGTCCTTCAAGGTATTCCTTCCTTAACAGATACACATAGAGCATACACAATCTCAAAACACTTACTGGCACTGACAGATATTTCCTGGTTCTTCTCTGGTAGGCTCTGCCATATGTGTGCCTGCTCATTGCCATGCTCTTCTTCATATATGCCATCATTGGCATGCAGGTGAGTACTAGTCAAGGGAGCATTTTAAATCGGATAGATTTATGTGTAGTGTTAATGTACAGCTAACAGGGTAAACAGAATAATCTCTGCAATAGTGTGACCAGCATACAATATGTACAGGGAAGGAAGTATTCAAATTTGTAATCATCAGTGTAAAAGTGACAGAAGTAATATCAACTAAATCAAATGTGCATATATTATAATACTGACATAACTTATAAACAGCATTTAATTTTGTAGCTGGTTGGAGGGGTATGTAGTATTTTAAATTTTAAAATTCAATTCATGGTTTCTGTATCCCCGTGTGCTGACCGATGCAGACTTTGAAAGTGTACAGTACTTATACAGAGCTGAACTTTATCCGTTCCTGAAATTTCTAATGTAAGCTAGCAGATTTTGCAGCAAACAATAAGTATTTGTGCTTAAGTATAGCTATATCAACATGTGCAGAAACTCCATAGTGTTTTATTCATTTTAATGATTACTATTGACCCAACTATTGGTTAAGATCCTTGTTTAAAATTTACATCCCCAGTATGCACAGTTACAGATTTTGGGTTGCACATTGACGTTTGTAGAGGAGTCTACGCAAATCCTTCCAAATTGGGTAGAGGAAAACATTTACATCATACGGATCCTTGTAAACACTTGGATGCAGAACACATGAATTGGCCTGAACAGTGCATCATATAGATTTAGTATATTAAGGCAAAGATCTGCACAGTAAGCTGTCAAATAATTATGTCAAAAAGAGTACGATGCTAAGACACGAGCAAGCAAATGGAAATATAAAATTGAATCATTAAAGTGAGCAATTAGTAACTCAGAATGGTGCTTAAAATGACAGTGTTGTGTAAATGTGCTTCAAAAATCAAGTAAAAATGTAACATTGTTGAAATTAACCTCGCAGCTTGTGCATTGCTGGCATTGATTCAAACTCATGTTGCTGTTTCTTTTTTCACTTTTTTGTGTATAGTTGTTTGGTAATCTGGCACTAGATGAGGAGGGAGAGAGTGCCATCAATAAGCACAATAACTTCAGAACTTTCATTATGGCCCTAATGCTGCTCTTCAGGTAAGCCTCAAACCAGTCTTTGCTTCCTGTCTTTCCCATCTTTGTTTCTAAGTCTGTTTTTCTTCTTTTCAATTTCAAACCTTTAGTTGGTTTATGTATGCAGCAGCAGTGATGTGTGAAGAAATATGTTGGTACAGGTCCTGCTAAATAAAAGTTGTTATGACATCCATTGGTGTCTGTAAGTGAACTTGCATGATGATTTTTTAAATTCCCGTCTTCCTCATACAGGAGCGCTACTGGGGAGGCATGGCATGAGATCATGTTGTCTTGCCTTGGTGGTAAAGAATGTGACCCGGCCTCAGGGAACACAGAACCCGAGTGTGGCAGCACCTTCGCCTACACCTACTTTGTCTCCTTCATCTTTCTGTGTTCTTTTCTGGTGAGGAAAAAACATTGAATGTCCTTTTTAACTAGTTAAAGTAATCAATATGCATTTATTTATTTTTGTATTAAATCTGATTCCGTCTGATGAGAAGACAACATACTTTGGTGGCAGTCGTTGCATACCAGTAGGCGTACATGAGGCCTCTAGGTCTTTTTTTTTCCTTCAGTGAGAGTTATGTCTTGTTCAATGAAGGCCTATGAGGAAAATATTTTCTAAGTTTCAGGGGATTATTAAACTGGGAAAGCTTTCCAAGCAGTTTGTTTGCCACATGCTCATTCTAGATGCTGAATCTGTTTGTGGCTGTCATCATGGACAACTTTGAGTACCTGACCAGAGACTCTTCTATCCTGGGGCCGCATCACCTGGACGAGTATGTAAGGATTTGGGCCGAGTACGACCCTGCTGCCTGGTGAGTGGGACACAAACAGACTCATATACACACTTCCACAGTATGACAAACATACAAATACAGAAACACAAGTGAAGTATTAAGTAGTACAGAAATACAGAAAGATGAATGCACACATGCAACACTATGTGTAATATAAGGCCAAGTTATATGTGTCCACACACATTTGTACAGTCTCATGCTGAATGTAAAGTTACTTTTAACTCCTGGCTTTTTCTCCCGTCCCAAATCGGGACAAAGACCGATGTCTTGATCTCATCGAAGAAGTGGGATGATGAAACAGGATCTACATAATGAGAGTTAATAGTGGGACATTTAAAGCTGGTCTGTCAAACAAAGATTTGTCCAGCCTTCTCCCTGTCCTTCTCTTCCTTTTCTCTCTCTTAACTTTTCTGCCTTTTCCTCAAATTGCACAATTTGTGCACAATTAAGATGAATGTAACCCTCCCTCTTCCTCTTCTTTCCTCTGTAATGTGTGTTTGTGTGTGTGTGAGAGAGAGAGACAGACAGAGAGAGAGAGAGAGAGAGTGAGGAAGGTTTTTCTCAGTGTAAATAAATGCTCTCACCTTTTCTACTTTTTCGTTCTTATCTCCTCCTCTTCTTCTTCAACTTTCTTGCCTTCTCTCTCTCAGTATTCTGTGTGTTCCCTCACCTAACCTCCCCTCCTTGTATTTTTCTTGCAGCGGGCGCATACATTATAAGGATATGTACAGTTTATTGCGAGTTATCTCCCCTCCTCTGGGCCTTGGCAAGAAATGCCCACATAGGGTGGCCTGCAAGGTTTGGACTAAACCCCTAAAGCACAAACTTAAACGCAACCTGCTCGCCTTTAAGAGACTGGAATGAATGTCGCTCTATTTCACTTTTAAAACAAATTCTTTCCTACTTCAACTTTTTTTTGGTTTGATTTTTCTGTTTGGGTTTGCATTATTCACTTGTTTTAAGCTCATTTCACCATTGAATCATTCTTTTGGGGGGAGTTCTGTTGTATATGCATTCTGACATGACAATGAGAATGTTTGGGACAATGCAGAAATGCACACACACACTCTTGTATACACTCACACACACACACCAGTAGCGGTGTGTGAAGCATGAGGTGGTGCACTGCACTTGCTATTGTCTTCTGACTGAACGCTGGGAAAATGACACTGATGTGCTCACTTTTAATTCACTACTATGTAAACATGAGAGTGTAGACTCCAGTCAGCCATTGTCTTTTATTTCTGCTTGCTGTCTAATTTTGCCTGGGCAGAAAATGGTTGAGCAATGTGCATTGTTCTTGTTTGAGTTAGGGTCTGGGTGAGGGAGGTGGGATTCTTTAGCACAGAGACATACACAGAGAGGGTTTGGTCTTAGTACTGTCACCACGCTAACCTTCAAAGCAGTTAGCTCGATCACTGTTTCCCAGACTTGTGTCATCTAATCATTAAAGTCTGCAGACTTTGATTGTCGTCACTGAAATAGCTGATTCCTCAGAATGAAACCAGCTTACATAAGCTGCTGTTGAAGTTGGTTGGAATGAAAAACTGCAGATTCTTGTATCTCCATGGTATGTGTTTGGGAACTAATGCTCTAAGCTATCTGTAATGTAAAATTTTAAAGCCACTATGTGTAGATTTTTTGTTTTTGTTTTGTTTTGATTGTAGAATCTTATTCTGTTGGCTTATTTGTAGAAAAACTAAATACAACAGTTTCTTTTCAATATTAGAGTTAGTATTATCTTACACATTGTGGCTTTAAAGATTCAAGGAGACTAAATGAGTATTGCGCCTGGTACAAGCTCCTCTTATAGAACGCACACATTGCAAAGGGTATCGCACAAGGTTCTCCTTGCACAATAAAATATATCTTAAGAGCAATAAGTTTAAAAGTTGTGATGTGTTGCTGAAACTTGGACCAATTACTACTGAAACATGTATTTTCTGAAAAAAAGGATCTAGTATAACTTGTTTTTAAGATATTTTCGTTTTATTTGGCCTTTTACACTGCAGTCCCAAATCATATTGACATTACTTGCCCCCTGTGCAAGCTTGTTATGTAGGCAGAGAGGTTGTATATGCCACATGCTTCGAGTGGAGGACGCAACAGGCCTTGTGGTAACAGTTTATATTGTAGTACTATAATAATATGACCAAACCTGCTCTATTTGTGGCTCTGGTGTATGGGAAAAGAAGAAAAGGGGCAGGGTGTGTGTGTGATTTGGGGCAACAGTTCTGGACATAAAAAGGTCTTGTGTCCACCATGTACCTCTTAATAACTACCTGTGTCGACAGATGCTCATGGGAGGAGTTGTTGGTCATGGCATCTACATTTGGTTTGTGCTTGTTAAGGACATTTTAAGGGTTCCGCTAATAAAGCAATAAACTAAGCGATTTTCTATGAACGTATACAGTAGGCTTAGTTTTCATAATTTATTTCTATTGTATTGTAGTAATTTACTTTAAAAAAAAAAGTCCATGCCATCTGCCTCAGGCTGCACATTTGTACTGCTGTATGTTTACACCATTCTGCTCTGCACCAAGCAGATAACAATACGATTTCATGAGAAAGTTTCTTTCTATTTGTTGGACTATTGTTGTCACAGAGTTATGAGACTAGTAATGTATCTGACTAACACTGTATTTATTACTCCCTACCCAAAATAAAAGACACAGTAGCAACACCCATGTGACTAACAAAATTAACCAACAAATGAGTGCAGGTGAAAAAAAACAAACAAGTGCCTCGGAACACAGAGAAAACACGAGACTCGAGTAACTCCTAGACTAGTTATGCAGCTGCTAACAGATGTTACATAAAACACGAAACACAAACTGCTTAGGTTAAACCACAGCTGCCTTGACTGTGAGGTTGGTTGTAGATTCATAGCCAAGCATGGTAATTGCTGCAGTCTGGTTGGAGGAAGAAACGAGGTGGTGGCCCAATCAGACAGATCGAAGAACGAGGGCTGGAGAGCAGGTCTGGAGCTCTAGGCCAGTCATCCCTGATATTAGACAGGTACATTCTAATCATTAAACATTCTCCCCACATAAAGGCCACAAAGATCCACCACAACAACAGAAGGCATCCAGCCACCAAGGGCCGTAACACTTTTGATTTATATTCTCCTTCATTCAGTTTTCGTACTTTTCTTAAAATAGTGGGTGCACGCAGTCTGAGCAATGTGCCATTAAACTAGCATTCGTTCACCCCCATTGTAAATATTGGGTAAACAAACTCTCGAACCCTGGGTAAACACAGTCAAAACTATTTGCACACCTAGATACCACAAGAGATAGATGACTAAGCATTCTGAAAGCCATTGTTGGGGTGTCGCAACCAACCCTTCCGTTCATGTTCAGGGAGGGCTCCCATGAACATCTGAAGACATGGCTGTGAGCAGAGGTTCCTGGTGGACACCCAGCCTCAGTAACGGACTGCATTGACTTGTCACTGTGACTCACTCCGATCTCTGCAGCGGTGCTTTTGCCTGCTAGAAGCCCCGCTGCCAGTTCTATCCGAGCGGCGAAAGAGGGCAACTACCAAAAAACAGTCCCAAATCCCCTTTTCACCTCGCATAGAACGGTATCTCAACAGCAACTAACTAAACTAAGTAACACCTCCTCCTCCAACCCTCCCCTCTTTCCCTAACCTTTCTCCCTTCCTTCCTTTCTCCCTTCCTTCCTTCCTTCCTCCCTCTCCTCTCCCTTACTTTATGATATACCAGACTAGAAGCCACGTAACACCCCCTCGTTCCCTCGTTCTCTTTCTTTCTCTTTTTCTCTCACCACAGCAACCACATATCCACAGCGATCAAAACAATAACCTCTGTGTATTTGTTTCCCCCCCTCTTCCTTTCCTTTGTCGGTTTCTTTCTTTTTTCTCCTCATGTCTCCTCCCCCAAACACACCTATGTGCGTCTGCGTCCTTCCCCAAAATCCTCCCTCTTCCTACCCCTCATTGTTTTTCTTTCTTTCGTTTTCACGTCGTCCGTCTTTGTTTCGTCTGTTGTGTGTGTGTGTGTGTGTGTTACCAAATGGGAACTGAATGCCTGTGTGCATGTGATGTGTGTGTATGTGTGTTTGTGGCCACCCCAGCGGCCGGATCAGTTACACAGACATGTATCAGATGCTAAGACACATGTGTCCGCCGCTAGGCCTCGGGAAGAGGTGTCCCGCCCGGGTCGCCTATAAGGTAGACTCGCCCCCCACCTTACCCCTCCACCCCCCTCAACCACCAGCCCACTTCCTTCTCTACCTCCCATCATTCCTCTCTTCCCTCCTTATCCCAACATCTCCGTCTTTAAACCTCCCCATCGCTGGGGAGGAAAACCTCTTCTTTCTCATCTGCTGAAACTTCCTGTTCTTCCTCCTCCTCTTCACACTCCTCTCCTCCACATCCCTCCCTCCCTCCTCCCAGCGGTGTTTTCCTCATTGTCTGTTAGTGGTGGTTGTGGTGGTGGTGAGCGCTGTCCTCTCTTCTTTCTCTCCGACCGCGGGGATGGAGGGATGGGCTTTTGTCGTGCAGTGAAGTGAAGTGATAGTGGAGTGGTAGTCAATCCTCTTTATTTTATTTCCTCCTGTCAGGCCGCAGGAGTAAGAGAACGGA
Source organism: Dascyllus trimaculatus (assembly GCA_024666655.1). Taxonomy (NCBI): domain Eukaryota; kingdom Metazoa; phylum Chordata; class Actinopteri; family Pomacentridae; genus Dascyllus; species Dascyllus trimaculatus. The sequence continues at coordinate 11,465,993 of CM045447.1, read as the reverse complement.
GGAGGCTTTGCCATTCCTTCTGCAACCTGCACGGACGCATGCACATGCACAAAACCCAATCCAGTCAGAGAACAATAGTTAGGGGATAGATGTGGAAAAGTGTTGCCTGTTTTCCATAATATGTTCAGGAACATATAAGGTCAGAAAACTTTGAAGGGTATTTAACTGATGTTTAAATATTTTACCTTACTGCATCTTGCAGTTTAATATATGAAATATTAATTACCTTGTGCAACACTCTACAGTCAACTTTTTCATATTTGTAAAATGTACTAAAGACCAAAGGCAAAAAATAACAAAATGTACATTATCCAGCCACACCTCGTTATCTGTTACAGGTTTTCAGTACGTTATAAAAAGTACATCCTGGAAATGGCACTTACAGATACTTCTAGTGAGCATATATATGAAATTTCATATGCTAAAATTTGAAACGCATATACCTTACTCATGCCTTTGTTTCATAATAAGAAACATAAATGATTTTGTCATGTAAAAATCTACCAAGACCAACACACAAGCAACATCTTAAGAGAGAATATTTTAATCAGGATTATATTTCGCACAGTGCAACTATTTGCTTACGATGCAGGTACAGAAGGGCCGGCAAGGGTGTCTGTCTTCAGTCCTCTGTGTCTCTTTTTCCTGTGGATGGCACTTTAAGCACACACACACATGCCTACATTATCACACACTGTACACGCTGTGCACATAACTAATAATTTTGCATCATAAAATGAGTAGAAAAAGTATTGGCCCTTCTAGTCTTTTTTTGTCCTTCTTCAAGATGCTTTTTTGACACCCGAGGAAACTTAAGCATCTATGGCTTCTTTGTGCCTCAAACCACCAGGGTAAAGATTTGGGTCAAGCATTTTAGCATTCGCTGTCTTTTTGTCTTGTTGTCTACTCTCTCTCTCCACCTCAGTTACGCCCTACTCTGTCTATACTCTCTCATTCTCCTTCTTATTGCCATCCAGATTCACCTGCATAGCACTGACAAGATGATTTGGTACCTTAAGTGTTTCAGAGTAATTTCACTAATCGTGTCAGCAGAGCTAAGAAGCACTGAAAAGTAGCACCTATGTTAAAAAAGACTTTATTTTTTTCTGAACCAGGAATTATCTGATAAAACACTGCATATTCCTAATCCAGTTTGAAGTCTTTTTGATATGGCCAAAATCCTGATCCCTGATTAGCTCCTGATATGAGTCATATTACTAACGTCCTCAGTTGTTCAGGCAGAATGGACAGACAATTCGACCTGTACCTAGTCTTTAGACAAGCCTGCTGTTCATAATGCATGGTGAATTTTCAGAATGACTTTGATCAAATATTACAAACTCTCCAGTGGCCCTAACTTTTATGCAATCTTGGTGGCAGTACCCCATCGACTGCTGTCTCTCAAATTTTTCTGCTTGTGTCTTTTTTCCTTCTTCCTCTATTTTTCTTTTCTCTTTGCAATATTTGCCTAAGTTAAGGCTCTTCATCTACTGTTAATTTTGTTCTCTCTTTTCCTGCCTGCCAACTGTCGCTCTCCGTGTCACTCTTCTGTCTCTCTACCTCTGTGTCCACTTGTCTCTCAGAAATCAAGATCCATCTGCATTCCCTCATTGCATCATTCTGTCCACAATGTTTCAACTTTACCTCTCCTCTCTGTACTTTCTTATTTTTTTTCTTTCCAGAATGTCAACCTGTCTTGGCTATGGCCCCCATCACATACTTCAGCCATCAAAGTGTTCATTTATACAATATCACAGGAAAAAAAGCCAATTAAAGGACCTTTTGAGATCAGAAAGACCTCATGAATAGAGAGGGGAAGGTTTGACACTGATGAGGCAAAGTTCTTGATCTTCCCAGTAGTGGACACAAGGCCTCTCCTTTTAAAAAAGGAAAAAGTTGATAACTGTGTACTGTTACAACACCTTGTTTTTTGAACTGACCCCTAAACCTATGTCAGTGTTGTTTTTAGTCCTCGTCTTTATCTTTTGTCGTGTTCTGTAATTTTCAGCCTCTCTCTTCTCTTTTCTTTCTATCTGCACACACACACTCACACACACACACACAATTCCTCTCTCTGTTAACTCCAACTGACCCACCTTCTCTTGATTCCTCTTTTACTCTTTCAGTGTTTTCACAATCCTCCTCTCCCTCCTCATTCTCGCCCTTCCCTTTTTATCTGTAACTACATCTCATGACCAAGCTTAGATTCACCTAATTTAGCTCAACTAACTACTGTCCCTACCATGTGTCCCCTTTGATAGACCCCCCTCCCCTTACCCAAACAGTACTATAAAGTCTAGTTGGTCCAAAACAGAAAACAGTCATCTCTTTTTGATCTTCTTCATGATTTTTTTCTTCTTTCAGGGAATGCCACAACTCTAATCTTCTCTAACTCTTGACACCCCCTTAAGACACTGCACCCGTTTGGCATTGAGAGAGATCTTGACTTGATATGAAGTGCTATAATTGCTGTCTAATTTGACTTTGATTAAGGGACCCAAGAATGTAAAAATGTAGAGACCGAAAAAAATGACAAGAAATTAATCTGCCAATCAGTAGGATCAATCCAGCTGGATTGAGGATACTCTCTTTGCGCGGATGCACGGCTGCTTGTATTGTAAAAGTGAATTTTGAGGGAAGTTGGGGGGTAGTGGGCTGGGCAGGTGGGAACAACTGGGACTTAGATAATGGGAGTGAAGTAAAGGCATGCTGCATGCTCCGTGTGTCCATGTTTGTGGGATTTTTCTACGGGGGTGTTGTGTGGTGTTGCATGCAATTCTCGTACTCTGTTGCATGGCTATAGGCGACAGCGAGCCTGCCTGCCTGCTGCCTGCCGAGCGCTGTGGATGTTGGCCGATGCCCTTTGCCTGCCGCACACTTGGCTTTGGGCATGCCCGACACTCGCACACACTCAGGAACACAAGAGCACGTACACAACCCCACCGCCATCGTACTATCGTGCTTGTCATCGTGAGTGCCCAACGCTCATGTTCGTAGGTAAATCTGATGGATGTCAACTGGTCAGGATAGAAACGGCAAGTGACCCTAGCCGGCCCAGCTTGTTTCGTTCTATCTGCAGGTTTCTCCATCGGTTTTACCTGGTATAGACATGTAAAGACAGGGAACCTCCTTACAGGTAGGGGGAGCTCTATAGCAGACGCCTATGTTAAATAAAACCACAGCAGTCTCCTGAAAAATAGCAGAATTACACCAGTGATACTGTTATTGTTCTCCAGTCAATTTATTATGTCTCCAAAGGACTCCAATTAAGAGCTCTTAATTGCAGTCTGTGCAAATAATTGTGTGTAAGTGGGCGGGGGGAGGGGATGCTCAGGTTGGAGGGGGGAGGGTGGGTTGGTGTATGTGTACTGTTCTATATATACATCTATATGTGTGTAACTACAGAGATGTGTAAATGCGCCCATGCATTCACACATTTAGGGAACATGGGCACAGGTTGGGTCGGAGGCCATTTTGGCTCCGATTGTTCTTCCTTGTGGTTCTCGGCTCTCACAGTTGCTTAGCAGCAGATGGCCCTCATTGGATATTTGTGCTGTCTCGTAGAGTATCACTGGAAAATCAGGAGACCCAGGGACTCACCTACTCAAGTCTCTTTCATTAAGTAAATACTCTTGCACTTGCAAATGCATAAAATAAACAAATGTACGCAGAAGACTTAACACATAAATCCTCAACAGTCACCTCATATAGCACAAGCTTATCAGAGAACTTTTGAAACCCAAGTGCCTCAGAGTTGAAATTTACTGACTTGACACCTATCCATCTTTGCCTTAGCTGTAATGTGTCTCAGGAAATACCAAAAAAAAAAAAAAAAACCTGGACCAATACAGTCCAACTGTAAATGGCTGTTGTCTATGGAGCTCTCTCAACCCCGCCCCCCACCCCTCACCCTGTCCCCTTCCTGGAGGTTCAGGCACACCACACTTTAGAAGAACACATCCCTTTCTCATCCTCTCATCCTGACTGGCTTTCCACAGAGACTGCTGCGCATGGATCTGCCGGTTGCCGATGACAACACAGTACATTTTAACTCCACCCTTATGGCTCTAATCAGGACAGCTCTGGATATAAAGATTGCCAAGGGTATGATCATAATGTACTATCGCACCTTTACTCTACCTGTTCTACTCAGTTTTTCCCTGTTTCTGAGTAAATATTGGTAACATCTCATCTCTCAGTTACTGTCTATTTCTCTTCAACAAAAATGTTAATTAAGACACTGTTAATTAAGACACTAACAAATTATGTTTTTGTTTTGGGTGAATGTGTACATGGGTGAATGGATAAATATATTTCTTTTGGGATTTTATGCCACTGTGCCTTCCTTTTGGTCTGTACCTTCTTGCCCTGTATCAATGTGTGTGGCTGTTTGTATATATTTGGATGTATGTATGTTGGATGCTTGTGTGTACAAATGTTTGATGTGTGTGTGTGTGTGGAAACTCTGGGTCACTCGCTGCCCAGGTGGTGCAGACAAGCACCAGATGGATGCGGAGCTGAGAAAGGAGATGATGGCTATTTGGCCGAACTTATCGCAGAAGACGCTGGACTTGCTGGTCACACCACACAAGGGTAAGTTGCAGGAAAACAGTGCATAGTGGTGTGTGTGTCCGATCACCAACTCACCAAGAGGACAGCTTCTAACAGTCAGTGTCATTCACTGCTTAGCATCTCCTGATCAGACTACCACAGCATAAACACACAATACTGTACATACACACATGCATACACCCACTAACATAGATACTGTGCATCCATCCTCCCAGTAATGTGGTCCTGCTTGCCAGATTGCCATGAAATTGTATATCACAAGTCATGATCCACATGGGATTTTTGTGAGTCCCTTGCTCATTGTGTAGCATGGTCATGGTATTCCAAAGAGGCTTCCCCTTTCTGACTGATCGGTGTGGAGTGTCAAACATTTATTCTTACCCCTAAATCACATGCCCTGAAGTGTTATTGGTAGTGAAACTTCCTGATGAGGGATCTCAGGACTGCATTATAAGTATCTGAGACATGGTGTCCCTTCTCTGTTTAGAGGTGGGTGTTCCACTTTATCATCAGTGGCTTCCTTCAATCTTCTCTCACACCATCTCTATTGCCTCTCCAGAGTGTGGACAGTGTTGTTCTCAAATTCCTTTAAGAAGTTTCACATCTACTCACACCTCGAGGCATGTGAGCCATGTGTCATTTACGGGCCATGAGCCATGTGATTTAAGGGAAAAAAATGAACACCTGGGACTCCCTGCCAGTCCATTAGAACTATGGAAGCCCTTTGGATGACAGGTGAAAAGTCTTTAAGAACTAAAAAAGGGAGGTCCTATTGCCATCTAATGAAGCGCTTGGGACAAATAAAAATATAAAGACAGTGATATCTGTATGGTCTGCTGTAGGTATTCCTTGTCTTCACAGCATGAGCTCAAGTGGCTTTAGTGACCCCCCAGTTCTTTCTACATATTTCCTGTCAAAGCTCTTGAGTACATTATCATTCCCTGGCCTGATGGACCCTCGATTGGATCCCCTGTTTTTCTTTATGTCCGTCATTCTAAATTTTAATAAAATTTAAAATAAGTTGAGACATTTATCCTGGATTTTTGCTGAAATTGTCTATAGAGAGATAGTTTTCAAATTCAGATGGATGTGCTTATATGGTTAGTTCTGTATCATTTGTTTTTAGATAAACATCCCACACAAATATATGCCATACCATAAGCATACTTACCTTCAGATGTGTGCTCACTTACATAAATTTTATCAAAGTGGACAAAGTAACAAACACACCCACACTGCCGATCTCTCCACCCATTCAATCAGTCCTGGTATCAGGGGGTGCCTGCTATAGAAGATCCTCTATAGAAGTCTTTTCACTACAGGAAGAATTTAGAAGCAAAAGTGCCAAGATATATCTTGGTTGATAAATTAATGAGTGTGATGAATGACTATTTTCAGGTAAATCTGTTTACAGTAAGACTATTGAAATGATTTTAGTGCTAACATGAGCTTAAAATAAGATAAATATGCATGTTTAGCAATAACTTGAAGTTGTTTGGCTAAATGCATGGCAGCAAATAAAGTATAAGAAATGCATTGTCATATCTTGTAGCCCGGTAATACATACAGAGAATAAGATATGTGTGGTCATATCTTATGATATCAGTTTGAATGCTGAAAGACTTGTAGCCATGCCACTTTGAAAAGGGTGCCACTCATTCAGAAAGAAAATTAGTGAAGTTATATGTCAAAACAAAGCTCGATATTTTTCTGATTTCTGATTTTAAATGTGTGTCATCCAAACTCTGGGGATATATGTCCAGAGTTTTTAGAAAAACATTGAGCTCCTGTTTTCTAGGGATCCTTTGACTTAGGTGTCCATGAGTTTCTTAGTGAGGTGGCTACCTAGTCTTTAGTTTTGACTTTAAGAGGAAATATAAAATACACTGTAGTTCTTTATATGATAAGGTGATGGTGAAGTAATATGAAAATGTCAACTGATTAGATATACTGTTAGTACAGCATCTGCCTGTGAAAAGACAACCAGCTTTGTTGTGTTAGTAACTGTACAGTGTTGTTGTATTTGTCTGTTGTACACCAGCAAGTAAACACAGGTCTTCTTCAGTTAAGAGAGTGTTTAGACAGTGGTTACCAATGATCTTTCATCACAACAAAAGAATATGATAGTTTCTGCTTTGTGAGTATTAAATTGATAGTAGTCTGTTTATACTATACATTTTGAAAGCATTATCAAAGACCCCAGATTTGGAAATGTCCACTTTTCTTGGCGGTGAAATGTAAAACTTAGAGTGCTCAGAAACAACAGATACCAACAGATTGTTTCCTTTATTTTGTCCTGTGAGAATAATATCATCAGCTAATACAGTAATGTGTCCCATCAGAGCTTTTTAGATTGTTGGTGAAATGGCAGTTTACACAACTGACTTATTCATTTTCAAGTTTGCCTTCATTGGTGATCTTGAAAAAATGACACTGACACATTTGTTTTGCCTTTTCACTTCTCCAACACTAGTAATTTCTGCTTAGTGTTGTTATCATTGGTTACCACCAGCTAAATATTCTGAGACTGAACCTCTGACAACTGAAGATGGAAACACTTGAACTTACAAAATACAAAACGGATCATTTACTTTCAATTCTTGATTTTTTTAAGTTTAAAATTTCGGCCTTTCCTTCATGGGTTGCCATGGAATACATGTGTTGTAATTGCTGGTGTATTCTGCATGTTAATGTGTATTTCTCTGTGAGTGTTTGTTGTCTTGTCCCCCACTCCCATTCCCCCCACGGCTCAGGGTCCCATCTCGCTCGGGTCTAATCTTCCAGGGTAACTTGTCATTTTCTCAGCAGCCACAGACTTGACGGTGGGCAAAATCTACGCTGCCATGATGATCATGGAATACTACCGGCAGAGCAAGACAAAAAAGCTGCAAGCCCTGCAAGACGAACAGGTAGACGCCATCCCAGAGAAATTCCCTGAACGCAAAAAGACATTTTTCTTTTCAATTTTGTGCTCTTCCTCCTTTTGGTCCTCTTTTTTGATTTCACATTCACCAGCCCTTTGGACTGAATTTTGCCTTTCTTCTGCCAAATATGGATTTAAAAGCATAAGAATCATGTCTTATACATTTAAATCCTATACAGAATCCCAGCTACACTTCCAAACAAACCTCACTTCCTTCTCAGCCTGTGCCTAACCCTCCTTTAGCATGCTACCAGAAAATCTGCATTGTCTTTATAGTGCCTTGTTGCTCCCTTGGACATCCTTATTCCTTTACCATGCTTCCTAAGAGGTATCGAGCCATTTACTTTTTCTCGCTAGTTAACAACCTTTCCCCTTCCACTGCTTCAAGTGTTCGTTTTTTTTCACCATGGGCGATTTGAACGAGTTGAGGAGGATCAGGTGTTATGAAGGTTTAACTATGGTTTTTGTTGTTGATAACGTTTTGAACAACAATGTTGATGATACCACATGGCCTTACTTTTTGTTCCTTGTCAGTGCTCTTCCCCTCCTGTTGATGAATGCTTTTGAGATGCACTCGCTCCCGCCGTCTGTGTAACTTCAGTCCACACTGTGGACGTGTGGAAACATCTCTCCACTCATGTAATGCCTTCTGTTCACCCCTAAATTTAACATGGTGCAACCAAGATTAAATTTGCTCAGGGAATGGGGTCAGCCTCATCCGTATTGACTGGGATGAATTTCTTGAGGTAGGATTTTCCATCTTGTGGAAGAAAGGAGTACATTGGTGAGTGGAGAGTATGTTAGGTCCTTTTTCTTGCAAACAGTATGCTGTGGCAAATACAGTATGTGTTGCTATGTTCCTGAATGCAGCTATCCCATTGGACTGAATGGACAGATCCACACAGGCTCTCTCAACATCAGCAGTGCACAAGGACTTTAACCAGTCTGTGTGTATACCTGTTTCCCCCCCTCATCTCTACATCATCTCACTTTGTTTTAATAATGCCAAACTGCTTTAAAGGAAGAATCCACCCAAAATAGTATGGCACTGTCATTAAGGCCTTTATCATTTATGTGTTTAATGATTTGTCCTTTTATCTTATAAGTAATTAAGGTCAGTGTCTTGCCATGTTGAATTTCAGTCAAACTCAGTTATATTTAGATAGAACAAATTCTTAAAGTCGTTTTAAGGCACTTCACATAGTAAGGTTGCGATATAATTCCCTTTGATCAAGCTCTTTTGGGATAGTGGGAAGAAACAACTCCCTTTTAACAGGAAGAAACCTCCAGCAGAACAAGGCTCAGGGAGAGCGGCCATCTGACTCGACTGGCTAGGGTGAGGGCAAAGAGGAGGGAGAAAAGGATAGCAGATGGAGCACAGACAAACAAAACATAGAAGAACAATATACAGCATTGATGTTTGTGAGGCCAGAAACTTGTAGAATGGCCAATAAAGAAGGCTAAGGCTAAAAGATACGGTTTGAATCATAGACATCACAAAGTATATAGCTACTTTGCTGTGTTTATATACCCACAAGCTCACCTTTGATTTAAAGAACAGAGGGTAACTGATATATCTGTGTTAAGATGTGTTTATATTGTGGTTTTAGTTCTCATTACTATAAAGTCGTAATTACCATACCCGACAATAAACACGGGACAAGTGTGCCTCCTTTGCATCATCCATGTGGATTTAACATAACAGCATCTTGTGTCATGACAGAAAATGGAGAAAGCAACATTTTGACAGACATTTGGTCAAAGCAACTGTCAGTCTCATTTTTTTTTTGTATTGATATTGCCCAAAATGAAAGCAAAAAGTCAAATTAAGAGAATAAAGTACAATAGAAATATACCACACCCACAAATACCACAGCAACAGAAAATCACAAAAACTTCAGTGGGTGGGTTTTTTCTCTAACACCTCATTTGTGGTGCTCGCCTCTCTTTCCCTCCATTCCTCCTGCATATTCCTCATCTCAAGCCTTAACTGTGTTTTTTGTGTGTTTGTTGTTATTGTGTCTCCAATACTTTGCTGTTTCGTCTTTGTCTGCTGTTTGACATTCTCTTGTTTTCTCACTCTGTTTTGGAGTCTGTTTGTCTGTAGTCCGTTGTATCTGTCTTCCTTGCCGCCTCTGTCCTGCTGAAGCTCTTCGTTTATCCTTCCGGGAAGAGAGATGAGACCTTGACCTATCAAGTTCTCCCTATTTGGTCAATCAAGGTTGATTGTCACCAAGTTTCTCAAGCCACGACCCATTCTCTTCAATCTGTGCGCTCATGAATTCGTCTGCTTTCCTGTCTATCTGGTGGGATGTTGAGTGGAGATTCCTGTGACCAGTGGCTCCCTATGTAATCAGTTAATCCTGGGACCATTCATTCATACATACTCCACTGCTGAAAGATACTCCATTAGAGCCAGTGGCAATGTAATTTCTTCAGTGTTCATGTTTTTGCCATACTCCATCTAAATGATTGTTCCATGAACTTTTTGAAAACGCATCACTGGCTCTGGCCAGTGCCAGACCAGAATATCTAGAAACAGATTTGAGCCATTTCTCTCCTCGGCACTGGTGATGACAGCTGGACAGAATTAGACAACTTCTGACTTCTTAAATCTGTGCTGTCTATGATCATTTGTGTCACGTTCAAGGTAGGAAACAGAAAAACATTCAGTTGAATAGAAGTCAGTAGCCATAATGATTTTCTCTGTACTATAGACAGGGAATTGGTATTTCACTACGAGCACCAATTAGTTTTTGTGCTGGGATACTACCAACCTTTTAGCAAGTTAACTAAAGTTGGCCATCACTAATGATGCACATTGTAGCCAGACAAGCTTCCAGTCCAACATATCAAATGAAATAAAATGTCTTGAATAGTCTGCGCTCCTTTAGCTTTCAGGCCTTAGCTTCCAGGCTGTGGAGAGACATGTCACAGGCTGTAGCAGTCATGAACTGTCATCAATAAGCCACTCCTGAGAGGACTCTATTATACAGGATCCCCTGGGAGGAAAACTGCTTGACCTCTGACCTGTCTGATGGAAACAGAAGCTACTTTTTAACACAACTGGTTCAGGATCAGATGTCTAGTTCCCACAAAATGGCATGTTATTCAGAAAGTCTTGGCAGATAAAAGATCACACAAAAGGTCAAAATGTGATTTTTGTGTAAAATGTCTCTTTAGTGATGTGTTCTACTTATAATCTGGTCCAAGACTTGTGATTTAAGAGCAATTGCACCTCAAATTCCTAAGGTAGAAGTTACCCTCTGACACCGATCTGAGATCAGCTTTCACCCCCTGAGCATCAACTAACATGTTGGAAAAGGCCAAAATACTTTTAAGTCAGTAATTTCTCTTTAAATATGAGTTCAGGGAGGCAAGCGGACTCCAGATCAGTAATCTGACAGGGAACTTTATCTTGGATAGCCACAGCCTTGTGCTTGCTGATGGCGCCCCCGTGTGGGTGCATGCTGCGAGTGCATCCTGTGTTTGTGTCCTGTGTCTGCCCCCCTGAGTGTGCCTGATGCAAGCCTGCAGGCCATGTCATGTATCTCACACAGAACCGAACGCCATTAATGTTTCAGCGCATGGAGCGGCCCTCTGAGGGAGGGGGCACGGACGGCCAGGTGGGGCAGGGCCAGAACGGCCTCCCCAGCACCCAGCCGGACAACGTGAACAGCATGTGAGTAGAATGGGAAATGATAGGAACCTATGTGTACTGCACTGAAATACTTGAAAAAGTAAATTCTCACTGTTAAATTTCAGAGCACTGCACCTGTGCATACATATTGTACATGTACTCAGCCGTGCACACTGTACAGTTTTTTTGATAGCATTTGTAATTATGTTGGATAATAAATTGTAAATTTCACTCATTAAAAGTCATTACAAAATGAGATGGTGGCGCCTCCCACCAGCTCATCCTCAGTCCCTCAGTAGAATGTGATATATTTTTCTTAGGTTACAAACATTTCTTTTGTCTTCAATTCATCAGAATGAGTTCCGGGGAGGAGGGGGGGACGATTGTACTCAAGTTAAATTTTTTCACCTAAATCACACATCCAAGTATTTGCTCAGTCCTCCTCAGCTTTGTATGAACACCAGTTTTGTGGGCAGAGAATATGTACTTTAAAATGTGTAGTGCTGGAGCACTAATTTTGGTACCAACATGGCTGTCCTTCTGGCAGTTCACTTTGTCAGGTGTTACTTATGGCATTACTGAAAAAACTCAATATCTGGCATCACAATAGTATCACAAATATGCTTTAAATTTTAATAAATGCTTGATTTTTACAGATCCAGATGCAATAAAACTCCATTTTACTGAAAATTACCAATACTTAAGAAACCATTTTTAGATTTTTCTTTATCACATTCAACCCTCTACTTAATTGGTCAAAGATACTGCAAGAGTGTTGGTCGGCTATGAATTTGTAGTTGAAGACCTCCCTGATTTGCCATCCTGCTTGTGTGTGTGTGTGTGTGTGGGTGCCAGACCTCCCGAGGGTGGCATGACTGAGAGCCAGTCGTGGATGACAACCAAAGCCCATGAAATGTTCAAAAAGACGGGTAACTGGAGCCCTGACAGACCCTACCCTGACGACCTCCATGACAACCGCCACAACCCCCAGGTATGATGAGCCCGAGCATGCATGTCGTCACCGTGGTGACACATCCGTCTAAATGCAGCCAGTCCGTCTGCTGAGGCACATGCACTGGTTACATCATGGTCTCATAACAGTAGCCAGGTATAATTAGCAGAAGAAGTAATAAAGATGCTGGTGGCAAACACTGCTCAGGATTTCTGCTGTTGCAATACATATATGAAAAACCTCTCTAAAGCATCACACTCACTACACATTAACCTAAGCGAAACTCATTTTATTTATGTGATAGAACAGTAATCAATGGGGGGAAACTGCAATCCCCCACTTGTTTTAAAGTCTACCACTGCAGTTATATACTGTAATAATATTACTAACCGTTTCTTATGCATTTAAGATGTAAAATTTAATGAAATTAAGTTTACTAACTGATTTTAGATGTTACATTTACTGATTCTGTTAAAGAACAGCCTTTTCACCAAAAATAAAGACAACTTAACACAAGTGTTGCAAGATGAGTGACTGAAAAAAAGGAAAGGAACACCTCTGGATTTTTTTTGCTTTTTTAGGAGTTTTATTTTGAAATATCTTTTCTGATTCATATGTAACCACAGAAGTTGTTTAGTGAGCATCTCAGGGACAGACTTGATAAAAACATGAGAAATTACCAGACCTGAATTCTTTTCCCTGGAACAGTTTTACTGAACTCCACTTTAATGCCCTGTTTCAGTGGCCTTGTGGTGAAAACAAAACTATCAATCCTTAATCAACTCCATCGCTCCTGGTATCAAGATCTCAGCAGCTTCCAATAAATGAGTCTCTACCTTTTCAGAATTTGAAGTGCTGGATGCCGCTGCCATCTCTCCAGCAGACAAGACTGCTGTTCGACTCTGTCCTCTTTGCTGTTTTCAAACCTATTTATCCTCCTCTTTTGCTTCATCCTCCTGCTCTAAGTCTTCGTTTCCTGTATTCTCTCAGTCTAATCATCCTCCTATCCCTTGAGTTTTCCTGTTCACTCTTCAACCTCCTCCTGAGTCAGTGGCTTGGAGTTGTAGATGTGTTTTGTGATGTACACCTTTTCCTGTTCACTGCCTCTTACTTTCGCTTGTCTGTTGGGACACCCCTACTCCCCAGTGCCTCATCTCTCTATTAAATTCCTTGACTAATGTACGAAAATGAAGTATGGAATTGAAATTGTGCTATGTACTTTTAAGAAAGAAAATTTGAAAATATTTTTGAGGTATCTTCTGCCCCAGTTTTGGACCTGTGTGTTGGCAGAAAAGATTCCAGTGAAGCAGAGTCTCCAAAGAAGCTTTTCCCAGTGGTCAAGGTTTGGATTTGTGCCGCAATCCAGAATGACACAGGGCCATTTCAGAACAGTATCATAGATAAACCCACAATCAGATGATATACAGTGCAGTTTTATAGCCCATAAACAGATATAATCAAATCAACACCCACGTCATCTGAATGTTCATGCTCATTTTTAAAATGAGCATGGGAACAAAGGTTGCAACAGTTAATTTATGCAACTTGGTGTTGCATAAATGAAAACAGAATTGTAGTCTTGACCCCACGCCCTGTCAGAGTCCACTCCCTCAGCAGACAGTGGTCACGCCCCCCTCTCATTGTGTTTTACAGACGGTAGAGATGAGGGAGATGGGGCGGGACGGGTACTCCGACACTGAGCCCTATCACCCAATGGATGGGCATGGGCGGACCCTCTCCATGCCCCGCCTCTCGGCAGACAACCAAGTGAGCACCTTCATCCCACCATCATCATTGTCACCTATCACCTATCATCCCATCGCTACTCTCCATTGTTGTACCTGTTAGCTGTGACGACAGTTGAAGTGAATTGAAAAAGTCTCTCCTCGCACCCTGAAAAAAAGAGTCTGAAAATGGCCAAAAGCTTCTTTTTCAAAAAGCAAACATATTGTATATTTACAGAAGTTTCAAAATTAGTCTTTCAGTGTGTACACAATCACTCACAATCAATTAGTTTGTAGTACACTTTATTTAATTCTATAACTTTGTATCAAATTTAATCTTTTTAATATTTGTCTGTCTTCACACAAATGTATTATGTTAGGGATGTTCCATTCAAGACATTGACAAAAAACATTTCTTGTGATCTCAAGCTAGACTTCAAGTGTTTAAGACAAGCCAGGATCGATTAGAACAGCATTCCTAAATTGTAGTGACGCAAGTAATATATTCACCTTGGCAGCCCATATCATGCATCTCTTGACAAAAAAAGCATTGTAAATACAGGGCAGATGTCCATAGAGTCTTACAGATAGTGATTAAAACCAGCTTGACTGGCATAAATCCAGATCTTTAAGACCGGATTTTGATGACACTACATTATCCCTGTTATTCAAATCTGCACTATTTATATATATATATGTATTTATATATTCATAGTACTACTAACTGATTATATTATTATGCTTTACAGATGTATGTCTTCATTAATTTTATAAGTATTTGACACACTTTTTAAACTTAATAGTTTTTACTTTATTTCTGTAGTATTTTTTTTGTTTATTTAGTATGTTCAACAAATAAATGTAAAATTTGACATTTTTTGAAGAAACAAATGAAGGAGACTTATGTAAATTCACTTCATTCTGTCTGGTTTCCCAGTTTGTCGTCCTTCCTCCTCTCCCACCATCCTTCCAACCCCCACTGCCTCCCTGTCACCCCCCACTCCTCCAGCAGCTGACCCACCTCTGCTCAGCTCCAGGTGATTTCCTCTCTGAGCAACACAGCACAAGCTGCATGCTAGCAACAGAGCAGAGTGCAAAATGGGTCTGAAGGCTGGATAAGTGTCCTAGATATGTATACAAATATATATCTAGAAGGCCTGTATGTATAGAATAGCTGGTCCCTTCCCTATCCTGTTCCCTACTCCATTTCCATTAAATCCTTGGTGTGTCTGTCCTGTGTGAACTGTGGCCAGAGTTACTGTCACTCTTCAGCAATGAAAATGCGACCAACTCATATTTAAAGGGAAGCAAAGCACATGGCGGAAATATTGAGTCAAACTCATTACAAAAGTAAAAGTTACCTTAACTGTGGGTTGCTACTTCATTACTTTCTGAAATAGTGTGACTTGAGTGATCTTACAGGGTCAAATGCATGACTGCGTCGAACTAGATGACTGAAACTGTGTGTACGTTTGTGTGTGTGAGAGAGAGAAAGAGAGAGGTGTGGGAGAAGTTTATTAACTCCCAGACTATTGATTTATTACAAAACAGATTCGGTTAATCTTCAAATCACATTTCGAGCTAGTGTACAGGGACAGGGTTGAGTAAAATAAGCTTCACACATAATATTTGTGCATTGTGACTTGGAACACAAACCTTTCCAACCTGAGAGCTTTTCCAGCACTTAAAAAACAAGACAGTTTTTCAAGACAAATCAAAAAGTGATTGTCGTTGAAGACAGGTGATGCAGTGTGTTAGTGTTTAATGTTTTATAGAAGACAGGAACTAATACAATGATCCAGTAAACTAGCACATAGTATTAATGATTTCATTACATTTTTCATGCTGGACTGATAGACTCACTCATTTTAAAGTCTGGCTGCAGTTATACACACACACATGCACATTCATGCTTGTGTGAAGCATGGCCGTACCCCAGCACATCGCTGCATCAAAGTCATGTTGCTCTCACTTTGGTATGTTGGTTACTTCATGAAGTGTTTCTGTATGAGCATTAAGAGTAAACAAAACAAATAAGATGATTGTGGTTGTGCAGAAAAACAGAAGTGTGAAGAGAGGGTGTCAGTTTATTTGACTGTAACTTGTATTTTATTAAGTTTGTAACATATTTTTTAAGAGAAACATTGATGGTCAACTCTGTAGATGGTAGTTTTTTAATTTAGTTAGTGTGGAAAGTCAATGACAGTCTAAGATCAAAAAAGATGTGTGACCAATTAACAGATATTAACTTGGTTTCAAATTAAAGCTGACAATTAGCACTTTGCTGTAAGTTCTCTTACTCCTCTTTTTGTTTGGGTAGGTGTCAACCATTTGGTACTCCATGCTTATAAAAAAAAGCACTATCTGACCCAATTTTGATGCTTATAGTTTTGAACATGCTATTCGTGGAAAGTACAACCAGATTTAAAATAATTAGTTATGCTACTATAATCAGACAGTAACTCAAAATAACAAAAGGTAGATCGTCGTGTGGAAAACTTCCTATGTGTGTATCTGTGTGTGTGTTGTGTAAACAGTATACGTGCGTGTTTGTACACTGTTTCTTACTGTCTTCTAACACTGCTCTGCCTTACAGAGAGCTAATGCTGTTTCGGTAAGTGTGTGTATGAGTGTGTGTGGATGCATCTTATATTGTCCTCTGTCCTCTCTCGCTCACTGGCACACACACCTCGCTCTTATGTGTGCTCACTGGCCTTCTTTAAATTAACTGACGTTTCTCTGTCTTTCTCTTGTCTCTGCACCCCTCTCCTCCCACATCACCTATTGTTTTTGACATTTTGACCCCCTTTTTCAATGTTTATCCCTTTACATTTTACATATCTTACATCACTGTCATCCCCCTTTTAACTGGTTTAACTCTCCCAATTGTATTTTCGCCTGCCCATCATCCCATATCTCTGTCTTTGTTTCTTATTCCTTTATTTGTTTGTATTTCTTTCTCTGTCCCTTGCCTCTTTTCTCGTTCGGTCCTGGCGGCTATGCTACGTCGGGCCTTTGCTCTGTGGTGCGTGTGTGTGTGTGTGCTACACTGCTCTGCTCTACGTATCATCTCTGTGTTTGCCTGCTCTGCAGCGGAGGAGACACAGGCCTCGTGGAAATAACCTCAGTGTATGTACCTCTCTCTCTCTCTCTCTCTCTCTCTCTCTCTCTCTCTTTCTTTCTCTCCCATCTAACTTGATTCGTCTGTCTCTCTATCAGTCAGTTGTCAAACTGGATCTGGCTCAAACTGTAGTTTGCTGGTTGTTTTGCCCAACTTTGTGTGTCATATGGGTTTGAACTGGAGTGGGACAGGTCAGGTGGTGTTATTTGAGTTGTTCTACATAAAGGTAATCACACATCAAATTCTACTTATGTACAAGGCCTCAAAGTTAGTGAAATGCTGACCAAAGACTGTATTTTTAGTTGGAAATATGGGTACAGTGATGACAAATTTTGCTTCTGCTGGAGCCATTCAAAAATCAGGGATAGACCGACAATCAATCAGGCCGATAATTATCATTATTGGGCAGTGGGGCCGTCTCTCTCTGTTTGTAGTCACTCTGTGGTCTCAGCACTATCTACCTAGCAGAAACACAAACCACAGAAACTAAACAGCATTAACAAGCTGTCAAACCAGGAAATTAGCGACTTTGACAGTGGCCAGAGCTATGCTAATGGCTAGAGGCTAAGTTAGGAGACCGCTACAGATTACCCGGCAACAGAGTATGGTAATCAGTAACTAATAATACTTTAAGATATGGGCCTTAGTGTGCAATGATAAGGATATAACAGTGAAAGGAGCATTTCTTAGCATCCTGTAATGTTCTGACATCATCACTCCTATTTCTAGTGTAAATATTTAGCTATAGTAATTATTAATTAAGAAGCCTAGTTGTGAGTTAAAGGTTTCCATCACATGCTCTTAAAATATAACATTTATTGTATTGCAGTTCTAAATGTTGTTCACCTGCGTTTTTCTGATTACCATTGATCGGCATCAGTATCAACCCTAAAAAAAACCACATAGGTTGACCCCTATTTAAAAAGGCTTCCCATGTTAAGTATTGATAAAAATACAAAAAAAACTCATATGTGGCAGCATATAAAGATCTCCTAATTCTACCAAAATAGTTTGAGAAACTTGTTTTTTGTCCCAAAGTACAAAAAATGAGGTTGCAGCAACACCGCTATCTGAAATGACGCAGACTGACCTATTTGTCAAAATTATTTTGGGGGACAAATGTTTGTATTTTGTATGGACATTTTGTTTTTGTTTTGCAGCAAGTATTGGATCAAAATGGCTTATATGGTTTGTGTTAACATGGAAAAAGAATTCCAGTTACTGTACTTTTCCGCACCTTCAAAAAGATGTCTTTTTCAGTCATGTTGATGCAGTAAAATCCACCCACCTGGTACTCCAGACTCTTTCAATCAACCGCGACCTAACTGTCACCATTCAGATCTACTTTGACTACCTCTCCCTTTTTCTATCTTCTTTTTCTGTCGGTTTTTCGGATAAACTGTCCAGTCTCTCTTTCTTTCTCTACTTTCCCCCTTTCTTTCTTTCTCTTCCGTGTTTGCTCGTCTTGAGGTCGCTCTGCTCTCCATTGTGTGCTCTCTGTGACAACTTTCCCAGGAGTTTCGCTCGTATGCAGCGTCTGTTTGTTTTCCTCTGTCTGTGTGCGCATTACATGTGCCTTTGAATCTGTTGCATCACTGCAGACCAGGTCAACAGAGTATGACCAAAGCATGGACTGCCCTGATATGCGACTGTTTGCCTGTACCGGGGATTGGCAGTGCGCCGGCATGTCGTTAGTCATGCATGACGTGGCAGAGTCTCACAGTGGATGTGAGAGGACGTGGTGTGCCAATAGGGGAAAGTGTGGCTTTAGCCAAATGTCATCATTTATTAGCTTGAAAGGTGGAATGAAAGATGAACATATGCAGAGTGTGGTGCTCATAAAGTGGCCATGTTACGTTCAGCACCTCTGTCTGTCTTAAGTTGAATGACATTATTGTTTGTAACTTTTTGATCCGTACGTTACAACTAGGGATGTTATGTGAAAGTGGATTCAGCCAACAGTGTACATAAATCCCCCAGATCATAACCTTACTGTCATTTTGGGACTGTCAGAGTGAAGTTGAACGATTTTTCTGTCTGATATAAAACAATGTTACACATAATAACCCCCATAATGTTTTTCAGTCTGTTTTCCTGTTTAATGAGAAACTGATTTCGTCCCTAAATAACACTTACATATACATCATATTTATGAACTGACGATCTGTCTGGAAAAGTAGCACAAAGAGACAGCTGTGTGCCTGGAAATATAGAGTTATTGGTAATGTCTAATACTAGTAAAAGTACTGATACAGTAGTATTGTGACATACTTCACTCAAGGTTCAATTTACCTTTTTTCATCTCTTCAGTTACTCGTGTACTTGTATTCAATGGACAAAATGAAAAGTGTAACATTACACTAAGTGTATTTCAGTGTCAAACAGCATTCGTGGCAGAAGAATCATTTAAGCTTAAGCTTGATTAATTCTACTGTATTTAAGCTATGTCACTCTACACCCTTTGCCTCAGCCTGACGTACACCTCACCAGAAATGGAACAACATGTTGTTCTGACACTAGTCAGACATAGTCAGACCAATCTGCATTGTAGAATAGTCTGACTGCACCTCATAGCAAAACGATATGTTGTGAAATGCCATTACATCCCCACTTGTTTTTAGTATAAGTGTTTAAACAAAATGTGTAAAATAGACATGTAGAAAGCCCAAACCTTTCAGGCATGCGTGTGTGGAAGCATATTCTATGTATGCACATGTTTAGTACTGCAAGCTACTTCAAGGACATGCATGGCTTGTGTTAAGAAATTGTACAGACTGCTGTCTGTGTGTAGTGAGGTTCCTCTCAGGATGGTGAATCCTCTTGTGTTTGTCATTCTTCGGCCTGCTGCTTGCAGACTGACATGTGCTTGATCAGTGGGGTGATGTGAACCTTCGTGGGGCTTCACAGTATCAACAGGGTCATATCCTGGTCAGAAGAGCCTGACTGTGAACCCATCAAGAAAATCACGCAGATCTAGTTCCAGTATAAGCATTGTGTGTTAGATTGAAGCGAGTCAGTTTGTTAGTTGCTGTGATTTGTTCCGTTTATTTGTCAGCCTTTTTGAATTGTTCTGATGCAGCAACAAAGTCATATGCAGTATATAAACAGTGCACCAGGCTGCTGTACCTTTTATGTCCGTTTATCACAATCATTCAATTCACCAGACACTGTGATTGTCAAAATACCTCCCAAAAACGCATTACTGTTCTCATGTCACACAGACAATGGAACAAATTTGATCATTTAGGCCCAGTTCACTGATGATAATTCTGTTACTGACCCTGATTTTGATGTGTCTGTTCAAACCCTCACTGTTCATTAAAACCTTGTGCCTAACCATCTTTAAAATGACTGTAGAATAGCATTGTAGGATTTTCCTTTTGGGTTCTTGCAAAGCTTTTGACCAGGCTTTAAGATTATGGATTTATGGTTTGTCTTGTCCATTTGGTGTCCATATTTGATTTACATCATACTTATAAAACCCTATGAATGCATATGAATACAAATGGAAAGAAAAGAATGCTTAAATTTGGCATTGTTTTTGCCTGACAGGGCAGCAAATATGTATATTACAAAGAAGAATCCTCGATGTTTACTTCATATTCAGTGTTAGCAGTCAAATACTTCAATTGTCTTTCTCTTCGAACTACCCAAGGTACAATGATCAGAACTAAGACCAGTAATGGGTTTCATATTCTTAATGTTATACTTTCTGCATCTGCAAGAAAACAAGGCTCCTTGTAAATTTTCATAAATAATCACATTAATGCAGTGCTACAGCCCTATCTGTAATTAGCTGCTGTGTCCAGTAGAAAAAAGTGCCCAACATTTCAGAAAGATCCACGGGAGCCCCGTATGAGTTTTTGTATTCGATATGAGCGGCAATATGACTGTCTGCTCAGCAGACAACACAGTCGTACTGTAGTATGAATAAAACATGATGCGCGTCTGCTGTCCACTTTCAAAACCATGAATTGGCCTTTAGTAGTGCATCTCTAACAGAATGTTAATTGCTTTTTGAGCCAGGTGTCTCTAGTATGCCACTTTAAAACAAACTATTCTTTACTGCAAGGTATATAAAAAATATTATCAAAGATATCAGTAAACTTTTTTTTAAATAACTAATGTCAAAAATGTGGAACACTTAGCTTTGTCCTTTGCAGTTCTCATGATATATAGCTAACAAACCTTGGCATAGATACTAATCTGACATTCCAACCAGAGTATGATGTAAATGAAATATGGCTGCCATTGGGAAAAGTCCAGCAGGCTCTTCTGCCTTGTGCATGTGAGGCATGGTTTTCATGCTTGTTCTCTGTCTCTCTGCCCCCTTCTTTTCTCCCTGTCAGTTCGCTGTTTATCTCTCTGTTTGTTTTATTCGTCCATGTTGTAGTAAAGAAGCATGATGTCACATGCCATTACATACTTATCAAAGGTTTAGTAGTTAGGGATTTTCTAGTGCTATGGGTCACGCTACATGAATGCCAATACCATAAGCCAGTATGTGATTTAAGATGGTCAAATACTACTTGGAAATAATTTTAGTAATTTTGGACCAGATAAGTGGAGGTCACCACACAGGACAAAACAAGAGCCAAACATTCATACTATGATTAAAAATCTGAATTGTCCTTGTGTGCTTAAACCACAACTCACCTTAATCAGGAGTTATTTGGTACTGTTGCTTGACTCAAGTCTTTCGTTCAGTCATTCAGTAGTCACATACACACAAGAATGTACAACCTGACAAACATTCAACCATGTGCAGCTCTGTGCTGTTATACACTCAGTAACAGTGAGTGTCGTCCAGCTGAGAATGGACTCCAGCAGTCAGGATGCATAAAACTCACTTATTTTCTCCTCTCTGTCTTTCTTTCTCTCTCTCTTCCCCACTACTGTTTATCTCTTTTCTCTTCACCTTATCACTTCCCCTCCTACCTTATGCTCTGCCTATCTGTCCCTCTCCTCTTTCTGTATTTCCTTCTGTTTCCACTGTCACCTTCGTCCTCACAGACCATCACTGACACCAGTCCAATGCGTCGCTCCACCTCCAGCCTGGTCCATGGGCGCTCAGGCCGGGGTGTGAGGCTGGATGACTACTCCCTGGAGAGGGTGGTGTCTGAGGAGGGGAGACACGGAGGAGGACGCAGGCACAGGGAAAGAAGTCACCGCACCTCACAGCGCTCCCTGACCAGATACACGGACGCAGACACAGGTGAATCAGTGGTTCACTACTGTTACTGCCTATCTAACATAAGACTGGCATTTGATTATCTTAGAGGTTTACACCTATAAAAGCCATAAATGTTGCTCTGTTTACTTTGTATAGGTGACAGTAGAAATATCATTAATCTCAATTTGAGAGCAGTTTCGTCATTGGTCTGTTTCACTGTGGACTAGAGTGCAGTCCGAACAAATCATGGCTAATTTGCTGTTATGGTCAAAGTCACATGTTTAATGCTTAAATCTGTGTCAAAAACCGTTAACTGTAATTATGCTCATATTTACCAGCTGGTGTTAAAATGAGCATGTGAAATTGCAGAATGACTATAAGTTAAATTTGGATGCGGCATCTTAATATCACGTTAAATGGTAGTGTACCATGCTAACTATAGACAAGGATTGACACTAAAGGCATGCATATGTTCATGTAAAACTGTAGCAGTTCCTTAAATGACCACTTGAGGCTGACTCCAAAAGCAAGTCAGCCCTCATAGACCTTCATGTTAAAATGCCCAACTTTACAGCAGGAATAAACATGTTTACAGCCAGGTACAGAAATGGTTTTGGTCTCTATGGCAAACTGTACGCGAGGTAAATACATATATAACTCATTCTTTAAACTGTAATAAGGCCACCACATAACTAAGGTCATAGCCACTGTGAGTGACAGGTGGGTGCCAACATAGGACAGTCTGTTTGCATGGCCAGCCTCAGCTCTACTCATGCTCCACCTCTTTGCTCATTTTTGGATTAGCTGGGGGTTTGATGCTGACAAGATGGCGCTGGTCAGAGTCACCACAGTCAGTGGTATTAACAGGCTTTGTTAGTGAAGGTTGACAAAGTGAAGTTTAGGCTGATTAAGGCTGAGTCAAATCTTAAATCTTTAAACTGAGTCTGACAGGCTAAGTTTGGTTTGAAAATGGCTGATATGCAGAGAATGAACAGCATTTTTTATTTCTCATACATGATAGCAGCGTGTTTTCCTGTTTGCTAAATGTTTTTTGATAGTACCACTGGGGCTGTAAAATTTAGACATTTCCTAAAATTCTGCACATTCCTGTCTCTCAAGAACTGACAGTACTGAACACAGCAGGATTTCTGTTGAGAAATGGTGTAGACATGAAAGCAGTTACAGCGCACAGTGTTGCTTTACAGGGCAGTCAAGAGTAATGTAGTGGCAGTTCTTGAGGCAATTAAGAACAATCTGTGTATTTATTAAGCTAAGAGAACAGCACATTTACAGATCATTATATTCACTCAATTTTATGTGAGTCAAGTCTTGGCACAAAGAAGTCCTTGAAACAAGCGTTGTGCAAGCAGATAGCACACTTCATCACTAATTGCGAGTGCAAATTGCATGCTTCAGCTTTTAAACTAATCTAACAAGGCCGGCACAGTTAAACTCTAGAACCCTTTTAGAATTGGAGTGGTCTCTTATCTGATGGCGAATCCTCATCCGCATGGACTCAGTAAGGATGATAGTATTTGAAATTACTTTTTCCTTTGTCTGCATTTGACTGCATAGCTGTCGGGAAATTCTGCATAGAGACATGAGCATTTAGTTGTTTTTTTTTCTTGCTTCTTTTTAACCTTAAATTCCTTTGATTGTGCTGTTTTAAAAGTTTTAGCTTTTCAGTGAACAAGTAGATAAAGAATTCTTGTGATTCAAGAATCTTTTGCCCACTATGGTAACATACCAGAGATATTCTGATCTTTGTCTGGATGTTCTCCCTTCGCAAAGCTAAATTAATCATTGGTTTTGTATTTTAAAATGTAAAGTGATGCATCTCTTTGCTAGGTCTGGGCACAGACCTCAGCACCACCACACAGTCAGGTGACCTGCCACCTAAGGAGCACGAGCGGGACCGCGGCCGGACCAAGGACCGTCGTCACCACCATCATCACCATCATCATCACAGCTCTATGGACAAGGAGCGCTATGGCCCCGACCGCCACGACTATCCCCACAGGCATCCTCATGACCGCCACTGGTCCCGGTCACCCAGTGAGGGTCCTGATGGACGAGGTCCCAGACAGGTGGGCTTCAAAGACACCAAAATTAATGACCAGGGTCATAAAATATTAGGGACAGTTTCCCAATATTGTCTCACACTTTTTCTCTTGTTCTGTCCTGTTAATTTCCATATCTTTAGAGTGCCTTATTTAAAAGCCTTTTACTTGATACAAGGTAAATAAAAGGCCTAACAGCCTTGAAGATCTTTTCTGTTATCATCAGGGATCATTCTGTGAAGACAGTGGTACATGCATCCTACTTAGTTACATTATACTGAATGTGGTAGTCGTAGTATGCCAAACTTTTGTAGGTATTATCGTAATATTTTTCAGATATTTGTGTGCTTAAAATCAAATAAGTTGTGCTTGATCTAGATTTTTCTGTATTTTGATCCCAGTACTTTTTTATTATCAAATGAGCACAGAGGTAAAATATTTTTTGAAATACTATGCACGATCCTTAATTTTTGTCATTTACTCCGACAGCAGCCACTGTGCACTTATCCAGTAAGAGTTCGCACAAGGTTATTTCCATACCACTACTTATGGATATCAATCTCTCTTTTTTGTGTTATGCTTTTTTATTTGTCACTGTTTCCCTCTCTGTCCATTTTTCTTCAATGTGACATGTGGCTTCTTGGTGTCAATTTTTTGCTTCATCACTATGTTTTGAATGATTTTCAATGGTGTTCTATCTATCTACCTATCTACCTATCTACCTATCTATCTATCTATCTATCTATCTATCTATCTATCTATCTATCTATCTATCTATCTATCTATCTATCTATCTATCTATCTATCTATCTCACCTCCCCTCTGCTCTATTCTGGTCTCTGTTGTTGTTGTTGTGGTGCGTTTTGATTTTCCTTGTTTACATTTTGCTGTAGGGCAGTAGTTCGGTGAGCGGCAGCCCGGTCCCCTCCACCTCGGGGACCAGCACTCCAAGGAGAGGCCGTCGCCAGCTGCCCCAGACCCCTGCTGTCCCGCGTCCACATGTCACCTACTCCCCTGCCGTCCGCAAGCCCAGCTATGGCCCCCCTGGGCCAGGTCGCCTGCGTTCACCCTCCCCCCGACACTTCTCCCCGCCAGACCACGACAGAGGCTATCACCACCGACCCCCGTCACGCCACGGCTCTCCGCACCATGGGGGGTCCTCATCCCGCCATGGTTCACCGCGCTCCCCTAGGCATCAGTCCCCGCGCTCACCCCTCCACGGCTCACCTAGGTCCCCTCACCGAAGCCGCTGGAGTGGGCCTCCACCTGGGGACAGCCTGGAGGGTGACGGGCCCTTCTACGAGAGAGATTATGAGTATGAGCGGCACCACGAGCCTCCTGCCTACGAGCAGAGCCTGTCCCATGGCAACCCACACCCACATGGAGGAAATCCTCACCCACACCCACGCTCACCTAGGACTGCCCGCCACGGGCCCCCTCCACCCCCTCACCCGCATCCACGTAGGGTACCCAATGGCTACCGCTCATCCTCACCTTCCCCACATCGGCGGGGACCACCAGGGGCACCACCCCACCCACACCACCGGCCCCCCCATGCCAGAGGGCCCCGCAAGGGCCTGCATGAACCTTATAGCGAGACGGATGAGGATGACTGGTGCTAGCGACCACAGAGAGCAACGGATAAGGCAGGAGAGGAGAAGAAGAACAGCAGCCTCCAGTGCTCTGGCCTTGGATATGTAGACTTTTAATAAAGCAATGGTAATGAAAATGTTGGGAGGGATTGGATACCCTCAAAACCCTCTACCTTCACCCCTCAGACTCTACATAAGCAGAAGTGGTGGAGGGGAGAGGGAGGTGAAGGTGCTGCAAATAGCCTTTTACACTATTAGTGAAAGACTCAAATCGGTGACAGAGCAGCACGTTGTTAAAATGAAAAAGAGACCGCCTAAGATAACTTGGGCAAGGCACGGGCACAGTTTACCTCTCCCTCTCTCAATCTCAGAACTATACTTCCCACAATCGGCCTTGATGACGAAGGCCGAGCTGCAGGAGGAAGAGAGATGTGTGGGAACAGAGAGCAAGGGAGAAGCATAAGGTTATAAAATTGAGCTGTGATCATTGCAGTTTTCGAGGCCTAAAAGCACTTCTCCCAGACTGACGCCTGATTGCTTAGATTTGCTATCTGTCGCTGGCCAGACTAGTACTGTCAAAGCCTGAAAATGAGCTGGAACACGGAGTCCACTGCTTTGACTCTGCTCCTAGACAGATATGTTTAAAGAAAAATAAATTAATAAAAAGCCAGGACCCCCTAACCCTTACATACCAAGCTATGCCTCCAGAAAATCAAACTTGAACAATGAAGAACACAATGAAACTTTACATGACAAACAATGAAAAGAAAAAAAGGGAGAACAACCACTTTATCTTTAACCTTTTTCCTTTCCAAGGGACAGAACCAGGAAGCTCCGCCTATACTGCAAAAACCAGCCAATCACAGCGCTGGCTGATATTTGATGAGTTTTATCATCTCTGTTTACTGTTAAAGACTCACTTAATGCTGACGGAACTGCTGTGACATCACTTTCTGTCCAGCCGGTGGCAGTAGTAGTGGAGGTGGGCGAGGCACAGTGCGGGCTCACTTAGTGTTCGAGTGCGCTGTAAGGGGTGGGCTCAGGTAACTAGAGACGGGAGCCGGACACTTTGTCAAGCCCCTACCTCCTCTGTAACTCGACCCGGCGCACGGCGAAGGATCACCTGACGGGAATTGACATCACACAGTTGAATGAGGCGGAGGAGAGGAAAGGAGGGATGGGAAAAAGACTAATTTCTTCAGTATTTCTTCTATCAATTACTTCTCCTTCTTGTTCTTCTTCGGACATTGGAGCTTGGTTCTTCTGTTGCATTCGCTCAGCCTCCTTTGATCTTTTTCGGAGTCCAAAATTTGATGGAAACCTGCATGATTGATTAAATACATACTAGAGAGGAAATCTAACTGGTGTGGGTGGGACCTGGGGGCTTTATAGGAAACTTTGCATTTAGGTTTACAAAAGAAGTTCTCTTCTTTCAAACTCTCTCTCTCTCATACATCTCAAAAGAAATTTTTTGGTTCCTTTTCACCCGAAACAGGCTTTGGCAGTCGACTGTTCTGTTTGTCTCAGTTTTCTGCCCAAAGCTCAGTTTCTACAACAGACAAGAAACACTGCAGGATCACATTGAAGTTACCTGTTGTGCTTGAGAAAACAAGAGGGAGAAAGGGTGGAGAGAAGCGAACCTCTACCACACTTCATTTATTATTGTTAATGATGACAGTCTTATGAATAATGATATCAATGTCAATGCAAAATGATGATGACAATGATGATGATGATGATGATACTGGTGATGATTGATTGATAGAACTGTTGCTGTAGATTTGTTGTCATGTTATTTGGAGTTCAAGTATGCTATGTCCATCTTGTTTACATCCGTTATGTTTTTATCCCCTGTTCAAATGACGTTTACTGGGTTCCTGATGCCTTCACGCAACGTTTCGGGGCAATGACAGCTTGGGAACATTGACTTAGCAGCATTGCGTGTTGTAACGCAACTCTTAAGATACATTCTCTCTCCAGAATGGTGGAGGTCAGGGGAGTCTCAGTATCTGACCTGCAATGATCCATGGGGTCAGTACTCTCAGTGCTCTGTCAAGCCAACCCAAAGATCAATAATTCATGTTCTGAGTGAGGGGTACAACAGATTATTGAGAGTGGGAAAGACTCTATCTGCATTTCACACTTAAGAGGTTTCAGAACAGCCCATTGTCCAGAGGTTCAAGTTGTACCAAGGTTGAACTTTCCCACTTGCAGCCAAAAAAAAAAAAAAAACAAGAATCTCAATCTTTTCCCTCTGTTTGGCTCTGTAGTTTTGTAGTGAGATCAGTTGCCGGGAATGACAGCACAGTATTGGTGGTACAGTGTTGGTGTCAGTCAGTATTACGTGGTGTTGTTCTCTTTTTTGCCACCAGGGGTCAGTTGTCAGCACACATTACTCACCCTGCCTTCCCCCTCTGCAGGACAGCCTCCGGGCCACATCCTTGTTTCTAGACCTGGAGTGAAACCTCCACTAAGCTCTAATATCCTCGTACGATATAAAGATTAAGTCTGAGTCCTAGTCAGGAAACACGGCTGTAGCCTTGGAGATGCCATATCTGTCCGTTTGTCAGTCTATCCTTACGTCTGCCTGTCTGTGCCAATGCTGACCCCCCTACCCCACCAATGCCTCACCCCACCCCAACCCCTTCTCTCAGGTCTGGATAACCAGAGTACAGTCACCAAATCACCCCGATCTGAAACCTTCTCTGCCAAAACCCACATCAGTATCCACCAACCTCTCTCTCCTGATCTATATTTATTTCCTGTCCATTTGCAGGACATCTGTTCTTTCAGCTTGCCAGTGGGTTACACCGAAGGTTACAAAATACTTTACTGAGCAGAAACACTTAGGACTAATAATTTCATCCTTATTGTTATGAGGGACAGCAATTATTGAATATTCAATAACTCTAGGACAAAATGATAAAGTATAGATAAATATAGTTGATAACCTACCAGTAAATCTAGATATAATACTGTAGATGTAGTTATAGATAACAGAGTATAATTAGAGTTTCAGATGTTTATTTATTTTGCATACCGTTCACACTCATGACACGGTCAAGAATCAAGCTACTCTTGAAACCTCGCGCTGTTTTCTTCGCAGTTGCAGAAGCCAGAAAACAAACCCCAGTCCACGTGTTTTGACTCTATGCAGACCTCACAAGCATCCTCATTGTATTATTTCAGAGGAGAAACTGCATCGCTGTGGTACTGTAGAGCAGATTAATTGAAGCAGGACCACACAGATCTTAGACAATGTGAAAATTAACAACGCTTTTGCACACGTCGCTTGACATCAAACCCACAGTGAAAACCCTTTCTCTCATGTACCTCTGTCGCTGTCTTTTTCCTTCCTCCCTCCGGCAGATCCCTTCTCCCTCCACAGATTTCTACTCCCTCCAGAAATGTGTTGCCTCCAGGCCTAGTAGTTGAGCATAGCATAGAGAAGATGGGGATGGGGGTGTTTGAGTTGTTGTTTTTGTTGATAGCTTATTTGTTTGGCGAGAATGAAGGGACAAATACCCGAAACCCCTCTGTCCACATCTTCCGTCTAGAGAGGTTATGACAGCTTGGGATTCTTCCCCAATGCCCCTACAGAGCCACAGTGCCTTCTGTATCCGAGTCACATTTGTCACCCCCCAGTCTTCTTACCCATAGTCACTCTCGTCCAAACCAACCCCCCCCCCCTTACCCTCTGTAGTAGATGAGATCAACCACACTACGCCTTAAAAGTCGAGTCCCACCGGCTCCCATGCTCGCTTAGAAACAGGGAGAGTGGTGATTTTGAGACTGGGCCATGGTGAGGAAATAGTCAAGAGGCTTTGCTTCACGCAGGGAAATTAATGTCACATCCAGAATGGGCTAAACTGTTCAAAGCTCCCATTCAAACATACACAGATTTTCGTAAAAGTTGCCAAAAACCTTAAGAGATTTACAAAAATTGGAATCTGAGCCTTGTGGTTTTGACTTTTAATGACTAAAACAACCATCGTATGCGGATCCTGCTAGCTGGCTAGCCCTCTTGGCTTTGGCATGGTGCCATTTTGTGTCCATCCCAGAGATGTCCTGGGTCCAGTTTCAGGCGGTGTAGTGAGAGGTTTACAGAGGTGCAAAGCAGTTTGCTTACTTCTCAGGTCCCTCTAGAGTTAGGTGGCTAGATAGTTAGACAGCATAGGGAAGAGTCAGCTACAAAACAAGCAGGCCTCGGTTTGAGTTATTGTATGGTTTTACCTGGCATGGCGTCAGACGTTGTAATGTTGATCCCACCCTTCTCCTGTCACGAACCCACATTACACCCTCTGACCCCTCACCTCCCCATCAGCAGCCTGCCAACGCACCAACACTCAACACCAAGCGTGTTGACAGACAGGCAGGACAAACCCACCTCCATTTTGGCTCCATGACACCACTCGCTTGTCCAGAATTGTAACAGCGGATCCAAAATGGCCAACACACAACACTGCCCTTGTGTGAAAGCATGTTGTGTGTGTGCTTTTCCAAGAACAACTCCCATTCCTTTGGAAAAAAAAAACAGTGAGCATCTGATCTTGTTTTGGTTGTTGTTTCACAGATTTTTTTGAACAGGGTTTGGGGGGGATTGCAAGGTTTTTGCTCAGTCACCACTTTTCTCCACATCTGCTTTCTGTCTTCACCTCCGGCTTCTGTCACCCTTCGGTCTTGATGTCTGACTAATCATGTTTTTGGATTTTCTTCTTCCTTCGGGGATGAAGGAAAAACTAACAACCCATCTACTCAGTCGGCTGTGAAATTGTGTCAGTGGGTCAGTCATGAGGCAACGTGTCAACAAAAACATGAATAAGGGCTCTCTTTAAAAAACTACACAGTGGGATTTAATGTATAGTAGTGCTGCCAAAAGTTGTGCTTATGTAGCTGAAGCCACGCGGTGGTCTCCCCTTTGTACAGCACTAGATGTGTGCATGCGTGTGTGTGTGCGTGTGTAGGGGCGTCAAGAGGCGAGGCGGGAGGGGCGGGAGGGTCCAAAGGCGATGAGAGAGAGGTCTTAGTGGTTTAGGCGGGCAGGGGGGGCACCTTTTGGGGTGGAGGGTGGGAGTTTGGGGGAGGGTGGGCAGCAGCAGAGGTCGTAGTGATGTTAATACACAATTTCACAATGGCACTGGACCACTTTTAAGAATCACACTCATGCTCACAATCCATTAATTCACCACTGCAGTCCCACTGTGAGGGGAGCGGGGCCGCGGCAGGGAGACATTTACTCTGTGTGTCGGTGTGTGTGGTGTCTGTGACTGTGTGTGTGTGTGTGTGTGTTTTGAGTGGTGTGTTTAGGCCTGAAACTGATTCGTTAATCAATCAACCATGTTGTCTATGTAATGTCAGGAAAAGGTTTTTCAGTCTTTTAGGACTTTGGGAGCAAAACTCTTTCAGAAACTTTTAGAAATTTCCGTAAGATAAGACACATAAAGGGAAGATAAGATTTCATTTTGTATTTATTATACTGGAAAATACATAAAATAGATGTAAAACGAGAAAAAAATTGAAAACATATAAGATTACTTAAAAGTTGAAGTGCAGATAAGACATATTACAAGCATTGCAACTGCTTGCACGTACATTTTATATTAAAATATACAATTACCAATAGACATCCAGATTTCTAAGAATTATATTATTTGATGAGTCTAAAAAACATTCAGAAAGTTATTTAATTCACAATTAGATCAAACAGAAAAGTAATAAATCTTCCTTGAGCCAGAGAAAAAGTAGTTAGATACTTTATTGATGCCCTAAAGAGGAATTACAGTGTTGCAGCAACAGTTTACATGTGGCACAACACACATAACTTACAGTGGGGTCGGTACGGCACTGTTTTATTTTGCCTTGGTTGATTAATCAACTAATTGACGAATCAGTACTAATTGAATGCATGTGTATGTGTATGTGTGTGTAGTGTGTGTGTGTCCTGACACCATCAGCTACAGTAGGTAACCCTCAGTGCCTTACACTGTACAGGACACGATGGTTTCTCCATCAGAGATAATCACACATTTTAATGTCCTCATCGCTTCCTTCACCTCCCTCCACTCCTCACTCCTACTTAGTTCCAGCCTGGATGGTTGCGTGTGTTTTTGTGTGTGTGTGTGTGTGTGTGTGTATGTAAGGGGGGAGGTTGGGTGTGGGGGGTCTGAAGATAATCATGTCATTTGTCTCACCCATCCTCACCCTCCCTCCCATGCCATCTGATGTCTGATGTATATTTTGGCTCTGTAATTCTTGTGTAAATAATCCATAAAGTTTCTGAAAAACTCGCCGTGTTCATCAGATGTTCATTCATTCTGCTGTGTTTCACCTGATCTCTGTCCCTCATCCTGGCTGCATTGAACACGTAACGCCATCCACGAGCACAAGGTGGCGGGATTGAGCTTTCACTCATCACTTATTGTGAAGTGCGTGTGCAGACTGAGTTCATGCTTGTGTGTGTGCGTGGGCGTGTTTTGTCTCTCTGCAGAGTGTGTGTGAGTCTTTCTTTATGGAGCAGCAGGTATAAGGAGTGAAGGATGATTTCTGCACACAAAGCTGTCATTCTTTCACGTGTGATTAATAGTTTGTGCTGATGAAAAATGATTAGAAAAGGAACCATCTCTGGCCACATGGGGGCAGAAGAACTGTTTCAAACAATCTAACAAAGCAGGAGCCCTCATCTTGTATGTTATTATTGGCTGCAGCAGACAGGGCTTAAATTGAATTAATGTTTATTGTTCTCAGTAATTTTGTATTTGAGGCTACATCAACTAAATGTGATAGCTTCTTTATGCTCACATGATGGAGTGAGTTCTATAAATCATGTGCAGCTGCATCTATAATGCAACTTTTTGTGCGCAAATGATCAAAATTCGTACCCCTGAAACCTGTCTGGCTCCATAGTCCACTGCTGATTTTCAGTAAACTGATTCCTCACAGACAAAGTGTCTCCTGCTGTCGCCATTGCAACCCTTCAAGGCCCCTCTCTCTCTCTCTCTGTTTCCATTTATCTCTCGTTCTGTCTCTCCTCCTCTGTCCTCCCCATTTGTTTTCATCACTTCAACCCAGTGGAGACGAGTTGCTTCCAGGAGATTTGTCCTCAGACGCTGCAGGCTGATCTGTCCCAGGATCAGCAGGATCTGTTTGTCTCTTTAACCCTTTGTAGCTCAGATTTGATCGTTTTATGGCTGTCAGACTTTTACAATTGATTGATTTTGAACACTTAAATTTAGGCACATGCGTGAGGGAGCATCTTAAAGTGTATTGTTTGTTCAGATAGGAGAAAAATGAGCCATTATGTCACATTGAGGTAGTGAAGTGTGTACACTAGTCCTTATTAAGGTAACACCCATATGACATGAACATGGCTTTTCTTTATTAGACATTGTTGCTGAGAGGTCAGAATCACATTCTCTCACTTTATTGTATGGCGATGAGGCAACACTGGGTGAAGTAGTCACACCATAATAGGAAGTAAAATCTCAGAGTAAATCTCCAAACATAAATCAACAAAACCCTACCTCGAACAACTAATGCTGAGCCGGCCATCATCCGCTAATAAAAAACCTCCTACAAAGGGTTAAAGGTCGCCGCAAAGGATCCAAATATGAGCTGAGCAGGAGTGTCATCAGTGCAGAGTTGCACCGAGGAGAGTCTCTGAAGCAACTACCAGCCGTCCATCTCATCAGCACGCACACCATCCGACCCAGTAGAAACCGAAACCAGTGCCACAGTAGAAAACCATACAGGATTCACTCAGCAAGTTGGGGAAAAAAAGAGAAAAAAAAATAAACATACATGGCAATTTAAGATAAAAGAGAAGTATTTAATTACAGATTTGCATGTGCAATGTGCATGCCACTATGTGGGGTAACAAGTCAACTTCAGGAATTAAAAAAAATATTAAATATAAAGAAAAAAGTATATATATGTAAAAATATATATAGATAGATGTTTTTAAGAGCAATGTGTTTCTTTTTTCTTCTATTTTTAAAAACAAAAAATGCAAAAACCCGACCAAAAAAAAACAACAAACAAAAACAAACAAAAAAAAAAATCATCCTGACAAAAAATGGAAATGACTTTGGTGATGAAATCAAAGAATGTTTGTTTGTTATATTTGCCAGTTATTTCACGGGAGAAAATACCGTGGGGCAACAAGGATAGATAACACTTTAACTAACATTACAAGAAAAAAAAAAAAAAGAAAAAAACGATTTTAAAAAGGGGGAGAAGGAATACGAAACTTTTCCTTGATGAAAAACAATCCCTTTGAGAGTAAAGAGCTGCCTGAACCTGAATCTGGTGATGTTATTCCCGTTTATTCCGGCTATGAAATCCCTTCTCTCTCTCTCTCCCTCTCTATTTCTCTCTTTCCCTCACCATCTCTTTCTCTCCCTGTTTCTTTCTCTATCTCTGCTGTTTCTACCAGTGCATTTTGTAATTTCAAACAGAACTCTTCCTAAAGAACCTGAATAAACCAGAGAGAATGCATTCTACCCACCCTCCTGTCTGCTCTGTTGATTCTGCACCCAGTAACATGTGAAATTGTTTATTGGAGGTGTACAAGAAGTTGTGGGCGGAGCTGAACTGCCATTAGAGTTCATCACAAAGTAGAAAAAGTGATTATAATGAGATCATGTGTAAAATCTTACATTTTGGTTGCCTGATTATAAAAAAGCAGCGCTAGAACTGAACTTTCCTCCATGTAGTTGTACTTTACTTGAGCATTTTCATCTTGCGCAACTTTTTCCTGTCACGTCTCAAAGGCATGTATTTTTTTACATTTATTTTGAGCTTTTTTTTACAGTACAGAAAATGAAAAAGGAAAATTATTCAAGCAGCAAACAAAACAACACCTGCCGCAAACTCCTCTGGGGTAGGAAAGAATTCCTCTGCCAGAGTTTGCCATAGTTGTCCATTTGTTCAGTGTGTTATGTTAAACAAATAATCAGACATCTGCTTTGTACAAGAAAGAGTTTCAGGTGTCATGTCGCCTCAGTGCTGTCGAGAAATATCTGTTTGAACCTTGCTGCTTTCCTTGACATCTCATTACGGTTCTTTTCCATCTATAAAGGACTGAAAAGTTCTACAAACCAAGACCAAAACAAGGTGAGGATTCAAGACTTTAAGAGAAGCTTTCTATACTTTCATTGCTGGATTTACATAGTTTCTAGTTCTTGTGACCAGCCTAAAATGGCCATTCCTACATTTATCTGACACGTTTAGTCGCAATAATGATTGTAAATAATTTCTAATTTGTAATTCAATGAAGAATAGATCAAAACAAGGCTCAACAAACAGCTTTTACAGATGGCAACGTAACAGCAACCAGCAGAGAAGCTTCACATATAAAGTTTTAATTGCAACATTCAAAGGATGTTTGGAGAGTGTTGTCAGATGATGTCACCAAAAAACCACTGTCAAACCAGCATGCAAAAGAAGATGTTATCAAGGCCTCCGATGTCATAAAATATTCCTATAAAGGTGGAACATTTTGCCTGTGGTTTTCTGGGGATGTTTTCTGGGGATGCTGTCGAGGGAACACATCATTCCCCCATTAAACATTCCTACAGAGTTACATGACGACAAGGGAAGGACCTTTTCAGTGCAACCTTCAGGAAACATTTCAAGAAGAAACCATTAGGAATGTCTTTAGAGAACCGTATCCTGCCTTTAAGAAGAATGTTCTGGGAGCTAAATAAATAAACAATAACAAATGAAATAACAAAAGCAGTAAAACCTTACAAGGCAGTGAAAAGACATCACATAAAAGCAAGTCTATAAAAATGATTTAAGAGAAGTCAGTGGTGTTCCACAGCTGAGGGGTTCAGCCGAGACTTTGGAACAGTCGGAAGGGCCCTGTGAGGATCTAGAGAAGCTTCAAAATCAATCAGTAAAATCTAAATTCTTAAACATGCAGCCAGTGGAGGGAAGTCAGGACTGGGGTGATGTGATGTCGTCTGCTGAAACCGGTAAGACGTCAAGCTGCCGCATGTTTCTGGTTGGAGGCGACCGTGTATCTCCAAATTTGGTGATTAAGACCTCTAAACTATTTGTTGGCCCTCTTGGATTAGCTGGTAAATGTGAGGTTAAGACATACAGCTACGAACAAATCATGCTCTTATAGACTATGATGCCCTGTTGTACATTAAACTACCTAATAGTGCATAAAGTGGGTAAGAGCAGCTTAACCATAAACACCCACAGCAGGAAACTCAACACATGCAGCAGTAATATTAATCCAAACAGCATTTAACGACTGTAATTATAAAACACTGACAGGAACCATTTCACTGCACAGTCACTACTTCGCATTTTATACTTTAAGTATATTCTGCTGATGAAAGTTTTACATACGTAAGGTAAATAATGCAGGACTTATACTAGTAGTGGAGTGGTTTAAACCGTGTGGTATCACTATTTTTACTTCAGTCTAATTTATATAGCATCAATCCACAACTTGTGTCATCTCTTAGCACTTCACATAGTCAGACGAAGACCTTAACAATTTTAGACAGAGGACAGAAAACCCAACAATCCAGAGTTAACTAAGAAAAGGATCCATTTACTTGTTCATCCACTGAAGTGAAATGAAAATTAGTTAGATTTTGTGTTATATATTAGCAGTTAAATGACCAAAAACAATGACAAAGTACAATACAAGGCATTTAAAATGGTATTCCATTCAGAATTTAGGTTGGTGTTATTTCACTATTTGTGTAATTGTGGACAAATCTCAAAGACGAGTGAATTGTTCAAATATTCGGGACTAATTTCAGCAGCACATTGGGTATTCTAGCAAGTATTTCTTACAGCAGGAGAGTGTGCATGGGGTTGAGTCAAAATGAGCTACAGTTTGTGTTTTTGGTCATGTAAACACGTCATCCAGTGTCCCATTAATATGTGTTGAATTGTTTTTGACAGCAATATAACTGCAAACATATCAGCATCAGTTTTTAATTTTTAATAAATCTTCATGCGGTGACTGACTTCTGACTTTTAGAGACAAGGTTACATTTCCATTGAGGCAACTGCTCCTGGACTCCAGACATCCAAAAGTACCAGATTCACTACAAGTCATTTAGCTGTACTTTTCATTAATTGCACCTTTTTTTTGAAACACTAAAGAAAAACATCAACAAAGATGAGTCTTGTGGCCTCGTCTTGTATGAAGGTCCAGGAAACAGAATCTAGTTTGAAGACCTGTAATTACATTTTTTTGTATCATATATGAGCATTTTAGTTCATATTCTGCTAATGTTGTACCTCTTCTTCACCAGACTGGTGTTAACTCTGCTGCCTCAAAGTAATTGAACAGAAAACATGAAGCCATGGTGCAGTTTTCCTATAATCCGTGTACAGAGATGGATGAACCCTCATGACGACACTTATAGTTTTTATCTGAACAAATGTTTTAAAGTTAGATATTTGTGATGGCTCCAGCTGTCACCGTCTCGGCAGTGCCTGACTCCTCCTAACTCCTAGCTGATCTAAAAATAAGCAAAGACGTAGGGCAGGAGAGGAGCTGAGGCGAGTCATGCAAACATCTCTGGGCCACACATCTGTCACTCAAAGCAGCTACACCCTTCATTCTGCATAACTTTAAACCTTAATACAATTTAAACAGCTGAGTTATGTGTGTGTGTGTATATATCACCCCCACCATAGTGTTGTCTTTAACATGAAAATTAGCTACAGAGACCAAGACTGTTTTTGTACCAGGCTGTAAACGTGTTTATTTCTGCTATAAAGTTGGACATTTAAACAAGAGGATCTGTGGAGACTGACTCTCTTTTGGAGGCAGCCTCAAGTGGACGCTCAAGGAACTGCAGGTTTTGGCACTTGGTCTTCATTTTTCAGTCTCAGAGGTTGCTGAGACACGGTGGTATCTCTGCTTTCTGGGTCATAGCCACACAGATCAGTGTGTAGTAGCACTTTCTTGCAACAGTGTCTAAATCAGAGCTGAAGCTACTTTATCGAAAAAGCATCAAAGTAATAAAGTCAGAGAGTGTGATGCATTCTTACATAATACACTAGACAAGCATGTGAAGTGATCATTAGCAGCAGCTAAAGAATGTGACTATGTTTACTTTCCTATTAGACAGACACATCACATTTTCATAGTTAAAAGTGCAAAAGTCTTCATTATTAGAGGTCAACATAAAGTCATAGGTTGAGCCAATAAAATCAATACAAGTCTGGGAAACAACCGCTCCATCAAAACAGAAGGTGATCACAATGACAGTTACGACATGTTTTAATTGCTTTATTGTGAAAACTGCAGATTACACAAACTGCTGTTCAAAACAGACAGTTTTGACAGCTTCCTGACATACAGGACAGAACAATGACAGTATCTGTTTCCATTACTTTTATTCATTACCGTCGCTGACAGCAGTGTGGAAAAGAGCAGCCAGAATGTGATTAAAGGAGACCTAATTATCGCTGGGTAGTGAATTACATGTAGCAGGATCAAAGTTGAAATGTGATTTGATGAATTCTATCATTTAACATAATGATATCATAGGTATTATGAGAATAGTGACTGCAACTCTAATTGTGCAGGTTCATTACTGATTACATGTGACAGAATAACATCTTTAGAAAACATCATTACAGCTAGTTCAAAGTATTCTTTTGTTCAGTTCTACCTTTAAATATGATAGAGAATAAAGTGCTCATTTAAAAGGCAGAGCAATTGGAAATGTAATGGATTAAAAGTATATTCATATTAAATCGCAAATCAAAGTTTGTGTTTTGTGGGATCTCTGCAAAGAATTAATCCTTAAACTTCAGAGCATCATAGAGAAATGGTTTTGTATTTTTGCAGAGCAGCATTAATCATTTGACCTGTATGTGTTATCCTGTTTAGATTGTTGACCTTACACACACACACACACACACACACACACACACACACACAATGACTATACTGTACTATACATATACATATGTGTGTGTGTGTGTGTGTGTGTGTGTGTATATACTAATGTGTCAGAATACTATGTGAAAATGCATTAAAGCATGGATTGCAATTACAATTTTAAAAACTAGTTAAACCCAGTCACTGTTTATAGTCATAAAGGAAACTGTTTCATGTCAGCAACATTAATTTATTAAGTGTATTCCTCTGAACATTGTTAAAATTAAAGGGGTGATATTTGTTATATACAGAAAAATACATTACTATTTGGATCAGAGGGTCACCGACATCAGTTTATAATAGAGAAAAAAGGTTGTTCGAAAAGATCATTAATAAAAATGATTGCTTAGGTTTGAAAGGGTTAAAATGTTGTCATGTCCTCCTCATTTCAGACATTGATTTACAACCATTACATCTTCAAGAGGATAAAGACAGACCCTGCTGTTTCTCTAAAAATAAACCACACTTGTATCTTTCTCAGTCCTTCCTAAAGACTGGTACATCTTCCTAAATGGATCAGAGGGAATGAAAATATGAAGACAGCGATGAGCGGCAGACGCGTCCCAGGTGAGATGACCCTAAAGACGACTCTGAGCTGCTTCTCATTCTGTTTAAGAATTTAAAATGTGTTCAAATGAAACGCCCCCGCACAGCGTGTCCTCAGACTGCCTCCCTCCTCCTCCTCTTCCCCTCGGTCTACGTCTGGCTCGACGTCACTGGTGAGGAGGCTGAGGAGGACACACTCATCTACACACTCACACACTTGCAGCCTTTTGCCTCCCTGTACAGTCACGTTTTATTGACATGCCGCCTCCTTCCTTTTCGCCTTCCTTTCTTTTGAGGAAGGTCTGTCTGTCTGTCTGTCTCCCACCTCCTCACACACACACTGACTGACACCTAAAGACCTCAAAAAACACCAGAGGAAAGATGTCTTGATTTGATTGTAGCGAAAAGATATAAATACATGTGGTGCCAGCCTGGCTGCTGCATATGCAGAAATTCCTGGATTTACCGGTCAGACTAGTTGCTTCTCTGCCAGTCAAAGCATTGTTAAGTAATCCTGTTTTGAAATTCTAGCAGATTTTTTTTTTGCTGACACTTTGCATGAAAACAAAGGCTCAGTAACATATTTCCTTTTTATTGCGATGACTCAGAAGTTGTCATCACAAGATCTGCACAGGCCAACTGTACATATGCAGGCATCTGTATGTGCGCAAGTAAGTAAATAAGACAATGACATTGCTGGAAAAAACAGCTCTATTCCATCATATGAATCCTGAGCAATTATAATCAGAATCCGAATCAGAAAAAAGCTTCATTGCCCAGTGAGCTCACACACACAAGGAGTTTGTCTTGGTAACTGAAGTCTACAGTACTCACGAAAAGTTAGTGAGACAACAAGACAGCAACAGAGTTAGTATGCAGCACATATAAAATCTAAATCTAAAGTCCTAATGAATACAACAATCTAAATCTAGAGTTCTGATAGATATAAATAATCTAAATCTTAGCAGTGGTAAATAAAACCAATATAAATACGCTAAAGTGAGAAGTACTATATAAAGACATAAAATAGCTTCAGCCATATTTCACATGTTGCAGGTGATCTATGCACAGGATGAAACATTAGAGGTGGATAAATAAAAGTGGAATTTACACTCTAAGTGAAGATAGGATGTACTACAAAGACAATGGCATTATATTTACACAATAAAATAAATTGCCCCCAGACTCAACAATTTCTGATCAGGCATTTTCCGTTTCTAATGTGGTGTGTAAGGACATGACCTCCATCCTGGTCCAGAAAGTGAGGGTGCCTATACAGCCCTATGTTCCCACATTCCTGACATATATTTCAAAATTAGGCCCTATGTTCCCACAGTTCCCATATTTCCACCCCTGGTAGTTAGGGGTTCGCCACTCAATCCCACAGCTGGTAATTTGAAGGAGAAGGCTGCTTCCAAACTCTGTCGAGCTCAACACCACTACTCCAACATGGGGTTGCTGAGGAGTGACGAACCGCATGGAAATATCTGCGTTTTCCCTTTGTGTAAATGGGGTCTCAGAAATGTGAGACCTGTGGGAACATAGGGCTTAATTTTCAAAATTTTCAATGAAAGAAAAAAATCTTAAAAATGTGGGACCATTGGGTTGTGGGACTATAGGGCTGACCCCTCCAGAAATAGCCATTCTAGGCTGGTCACAGCAGCTAATAACTTCAAGCCACTGGAAAACTTTATTAACCCAGTATGGGACGGTAATTGCAAAGAAAGCCATTTTTACGGTCTGGAACAAAGAGGTATCCCCCTGTTTTGATAATTGGCTCATAGAGTTTTCAAGTACTTTATATATGGAAAAAATCCGATGTGAGATTTCTGGGAAAGCAAAGAAGTTTGAACTGATATGGTAACCTTTCCTCGACTATATCACAGATCAGAGGGAGGCCACATGACACCTGAAAGACCTATTTTCAAATAAACGTTTGCCCCTGTTTTTTGAAAGCAATGTAACTGTATAAGTGGATAACCATATAAACCTGTACGTACATATAAACCACAGTATATATATATATATATATATATATATATATATATATAATCACACCCCTATATGTGAAGGGAAAGCTTTGAAGAGGCAGGTAATGTATCTGTTTGTCGTCTACTTCAATGTTCTGTTTATCGTTATACAAAAAAATCAGGAATAAAGTATTTTAAAAATAAATCAAATAATTACAATATTGCACATGGACATTAAAGAATTGCACATAGATAACAACCTTTAGAGCTTTAGTCCTTTTAAAATCAGATCCAGCAGTGTTTGCACAGCTATGTGGTGCAGTTGTATTTATTGTGTTTATTCAGAGAATACTTTGGGTTTAGAGTACGACACCTGGAGTGGATGCAAAGTTTTTACCAGAGCTCAATAGGAATTTTAATATGTTTATCTTGTGTACTTATGAAGTTATGAAGGCTCAGAAACGCTAGAAAAGACTAGACAAATTAAAGAGCGCATAAATGGAGTCGGTGATTTGGAAATTATTCATAGCATGAAGGTCAAAATTTGCATTGCTTCATTAGATACATCTAAAGTTATTGTATAAAAAAAACAGCTGATTGTGAGGGGACCAGGTGGGAGGGTTGATTTTTAATGAAATGACTCTCATGCTCCGCCCACAAGCACCCAAAGGCCTGCTGAGGACATTGTGCTGTTGTGACAGTGTGATAGAGAATTACATTTAGACAAAATATGAGGCCGCCCATCCCAAACCACTTTCTCGTTACACTGCACTTCCTCAGGTCCCCAGCAAAACGTCCAGCAGGTCAGATGTGGCTCAGATGTACTGCTGTCGAGATGTGTGAAGAATGTGCGCCCACACACACACACACACACACACACAAACACAAACACAGGGCAAGTCATGCAAGGCCAGATGTATTAGAGAGCTCCGTCCTTTTGCAGCACAGTCTTAAAATAGACTCGCCCTACACATTTTGTCGCCTGCCGGCATCACCGCATCATTTCCTGTCTCTGCCAGCTCTGTTGCTGCTGCTGCCACACACACACACACACACACACACACACACACACACACACTTACTCATTCACGTTCACACTTAGTCTCTTCTGTGCTGTGATGAAACGTTTCAGTCAGTCACACAGTCAGGCCTGGGGGGGGGGATGCAGTCATGTGTTCACAGTCATTTGTCATGTGATCCTCAAATGATACACAGGGATGAACCACACAACTACTTCCTTCTCCTTTCCAGAGAAGCCACTCAGCAGCCAGATTTCAACAGAGCTCGACTTCCTGTTCTCACAAACACACTGACTCAGAAAAAGTTGCTTCAGTTTGTTTCAGGTTGCTGGAGGAAAATTAAGTAACAAAAATAATGTGCTAAATATCTAAATCATGTCATTTTTAAGCCAGGTAATTTGCAAAATTTAAAATATTAGTTGTTTCTCAGAGAATATAGTTAATGTTGGTATTAATTTGAGGAAAGCTACAGTCCACTCATCACAAATCTGCTGTTTAGAGTCTCCCATGTCCCCAAAATGAAAATTAAAAAAAAAAAAATCAGCTCAAAATATTGCAAAGATAGTTAATTTCATCATGACTGTATAAACCCTTGTTTCAGTCCTGTTCTAAACTTAAAGCTTAAAATGCAGCCGAGTTTCTGCTGACCGTGCCTTCAGGAAGAAGACTCTCCCTGCATCTGTGGAGCAAAACAGCTGACTGTACAGTAGCTGTGAGTTTCCGTGTGAAACCCAGACTTCCTGCTACTTCTAACTTTGTCTCTGAAGGGAAAAATCCCCAAATCCAGCACATCTGTGTGTTTTTTTTATTATTCCTGTCCATGGTGAGTTAGTCAGGAAATGCTGCAGTTATAAGTTTAGTAGTGAAGCTCGGAAATGACTCTAAAGAGGCATGTAGAAAATAATGGGCTCCGTTTCAGTTACTCTTTTGTAATTGTTACCAGCAGAAACAGAATATTATGTAAATGGAAACAGGTTCATTGGGAATTTAGATAAAATCCAGTATATATGAGCTCAGAGAGCAGGAGAAAACAACAGATGTAAACACCTGCTGAGTTTAGGTTGCACTGAAGTTCAACAGAAGACATGAAGCTGCAGTAACCCACAGAGTTTTTGTTTATTGGTTTTAAATCAGTCTTACAGTTTCCAGCGCCTCTGATTCTCCCCCTTTATGTTACAGTTTCCACAAAGCAATCTGCTGGATCTGCAGTTCCACAGATGCTAGGAGTGCGTGAAGACTCTCGTGTTCACTCTTGCAGCCAACAGCAGAACATCTGGCGAGTTTTGCCCCTGGCTGAGACATTTTAGAGTTTAGCAGAAGCAGCTCTAGAAACTAAATAAAGCTGGTGGACTGAGAAGCAGCTGCTCATTATGAATGGTTCACCTGGATGCAGCAGGAAGTGAGGGGGAAGGATTGTACATATTATAAGTTTCAGCTGGATGACAGTTGGTTCCTCAGTTAAAAACACCACATTTTTAAGACACAAAAAACACAAGAGATTTCCACCATATGGGGCCTTTAATGTCC
The DNA here is from genome assembly GCA_024666655.1 of Dascyllus trimaculatus. Taxonomy (NCBI): domain Eukaryota; kingdom Metazoa; phylum Chordata; class Actinopteri; family Pomacentridae; genus Dascyllus; species Dascyllus trimaculatus. The sequence goes on along the minus strand of CM045447.1, from coordinate 11,422,249 downwards.
CCTGTTTGATGTCTGTTATGATTTATTCACTGTTTCCATCACACCGTGTCACATTGTTCTTTTTGTGACATTTCAAATTTACTGAATTTTATATTTGCTGTTATGTTGTTATGTTACATCCTGCATTTCATATTTTAAAGCTCAAACTGAAATGTACATACAAGTTGGTGTAAAACAAAACACTTGGTTTAAAATGTCAGTCACGAGAATCTCAAATACACATGGATCTGCATTGATATTAATAAATAAATATCATCTCTGCCAGTGGGGGTTTCCTGCTTCATTGTACTTTGCATTATAAGATAAAGGGAGGGAAAAGTGACAGGGGTATTCATAATTTTGTGACTTTTGTGCATGAGTGGCTATGTAAAAATGATTTTCACATATTTAGCATGCTTATAATCACAGCCAGTGAACATATTCATGTGATTCCCACAGATGCATTATATATGTAATATGACTACTGTAAAGCAGTGATAAAATACACCACGTCTACATCTACACACAGCTGCATATGACTCACTCTGCTTGGTCCCACGGTTTATCTGCCTCCAACACAGGCAGGACAGCGCCGGTCGATGCATGCATGCATCCTGTGACATTTCCTGCGCTGTTCTTTTTTTAGCTCTGAGCTGTTAGAGCGCTACGTCACTGCGACTGTCTGGCCTCTGCACTCTGCATCTTAATCAGGCTGCCTTCACAGCGCAGGATTGGTCCACGAAATCCATCACTGAAAGCATCTCCGCAATTTGCTTCGCTGCTGTAGCAACAGCAGGTTTTTAATGGGTTATATTTATGCAGCAGAGGATATCACAGCTATGTTTTACCCTGTACATTGCAAGAGATAAGGCTGATATTTGCTAAGACCAAACCTACAGTGAAGTGATCCCACTAACGGGTACTGTGTGTGCAGCAAGTGTTGATAAATCTGCAGCTGAAAATAGAAAATAATTGTGGCCGGTTGATGGATTTGAGGGTTTTATTATTATTTTAACATAATTCAGAAGGAACCAGTGGGCCTTGGTCGGAGAAATGAGGAGATATTAGGAGACAGACTAACGCATTGTTGGTTTTGGAATAATAACACCAGCTTTGTAGTTCAGCTACGTAACAGTGTATAAAGTAGCTGAAACTGGTGTCACCTGGATTAGCCGCAAGTCCTGAATGCCGTAGTGAAAATGGTTCATTACAGTTTCCCAGAGCACAGACACTCCAAAATATGAGCATAGACAAGCAGGAAATCCTGAAACTGAGAAGTGGAGAGGAGAGACGTTGGTGTCTACACAGCTCAGCTCTTATCTGAATGAAATCTGCATCTCTGAGAAACTTCCGTCTGGCTTCCGCTCTCACCACAGCAGCCCTAGTAAAAATAGTAAATGATCTAAGATTGAATGCAGACAAAGGAAAGACATCGGTTGCTGTGCTTCTAGACTTAACAGCTGAATTCCACACATTTGATCACAACATTTCTCTAACTCAGCTGCAGAACCATATTTACATTTTATGCACAAAAAAGTACAAAATAGGGGTTCCATTTTTACTGATGGGGGAGAGATAGGGTGTAGAGAGAAAGACATGCAGCAAAGGGTCGTGAGCCAGACTCCAACTCATGACCACTGCTGCTGACCTGCGCCTACATGGTAACACCCTAACTAAGTGAGCTACACGGGGCCCGTGCTAAGATTTGTTAATCTATACATGCTAACAAACATCATCAGAGAGCACCACATTGAATTTCAACCCTATGCTGACGATACACAGTTCTACATCTCTACTCACTTGATGACACCAACCCTGCCAACAAACTGTCTCGTTGCCTCAGCAACAATAGTTTCTGCATATCACCAAACTTTCTGCAGCTTAACAGCAACAATACTGAGGTGCTCGTCTGTGGTACCAAAGAAAGGCTCATTTATAAAAGCTGGCTATGAACACAAAGCATGAAGCGAAGAACCTTGGTGTCACCTTTGTTTGTGATCCATCCTTTGAATCCCAGGTGAGAAACATCACTAGAAATGCAATGTACCAGCTTTCCTGTCAGAAGAAGACAGACTGAAAGACTTATTCATGCTTTTGTTTTCGCAGACCTGACTGTTTTAATGTCTTTTTGTCTGACCTCCCTGAAAAATCTTTTACATTTATAAGATCCAAAATGCAGCGGAGTGTTTTTTTTTCACCAAAACTCAACTTAGAAAGCACGTTACTCAGATTTTAAAGGCTTTTTATTGGTTCCTCATTCATTTTAGAATTAATTTCAAGGTTTAGTTTTTAAATCTATTACTTAACCAGCTCCTGACTCTTTGTCCGGTCTGTTAGGTAGGTATGCCCTTTTATTGGTCCTTTAGATCCTCGACCTCTGGCCTCCTAAACGTCCCACCTAGTAGGACTGAGACATACAGAGAAGCTGCTTTCTGTGTCATCAGCACTCGACTCTGGAGGAGCCTTCCAGAGGAGGTCAAAGCACTGGATTCAATAGACAGCTTCAAACAAAACCTTAGTACTTATCTTTCTAGGCTTGTGTTAATGAGGCTTTTATGTAGTTTTGTGCAATTTACTGGTACAAGACCTATTTATTTATTTTTATCATTGACCTTTGGATGTTTTGTCAAATGTTTAATCACCATTATTTTTTGGTCTTTTTCTATTGATGTAAAACACTTTAAGTTGTACTTGCTACATGAACTGTGCTATACAAGTAAAGTACTTATTCGTATTAGTATTATGTGGGAGCCATTTGGCTGGTTGGCCTTAGTCCAAACTAAAATATCTCCTAAACCACTGGATGCGTTGTCATATAACTTTGTTAAGTCATTCACAGTCCTGAGATGATGTATCCTAATGACTCTGCTGATCCCCTGACATCTCCTCTAGTATTTGTCCAGTACTTTTTATGACTATATAAAAATAAAACTTTCCATCAGCCCCAACTTTAATTTTGTGTAATGCTAGCATGCTAAACCAATATGCTGAACATGGTAAACAGCCTGACAGAGATGCCTTCATCACTGTAGACTAGAGACATGAAATAATTGATCACTGTTCAAAACCATTGGGCCAAGTAGTCGTTTCAGCATTACCTCTAACTGCTTCTTGTTTCTTTTTTGAGTGCGTATATATATATACAGTTGTGTGCGAAAGTCAGGGCACCCCTTTAAAAACAGCATATTTTATATATTAAAAAATTAATATCCATATTTATAGTCTCTCTGGGATATGGGAAAAAAAGACAATATTATCAGGAAACATTAATGCATACTTACATTTTATTTTATAACTTGAACAAAATTACAAAAACAAAAAACATCATTTTGGCCTGTGCAAAAGTCGGGGCACCCTACAGCGTCAGTACCTTCAGTACTTAGTAAGACCCCCTCTGGCAGATATCACAGCTTCTAAACGCTTTTTATAGCCAACGACAAGTCTCTGGATTCTATCATTTGGGATTTTCCCCGATTCTTCCTTGCAAAAGGCTTCCAGTTCTGCAACATTCTTGGGTTGTCTTGCATGCACAGCTCTTTTAAGATCTACCCACAGATTTTCAATTATGTTTAAGTCTGGAGACTGTGAAGGCCATTCCAAAACCTTCAGCTTGCGTTTCTTGAGGTAATCCATGGTGGATTTTGAAGTATGTTTTGGATCATTATCCTGTTGTAGAAGCCATCCTCTTTTCAGCTTCAGCTTTTTTACAGATGCTGTGATATTTGCCTCCAGAATTTGCTGGTATTTAATGGAATCCATTCTTCCCTCCACCCGAGCAATGCTTCCTGTCCCTCTGGCTGCAACACAAGCCCAAAGCATGATGGATCCACCCCCATATTTAACAGTTGGCAAGGTGTTCTTTTCATGAAATGCTGCTCCTTTTTTTCTCCAAACATACCTTTGCTTATTGTGGCCACAGAGTTCTATTTTAACTTCATCAGTCCACAGCACTTGTTTCCAAAAGTCATCAGGCTTCTGTACATGTTCTGTTGCATATTTTTGACGTTGTATTTTATGATGAGGATGGAGGTAAGGTTTTCTTCTGCAGACTCTTCCATGAAGGTCTTGTTTGTGCAAGTATCGCCGCACAGTGGACGGGTGCACTACCACTCCTGAGTCTGCTAAATCTTCCTGCAGGTCTGTTGACGTCAAATGTGGGTTTTGATTTACCTTTCTGACCAGCCTACGAGCTGTTCTGTCCGAGAGTTTCCTTGGTCTTCCAGATCTCATCTTGACCTCCACAGTTCCCCTCACCTGCCATCTCTTAATTATACCTCGCACTGTGGAAACTGCAAGCTGAAAACGTTTTGCTATCTTCTTGTAGCCCTCCCCGGCATTGTGGGCATCAATAACTTTCATTTTTTCTGTCTTACTTAGCTTCTTAGAGGAACCCATGATTGCTGTTGTTTGCACAGGTTTGTGGAGTCGCCATATTTAAGAAACCCTGAAATACACACCAGCTGGCGCTCCCTAATGACAATTGTTGACACATGCTTCAGGACTAATGAGCTGGTAAAGGTCTGAATTTGTTAAAAGAATCTGACACATTGAAACTCTCAGGGTGCCCCGACTTTTGAACAGGCCAAAATGATGTTTTTTATTTTTGTAATTTTGTTCAAGTTATAAAATAAAATGTAAGTATGCATTAATGTTTCCTGATAATATTGTCTTTTTTTCCCATATCCCAGAGAGACTATAAATATGGATATTAATTTTTTAATATATAAAATATGCTGTTTTTAAAGGGGTGCCCTGACTTTCGCACACAACTGTATATATATGATGATTTGTATGTAATATATATATGAATATAGTCTATTTTTCAACAGTTTATCAGCCACCATAACGAACAAATGAACCTTTCACTCCTGTTTCAGTGATGTTTCCTAAAGCTGTCCACTAGTCTTTGAGCATGTGTTGTCTTTTTCTCATTCATTGTCATGTTGCTTCCATTAGAACAATGTGTCTACTATTGCTAAATGTAGTGTAGTAATTATCTTTTACAGGCCAAAACCGCTGTAAACAGCACCCTGACTCACAGCAGTCCAAGAGAACAACTGTGTTATAGAGCAGGAACAACCATAATCCAGGACAGTCACAAACAGCCACACACCAGGAGACAGGTCGGAGACAGGTCGGAGACAGAGAATCGATAATGAGGGTCTTTACATCGTGTCCGCTTTGATTACTTGCTGGAGCCATAGATTTCATTAGAGCAGTTTTCTTCTTGCTAAAGCACCAAACCACTCGGAAATAAAAGGAACAAAAAAAATCACACCTTCAGCTTCCCTGAAAGAAAGATGTGCACCTCTGACTCCATTAACGCTCCTTGCAGCACATCAGGAAGAGCCCACGAGCCTGTCAACGGATGAGACCACAGAACAGAGTGTGTGTGTGTGTGTGTGTGTGTGAGAGAGAGAGAGAGAGAGAGAGAGAGTGAGAGAGCTGAAAATTGTGTTTAGTGCGAGCTGCTTTGTACCACAGCAGGTCTGATTTACAGATATGTGTGTAACACTGTCTGATTGGAGCACGTGTACTATCCAAGGACATGTTGTATTCTTATTTAAGTGGCTGGTAGAACATTATGTACTACTCTGTGGTACCCAACTGTGTATAGCTGGGAGCGTTCAGGCAAGCAGCCACTGAATCGCAGTTCTGAATCTCCTCTGAGCTGGTAAAGTCATAGATGTCAACAATCCAAATCTTGTGGATCCGTGTCAACGTGACACATGTGAGGCTGGAAAATGAAGTTTAAGCAGGAGAAGAGTTTTCACTGCTTCATACCACTAAATGATCCACATGTGAGAAAGACAAGTGGTGCCAGCAGTGACTCTGTTTTCCAAAATGTTGTGTTTTCTGTTTTTTAATGTTGTTTTCCGAAATGTTAAGCTCTCTGTTCTATCGTTGTGTTTTCCGAAATGTTGCTGTGCTTTCCATTTTCTGTTAAATTGTCGTATTGTCTAATATTTTGTTTTCTATAATGTTGCTCCATTTTCTAATCTATTGTGTCTTTTTTCCTAAACTGTTGTGTTTTCTGTATTGTTGCTGTGTGTCCTACGTCACCGCTGTGTTTTCCAAAAGGTTGTGGTGTTAGGGTTCCATTCTCACGTTGTGTAAAATGGTTTCTTTTTCATTGTTGTTTTCTGTTTTATGTCGTGTTGTTGTTGTATTTCCCTTTCAGAAGTCCCCTCCACACCTCCACTTAAATTCTCAGTTACTCAGCAGTGAAGAATGTGACTCACTGGTATGGTATATAAAACATTTTTATGAGCAATTGTCTTAAAGAGCTTTACTCTTGTGTAATTTCACTCAGTTAATTTCCATAAATAAGTGACCTTGTTTTTGTCCATGAACCAATTATGTCATCTTCTAAATGACGGAGTAACTTGTGTCCTTGTTTCACACAACAAAACACTGATAAACACCAGCGCATCCTGAAATCCTCTCTGGCCGAATAATTATTGCTGCTTAAAGAAGGATTTGCACATGATTTACTTTTATGAAAGTGTAAACACCTCCCATATGGTTTGACCCAGATCTGGAGGTTGTTTTCTATGCTAAGCTAGAGATGAAGTGGGCAGATCAGGGTCAGTGATAGAACTCTGATCTGGGGGGGTTTACGTGACCGTTCATAAGCTGTGTGGATATTTGGCAGCATTAACACTCACAGTGTGATAATGCAGCTGCTGAGCCTTGAGATATGAAAACAACATGAGTGAATGTGAAGTCAAAAGTCAAAATATGCAGCATTTTATATCAGTGTCCCGGCCAGAAGAAGGTCTGAATTCACCCACAGAAAAAAATTGAATAGTCATTTTGTTTTTCTAATTATTGTTAATTGTGAACTGCTTCATTGCATCTCTAAAATCTCTCTCACTCTTCACTCTATTGCCCCTGGAATGAACTTCTCACATCTCTTGTCAGGTAGAGTCACAAGAAATAACAATAATAATAATAATAATAATAATAATAATAACTATTTACATATCACCTTCTCAAACAACGTTTCAAGACACTACAGACATTAAAATAGAGGCAGTAAAACCAAAGGACAATAAACCAGGCAGACCCATGTAGTAAAATTATTTCTGGCTTCAACCTTTCAAATAGAAGGATCTGCTGTTTTTCTTTGTGACATTTCATTGGCTAGATTCTAACAACAGATTACTTGAAGCCTTTAAAATGATGATAACATGGATCACAGACCAAAGTAGAGTTGACCTACTACACAGCACCTCTCAAGTTTCAAATCAGCTATAAAAGACAGAAATGACAGACATTAAACAAAAATATTGTTTCATAAATCAATAGTATGGTAAATAATAATCGTTTGAAGGTGTCCACAGGTCTCAGGCCAGAAGAGTCATTTCCAGTGTTTCAGAGCTCCAACTCGAAAGGCGCCATCTCCTTCAGTTTAACCCTCTGAACCCCGAAACCATTCAACAAAACAAGAACCTGTAAAAACAGAAACAGAACAGAGAAAACTTCCTGTGTTGAACAGAAAACTCTGCTCTCGTCTGTGCAGCTGAAAAAGCCACGACCGAAAAAAAAGTCTGGGACATTTCAGGTGAACTGTAGGTTGTGTTTACACAGAGTGAGAATGAGAGCGCAATAAAATGTTCTGGGTCAGTAGAATAAATGCAGAATACCTTAAAGAAGAAGAGTATAGAGGAGCAAGTTGTCAGTAAGTTATTTGGAAGATACACTCAGCATGGTGAGATATCTTTGTAGAGCTGATGTCACATGAAAAACACAGGGTTTGGAGAGGTTATATTCCCACTGTTGGTAACATCTGGGGACTTTGATTTGTTTTAAATTGCTAATGAACAATCACCTTTAGATTTCTTATTGTTTACTCTTTTTTTGCTTTATGATATTTTCACTTTGTTCCACTGCACAAACAACATCTAGCCATGCATGTGCTGTTTCCACAGAGGTGCAAGACTTAATATTTTAGTGCAAACTGAGTCCTATATATATATATATATATATATATATATATACGAACACCCAGCAGAAAACTGCTTGGAGTTCAGAGGGTTGAAGAAAAGCATAATGATGACTGGACAAAACAATCCCAGCTCAAGAACCTCTTGTGAACAGCGACCAAGTCTTAAACATATGGATGAAATCATACTCACCCTGTATGTCAACAGATCTCCATGGCAACTGAGCAAACTCTGCCTGCTGGTAAGCCAAGTGTTATAGTTGACACCAGTGGATAAAGGTGGGTAATTGGACCTTGGAACTACTGTTTACAGGATAAAGGATGTGTCACGCTTGTAATGAAAATAATAAAAAAAAACTGACGAGGGAAGCTGATTGTCTTCACCTTCACCTCACCATGTTGATTGTTTTTAATATATATATATATATATATATATATATATATATATATATAAATCCATGATTCCCGCTGTTAAATGGTCATATTTATGTAACTTTTCATAGTCATGTGAAAGCTATGTACTGTTTTGATGTGTAATGGAAGCACGCTGTGATATGGCGGTCACTGGAACTTCCAGGAAAGCTGTTTGTCTTCTGTGGTGACTTCATGCTGGTCTGTGAGTGGGTGAAAGTGTATTCAAACTAATGAAGTCATCATGAAGTTTGTTTTTCAACAATCCCACTTTTCTTTCCAGCTGCCTTATTTGCCATATCTGATGTTCCCTTAAAGAACTTGATCAGCTTTTAGCAAAGTGTAAACAAAGTGGTGGTGTGTTTACAGCTTCGGCTGACGCTGACTATCTTTGTTTGTTGTAGTGATGATGTCATAATCTGGTTAAGTGAGCACAAACAGTGTTACCATAAGTGATAGAAATGACGGTCAGAACAACAAAATAAGGCCCAAACTGTTGTAACATGGTCTGCCAAGGAAGCTAAAGAAACTGTCCTCATCACTTCTCCACTCAATTTCATCCTGTCAGTACCATGACGTTTTTCTTCTTTATCCTTCTCATCTTGATTCAGGTGTGGTTTTAATATGTGGGAAAGGAGGAGTGTGTGGGAAGGTGATACTTACACTGACATGAATCTTATATGAACGCAAGAATGATGACAACCTGAGCAACCAGAACAACCTGATCAGCACCGCCACTGTGGTTATGAGTTGGACTCCAGGCAGCTGGCAGGAGGCTGATGATGAAGAGGCCCTCCGGCTGTAAACACTACCTGCTGCTCTGTGCATTATTCAACAGAGCGTTCGGCCCCAGCTGCTGCTGTGACGTTGTGTAACTCTTTTAATATCCCCTCTCTGAATCGGTGTCAGGTCTTGTTGGGAAGGAAGGATGTGATTCAGAATTCTGTCATAATCCACAGGAAATGGTACGACCAGGAAGGCTGTTCGTGTGTGTGTGTTTTTGTTTGCTCTAATGTGTGCGTGTCTCACTGTAAGCATGAGATTAGCAGCGGCAAGCCAGACTGGCGCTACCAACCTCCTCCCTTTTCTAAAGGATTGACCCTGTGAACTGTGGCCTAATGTGGACTAACAGCCCTTAAATTTGGAAACAAGATGTGAGTGTGGAGGCATTAATAACGAAGCAAAGAGTTCAGAACAACCGATTAACCTTTCAGCGTGTTTATTACAAACATGTACAACAATAATTCAATCACACATATAAAAAGCAGCTTGGAATGTGAGGTAATGTCAGTGTTTCACAGGTCAGACACAAACAAGACGATTTCAGTGACATTAAAACACAAAAAGTTTAGATTCATGGGGGTCAGACCCCGTGTGGACTGCCTGTTTTTTTTCAAAGCACAATGTGAACAGTATGTAGGGCAGTCCCCAAGCAGTAGTATTGATTTGTCAAAGTCCACAGCAGCAGTTGAATGTGTGTGTGTGGCAGTGTGTCTGCCTCTGTCCTTCCTCTTTCAGTGTTTGAGTCTGATATCGCGGCATGAAGGCAGGAAATTCCCTGAAGTCCTGGTTGTGCAAGTGTGTGAGCTGTTCTGTGGTCAACCATTTACCACTTCACTTCTTCTGTGACTGACTCACATCACTCTCTGCTGATTCACACATACACACACTTTTAGTCAGCACCAGTCACTTGTTCGGACTCATTTAACTGAAGGTGAATCACCAGGAAACAAAAAGCAACTCAACCAGTCCCCCTTCAGGTTCTTCCTCAAACTTTCCGGCCACTGGCTCCCTTCGGCCTGCTTCTTCTCTTTCTGAGCTTGTTGTTCTCTGTGGGGGCTTTACCAGCCCGGCAGGTACACCGAGATTGCCTGGAGAGCTCTCACCATGGCCCCGGTAATCCCTCTGTCCCGGGACAGCTGATGTAGGTCAGCTCCTTGGTGTGCAAAGGGATCAAACCGCCCTTATAGGTTAACGAGGAGTTGAGAATCACTCCGTTCCAAAGTCTCATTGGAGGCTATTTTCTCCCTCCATCTGTTCAGAAGGCAGGTATAACCCGATTTAGAGACAAAGTGGTCAGGGACTCGCCGGCCCCGGCGCGACAGCTGCCCAGTGGGGCCGCATACCTCTCCTCTCCGGGCTCCAGCCTCGCCCTCTTGCTGGGAAGGAAGTCAGGCGCCGCTGACGCTTTGCCCCGGCGTTTCCTGGACTGCTTCGTCGGGCTCAAGTTCTCTTTGTCCTCTGTGATGTCGCTGTCACAGTCCTCAGTGGTGTCCGGCTCCTCTGGGGCCACCTTGGCTGAGTTTAGTGCCGGCTGTGGCTCATGCTGAGCCTCTGACAGTCGGGTTTGTTCCCCCGGGCTGGAGCTGGTGTCCATCGGCTCCTCTGGCGCTGACTGCCCGCCGCTCGACCCTTCGCTCTCCCGGGAGGAGTGATAGATGTCCCGCGCGGACCTCATGACCAGGGAGAGCAAGAGGCTCCGGTGGAGTCTCAGTCCTCCTCTCTGGGTCCGGGAGGCGTACAGCTTGCTTATCGACACGGCCAGGATCCGCCTGGCTTCGACGTTCACTTCCATTGCTGTTGTGGCACTCATTGTTTCTATGCGTAATTACGCACGGTTGTTTTTGGCACTTTCACCGAACCTTTTTCTGTCCTGACTGTAACTTTAGTTTGTGATCTATCTCAGCTCTGGCTTCTGCCGTTCACCAGTTGTTGCACTCGGAGAAATGAGAGCGTGTGAGTAGCAGGGTGGCGTTTTATTTCCTCTCTGACGTAATGTGGACTTCATTCCTCAGTAAGTGACAAACAGGCGCCGCCCACACCTGCTGGAGCTGCAGCAAACACACACACGCACACCATCTGTTCCGTCTACCGCTTATTTCTCACACTTAATCCTTTTTATTATTTAAAATTCTGCTTCTGCTGCAAGTCACTCCCGCAACTGCAGCCAATGAGTCTCATTCAGAAAATTAGATTGTTGTTTACAATTTTCATAAAACATGCAAGGAAACCAATTTGGTTTTCCTTTATATGGGTTCAATACCTTTATAAGCACCTTAATTTACACACAAATGACTGTAAATGTGCTCTTGTGTGAATAACACAGAATTGACTGAATCTTCAAAGAAGCACGCAGGCAGAACAGTATCCAGAGCACATTTTGTTCCAGGAGAGTCATGTACCACAGTTAGACCACCGATAGAAAAAACAACAGAGCTGAATGAACCAGTGTGAACCCTCTGACACAAATATGAGTAAAATAAAAAGTAAAACAAAAAAAGGCAAAATTACAAAATTCAAGTTGCTACCAAATGTATTCTATAAATAATTTGCTTCTAGGTGTGATATGCAACATAACGTCAGATTTGCTGCCTAATGTTTGAGGAAGTGTTTTAATGGAAGGTATGAGAGGATCTAAAAAAAGAAACCAGCAGAGTGAGATAGTGTCAGTACTGTCAGTCAGTGTTTACATTCTGGTAAAAACCAGCCGGCAGTTCGCAGAATTTACGTGGGAGAAGGAAACGTGTCGCCAGTATCTTGGGAGTTTCTGCCTCTCTCTCTCTCTCTCTCTCTCTCTCTCTCTCTCTCTCTCTCTCACATACACACACACACACACACACACACACACACACTACACAACAGCACGTCACTCACTCGCTCGAACGCTCTGCCTCCATATATGGCTCATCCGGTAGTAAAGCCCCGTGGGGACGCGCACAGTGGAAAAGCCGTGACGCGAACGCGCAACCGCAACCCCTCCTCCCTCCCCTCCCCTCCTCGCCCCCCTCCCCCCCGCCCTCCCTGAACTCGGGCACAGCGGTGGTGGCGTCATCTGGACTCCATATATGGAGTTGTCACCGGTGTAAATTAAGGTTACTAAGCAGCGGCACGACTGAGGTCAAAAGGCAGCAGCCCGTCAGTGCCGGGCACCCTGATGCTGCCTTCAGGTCCTGTGGGAAATATATTATTTTACACAAACAGCACAGCAAAGGCTCAAATTCTGCAGCGAGTCAAAGCTTTGTATCAGTCTTTTCAGGAAGTGCATTAATGTGCACACACTTTCATTTTTGCTGCGTGTTGTGGGAAACCCCGATTTAGTTTTTGCTAAATATTTAATATCTATTTTATTTCACTGGGACAGTGGTCATTAGTCAACAGAAAAAAATGCACTTAATCCACAATTAGCCTGAATTTTCATCTGTTTAGGCAGCATCTGTATAAACAGCTACATATAAAAAATCACTTCATTGTGTTGTGTTTTCTGCTGCATGTCTCATGGTGTAGAAATGCTACACTAGGTTAAGGGGATCAGAAAAAGCTAATTTTGCCTTTTTTTTAAAAATAAGATAAAAGGTGCAAAGCTCTCTTTAAAATGAAAACTGACATAACGATCATATTTTGGCTTGTGGACTTAAAAGAACACACATCATGTCCACATTTAATTAAGAATTTTATTATTTATGAAAGGTTTGAAATATCTGAGTTTGACGGGGCAGAGGGCCTATCCAACTGTGTGAAAATGCCAAACTCACAGATCTTAAGTCAGCCAAATGCCACAAATGAGGGCAGCTAAAATTATGCTGTGCTGATCATGTAAGTTATTTTTTTCCACACCCACATGACCAACTGTACCTGTCATACAGCCGTAGCTCGGTGATACATAACCATTCATTCAGCATGCCAGTTACACTTGTCAGTAACACTTGCAATCACCGGCCTTAAACTGTTGATTCTGTAAAGCATGCGAGCTGTAACCATGGAAACCTTTCCCATCACTACTTCTTCCTGCCATATGACGTGAACATGGCACAGAAACACAAATACGGTAATGGAGAACAAATATCTTACATGTGTGGTCTTCTGTGCTTGTTAGTAACTACACAATTCATTGGACATAATGTTGTCCTGCAGCTAGAATTAAATACTATACTGCCTTAATGCAACTAATAAATGCAATTTATACCATTTTTTAAATAATCAGTTTCAAGGGAGGTGATTTTACACTTGACCTTACATGTAGTTTCCATAAAGAACATCAGCTGTAATCCTACAAAAACATTCTATATCAAATGTAATGATATTGAAGATACATAAAAAGATCCAAAGCCTCTAAATAAAAAAGCTTTTAACTCAAAGTACATGCTACCCGAAAGAGTATCAAAGAGAATTTCTGCACGCATCGATTGTCTGGTCTCTCATTATATCTGAAGGATAAATTGTAAAGTTTAAACTACTGAGTCTCTTAATCAGACAGAGGCATAGTTCAATCCCAACTTCTTAACGTGCACGTTTAATGAATAGCTCTATACGCTAAGTGGTTCTTAAGCAAAGAAAACAACTAAACATGACTTCACTTCAGGTCTGTACCCGACTGGTCGCTATGGTGACAGTGTTATGTGTGATTATACTTACGCTGCCTCTGCCTGAGGCCAAATGGGCGGCGGAGTGTGTGACTGTGTGTGTGCAGACCAAAGGGTGGGGCCAGTGCAGTATTTCTCTCTATAGTATAAACAGCGGTTGGTAGGACTTGGAAATGTCCTTGTTGCCAAAATACAACAAGTATAAGCAGAGAACATGGAAACTGTTGCCACAGTTATCACTGTATAATGGTAAAGATAATAAATTATCTTCCCTAATGGATTTTAAAGAAGCATAAAAGTTCCTAACAAGGACGTCTTTTTGCCAGGTGGAAGGAAACATTTCCGTACAACATTAACTGGCAACAGTTTTAATAATTGAAGATTTTTTTTGAGCAACAACATTTCAGCTTATTTGAAAATTTCTGAATCTTTTTTTGATGTATTGAACTATTGCTCAGACAAAAACAAGTCATTTAAAGGTGTCACCTTGGACTGTGAGAAATGAATGCATTTAGCAGTAGCAGTTTGTATTCATGGCCTCTAAAGATGAAATGGGTCAACCTTACAAGGAGCATTTGAAGGCACCATAAGGGACTGGGTCAGTGTGTATTTTTAGACTCAACACCTCTGACTGTGTTCTGCTGCCTGCTGTTTACTCTGGGCCAGTTTCTTTTGTTATTTTAGAGGGCACATGTTTTGCTCCAGGAAAAAAGATTTTCCCGCTGCATCGCTGTGTTTAAGATGACTCAAAGTTTCCACTGAGGCAGATCTGCACTCAGCTGAGCTGGACAGCACATGAGCAGCAGCGACAGATTGAGTGATACAGCCAAGTGGAAACAAAAGAGAAACCACAAGTTTTCAAAAGTTAGTATATTTTCTTAGGCCAAGTATTTATCTAATGGTTTTGGGGAGCATTTTTTCTAATTCAAACAGAATGTGGAAGCACACAGGATGCTGTAGAGATTAAAAAGTGTTTTATGACAGTTTTGGACCCTCATCAACTAAACTAAATTATGTGTTTTATCTAAGCTCTTCATTTGCTCTCACACCACATGTAAGGGTTGATACTGTATGACTTATTCAGTATCAACCTTTCAATGTGGCGTGATCCTGGATAATACTGGATAAGTCATACACTTATCAGCCAAAAGATTAAAACCACTGACCTAACATTGTGTAGGCCCTGCTCTTGCCACCCAAATATTTTTAGACCACTGGGTCATGTACATTAGACCTCTAGAGGTGCCCTGTGATGACGTTAGCACTGGATCCTTTTGGTTCTGTGGGTTGAGGGGTGGGCCTTCTGTGGAATACATTTGTTTGGAACATCTAATGGATGCTCAATCAGATTGGGATTTGGGGAGTTTGGAGGTCGGGTCAAAGCTTTGGGCTCTTTATTGTGGTGCTAAAGCTGCTGCTGAGCAGTTTTGGTGGTGTAGTGGGGCATGTTGTCCTGCTGGGGTAAGCTGCTCCCATCAGCGTGGGTGGGGCATATTAAAGTGACATCTATATGAATGCCAGGACTCAAGGTTCCTCAGTAGAATGTTGCATTGTAAATCAGTAATCAGTTTTATTTGCTTCACCTGTTGTTGGTTTAAATGTGGCCGACTGGTGTGTGTTCCATCATTGTAATCAAGTGTGCTCGGTAAAAAAAGAAGTTTCCAGGTTAAATGCACATTCTGGTTTAAATAAAGGTGTTTTAGTTTAGAACTTTACACAGACATCTCCATCATCTGCGGTTTCTGTCAAGTTACTAAAGGTTAATCATTGCAAACAGAATGAAGACATTTTTCCAGCCATGATGTAATGGTTAAAGTTCCTCTTCGGTCATTGATTGAACATCTAAAAACTCACCTCTGTGTAAGTTACATATGTCAAAGTTGTTTTTCCCCATGAAAATAATCCCTTCCTGCCAATGGCTTAGCTTTAACTCTACACAATGACTTCCCCTCACCCACCCCTTGGCTGCTTGCTGCAGCTGAAGTACACCAGCCCACCTGTGACTGTACACTACTGTGCGTTTGTAGTTTGTAATATTGGAGTACTTTAGCCATACATGTTGAAGGCTGAATTCTTCAGAGGAGATTTAGAAAGCAGGATTTGTTAGCCTAAATCACAAAAGATCTGAAAGCCAACATCAAATGGAAAACCTACACAAATGTGATGAGGAAACTTGAAGCCTCGTTGTGCATATATGACAATTTATCCTCCATCTTATAGGCAAAACTAGCAGACTTTAAATACTGGTTAATATCAAATCCCCGTGTTGCTCCAGATACCAATATCTTATGCTGGGATAATATCTGACCCCAAGTTTGCTCTGTGTCATAGTAGTCTGTGGTCATTTGAATAGGAAACATGTATAACATTATCACATTAGTATAAGACAATTACATATTCAAAAAAGCTTTTCTATGAGACAACACATGCCTTAATGATTTATTATTTAAGTTAATATTGTAGTTAGTTGTGCAGATTGTCAAGTTGATTTACTCTTCTTACAGTTACAACAAACCAACTGTCCAGTGTCAGTGTGAGCAGTTCAAGGACTCCTCATGGTCCAGATCAAAGACAAAGTCAAAACAAAACCTCTGACCAAGAAACAAGAAAAAAATAGTTGCAATAATGACCAAGTTTATGATAAATGCATAGTTCTGATAGAAATTTGAGAATGAAAACTACTAGTCATAAAACAGGCAATACTAAAATCTCAGCCGCATGACGTGTTTTTGGTTGGGTTTAGGAATCACAGTGATTTTGTTAATAAAGCAGGCAGCCTGCTGAAAAATGACTCTTTCAGGAAGTGTGTGTGTCAAGAGTGACATTTATAACTAGAGCTGTGAATTTTCACAGAGCAGGATGGGAGGAATTGGAGTTTAGGAGGAGTAGAGGGGAGGAAACAGGATGAAGACAGGAAGGAAGGAGCTGGGCAGGACAGGGTGGGACTGAAAGAAAAGCCCACAGGAATAGAGACAGATGGGCAGGACAGGATGGAGGGATGTACAGAAAGAGAGAGACAACATGCAAGCAGCAGAGTGGAGGATTGGCTGAGCAGGCAGATTTTTTCCCCCAGCAACACCCTACATTGATCCACTCTGTTTGTTCATGTAGATTCTTTTCTAATTCATTTTTCATTGAAACTCAATGTTGTCCAAAGATCAGCCAACCTCTGTCATTTGAGTTACATTTGATGGGCAAACAGATTAAATTATATTTTGTTTTGAGGAGGGTCGAGAAATTCACTTATTACTATCATTTTTGGGGACAGATATATGCCTCCACCTGTCTGTAAGATGGATATTTGGTATTATGTAACACTTTAACTCTGGCAATAAAACAGAATCCCATCTCTGGTCAATGTTGTTGAATAGAGTCCTTGAATGTTTTACTATTTCAGTTCTTAATTAAATGTGCATACTGCAATCGAAGTGAAACCAACACAGATTTGGTCTTACTACTAATAAATACAGAAAAATAATGTATAATTCAAAAAAGAAATAATTTTTCACCTTGAAAGCAACAGTTGAGCTGCATTTTTTGCTGGTGTATTGTCATCTTGTTTTTTGCCTAGTTGCTCAAAGAATTTTCACATTTTGTGTGCACAGGTCCCAAATCAAAGGCCTGAATGTTCTGTATTTTTTCTCAGAAACATTATCTAACCAGATCTATCTCTGGTGAAGGTATACTGTATATCCATGCGTGATGATGAAAAATGAGTCCATTTAATACTTTTGGCTGGACTGTTGTGATACTTTATTATTAGAGGGTATCAATAACCATCCAGTGCAATGCAGCTGATCCAGAATGCTGCAGTCAGAGTTCTGACAGGAACCAGTAACAGAGATCTTATTTCTCCCATATTAGCTTCTCTTCATTGGCTTCCTGTAAAATCCAGAATAGAATTCTAAATCCTTCTTCTCACATACAAAGCTCCTAATGGCCAAACTCCATCTCATCTTAAATACTCTATTGTATTATCTAAATAGAGCCCTTCATTCTCAGGCTGTAGGCTTATTTGCGGTTCCCAAAGTTTCCAAAAGCAGAATAGGTTAAATCCTTTACGTATCAGGCTCCTCTGTTTTGGAATCAGCTCCCAGTTTGGGTTCAGGAGGCAGACATTCTCTACTTTTAAGATTTTCTTTTCTATAAAGCCGATAGAGCTGCTCTGGTGACCCTAAGCCATCTATTACTTATGTTGCTATAGGCCCAGACTGCTGAGGGACGTCCCATGACACACTGAGCACCTCTCTTTCATTCGTTATACATTTATGTGCCACCATTGCATGTCACTAACTCTTCTGCTTGTGCTTTGTCCTCTCTGCAGGTGTCTTTGACTGCAGAGCTACACATTTCTGATTCACAGTGTTAATAGTGTTAATTCTTTTTCTCTTCTTTATCCTCACCCCAACCAGTTGAGGCAGATGTCTACCCTCCCTTCACCTGGTTCTGCAAGAAATTTCTCTCCTTTAAAAGGGAGATTTCCCTTCCCATTCTCACCAAAGAGTTGCTCAAAGGTTGTTTTTGGGTTTCTTTCTTCATTTCAGTATGTGAAGTACTCTGAGATGACTTATGATGTTTTATACAAACAACTGAATTGAATCATATATTGGAATAAATCCGTTTTCTGTTCATTTCAGTTCTGTTATGTTCATGACGGAGTCACATCAAAGCAAACACTCCAATCGCTTGCAGGCTCAGACAATGGGAGATGTTACTATGGCAACTAATATTATGCACATATGTCTGTAATTTATCTTTATGTGCCGTAGGAGCGTCTGAGCGCTGCATGAGAAGTGCGCATGCGCCGGGTGTGAAGCGGAAGGAGGCTTCTGGCATCATGTCGATAGAAGACCCATTTTTCGTTGTGAAGGGGTAAGGAATGAACAAATTCGGACGTATAAAGTCCGTGTTACCTCAAGTTAAATACAAACTGTCACATGTCCAGTGCTTAGTGACACAGTAAAATGTTGTTTTCCTCGAAGAAAAAGTTATGTCGGAGAAGTCAGCCCAGCGGCTAGCTGTAGCTAACTAGCATCAGTGCTACAGTAGCAGCTGCGCAGAGTCAGTGTGGATGTTTATTTACAGGAGACAGTTCCGCACTGAGCAACCACTGAGATTCACTTTTGTTTCGGCTGGATTTGACTGCAAACACCTGGGCAACTCCGGCACTCTGCTATCATACAGTCTGGAAGCTGCTGCGACCTTAGAGATGTTCAAAATGGTGTTTGTTTTGGTTAAACGAGGGGCGTAGCTATAGAGTTCAGCTTACAGATCAGCCAGCTTGCTGAAAGTCAGATATCAGTTTGTGTGTTTATGATGTTTCCTCTATGTGTGTGTGTCCAGGGAGGTGCAGAAGGCCCTCTCCCGTGCTCGGGGCCTGTTTGATAGATGGGAGGAACTGTTGCAGGATGGGACACAGGTGAGCGTCTGAGGGTCATACCAAGAACAACAACCACACTGTCCTGACTGAGTTTATTAATTAACACATCCCAGATCTAAGGTTAAAGTCCAGCTCTATGGTGTGGCCAAGGAGGCTCTACACATATTGCACCAAAACGAGAAAATATGGAACCACTTACCAGTTTGACAACACACACGTGGTACACAAACATGCATGCATAAACATTACTGCAAGAATGGAGGCACTGACAGTTGTACGCCAATCATAATAACATATGTTTCTGAGAGACATTCAAAAGCTGATGAACACAACCCCTTAGAGTCATCAAATATTCACTGTATGTTAGAAAATTCCTATATTAAAGGAGACATTGATATATATGTTGTATTAAGCAACATAAAAACAAGTTATGTTGTCATTATTAAGATAGATAAATCAGTCGCATAATGAGTCATTACTTGAGTTTAGGAATAGTAATATTTGCATATCTTTTCCTCCCAAAAATAAATATTAAAATAGTAGTGTGATTCTGTCCTAAAGAGGTATGTTCCCTTATCCATGGAGAATAGGATTTGTAGGCCAGGGCATCTTTGTGGCACCATAGTGCTTCATTTAAAGTGGTATGTTGTGACACATTTTTCTTTTACCAAAAGATTGCAGCTCCTGCGATTTGAATACTGCGCTTACCCATATTGCAATTTTGATAATGTTTTGATTAACTGTTAAGCCCTGGTTTTTAGTATCCTTCAAAACATTTTTTGCCATATATAAAGTGCCCTGTAACACAAAATGGTACAGTTGTCACAAAAGTTTATAAAAAAAAGAAGCAACATACTAATCACCACTGCAATAGGCAAATCATATTAATTTCATTGTTGTCTGTGCATATTGATCCAGGGCTCTGTCATGTCCTGAAATGATTTCTCTTTAGTAAATATAGGTTTAGTAAATTGTAGCATTTTAAGTGTAGTTTGAGGACAAATTTACTTGAATATTAGAAAGCTAAGAACAGATAATGTCACAAATTGAATTTGTGTCCATGTATTTTATGTGCTTAAACTAGCTTCTTTTATACTCTACATTTAATTTACTGATGGACAGAGGCAGATCATGGGAAATACACACTGAGACATACTTAATGTACACAATTTAGAGGATATTTTGATACACAACTAGTTCATAAAATCTAACCTTGTTTGGATAATTTATAATATGGATGTAGGTGTATCTATATGCATGAATGGTTGTGTCTTTTTCTCCTAATTTTTTTCTTTTTTCTTTATTCACACATTGATAATAGAAAGAAAGGACATAAAAAAATAAATACAATAAACTGCAATTATGAAATCATGAAATTAGTGCATTAAAAGTACTAGAATGAACTCACAGTTTGTTACGTCTCAATCAAAGAAAACTGAATATTATTTATTTGCAAAACGTGAAATATAATGTTTTCTGAGACTCCCTCTGCAATGTTAATGTTCACAGCACATTTTGTGTTTTACCTGAGGCAGTAGACATAATTTATGATAAGGACACACTACTCAACCTGGAAACTGTTGAAAGTGGAGCATCCTTGTAATTTAATGACATGCGCTGTAGGTGTGTTGCAGTTTTTTTTGCCTGTTTTATTATGCAGGGCACAGTGAATTGCAGTTCAGTGAACTAATTTCATAAATAAACTGTGAGCCAAAATTGAAATATGGTCATTGTTGAGCACTGAAACAATATTTAATAGTCAATAAAATTATTCCGGTGTGTTGTGTGTTTGTTATAAAAACCTCCATGACAGCAGACTATGTTGAATGTTTATACTGTGTGCAGCTGTTCGGTTAGGTTAGTGAATGTCTGCTGGTTTTTGTGGTCTCAGGTGAGTCGAGATGAGCTGGACTGGAGTGCCAATGAACTGAGGAACTGTCTGAGGGCCATAGACTGGGACTTGGAGGACCTCAGTGAAACCATCAGTATCCTTAAAACCTGAACAAATCTCATTCCCTCACCCCTACAGCCTGTATCTTCACATGACTGCCAGTATTTTTGAAACAAACAGATGCTTTGTGTCCCTCTGTTACCCAATCTGGCTTTTTTCTTCCCACTTATTCCGGGAGTTGAATTAAACTAATAAAGGCCAGAACCATATTTTACTTACATAATTATGAATCAAACCTCAGCAGGCCTGAAAATTATAAAACAGAATGTTTATCTGGAGGAGTGAACACAAGTTTTCATTTAACTGTTGAACTTCTCATTGAGTTGTGACTCATGACTGTGTTATATTTTTGTCAGAGGATGCTAGATGTGCTTGAGATGAGACATGATACCTGAGTTTTGGCACTGATATTGAAGCAATGTTTTTTTTTTTCATTCCTTTCTTTTAAAAACATAAATATGTTTACCAACAAAACCCAGTTTCATGGAGGTTTTTATTACTTGGCAGTTGTTGATATTTAGTTGGTGGTCACATGTTGTCAATACAAAACAAATGCACCACAGTTTTACCACTTTTGGTGTAATCCGAAAGGTCCTTGACTGGTTTCAGGCATTGTGGAGTCAAACCCGGGGAAGTTTCGACTGGGGGACAATGAACTTCAGGAGAGGAGAGACTTTGTGGAAAGAACCAGGAAGTCTGTTCAGGTAACTTCGTCAGAACAAATAATATATATATATATATTTTTTACTTCTGCCCTGTCATATAGTGAATCCAAAATCATGTGAGTTTAACTTGTTTCTTTCCCAAGTGTGTATTGTAATTCAGTGAACATTTGTGAGTGACATGAATTAACCACAAACTACAACCTTTATAATGTAATTGAATTAACAACTCTATGAAACTTTAACTAAAACTGGCCATTATAAACTTTGTAAGAAAAGTAATATATAGCAGAGCTGTTGTACTTGAATGGAATCAATTGTAGTGATTACCTTATTACCTGATAAACTGAAGGTGCATGTATGATCACCTGCACGTTCAGAGGCTATTGTACCCTAAAACATCCCATGTTGACTCAAAATACCCATAGCATGTCCAATACTTTTTGCTAATACAAAGGTAATGTGACAATTAGGTTTGGCAGTGATAAGATCAAAAACGTATATTCATATGTCCATGACAGACCACGGCTTTATAATTATGCTCCTGATTGATGAGTGTGACATTGGCCAGAAAGGCTTAGAAGAAATATTAGTCCTTGGTGAGAAGGCGGAGAACAGGAGAGGTGTTTTGATGAGTGACTGAGCTAGCAGCTAGCCAGCACAAATATTAATACTCACTGTAATAGAGACTGATGTACAAAGGATCATCTTTTATCTGTCATATCTAGCTTGTCTAAGGTAAATCGACATGAGTGGGAGGTTAGGGGAGGAAGTGTCACTGGGAATCTCTGGCCTTGTTGATGAGAACAGCTGCTGTTTGTTAGAGATTCAACAGAAAAGTCTTTTCACCTACACAGAATGTGCCCAGTCATTAAAGCTAGCTCCATGGATAGGGAAAGTGTGGACTTGATGCTCCGACAGGCTGGAATCCATGCAACTTGCACAGGCACAATTATTCATTATGATAAGCTGCGAAATGTAAAGTAAGTAGCAAAAACAGGCAACTTTCTAAATCACACCCACTCAGACTCACTACCACTTATTACTGCACAGTGCTTTGGGCCGGTGACTCCCTCCTTACATGGCCTTATATGTTGTGCTGTGGAAAAAAAAGCATTTTTTAGAACACTGCTCAAAATACTGACTTTTTCAAATTGATTTTCTGCCTTTTATGTTTCATAAAACATAAAAAATCATGTATTAACTTTTTCAAACAATAATTTCCAAGAAATATTAACTACAAATTTTATGAAAAATGTAACCTGCAAGTTGCTCTTTAATGCTTACTGTAAAGTTGAATATTGAGTCTATAATTTTTGGTGAATTATGAATTAGCGATATTTATTAAGGGTTTGGTTTTTATTTTATTTTTGGAGTCAAAATAGGTTTCCAGTGGCTACAGGTAGCCATGTTGGAAGAGAGACAATTGCATAAACATTGTCTGGAAGGCCTCTGGTGTGTTTTAGCAACTGCAGTGTTTCCAATAAAGTACACAGACTGTACAGGCAAACATGAGTCAAAGCAGCAGCTTCCTCAACTGAAGCACACAGTCATTTAGGATTTTTTTTAGGCAAACAGAAAACTGATCCGTATCTGAATCTATTAATAGCTGTCTGTTTATTTACCTGCGCTGCAGCTGTTAAGCTCCTGACTTTGATTGAATTGAATCCATGTCCATGCTGTGGGCACAGTAGAACATATGAGTCAGTTTCTAACACGACTTGCCGGCAAAGGTACCATTCCTAAAATAGACCCGAACAGAACTGAGTCATCTGAGCCAAACAAAAGAGCTTTGCTGAGAAGGAACAAAAGACTTTCTGACATTTTGATTTGCCGGCTGGTGATTCTGGCACAGCTGCATAAAATCTCATTAAAGATGCTGTCTGCTCTGAGACAGGCTTTTAAAGTAAATTTTGCTACTATTTTGACAAATTGTGAAATGAGACGTGCAAATTGTTTGTGTGTGTGTCTATGTAGGAGATGAAGGATCAGTTGTCCAGCCCCTCTGCTGTGGCTCAGGCAGAGAAGAAGAACAGACAGGTTGGTGAACGTTTTGTACGTGCAGACAAACACGCTTTACTGGGTAAAATAGAATGAATTCGATCTATGCTGCCTGAATGTCAAAACTGAAGTTCCTGCACACTTCAACATTTAACCCTCTGAACCTCAAAACCAGCCAGCATTTTTTTTTAAAAGGCATGCTGTCTTTGAGCCATCACCAAAATTACACCTTTTATCAGACCCAGATCCTGTAAAAACAGGAAGAATTATAAGATTTTCATCTTGTAATGGCTCCTGACATCTGTGACATTCTTGCCTGTTGAATCTATCTGCATAAAAGTCATGATATTTCATTAATATCCTTAATTCTGCATGTCTCATTTACAAAATTACCAAAAATAAACTCTGACCAGTAATTTTACTTCTGTCAAAAACTAAAAATCCGTGCTCCTCAGAGCAGCCTTAAAGCCATCAGTGACTTAGTGGTGACCACCAGTTGCATGACGAAAATTCTGTACTTTTTGACAGAACTCAGCTGAACTGCAGGCTGTGTTTAGACAGAGCAGATAGGAGACAGATAAAAATATTTACAATGTAAGTTGTAAAATGATTTTGTATGTAGAAGCCCAGTTTTTTCAAAATGTTAGGTACACCTGTGGGCATTTGGCAAAATGTAATACGTGTTGGTGATTCCAGATTGTTTTCATCTTTTTTAACATAAATATTCAAACAAATTTCCCATTTAATTCTTTCTCTTTTTGACGATTTATGCCATTATAAAGACATTTCTGAGTTCTCTCTCCTTCTAGCCAGGTGGCTGTGCTGCGTAGAGATGCAAAACTTTATATTGCTGTAAAAATTTAGTTCATAGTGAGCAAAAATGTGACAGGAGCAAAAAACGTCCAATACCTGCTTGATGTTCAGAGGGTTAAACCACCACTTTTCAGCTTATTATGAATACAGTATTAAACTAAAAGACTGCCTTCACAATATTTCAAGTCTGTTTTCCTTCTGTAATCGTCCCTCCTGTTCATACTGGACACTAAAAGAAAGAACCTTCAGTGGACATTGTTTATGTGATGAGCTGCAGTGAAGGGGCAGTATGATAAAGAGGGAGGTTTGTACAAAAATAACGAATTTTTAAAAACTGGTAACTTTGGATGAAGCTGAAATATATTTTTGCACAGAATGAGTATTAAAAAGGCATCCAGTAGTGATCAGTGTGAACAGCATTAATGATTACAGCAAGAAAAGCCTGTTTTAATATTCATTTGGACAGCTGACTGTTGTTATAAGACAAACTGGGAAAAGTTGTGAACCTGGCCTTTTAAGGTTTGACACCAGTATCTAACGAATTCAAACACAAGCCACAAACCTGAATCCCACATGACTCAGCAACTAGTCTTTATCATAGTTGAGCATTTTTCCCACACATTACTTATCAGATGGTCACGTGAAGTCACTGTTTTCAGTATTAGATTGCTGTTGCAAATTTTCCAAACCAGTTCAGATATTAAGGTTAAAACCATGCAGTACTATTTATTAGACAAATTTAATTTAGTAATTTAAATTATGCAATATTATATAAAACACAGATTTACTAGACAGAATCAAATATTGAGCCTAACATCCAACAATATTCTACACTATATTTATAGAATTTAGAAATTCAAATTAAGACCCTACAAATTTACACATGGAAAAAAAGATTTCCTGATTTCCTTTTACCACAGCTCACTATTCTTCTCAGTGCGTTGGCAAACAACATTAATCTTCTTTACTGACAAGGCAACAGCACAACTAGTGGGGCAAAATATAAATGTTGTGACACTAAAGAAAAGGCCGTATAATTACCAAAATGTATTCTCCTTTTTAAGACATCTCAGGGTCATCTGTACATTGTCACACTTGATTATACTTTTATCAGACAACTTACTTTAATCAGATAGCTGGTGTTATACCATAATAAAATACTAGTAAGTTAATAAATGTGCTTAATTGTAATGAGTAGCAGTTTGGAAAAAGCAGCCATTTTAAAGAATTATCTCATGTGTCTTCTGTCTCCAGTGTTTTCAGTCATGTGTGTCTGTGTTGTGATGTGTTGACAGATTGCTCTGATACATTTCCATCTGACACGAAAAAAATCACAGCAGCATTTGTGATTTAGAAAATGTCAAATTCACATTGTTCCAAAAAAAAAAAACATCTGCTGCTGCAACTAGTAGAACAAACACATTCATTTTTTTGTCCTGTTGAGGCCACATCTTGTGTGTTTGTATGTTTGCCCAGGCTCTGCTGGCTTCAACGGGCCAGGACAGGTCAACAGGACTGGAGGCTCATCTGGTGTCTGCAAACTCCAGATACATCCAGGAGCAACAGGAACAACAGCAGGTAGAGACAGTGGGAGAACAGATGGATGGGAAAAAAGAAAGGAAAAGGGACAGAAGTTGTAACACAAATAGTACGGTGCAGGAAGAAAAGCATGTTGGGAGGAAAAAGGAAGGCACAACGAATAGGAAAAAACTAGGGCTGGATTAATAAATTCATTTTAAGAGCAAAAGTAATGTCTCTACCTCCTGCAGTAAATTCCCTCTACACTTCTGGTATGCACAGTGAAACATTTGAATGTGTGTTGTGTGACTTTCTGGCAGTTGATGATATAATTTCATTTAAAATGAGGTGTCGCAAAAACTCCCAAATAAAAAACCCCTGTCAGAGTGAAGCTTCAGAATCTAGCAATGTTTTTTATGAGCTCATGTTAACAGATGATGAGGGAGATTTAATCAAAGGATCACAGGAAAGAATAGAAAATGAGCACAGAGTGTAGGATTCCTGCTGCAGGATGAAGATGAGATCTGTGTGTGTTTTACAAAGCACCACACTTTGCATGAAGTGAAAGAGGATTAGATACAGGTGGCAAGTGTTTTTTTCAGGGTTCGAGGGAATGAGCTGCTAGTTTCTATTTCCTGTGGTGTGGGTTGACAGCAGTGTTGAATGATGAAAGCATGTCATCACACATCCTGTGTCAGCTTGTGGTTTTAGTAGGAAATGAGTCAAAAATACTGCTTGTTCATATCTTTGATTTAATGAAAGAAAAGATGCTTTTTTTCTGACCTTGGAGCGTTTCGTCAGCTCTGTGTAGATACTGTCTACAGGTTCTGTGTGGTTTGATTTAATGACACATTTTTAAACACTTCTGATTATAAAAGGTATAATTCCTGAAAGGGCTTGACTAAAAAAAAAACATGTTAACAGAGGGAAAACATTTAGTACATGAGAAACAGAAACAGGGCAGATCTGTGAATCTGCGTGGAAAATGACACTAATAGATGACACTCTGTACTTGTATTAGTCATGTTGTGGGGATATTAATCTGAGTAATGAGTCACATTGTGGGAACTCGTCACCCTTTTGTGACTGAAAGTGTGTGTGAACCAAATGTAAATTAATAACCTGTAGGGAAAGTCTTGGTTTACAGTAAAGTTAAAGGGTAGGTTTAAGACTCTAGGAAGTGAACGCGGGTCTGTCTACTGAAGTGATGGGAACACGGCTGTGTGTTTGTGTAGCTGATCATGCAGGAGCAGGATGAGCAGCTGGAGCTGGTGACGGGCAGCATCAGAGTCCTCAAAGACATGTCTGGACGTATCGGAGACGAGCTTGATGAGCAGGCTGTGTGAGTTTACATCCATATAATTCAACGCACACAACTAGATGTTGCTTTAAAGTCTGTGTGAAGCATTATTTAACATGTTCTGTGTGTGTCACGCAACGGGAAACTGTTATTAACCACCCAAGTGTACAAAATTAGGCTTAATTTGCAGTATTCTCTGCTCTGAACAGTGAGTCCACTTGACATATGCCACTTGGCCCAAATGAAACGTACCAACTGTGCAAATGGACCTGAGGTTGTTTAAACCAAGCCAAATGAACCAAACAGGTTAGATGTGAACCACAAATATGCACTGCAGATACAGAATATTGTGTTCACTCTGCAACTGTGGACGAACTTCCTGCTATAATACACTAAGAATGTTATTGGTGGGCATGTACTGTCAAAGATGGAAGCAGATATTGCCTGGATAGAAAGACGAGGGCTGGGGAGGGAGACAGTTGGTTCTGTGTCGTTTATCAGTAGTGGATTATCCAGGAATCCCAGCGGCTTCAGATGAAAGTTTGTGAAAGTACCCAGTGTGACATGATCAGTGCAGAGTTGGATTTCTGTGGTGATGCTCAACACACTCTTATTGCGGCTATATACATAATCAGTCTACCTTTTCTTTATCTCATCATTCCCAGGAAGTTTAAATTTAAAGGCAAAGCTCTTTTGCAAAATTTGGCATCCAGAAAAGTCACGTTTACAAAATTTGCAAGCAGTGATTTCTCACTCCCCTTTAAAAAATCCTGAACACCAATATAATGACTCCACTGTGTTTATAATGCATTTATCTCTAATATTTTCTTTACATTAGGTTCAGTTTCTAGATTTTTAAAATTTAAATGGAAATGGCGTCATAAACATGTATCCAGTGCAAGCCTGAAAAGACAACATGGAAAACTTTCTTGTGATGAGTTAATTAACTGTATTTTGAACTTAAACAGTTGGTATTTCTCTGCTCAGGAATACACAGACGTTTTGGTGTTAATCCCTCATAGAACTCTAATGATTACTCAGTCTATTGGTCAAGAGGCAGAACATTAATTATTTTCATAATCCCTTAATTGTTTTAGTTATTTTTCAAGAAGGAATGGTTATAGTTCCCCGGTGACCAGCCTCCCTCCCTTTTTATGTCTTACACATGGAAAACTGTGAATTCAGAGTTTATGTTTTCATGATATCGACCAAAGGATGAATGGATTATTTAAGGATATAATCTGGATCATGAAAGCAATCATTAATAACAGCCCCAGTTCCCTAACTTAAAAGTAAAGGTCTGTCATTCCACAAATACCATCGGATATAATTTTAGGTCCACATTTCACCTTCAGCTGAAAGCAAGATGTTCTTAGACAATTAAAGTGTGCGAATACATTTACTGCTTAGTAATAAGATGCATCGACCATGCCTGAATAAGGAAGCCAGCAAGTGCTAATGGACATCATTTCCACTATTTTTAGTTTTTATTCCTTTTTTGAATAAAAACCAGAGCTGCTGAGGTAGAGCTGAACCCGGATTGTGACCACATCTTCTCTCTGAACAGCAAAGTTGTCACTATTTCCTTTTTAACCAACACTTCAGTAATGTGGGATGTAAGGAACACTGTGGCCTTCAGTTATTGCAACGCTTTTCTACATCATTCAAACACGCAGGCCACTTTTCATATTGTCCTTCAAACAGCCAAGGATCATACCCACACACTGACATAAAAAAATACAGGAATGGCTGTAAGGACTGGTGCTTTAGCCAAAGTGTCCTTAGTGAGGGTTTTGTGACATTGTTTTTGTGTTTAAATGATTGAATGCTCCTCTTCTTCTTTAGTATGCTGGGGGATTTTGGAGACGAGATGGACCAGACGTCGTCCCGCATGGACTCCGTCCTAAAGAAGCTGGAGAAAGTGTCTCACATGACCAGCAGTAAGTTCACACACACACACCCAGTTAGATTTCTGCAATCACTGGGAATTACTTCAGATTTGTATGCATGTGAAACTGGCTGGTTATAACACAACCATGCAGAAAAAAACCTAGAAAGTGTATCTGGTTATTGTAATTAATCCCAAAATGACATCTTTAGTCCTACAGGTTCTAAACTTTCAGCAGATTTAGTTGCAAATCTTTTAATCAATCAGGAGCAGAGCTGCCTGCAATGTAACATATACATGACAAACAGCTGAGTTAGGGCAATGATACGGTGCAGCAGTGAAACAATTACCACACAGTCTGGTGCAATTTGAACAAAATCAAACAACCAAGTGTTTCCATAGCCACTTTGCCTAAAACCAATTTATTTTCGTTTGTTTCCACAGGTGTAATTAGATAATCCCATCGGTTTCAAGTTAAGAGTTTAGAAAACTTCTTGCAGCGCAATTCTACAGAACATCCAAAACCACTGCTGTGTTGGTAGATATCCTGTTGTGCAACTCAGCGCTGCACTGTTCCTGTCTGCAGTCATCCTCATCATAATATAGGCAACTTTTATTTTGGGGGAATAGGTTTTACGGCTAGATTTTGGCCCAGTATGTTGTCACAGCAGGTTGATTGTCACACATGAAAATAGGTGTTGGCGTCATCCTCAGTGTTGTGTACGTGTTGTGTCTTTCAGGTCGGAGACAGTGGTGTGCCATCGGTGTGCTGGTCGCCATCATGATCGTGGTTCTCATCCTCTTCTTTGCTCTCTGATGTTAGGGACTTCTGACCTTTTGACTATGTTCACCAACTCCTCCTTGTCAGGATGGATAGATGGACAGATACAGATGAAGAAGAGATATCTCTCCTCCTCCTCCTCCTTACATCACTTTCTTTCTTCACACTGAGGAGAAACGGGTGACCTGCAGAGAAAAGTTGGGATGTAATCTTCCACTCTGCTTTTAATGATTCTGGTCAGGAAAAAACAACTGGCATGTGTCAGCGGTAGAGCTTGGCAGGGGGAAAACCCTGAAGGTATTTCATATTGGTGCAATTTGGCTATTATTGGAAACAATGGTACTCGATGGGGAGGACAGGACAAAAGGCTACTGCTGTTGGGTTAAAAACACAAATGTGTAAGTTTAACAAATCAATATGCATTCAAGATATTTTCGTATCAAGAATTTTGAGGTTTGCAATTTCTCAAAATGCCCAATGGCAGCAAAAATGTGTCGATAAATCAGTAAAGATCATTAGGTAGAGAGAAACGGACAAAATGTCTTAGAACGGCTACTGTGACGTAATAATTTTAGCAGGCTTGTGAAATCTGATTTTTGGCAGGTTTACTGAGTGAAAAGCTGTTTCAGACTGGATTTATCAACTGTTCAATCAATAAAATGTAGTTATTTGTGTTTTTTGCCAACAGGAGTAGCGTGGGAGGGAGGAGATAGGGATGGGGAGGGTTTTTTCAGTGTTGCCTTAAATATATTTTTATACCATTTTGAAATGTGCAGTATGTTCATGTGCCTACATGCGAGTCACAGTGGGAAATTAACTCTTAACTAGCAGTCATCACTTACATCGGGAATTGGGAAGCTTTGGTTTGCCAAAGTCTGCAGGTCTTTTCTCCAGTCCAACACCACAGCAGCTGACTTCAGTGAACACATTTCAGCTGAAGAGGAGCAGTTAGTCACTGCTGAAGACAGCTGCTGTGGTGTGCACGACCAAAACAAAAACACGCAGACTCAGGCACGGCACGAGAGCGCCCATCCCTGTGATAGATGCTGATCCTGCTCATCTGCCAGCCACTTTGTGAGAAATGTCGGGATTGGTGCTGCTCCAGCCAGCAGACAGAAATGGCTCATTTCCTGCCCTGATTGTGATCCATGTCAGCGAGGTGAAGTCAGGTCTGCAGCCAGCCGCCTTCGCACCCCTGCAAATGTTTAAGCACATGATTGGACAAGGCTTTGTTCTTCTCGCTGGGTGATGAGAGACAACCTTGGCTCGGAGCGAATGGGTTTGCCTCTTTTATTGAAAAGCTTTAGCTAATGAGAGGAGGAATAGTTGCTGGGCAGGATGGCTCTACACGCAGCCCAGAGTTAGGCTTACAGCTCCCTCTGCTGGAGGCTGTGGGTCATGTTATCTCTTTGTGTCATGTCAGGCAACACCACTCGCACTCCAGTGTTGCAGCGCTGTATAAATATAAACTGATGCTTTAATTGGATTGTTCTGTGTAAATGGACATTATGTTGTAAAGGCTTTATGCAGACTCAGTCTCATTTTTAACCCTGTGTGATCCAAATATCTTGATTCAAAGCGTCGCTATTGTTGACTGAAGAGAAAATTCCACACTTACGAATTATGAGACATTTTTTGTACCAAAGGCGTCAGAGGTCAGATGCCTTTTGCTTGATGCAGGGAGAGTTAATGATGGAGGCACCCTTACTGCCAGAGCTTTTTACATTTTTTCCTGTCAGTAGTTAGTGCTTTTAATGTGCTTTTACATATTCAAGCCCTCATTTCTTAAATGCTTCAGAGGGGAAAATTAACAAAAAAACTTGGCAAATGGCTGCAAGCAGAAATGAAGCACTCATGTTGTTTCCACTCGAGTTATGCGTCTTTGTTAGACCTCTGCAAGCAAATAGATATCCATGAAGGTAAAGGCATCGGGGAAAGACTTGAAAGAACTTGCATTTGCTCTGTGAGTTAAACCTGGGAAGAGATTTTACAATATTATCCAGCAGCATCGCATCCGTATGTTGCTGATGAGCTCTGTTTTCTTTTGTTTGTTACCCGATCTGGGTTATAAAAATGCTTGGAGTGTTTTGCAGAATCGATGGCATTCAGGCAATGAAAATTGTGACAGACCTGAAAATTGATTTTTCAGTATTATAACCATTAGGGCAGTCATTGTGGAGGTCCTTGTCAACAAATCTGTTCTGAGCAAATTAAAGCAAGAATTTGAAGCTCTTTCAGTTGTTGTGTAACAGCTACAAACAGCAAGTTAACATGCGGTTAGTGAGCTCTGCTATGTCTTAGGAAAATTGACTTCATTGCAGCAAGCATCAATAGTGAAGTTCTTAACTGGCTCACGCATTTAAAGCACACATGCTGCTTGCTTTCTAACACACAGTTAAATGTTTAAGTCTTGTGGGAAAATGAATCAAACATTATCAAAGGTGAACTCTTTGGTTAAAAACTGCAAATGAAACTAAACTGCTCCCTCGGTTAAAAGTGCCAATAATCAGAACTGTATGTATGTATTCTGCCACAACTAGTAACTTTAGGAACTTTTTGGGTTATTTGTTAAATGATTTGCCTCTTACTGATGAAACAATAAAGAGGTGTGTTTGGGGATCTGAATGTGTAAAGTGTCATACGATGCTAGCTGCTGTCACGTCTTTAAAGACAGCACATACCTTGTATGTCCGTACATTTTTACTCGCTCTAGTAAAGAAAAAGGTCAACAGTGGCAACCAAATACCACCATTTATTTCACTGTTCTGCCACATATGATTTTTAAAAAATATATTTTATTCCACATACACTACATGAAGGTTAAGTATTGTATGGCAGCTGTTGCTGCTTTTTAACGAAAAGAAACATCATCTGCATAAAGTGAATCACTCATGATTGTTTTGTTACTGGTATCCAGAGATTTTCAGATTGTTCATTGTGGTTTCATTAAACTTGTTTAACATGAAGTGAAGGAATGTCAGCAGTGATTTTTTTAATCAGGAGTGCTGATCTATTTTATTACCTTTATCTAAAAGACTTGTGTCAGACATCAGTACAGTGGCTTAGCTTCCCAGTCGTATGTTTAAATGAACACGGTATTCTGAGCTCCACTTCCCTCTGGGATGTCTTCCTTAGATAAAAGCTTTTACTAAGTTGCAGATGTTACAGAGGCGAGTTTTAATTGAGAGGCACTCTTCAAAATGGAAACATCATCACATGCTATTCTCAGAGCAGAGCCATCATGTGAAATGACATTCACTTAAGCTGTGATGAGCGGAGCACGAGTCCCTGGTGGCTTCATGAACTGCAAGTAGTTCTGAAAATAGCCAGACAGCAGTCAGGAGACCGACATATTCACACATGTAACAGACGTCCTGTGAAACTCTGCAGGAGTGAGAGACCCACACTGACAGCATCAGACTGTCACATCAGCTGGTCACTGATAACTTTATTAAAGTAAAATCAAAACTTCTCTCACATTGTTAGCATGTTATGCAACAAATACTAACCCACCTTTTTGACAAAGGTTTTCAAAGCAGGTCACGTGATGTTTTCCTCTCAGAAGCAGCATTTTTCACACGCCGACACATTTTGACATGTCACACTAAGAAACTCGGGTAAAACATAAAATGGTAGGATGTGGCGGTACAGTATTTTTATGACAGCAGAGAAAAAGTGTTCCTCTTCATGTTTGTGTGTGAAGTTAACGTAGATGCTTACCTGTGCACACATACGCCTCCTCCCACCTCAGGGCTTCATCGTCGGGACTCTGATTTTGCTTTTGTAAGCCTGTTTAATACATTCCATATTTGTTTGCGGTTACTCTACTTTGCCTTCCAGTCACCTGATGGTTCCACTTAATTTTAGCACTGTAGGAAATTAAATTTGCTTGACTCAGGTAAACCATTATAGTGAATATCTCTGTAAAAGTTTATATTGTCATACAGCACCAAAAAATACACCCAGAAGAAAAACAGGAAGCAGACATGGATGTTCAGTCATCACCTAAATGTACTACCTTCTTACTAGAGCCTGGCTGACATATTAGTCAGCTGATATTGGCCTTTTAAAGAACATAATGCAGACAAACATGCTTGGGACAAATTAAAAATGGTGTCCTCACGTCACAGTTTCAAGTAGTGTTGTAGTTGGTAAATACATCACCAGAAAGTTAATAATTCAGTTCAAAGCAGTTTAATTTGGTGCCACTTCACAATGTACGTCACCTCAGGGCACTTAATGTGGAAGGTGAAGACCTATACCATATTACATTCGTAGACTGCATATAAAAGATATGCATAGCTGGATCTTAAAAGTGAAGTCAACAGAGAAGTGACTTAAACCTGCATTCTTTCTAACAGCCAACAGGGGGCGTCTCCTCTGGCTGCAGATTGTATAGAAGTCCTTGAGAAAATGGCCCAGTTTCTCGGTTGATTTGTTACCTCAGTAAACATGTGCCTAACAAATTTATGGTCTCAATCTCTAGTTTCTAATCGCCTTCAGTGCAGCATGAGGTTTATTTTGTGAATTATGGTCTCATTTAGAGTAACACAGTGGATAAAGGTGAGGCTACTTTGTAACTGACAGGTTGCTACTGCTGCTACTTTGCGTGTGGCTTTGAGTTCTCTGGTTTTAAACCCAAGAAGGCAACGGCCAAATGCCAAACTTGAGGCTTCAAATTGGTAGTCCATTAACCAGTGGGTAATGTCACAGTGGCTATATCTATCTTTTATGATTATATTATAGAGAGAATCCAACTAATCCAGTAAATCCCCTTTGAACAACACTTTGGCAACACTGGAAAGAAAAATGCCTTTAATGGGAAGAAACCTCCGACAGAACCAGGCTCAGGGATGGTGGCCATCTGACTCAACCGATTAAGGAGGGGGTACAAGAGAGAGAAGGTAACGGAGAAGCAGACGTTACACAATGACCCCATGGTTTTCCTTTTTCAAAAAACTCTAACATACTGTATGTACAGTACATTTATAAAGAATATCAGCCAATGTATCGGAATTCATTTTTTCATTGTTGTCATTAGCATTCCTGGGTGAGCCGCACAGAGCCGCTAGTATAAATGTAGATGCAAAAGGTCTGTCCCAAAACTCAACACTCACCTGCCAATCAACCACCACATCAAAACCACCTTCCTAATATTGTGTAGGTCCTCCTCATTCCACCAAAACAGCCCTGACCCATCGGGCCATGCACTCTGAACCTCTGAGGATGTCCTGAGTTGTCTGGCACTGAGATGTTGGCAGCTGATCCTTTGGGTCTTGTGGGTTGGTGGGGGTCTGACTTCCATGACTCTGGTTGTTCTGCTCTCCAGATTGGGATCATTGGAGCTTGGAGGGCGGGTCAGTGCCTTGAGCTCTCTGTCATGTTCCTTGGGAGTTTTTGTTGAGTGGCAAGGCACATTGGCCACCAAGTGCTATGTGTCAAGGTAACGTCCACATGAATGCTAGAACCCAATGTCCCAGGCAGAACACTGCATTTTAATAAGATGATCAATGTTTTTCACTTAACCTGCCAGTGGTTTTAGTGTTGTGGTTTTATACAGTAATATTAAGTAGCCAAGATTCTGCTTGGTGTAACATATTTACAGTAACTGCTACAACGCCGAACACTGCAAGAATTTGGAACCTCTGATTAATAAGAACACCTTGGCAGAGTCCAGCTCAAATAATTTGTTAATACAAATAAGGAGGATCAAACAGACAATATTACAGTTACAGATCAGATTAATATGTCACTTCTTAGTGTTAGACATAAATATAAGCTCTACTAAGCTTGTTTTGACAGTGCTTTAGTAGTGTTTTACACATTACTGATGGAACTGTGGTCTTGACTGAAGCTGCTGATTTAAAGCTTCGCTGCAGAACAGACCAACCATACTGTCTGCATCTTCCAAATTATCTTTAGTGTACTGTGCGTTGGTCAAAAATGGGACACATTTGCCAGCCATGGCCACACGTTCTTAAAGTGCATGTGTGGGTACTGGGACAGACTCTTAGTCTTGTTTGCTATTCACTCTCTGAAGTAGGCCACCTAAGGATAGTGTTAAGTTATGTATAGTGCATAGTGTTAGTTATGCTCCTATACAGACGCCTTCAAGGACAACTGTGGACACCACAAATGTGTAGCTGTTGTTATCATACTCCTTTTCTACTCTGCTTTAGTCTCTGATACATAAAGGCACTGTTATACTTTCCATGTCCATAAGTACTCAAGAGTCTGCGTGACAGAAATTTCATCATCTCCCCAAGAGTCATACCCTTCCACAGACGTCTGTGTTGCATGTCCATGCTGACTAAGCTACAAGAGCAGTACAAGTGCATGCTCAGTACACGTGTCTGGGTGGAACATGTAGATATGACCCACTGTCCATGTATGAAAACAGACGGGAAAGGTATTATAATCAGCAACAACTCGGCATCAGTAGTGTTCACAACAGTGTCTGCAGTTAATCAAGGCTTTATATTTTCAGCATCTGTGACTACATGAGGGTCTGCGTGATGTAAATTTCTTCCCTTTTCATCCCCCCACAAA
The DNA here is from genome assembly GCA_024666655.1 of Dascyllus trimaculatus. Lineage (NCBI taxonomy): Eukaryota > Metazoa > Chordata > Actinopteri > Pomacentridae > Dascyllus > Dascyllus trimaculatus. The sequence goes on along the minus strand of CM045447.1, from coordinate 11,385,708 downwards.
TTTGCAGTCTGCAGCCTAAAATGTGTGTGAGTGTGCACAGTCTCTCCTCTGCAAGGCATTAATGTGCGTGCTTGCATAAGTGGAATACGGAGATGCTGATCTATTGCACATGTATGGAACAGAGTCCTCTGAGTGGAATCCACTTAGACCAGAAAGAAGAGAAATCCAAATACACTCCAAGGGCAGTAATGTTTATGCTAAGCAGTAGTGTGCATGTGCGTAATACTGCGCAGAAAAGTAGTATAGTAGCAAAAACTATATGGCTGCAAGGGAGTATAATCAAGGATTAAAGCTGATGTCTTTGAAGTAACACAAGATCAGTTAGTTGACATTTCACTAATCACTTATGCAGTTTTTCCATAATTTGTTTCCATTTGTTTCCACAGTGGCCACAGTTTAGCAAAATTCCAACAATGAGAGTTCAGTAGCACAAAACATCAGCTGAAACTTTATTCTTGTCATCGTGGAATGCATTTTGGATAAAGAATAGGAAATAAAGAGCCCACACAGCCGTAAGGTCAGTCCTGTTTGTTACAAACCTTTTATTAAGATATTCAGATTTTTTCCTCATTTTTAATCAGTCTGGTTTCTTTTTCTCTTTACAGTAGTTAATGTGCAATTATCTTTATTACTGGGTCACAGTTAGGAATTCACAAAGTTATTGGCACTTGGAACACATGAGGGAAACACTGGCATGTACACGGGGCGGGGCAGGGGGGCAGCGGGGGTGGTGCGAGGGAGCGTCAGGGCAATTGGTTGGATTGAGGGGGGGGGCAGGGCTGGGGTAAAGGTCTGGGTGTGTGTTTGTGTGTGTGTGTGTGTCTGTAGTGGGATGAGGTTGGGTATTTTCTTTGACATCAGTAGATGCTACTGCATTGTTTTTGGTTTTTTTTGTCCTTTTTTTTGTTTTACTTCCAAAATCTGTTATTTCACTTTTTCATTTTTCTGGGTTATGAAGAATAATAAAGAATAATACCTCATGCTGCGAGTGCACATCTAACAATCAAACTTTGATAGTGCTTCTATGTCATAATGTACAGTTTATATATTTATATATTTATAGTGGAAAAAAAAACAAGAAAAAGAAAAAGATTCTGCAGACTATTTTACCCAACAACACCAGAGACAAGGAAGAGAAGGAATAAAAAATAGTCATTCACGGTTGCCATGATCATATGTAAGCCCCGCCCCCCACCCCCGGTTCTGTACTATGGTTCTGAGGTAAGACTGTGTTGACATGGACTCTCGGCTTGTGTCCCGTTTCTGTAAAAACCCTGCACTGTACGCATTCAAATGGCCCGAGAGCGCTCTGCTGAGGCCCCCGGGTTTGTTCCTGAAAAACAAAAAAGTATGTACCTGCTTTGTAACGGCAGCCACAGCAGTTCCGAAGCTGCTCGCAGCGCTGAGATATCTGTGGGGATTAAGGTCTGCTATGGCTGAGAGCTTCCGAGGTAAACTGGTACTTTTTTTTAAAACTGCATCAGTGACACGAAGACGCGCACACGTGTCCTGCAACACATCCTGAGAGTCTGCAGGTGTGGCCGCGAGCTTCTGTATCTCAGAGGTTTGCCCGTTTTGTATTCATGTATACATATACAGTATATATAGATATGTGTGTGAGCGTGTGTGTGTGTTGTCTCTGGTGTGTGGGGATTTGGGAAAGAGCAGAGTAAATGTTTCTGGATAGAAGACTATAGACCAGCAGACAGCAGGAAAAGAGACTTGCGGAGTTTGAGGAGAGGGGTGAGGGAGGTCAGGCCGCAACGCCGAGGAAGATGAGGAAGAAGTGGAGGAAGGCGGCTGAGCAGAGAGGAAGGGATGGAGAGAGAGAGATAAACCACAAGGCTTCACCTCAGGATCGCGATCTTGATTTAAAAGAGTCTTGTGTCCCCTTCCCTCTCTCCTCTGTTCTCAAGTTTAGCCAGTTTTTATACACAGAACACGACTGTTGACATTCCTCCAGGTTTTCAGCAGGGTCCCTACACAGGAAAAATCTGTTTCTTTAACTGCTATCGAATGTTATTGTCTTAATTTGGCCACTTTGCCATCAGCGTTTAGGTGCAGGAGCTCAAATAGGATGACAATGTTTCCTCTGTGTCTGTTGGATGCGCAGATTTGTTTTCTCAACTTTCTCAGCTGACAATATGCCACATAACAAAACCTATTTTTTTGTTATGTTATTAACTGGTTGTGCCCCTCCAATGTGACCAAAGAAAAGCAATGAATACAGCTTTGAGTTAAAGACATGTGATTTCCACACCTGTATTGCTTTGTTAATGTTGCTTTTTACTGAATTTAAAAATTTCAAAAGTCTGACCCCATGCATCAAATATCAAACGCCACAAGCATTTTGACTGAATTTGTAGTTGAAAGGACATCAAAGCTTACTTCACTGATTCGAAATTAAAATGTGTACGTCTGAAAAAATGTGACATTTTTAGGAGAGGGTTTCAAATTTTTGGTTTACAGTCACACTGAAAGACTGACTCTGAACCAAAGAAACATCAAATGCTTGCCGTGTTAAAACCTTCCTTGGTTTTTTATTTCCTGATTCCTTTGTTCACTTCAAGCCAGTTTCCAGATCTGTGTAGGAACCCTGTTTGAATCAGCACCAGCCTTCACCCTTTACTGGTAACCCTCAGCCCACCACCGTCCCGCAATCTCTTCCACTTCCCACCTTTGGGGAGGCAGGTCAAAGGGCACACCCTCGTCATTTTTACAGTAAACAACAAATGTCAGAGAGAAAACAAACATACAAAATAAAAAAGGGAATAATAGTACAAAAAGGTAAAAACAACAAAAATAAGGAACTTACCAAATTAAAAAAAAACAACTCACATTACATCTACAATTCCCACCCCCCCGCATCAACATACGTCCCACTTCTGACGCCAACATCCAAACCACAGACAGGAGTGACACAGTGAGTGTGCTCAGAAAGGTGCAGAGGGCTTTGGCTCTCCGTGACAGTTGAGCACTCGCCCAAAGGTGCTTTTTTTTTAAAGACTATTCCACTCTCTGCTTGTCACTTTTGTTCCTTTCTGTGGATCAGCAGCCGAGACGGAGATCAGGAATGGAAAAACAGACGGACTGACTCTTGGATGGAGGAGTCGAAGCACAAAAAACGGCTGCAGTGCTCTTTTCTTTTGGAAGTCACGTCAGCAACTTTCAATCTACTGACAGCTTTATTTGGCATCGCGGCCCACGACTCGTGGACATTTTGGTGGAATTGCGTCTTGTGTCGGATTTGTTAAAATGAGCAGCAGAAGCCTCCGGCGGCCTGCTGTTAAGGTGCTCAGATGAATACAGTGATTGAGACTCTTTGATTATAATCATAGCATCTGTAGGATCACTGCTTCTTGGGATCCCGCCATCTGGTGGTTTTGGCACTTACTGCAGCTGCCGAGCCCCCCCTTCTCTCAGCCGCAGTAGCTGCATTTAACCACCAGGTGACGTATAAAGAGAAAAAAAAAACATTCAAGCAGCAGTAGCTTATTCTTTGTGAAAAGCTGGTCCGCGAACCAGGTCAAGTAAACTTACTTTGGGTCGATTTGTAATGTAAGTTTAGGCAAGCTTGGCAAAGACGTGTTTGAATTGTCAAACGACAACGGAGAGTAAGATTTTATCCATGAAGAGATTTTTTTAAAAACAGACATTCAGACTTGTAGCCTTAAAATGAAGTGAGCCCGGCAGCATTTTGCTTGCTTCAACTGTCCATCCATTTTTCAGTCAGCTCCTGGTCCTGTCCCGACAGCAGCTGCAGTACAGTAAAAACCAAACATCTGGTCCAGCATTAAAGCCCCGCCTCAACCCTCCCCGCCCACAGCACCTCGATCATACAACAATGAAAAAATATGTGGTTCTCTTTCTCTAAACTATTTTACAGCTAAGCATGTCTCCACTTTCTCTTTTTGTAATTTTTTAAAACAACTTGGCAACTCTACGTACAGGTGTTAATGTTGACTTATTAGTAGCATCTCCTTTAAAACAACTTTCAAGAACTACAGTACGCTAACTTAAATGTAGGAAACAAAAACACGATAACAGAAAATTAAACTTTCGTCGCTTTGAAATAAAAAAAAAACAATAACGTCTGCTCTGGCCCCACTTAACCTTTAGTCAGAAAACTGTGCTCAGTCATAGCTGCCCTACAAAGGGGCAAAAACTGCAATCTGTGATGACTTTTGAAAGGTCACAGGTAAGTTTTGTATCTCATAAAAAAAAGATATTCTGTGATATACAGCCCATGGTACTGAGATATCCAAGGCTTACTGTTATACTGCTATATAATACAGTTTTTTGCTCTTTGTAGGTCAGAGGAGTGTTCAAAACTTCTTTATGAAAATCATTCTCTCCTTTCTTCTCTCAGTAGCGCTCAGCTACTGACTTGTAACATTTCCTCCAAATCAAAGAGGAAATAAAATGGACACAGACAGATATTAAAGAAAATATCGCTTTCGCTGTGCTCGTTATAAGTACACCAGATTTATATTAAAACCCTGGTTCTGAAACCGGGTTCAAACCCCCGTCCACGACCCAAGGCTCCGCGTGATCAGGCCGAGCACAATCAGACAGCGCTTACTCAGACAGAACGCTCTCCTCAACCCTCTAATCACGACTCCCACATTCTTGTCATTTCAAAATCTTGCACAGTGACAAAAATTAGTTTTCAAAATTAGAAAATGTTCAACTTCCATCTTGTTTTACTGTCTGCATTAGACAATTAAAGCCTATGTTCAGACAACAACACTGCTGCCACAATGGCTCCAAACCTGTGGTTCCCG